>CAKMXT010000010.1:0-688354 GCA_928856705.1 Ustilago xerochloae
AACCCTAACCCTAAACCCTAACCCTAACCCTAACCCTAACCCTAACCCTAACCCTAACCCTAACCCTAACCCTAACCCTAACCCTAACCCTGGAGATATGCGCCTATATGGGTGCTATCATTGTGTAAAAGCGCAGGCCCATCACACCTCAGGCACTCTATACTAAGTTACAAAGATAATGATTTCACTTGAGGAGGTTGGTCAGAAAGATGGACTGGGACCAGACTTGCTTGAGAAGAAGCCGTCAAACAATCTTGGAAGGATTGTTTGGAATTGTGGCATTGATTTGAGATTGAGACAAGAAGAGAGGAAGAGACAGAGAGAGGGAGAGATAGATGCTGTCAGTGATTTGCAGTTTCTCTTGAGAAGTCACCTCAGAGATCCCTTACTTGGACCAAGACCATAGCTTTGCCTACTTTGGAAGAAAGTCAAAAGTACAGCAGGACAAGTATTGTTGCTGGTCCTTGTAATTGAGATCTTGAAACGTCAAATTGTCTTGCGTTTCTTGATGTTTTGAGGGGCTAACTCTTCTTTGTCTCCAATGACAGTCTCCAATTTAATTTCCGATATGGTATTGTTGCCTCTGGCTCTGTTGAGTCAACCTCCTTGACAGGGGGTCCAATTTGAGTCTTGGGATGCTTTGATACTTGGATTGAGTGAAATTTGCCCTGAGCAAGGGTCTCTGCATGGTTGTGAGGGCCTTGATGATGTTTGTCACAGTTTGAGCTGCTGACATCAGCCGTGTTTTGCTGCATGCGCTCAAGTGTCTTGTGCTTGAGTCTTGGCATAGTAGAGTGCTTGCAGGATTGAATAGTGGGCAGAGGGAGCGGTAAGAAATTTGCAGGTTACTTTGGAGGGTTTGCTGGTCAAACCTTGTTGGGTGACAAGAAAGGACTGGATCATTTAAGCTTTTTGTTGCAACAGTGTGGTGTTCCTAGAGTCACTAGCACTATCAAACGTACTCCTAGGCAGGTCTGTTGTTTTCTACCTGCTATCAACCTGTGTTTGTTGCTTGCAACTTGACACACCATCAGCCCTTTGTGGCTGAAGCTGCGGGGCGCAGCAAACTCCTCTCGTGGATGGTGAATGGGCATAAGCTGATCATGCGGCTTTGAGTCCTTGAAGCAGTTTTGGACATGGAGAACTGATCCATGTCCACAAGGTAAGGAGATGCTGTGCTGAGCCAATGAGGTCTCAGCAAGTGAACAGTGGGCGTGATGTCCTGGCTGGTGGTCAGATGACAACCTGGTTGAGGTGCCAAGACTGTCATGGGACTGAAGCTTGTTGTGCTTAGTAAGATTACAATGCAATGCCACGGGCATAGTGAAGGATGTGCCTCTGTCATGTTGGAAACACATATCAGTAGCATGAAGATCCCTTGTGATCAGATTGGCATCCCAACCCAAATGAAATGGTGTCTTGATTTCACAATATGGGCATTTGGCATAGCTAAGAAGGTAAATAAGATCGTCTTTTGACAACAGCAGTTGCTACTGGTACATTGCAGAAACGCAGAAGCACCAAGTCATGTGTTCCTCAAACTCTGGAGTGTGCTCAGCCAGTGTCAGACTCAAGATGGAAAACCTAGGAGGCTGAGCTAGTCAATTCTTAGCAGTCAACTGTGGCTCCAATGGGCTGAGGTGGAGCAATGCTTGATTGTTACTCTTGGTTCAACCAAGGCAATGGAAGAGGATGCTGACAGTTTCTTGCTGCTGATTGGTGAATAGGCAAATCCACCAACACTGAGCTGCTGAGTCATAAATTGAAGAAGAGCAAGTTGTTTGTTTTGCGGACAATGTCAGGTGGTATTCTCCACTGCAGGACTTGATAGTAATCGTGACCAAGTTGGCCTTGGTCACTGGAGCTGTTAGAAATGGACTAGTCATCAAAGATAATCGTATTTGGCGCTGTCAAGAGTAGTTGATAGAGCTGATGATGGACAGCTTGGCAACATCAAGGCAGTGCTGGCAGCTGGCATTCCCAGAAGTGGAGGCAGATCAGCCTAACTAAATTTGCCACTTATGAATCACACCCCTGATGAAGCAATTGCAGAGAAATTGTGCACATAGGAAGGAAGAGTATGCTTGTGCTCACATCCTTGCAAGTGATTGCGCTCTCTGTGCTGACGAAGGTGAGCAGCAGGGCTGCCACATGGACCAAGCATCAAAATCAGCACTGCAAGCTTGACTTTGCTCATTGGATGCCCCAAGGGCAGCAACACCTGCATGGTATGCACTGCATTTCTTGCACAGGTGTTGCCTCCTCAGCGCATTGAATCATCATGTACTGGGTTGCTGGAACAGCAGCCATCTTGCTTTCAAAGAAAGCAAAGCCTTTGAATAGTGTGAAGCCATCTTGATCACAACTGAACTCCCAGACTGCATTTGAACTGCTGCTGCAAGCTTTGATTTGACCAGTCAACTTGGATTGTCTCATTGTGGTAGTGAAGAGCATATCCTGAATTAACAGCTGGCTCACAGAATCCGGCTTGGCCGAGATCCGAGCCAAAACCCCAAACCTCCACAACGTCGAACTCAGCCTGCTTTGCTCGCCATACCTGTCAGTCTCGTATGCCGCCACCTCACCGCATCGAGGATGTAAAGCTTGGCTTCGTCTCAGGTCGATCATGGTCCATCTTCGACTGAATGATCCGGACACGTCGCGCAACAAGCACATCAACTACATCACCGCTTTGCCTCAGTATGCCGACTGCGAGGAGGCTCGACAGAGGCTGCTGCAGCTCGCAGCTCAAGTGCAACCTGTCATGAAGAAGCACGGATTTCAGATCAATTCGCTCGAAGAGTTCGAATGGAACAGGGAATTTGCTGGACGTAACTGGAACAACGGAGAAACGGTCGAGCTTGTGCTTCGACGGCAAGATGGAAGCTTTGCGCCTCTACAATGGGTCTTGATGGTGTTTTGCCACGAGCTAGCTCATATCAAGTACATGAATCACATACCCTCGCAACATGGAAAGCTGGATCGCGAGCTGCGGAACGAATGCCGAGAACTCCAGTCTCGAGGCTACTACGGAGACGGATTTTGGTCAGCCGGTCAACGCCTCCAAGACAACGCCTTTGTTGCTGGCAATGGGATGAACTCATTGCAAGGCTTGCCAGAGTATTCCTGCGGTGGCGCGTTTCAGAGCAAGCCAAGCAAGAGTCGGACAAGGAAACGGCGTCGTACGACAGCCGGCTCGAGCTCTCGCAAACGAGGCTTTCGTGGGCCCAGCTTACACACTGGAGCTCAGACTGCGCCCAACACCAAAGGCGGCAGACGTGTCCAGACATCGCTCCCCGGTCAAGGCTCTAGAGTTGATGGCAATAATCACCTGCCTAAAGCTTCGGCTTTCGACTCGTCTTACAAACAAGATACGAACTCAACATTCCGCAAAAGAACGCAAACAGCGTCTGCTCGCGAGCTGAGAGCACAAGCTGCCATGCGTCGTTTCGATGCGCTCAAGACCGAGCAAGCCGAAGTCAAGCCTATCGAGCAGCAGGATGCCTTCTGGCCTGGAGACTCAGTGGAGCCAATATCAGATTCAGGAAGCGCGACGCCTTCGGGCAGTGGCAGAGACGATATCAAGGAGGAGGAGGAAACCGATTCCGAGAGCGAGATAGAAGATGAAGAAGACATTCATAGCGGCGGACTCGTCATTCGCCTTGACGATTCCTCCGCTGACGAGTCAGATGCAGGATCGAAAGCACGGCCATCGCGTTCGGATAAAGAGGCAGACCAGCCTGAATCGACCAAGATCAAAGAGGAGCGTGACCCGCACGAGCACTCAACGATTGCCAGCCGTGAGAGCCAGCAGCAGAGACTGGACCGATCCCGCTTGTACCGCCAACACGCGCTCAAACAAGGAGGTAGCCTCCGCTCCACCGACGATGACTGGCGAGACTTTTGTGCTATCGCACCCCTATCGACGTCCAGCTCCACAGCACAGGAGTCCAGATCTTCAGCAGGTCACACTGGTCGCAGCTCAAAGGACAATCCCATTGAAGTTTTGTCGTCCGACGACGACGATGTCAAAGTTAGTGCAAAACAGCCTAGCTCGCGAACTCGTCCTTCATCAATTCCGCCACCCGCAACAGAATGGTCGTGCCAAGTCTGCACACTCCGCAATCCGGCTGACGCTCTACGCTGCGATGCCTGTCTCACGACAAAAGGATCTTTTCTAGTTGGCCAATGAGGCAACCTTGCTCTGCACATGATACCACAACGCATAGAAGAAACAGACACTGTCGATATACCCGCTTTCGCATTGCAAATGAAGAGAGAGATGATGTCGATCAAGAATGCGCTAGACCCCGCGATCTGCTTGCTCTTATAAGAAATGCACATGGACCCCTGCCGTTGAGAACCTTATTCGTTGAATCGGTCTGCAAGCTGGCTCGCAACGACTTGACTCGGGAGTCTCGCCAAATATGCGTTGAAGGCGTTGCGGTCGGTTTTGTCTTGAATCTTGGGTACGAACCGCATCGATTCCTGAACGTGACTGTGTTCGACGAGCTTGACGATGAAAGGTGTGTATCCGATTGGCGATCGCTTGGAGTTGGCTGCATGAAATACAAATTGAAGGATTGAAACTTAGTATCCGCTTATCATGCTGAATTTCATATCGTACTGCAAGGCCGTACTTACCAAATGCCCACAGCCCATCCCAGTCCTTGCTCTGGACGAGAGTATCTAGCTTGATGTTCCAGTATCGCTTGTCTGGCACCTTGAAGTCGGAACGAAGCTTTTCTGCTTTCTTTGACATATTGCGGAAGAGGAGCTGGCGAATCGTCTCATTGAGCGACAATCCGGTGTATTGGCTGCGATGACCATCCTCCTTCTCGAGTGCTTGCTGGAACGCCAACAGGCGGATTTGCTCGTCCACAAGCTGAATGGAACGTACCGATACGAAGCGCGAAGGCAGACAGAAGTGAAGGTGAACGATGGGAGAAAGGGTCAGGACAAGCTTGCTCGGAGAATGAAGTAGGTGGATTGGAACGTACCTTTGCTTCGAGAACCCTCTCTTTGTCTTCACCAAAGAATTTCATTGCGTTCTTGAGCTTGAAGATTTTATCGGGGAGCTCACTTTCCGTAACATTCTTTATTGCATTGGCCTCTTCCAAAGCCAGGACGGCCGAGTCTGTCCTGCGGTCGTCCTGGTAGTAGAAGTCCTTGAGCAAGTCACGATCCACCTCCTTGGCGTACGCTTCAAGCAAATTCGATGCAAGCGAAAGGTATTGGCGCGTAGACGCCAATTTAGCTGTGTTGCGTGAGCGATCGCTCGAAGACTGCCCTGCAGCTGGTATCAAAGCATCCGAGACTGGAGCCTGGATGATGCGGAAGAAGTCCCCGCGTGATAGCTGATTCTTGAGTCTCAGCAAGACATGGTAGATGAGGTCGGTATCTCCAGACTCGATCGCCTTCACAAGCGCGAGCTTGTCTTCGCGCATGTTGAGTAGCAATGGCACTTGGTCGATAGCTCGAGCTTCGTGATCGAGCAGACGAGTCGCTAGATTACCGCGACCAGCCTTCCACGCGGTCCACGCCACTTCGGCAAAGCTGACGGACGCTCCTCTGTCGCCAGATGGACCACCTGTCCCAGAAGATGCCGCCGCTGTCTCTCGCGCCGAGACAAATTGAGTTGCGACCATGTTGTCGTCCTCGGGCGCGCCGAGCTCACCAACATGCTCATTGAGGGTGGTTGCGATACGGAACTTGTGAACAATGTCAGAGCACAAACGCTCTTCCGCTGCCGAGATTGCTGATGCTGAACCACCCAATGGCGGCTTGGTCCTTGCAATCTTGGCTCTGGCCCAATGCTTGAGAATGGGATCAGGTCGAATGTGGAGGAAGCGAGCAATCTTGAGGGACAGGTAATGGTGATTGTGGGCCGTCAATCGTGATAGTAGCGCTGTCGGGCCTGCAGCCACGTACTGCTCGTAGGAGATGGGGATCCCGATCTGGTAGTTGCGAGCTGCATTGAGGACACGCAAGGTCCTGGCCATCTCAACGAAAGCGGTTGGATCATATAGCTCGATGAAGCTCTTACCAAACGAAGCTGCCTTTAAGAGGCGCTTCTGCCAGGAGAGATCCCACTCATAGGCAGCGGCACGAAGACAGCAGTCGACAGCATCCGGAAGGCTGCTACGAATCGCACGTATGCCTTCGTCTGCTCTGCTGCTCTTAGCGCTAAATTGCACTGCTGCTTCGAACAGCAGCGCCGCAGGGTCGTTCGAGCCAGGTCGAAAGACACGGCTGGAGACATCCGAGACTTTTTGCAAGAACTCGTGTCGGTCCGAGGCGATGACGCGAAGACCGTCCAGCTCGCTGACCAGATGGGTCGGGCCGGCATAGGGGTACCGGATTGAATCTCCAAAGGGGCCGACCATGACGACTTCATCACTGAAGGCAAGAGCGATTGTGTTGTTTCCACACCATTGGACGGCGCGGACCCCACTGCTACCAATACCGCCTTTGTTCGCCCCAGAGTCTGACACACCTTCTCCACTCATCGAGCGGAAGGGATCATCGGACGCTGAGGCATCCTGATAGGCTTCGCTGGCTCGAATGTCGAATTCGCTCAAGCTACGTGAGAAGTCGGAGCTCACGACCCAGAGGATGAGATCGGCAGTCATGAGCGCCAATAGCTTGCCGTTGGGAGAGGGGCGAACGACATGGAATGGGCCGCGTGAAAGACGCATATCCTGGCAGGCGGTGTCGATAGAAGAGGGGCCCGCAGCAGAGCGCGTGAGCGAGAGTAGAGTCTGTCCTTGTGCGATAAGTACGGTAGTGAGGCCGGACTGTGAGACGTTTGGTGGGACGATAGCCCAGGACGTCGGAGTAGCGGAGGCGTAGGTGGATTGAGATTGTGATTGATCGAATGGCGGAAGCAGCTCAGGAGCAGGTATTGGTGTCGAGTCATTGTCGAAAGAAGGCAGAGCGTATCCGTATTCGCCGCCTCCGCTGAGGCTTACAGCTCCAGCGTACTCGCCTGACTCGGCATCGACGTCCAATCCAGGGAAGCGCCATTCGACAAAGCGTCTTGCGCCGACAAAGGCGATGAGACCACCCGCCCAAACTTTCGCATCAAGAACTCCTGTCTCGGTGGCCTCTGTTCCGAGTGAATGCTGCGTATAGTACGAGTTTGAGGTCGCTTCAATGGGTGCGGGACGATTGCGAGAAGTCGCTGTACCTGCGGCTTGGTCGGCAGAAGCAGGACAGGGTGAGAGGAGGGTATACAGACGAACAGTGCCTTCTTCGAGCACAACGACGAGTTGCTCCAAGGCGTTGAAGTCGAGCGCAATGATGCGCAGGGAAGGGTCCCATGGAATGCTTTCGATGAGTTGGCCGGCAGCGGTGTAGACGAGAATCTTGGGCTTGAGTAGAGATGCTTTTCCTAGCGACACGAGTCGTGTCGGATCGCGCACGAGAGCTATCAGGCCTCCATTGCTAGACGCTGCGACAACGTAGTCGGCAAGATTGTCGATGCCCCAGTTGAGTGCATAAAGCTCGGTGCGACGGTAGAAGATGTCTTGCAAGCTTGTCCACTCGGTAGTCGGATGGTTGGCCTGCACCATTTCAGCCAATTCGCGCGCCGTGGCCTGAGATAGGGCCACACGCTTTCGAGCGTCGCAAAGAACAATAGGGAAAGTGTGATGGTGGTGTTCAGAAGATGGTGACGGTGAAAAGGACGTGGTATCGTGGATCAACGTGTGGTCTGTGCTATGAACCAACATCAACGGAACTCGGAGGTCTGGAAGTGGAGGATTCCCGCGCCAATTTCACGCACCACCGACATCAACCTTCGTCCTCCCTCTGAATCATATCCTCATCTCGGACTCGCTTCTTCAGCATTATTGTTTGACATTGTTTCATACCCAAGCATTCACACGACTGAGCTGCCTAGAGAAGACTTATTTACCGAGCGGCAGCATGTCGTACGCACCGTCGCAAAATGGTGCTTCGTCATCACGAACTACGGCCGAGCTCACAGGCTCGCCGCCGTCCGGCAAGAAGGGAAAGCTGTCACCACACGAAAGACAGGCACAAGCTATATCAAAGCTGCTAGCTAACCCGGAAAAGGAAGTCCGCATCCCCGAAGGTCCGAAAGATAAGTCAATACGACCGCCGCGTGATGTGATGAAGAACGTGACCGGCTCGAGTGCAGGCGCAGGATCAGGCGAGTTCCACGTCTATAAGCAACAGCGCAGACGGGAGTACGAGCGAATACAGCTCATGGAAGAACAGAACAAGAAGGTAAGAACGTCAGAGCCGTGAGGATGAACTGTTCAAGAGACTAATCGCTATCTCAAATGCTGCTTTTGACCAACAGCTCACGGAACAAGAAGAGTTCGAACGCAAGCGTGCACAAATGCAGCACAAGGACGAAGCCAAGACAGACAAGAATCGTGCGAAGCGAGAGAAGAAAAGACTCGCCGCCTTGAAAGCCCAGGCAGCCGCCAAAGGCAAGGATCCGTCCAAGGTCACGTCCAAGGACGGTAACTCAAGACCGAACGGCGAGCCCGAAGCAAAGAAGCAGCGCCTACACAATGATTCGGTTGAGCGGGTTCAATTCAAGCGCAAGGACGACTCGGACGATGATAATAGCACCGACGACACATGAAAAGTGTTCAAATCTGTGCCCTGCCTCCTTCACGCACACAAACTCATACTTTTTGCCGTTGAGTTTTCAGGACCGAAGTGTATTATCCGATGTAATGTAATGTACTATCTAGACGAGGTGATCTGACAATCCAGTGGGATCGGCAGTCCCGCTTAAAGAAGAGTCTGAGTGAACTTGATCCAACTGCCAATCTGCTTGTAGGTTTTTGCAGCCTTGGAGATCTCAGTGTCGACTGTGAAGTAGTCGTGCACTTCATGCGGATAGACGTGGTGCACAACCTTGCAGTTGAGCTCGCCTGGGCTCAGAATGATCTTCTGACTCGAGGTTGATGTAGGCAGATTCTTGGCCTTGCGAAGCTGGTTGGCAAAGTACTGACCCTCATCCAAGAGCGTTTCACCTCCCCCGTTGGCGATGAAACAAGGTGGGAGCGCCGCCAGTTCAGCGATGCTCTTGTTCGAATGTGTGTTCCAGGGGTCTGAGAGAGGGAACGGAAGCTTTCGCAATCCCTGTGCTGCGACACCCCATTCTTCATACGACAATGCGATGATGTCTTGAACAACGTTCTTCTCACGGCTCTTGAATGACATGTCTTCGGGAGCAATCCAAGGCGAAAGTAACACAAGACCTGGAATCTTGAAGTTGGCCTCGTCTTGGAAGAGAAGATGCTTGTAGGAGCGCAGATAGCGTTCGAGCTGGAGTGTCAGCCACGCGCCGTGACTGTCACCTCCAATGTAGATCTGCTCCGGAGAGTATCCTAGCTCATTGACGAGGTACAGGTAGGCAGAGACGGCCTGGTACAGCTGAACGGGTGAGGGAGCAAAGGGAGCAAGGTTGTAATCTACCGAAAAGACGTCGATGCCAGCAGTGCGAGCGAACGTCTTTGCTAAGTTCTGACCCATGTGGATATCGCCTGCGTTGAACGTGACACCGGCACCTCCGTGGAAGTAACAGATCACTGGACGACTGGGCCTGGTACTGGAGCGTGGCTGAGGTGGTGTGACATGTGGCCTGTGTGTGAACCAAAGCGCTCGAACGCTCCATTTGAGCCATTTCGCATCGAGCAGGGGTGGACCGGTGTATACATCGGTGACGATCTTGCGTCGATCGTTGGGAGCCGTCTTGACGGCAAGGATGCCATCCAAATATTCGGGTCCAGCAGGTGGGATCCAAACCTTATCCGGACGTCCATGTGTGGCATTGAGTTTGAGAGCCTTGACGTTCTCTTTGGCCAATACGACTGAGCCTCCTGGACCAGATAGATTGAAGCAGGAGACAATGGTAGCTACCAAAGTGTTGCGGTCTCGCAGGCCGCCCTTTCGTGGAACAATCGGCTGAACGCGGAAGCGAATCAGATTACGCATCACCCGTCGAACGACGAGGATGTAAACGGCAGTGATGTAACTCCAGTTCTTGTTCAGACGGAAGTGAGGAATGAGAGAACGGAGCATGTACCATGGAATCGTGATGAACGAAGTCGGTAAGAAATAGAGCTGGAAGAGCACCAACCGCAAGAAGGGCAGTAAGAAAGCGGGCTTGGGTGGTGAAGCACGCTGAATGGCAGCAAGCACATTGGGATCTACCTTGCGCTTCTCGCGAAGGCTGACGTCGCTCGAACTTGCTGTTGACTTCTTCTCGACGCTAGCAGACATGGTGTCGTGTTTGCTTGGTGCTTTTGCCAAGTTATGAACGTTGATCACTCCTTGTGTCAGCGTACGAGGTTGCGGTTGAGATTCGAGAGCGGACCTCGAGACGTGATATCAGAGAGTACGGAGGAAGGCAGGCTTGAAGCTTGATGTCGAAGCGAAGATGGAAGCGTATGAATGGCAGAATCGTATCTTCCAATCGTGAAGGGAAGCTTGGCGGCTCACGAACGAACGCTTGCAAAGGTCAAGTCAAGCCAAGTCAAGCAAGGTTACCCCACAATCTGCACCTAAGGATGCGGTCCGTGTGCTTCTCTGCAGCTACGACATTTTATTTTTGCCGGCTTCTCTGGCGGTAACCGAGCTCGTGAAAGTCAAAAAAAAAAAAAACATCGCGGCCTCTGAATACATGAAATATCAACTCGGCATTGCAGCAACCAGCATATTCCCCACAAATTTGCATCATTCATAATGCTCCAATTCAAGTGTAAAGACACCTGCGCTCCCAGTTAGTACAATGGTCAGTATAGGGCACTCTCATTTGCTTACCAATGCTTAAGTAAGCAATCGGTGATCTGCTCAGATCAGGGTTCGATTCCCTGGCCGGGAACTTTCTTTTTTATCTTCGACACTCCCACAACTTGTACCTCTCTCATTTTTGCCTCAGCAGGGTCTGGAACCCTCTTTCAAATGTTGTCATTGGACAGCAGAAGAAATGTGAATGCGTTACGTTGAAATGCGTATGGTATGAAGGATATGCGATGATACAGGAGCATGTTTTACTAGATAATGCCATTGGCACTGGCATTCATGACCCGACTGATAAAGAGATATGCTAGTACAGCAAGCACCACCAGGGAGCTGCGTACCCCGAACAGATCTCTGCGCCCATTGTTTCTTGGTCTGACCTCTTCGGCCCTACGATTGACTTCCGCTGCGTTGCTGTCTTGAGCTATTGTTGCCGCTGTATCTATTGGTGACTGTGTACGATTTCTCAAGCCTATTTTGGTGAAGAAGGGAGAAAGGAAGAAGGGACAAAGTAAGGAGTGAAGCTGTCAGTACGGATGTCACTAGTCAACAAAGGGATCTCGCTCGTGCCAAGCAATCGGCCCCCTGAGATCGCAACGTTTGTCTCTTGAGACAAACGAAAGCTTCTTTCCACGCACCCTGCGATGCAGTAGAACCCGATGCCGGTGACGAAACAGTGGTATCGAGTCCTACCTTTTCTGACTTGCTCGCTGCATCTGCAGCGCCATCTGGTTGGCTCGAGGTGCTGGGCTTTGCCTTGTCGCCCATGTTGGGCAGATCCTTGATTTCGGGACCAGCGTATTCGGGGAAGATCTGGCAAAATTTCTTCTGAGTGAGGTTGAATGCGTGCGATTGAGCTGCAAGCTTGCGTCGGTCCGCATCCGAGGCGGTAACAGAGCCGGTAGTCATTTCATCGGAGCACATAAACGAAAGCAAGCCGATCAAGATGGTCGAGGTGTTCCAGCCCGGCTGCCATGTGTGAGGATGGTAGTCGCTCATCGAGGTGCAAATCTTGGTGTTGGGTGCAAAGCGGCCGCTGGGTGTCTGCATCTTGATACCAGGCGGCTTGAAGGGGAACTCGGGCGGGAAGAGCAGCTGTCCATGATATTCGCCTCCTGCGTATGGAGTATCGGGCGGACCTCGCAGAATGTAATGCCTGCAGAAAGATGATGGACGGCAAGTGTCAGCGATGCGGCAAGGTTCTCGGGGTGACCGTGGCATATACTTACCATTCGAGAATGTTGTCTTCGCGTGGCCTTGCATAGACGAGGGGCGGCGGATCCTTGTCCATCAGCTGCGCCTCTTTGGTGAGCTGGAGTAATGAGATGGTGTCGAGGGTGCGAGAGGAGGTAAATGATTTAGCAACGGGCTTTGTTCTGCTAAGGGATCATCATTGTTGGGTACTTACTCGCTTGATAGCGGCTTTGCTTGCCATAATTCTTGATCGATGTGAGCCTTATACCTACTAAAACGTAGGCGTGATGTCAATTGTGAGATACCAAATGATTTGTCTGTCTTGCTGGAGCGAGAAGGGAGAGGTTAGGATCGGCGAGATGGTGAGAACTTAGATGTAGGTTGGAGTGCGGAAACGATGACCGAAACGACACATCAGTTACCCGCACACAGGGCTCAGCCAAGTGGAGCTTTAAATTCTGACTGCACACGCTGGAGAGCACATTCACGTCACCGAAAAAAAAGTGAGCATGTTAAGCCTCCAGAGCTGAAAACAGCCATCTTCCGATCTGTTCAAAATCGGGGATAGGTTGATCCACGTTCCACACTTTACGCGCTCTGACGGCAGAGATTTCAAAAACGCGGAGAGAGAACAACACACCAACACTTTGTATGAGAATTCGTTCGGTTTGATAGAAGCAAAGCTTCAAGGCCATGCTTAATTTGGTATCTTATCAGCACTGTGTTCAGATCCGAGCGCATGCTTCTTCGTGACCAACACTGTCATCCAAACTGTACACAGCCGACGTTCTTCCCCCTGCGCAGCGACCTTCACAAAACTTCACCTCCGCGATAGACACGCCCAGTCCCAAGCAATCCGAGACTCTGCCGCAACAATGACTCTGTGCGGCCTGCTAGGAGGCGACGGAGGGAACCGTGCGTCTCCATCCCATAAAAGCGGTAGAATAGCTCGCAAGGTGCTTGTACTTGGCGATGGAGCCTGTGGAAAGACCAGTTTGCTCTTTGTCTTGATCAAGCACGAGTTCCCACAAGCATAGTAAGTCCATTGCATCCGGTAACATCTCTGCTATGCTAGCTTACTGACAAGATCTTGACTTCTTCATCCTCGTATTCATGTGTCTTGAAGCGAGCCAACGGTATTCGAAAACTATGTCCACATCATGCAACCATCCCCCGGTGGGCCAACAGTTGAGCTGACGCTATGGGACACAGCCGGCCAGGAAGAATTCGATAAGCTGCGCAGCTTATCCTATGCAGATACCCACGTAGTCGTCCTCTGCTTCTCCGCAGACAATCCTGTCAGCCTCGAGAACGTCGAGTCGCGGGTAAGTTGATTTCTTTGGCTTCCTTCCTGTGCAGCTCCCAATGTTCAGATCTTGACCAGGAAATGACTCACAATTCCTCTTTCTTCTCATCACAGTGGCTTCCAGAGATCCGTGACCACTGTCCAGGCGTCAAAGTTATTCTTGTAGCCCTCAAGTGTGACCTGCGAGATGCTCCGGAGACTGTCGAAAAACGCCTCACCGGAGCCCCTCCTCCCTTGAACTACTCTGATGGCGTCGCAGTGGCAAAGCGCATCAAGGCATCCAGATACCTCGAATGCTCCGCGAAAATGAACCGAGGCGTCAACGAAGCCTTTGTCGAGATCGCGAGCGTGGCAATGGGCAGCAGAGCAAAAGGCAAAGGCTCAAGAGGCTGTACGATCGCATAGACACTGAACACACCACTATTTGCGAAACACACTCATTCCTTCCTCTGTATATCAGATGCTGTATTCTAAGATATCATCCCTCTTGATTGGCCTGCTCAACTAAGGGCCCCGACGCATTTATACCCCTCAAACCAATCATATTTCTCATCTTTCATCTCCGCGAAGGCTCAGCGTCAGACTTGATTCACAGAACGTACAAGAATGAAATGTTCCTTCAATATATATGCGTTTTTTATTAGTACGCAGATTCAGTCATCGTCCATGTTCTTCCGTTTGGCCTTATCTGCACGTTTCTGGAAGAGCTTATGACGACCTTGTTCTTTGTTGAGGGTCTTGTTCACCGATCTGTTCCGTTCGATGTACGACATATGCTGTGCGCCACTGAGAGCATTGAGCGAGCCAGTTGTTCGTGAAGCTTTGGCTACTGCAGCGTTCATAGATGGACCTCCGCCGCTTCCACCACCAGCTCGTCGAGCTCCGCCACCAAATTCTGTTCCTTGCAAGTCCGATCCAAGATCTGCATCCGACTCATTGGCGATGAGAACACTCTGCAGCAGCTCGATCTGCTCTGCTTGACTTTTATACACAAGACCAGGCATGTCCTCCATACCTACGAGATGCGTGATGACTCGGAAAGCGTAACCTTGATCGATCAAGAACTGCTGTCGCTTGGTCGAGTAAAACATCTCAGCCGTGTCCTTGCTGACGAGACTGTAGAAGAATGCGTTGAAGCCCTCGTCATTCCTTCTTTTGGCTCGAAGGATACGGCCAAGTCTCTGAGCCTCTTGCCTTCGCGAACCGAAGTGTGATGAGATCTGGATGAGGCAGGTGGCTTCGGGTAGATCGATCGAGGTATCACCGACCTTGGAGAGGAAAATAGTGTTGACCAAAGGATTGTGCTGGAAATTTTGCAAGATACGCATGCGTTCGAGATGGGCAGTACCACCATGAATGAAGGGCTTCTTCAGCTTGAAGGCGTACGCCTCGAGCGCATACACATTGTCGGAGAAGACAATGATCTTGTCGCCGCGGTTTTCGTGGTAATCAATCAGGAATTGACATGCTTGGAACTTGTTGGGGTTCATGCAGTAAAGAAGCATCTTCTTTCGACTCTTCTCTCGCAAGTATTCGCGATAGAACTCGGGGGTCATCGGACACCATACCTCGGCACATTGGACGGTTGCGATGTGTCCTTTGGCGGCCAGGTCCATCCAATTAGCCTCATATAGCTTCGGTCCAACAAGGAAGTTGAGTTCGTCGATCTTTTCATCTTCACGTACTAGTGTAGCAGTCAAACCGAGCTTGGAGTGCGCTTTGATCTTGGTCAAGACCCTTCGGAACATGCTTGCTGGCACGACGTGCACCTCGTCGAGCAAGATGAAGCCCCACTCTCGACTCTCGAGGAAGTTCATCATCTTTTGCGATGTGTGTGATCGCTTGCCTGTGTTGGCCACCATTGAGTAGGTGGAGACGACGATACCCGAAGCACCTGAGAACTTTTCCTTCTGGTCGGCAGTAAAGACGCTGATCTGATTGTCCTGGATATTACTCCACTGCAAGAACTGCTGTCGCCATTGCATGACACTGACACTACTGGTACACAGCACGAGACAACTCTTCTTGATGGTACATGCTGCTGTGATCCCCACAAGCGTCTTGCCAGCTCCACATGGCAGCACGATGATACCACTTCTTGCACGACCATTACCGAACATCTTGGCAAGACTCTTTTCTTGATAAGGTCGAATGTGGGTGATGGGTTTGAGGTCGATCTCGAGGTCAGCATTGAGCTGATCGTTGCGGAAGTCGTATTCTTCGAGCATAGGGTAACCGATCTCGTTGCAACGCTTCTTGACCTGTTCGATATACTCTTCGGCAATCTCGAAGCTGTGCACTGTGTCGTCTTCATCCAGCTCATCCGCCTCATCGACACCAATGATGGCCGAGAAGAGATCTGCCTCGTCTTCCCTACGCGCGGCTTCTGGGTTCTCGGGAGCAGGACCAGAGGCGCCTGCACCGTTGCTGCTTCCTCCGGGACGATTGCCATTCGTTCCTCCTGGTGTTTGACCAGCGGCTGCAGCAGCCTGTCGTGCCTTTCTAGCCGCGCTCTCAGTTCCTGGAATGACCAGATCACCACGAGTGGGAGCCTGCGTCTTTCCCAGCACCTCCATCCGACCAGATCGAGCGGCATTCGGGTCTTCGCGCACTCGCGCAGCGCCGATGATGCTGTCTTGTAGGAGTGTCTGGAGAATTTCGGGGTGCGCACTTTCGACGAAATACTTGTTCTGTTTGAGAACGAGCTTGATCTTACCGAAACTCGCGGTGTACTCTCGGATGAAATCGAGCACCGCATCCGGCACTGGCACCTTGGAAAGTCGGTTTAGAACCTCGATGATATCGTTTGGCTGCAGTCCGACAGAGACAGCAGCATAGAGCGAGTATGGTGTCAACTTATATTCGTGAATGTAGGCGGGTCGACTGACAGGTTCGGCGATTGCAATGAGGAAGTCTTGCGCCTGCTCGGCTAGCGGGCTGAAACCTTCAAGGATGATGTGGCCATCGTCAGGAGAGATCCAGAGGGGTCGACTGGCGTGATCGAGCTTCAATGGCATCTTTGTGAAATCACGAGTGTGGAAGCGCAGCTCGCCAGACTCGTACCGTTGCTGCTCATCGTCTTCGTCCATTGCAGGTCCATTGAAGCGAGGTGCGGCGCCCGACAAAGGATGCTGCCGAGCGATGGCATTGGTGGGTGCTGAGCGTGTTGCATCGTTTGCTTTGGCCTTTTTGGTTGTTGTAGCCTTTGCGGGTCTTCTGCTGCTTCCACCATAGTCATCACCAGAATCCTCCGAGACGAAGCCATCATCTAAAGCGAAAGCCTGCTCTCCATCCTCATCATCGTCCTCCCGGTAGCTGGCGGTAGTATTGCGGGAACTTTGTGCCCGAGAAGCTGCGGCTGAGGTTGGAGTGCTGGCGCCGTTGCTCGCTGCATTCGAGTTGGGTCTCAATTTGACGGTCAAGCGGGGACGAGAACCTTGGCCCTGGTCGTTGGAAGACATCGTCTTTCTCTTATTACCAAGACGATTCTGCAGGTGACGAGGCTGATGAACTTGACTGTCAGTGCAAGCTACCACTAGGAGGGGGGATCAAGAAGTAGCAGCTGCTGGCAAAGTACCTAGACGGTCGTGAGGCGCGTATAAGCAGATTTGACCATTCAAGTTGCGATGGGTGGATCACTGGAGGCAGTCGCAGGCTTGCCAGA
The DNA here is from genome assembly GCA_928856705.1 of Ustilago xerochloae. Lineage (NCBI taxonomy): Eukaryota > Fungi > Basidiomycota > Ustilaginomycetes > Ustilaginales > Ustilaginaceae > Ustilago > Ustilago xerochloae. The sequence continues at coordinate 16,953 of CAKMXT010000010.1, forward strand.
AGCCTTGTCGGATTCACAATGTAGCGTGCGTCATATGTAGATGTGGAGAGACAGCAGCAGGATAATATGGGCCTCTGCGGTCAGGATGAGTGGCGATAGTATGAAAGAAAAGGGATGGTGACGAGAAGTGAGCTGAAGACGACTCAACCGCCATCGCAGTGAGTGTAGGCAACTATGTAACTGCAACTGAGCTCCACAATTCAGCCGTTCGTAAGAGGTGACAAATTCGCCGGCTCGACCCTGTACGAGATGCTGGTCTAACAGCCACGAATTTCTCCACACTCAAGTCAAACGCCGGTTCCAGCGATCCGGAAAGAAGCCGACCCTCGTCAAGCAGTCACGATTTCGCATAGCCTGCGTGGACAGCTCATAGCTTGGCTGCTCACCACCATTACATCCTACGACGATATCGCAGCATGACTATTATTGTGCATCACCTCAACAACTCGCGCTCGCAGCGCATTCTTTGGTTGCTCGAGGAGATGGGCATCGAATACGAGATCAAGCATTACGCTCGTACACCTCAGGGCGTTGCACCGCCTGAGCTCCTCGAGATCCATCCGACCGGCAAGTCGCCTCTCATCACGGACACCAATAACGGCAAGAACAAGGTAGTTGCTGAATCTGGAGCCATCGTTGAGTATCTGATTCGCAATTACGGACAAGGACGCTTCGTACCTGCCGACCCGGAACGAATCGACGACGACGTCTTCTTCAATCACTTTGCCGAAGGTTCGTTGATGCCGACTCTGGTCATGAAACTCGTCTTCAGCATGATTCCAGGCAAGATGCCCTTCTTCGTACGACCCATCGGCAATGCCATCGTCAGCAATGTCAACTCGGCTTTCCTCGACCCTGACCTCAAGCGCAAATCCGACTTTGTTGCCGACGAGCTTGTCAAGAAGTGTGACTCGGGCAATGCTTGGCTTGCTGGAGGTGACAAGGATGGCAACCCCACCTCTGCAGACTTCCAGATGGCGTTCCCACTCGAGGCTGCTCTCTCTGGCCGCATTTCGAACCTGCCCGCACCCATCAAGACGTACGTCGAAAAGATTCATGCTCGTCCTGCTTTCAAGCGAGGTCTCGAAAAGGGTGGCCCTTATGCTTATGCTTGAGCTCTCCGCCGAAGTTCCGCTTTCACTTTCTTACTCGTACTGCCTTGCATGTTTCAATAAAACCGCTGAACCCTGCTCGAATCTCGCTTGCAACCGAAGCTTGTGTCGATATGAGAGAAACTCGGCCAAAAAATCTCATTCAAAATGCGGTCTCAAAAAGACCAACAAAACATCCCGACTGGCAGCGGCATCGTGGCAATCGGTGCGGCTTGTCAGGACGTTCGAGCCTGCTACATGGCGAGGCTAACGCACTGTTTGCACACATCGTTCGTCTTCGACTGGAGCGCGAGCAGGCACGCACAAAGATCTGACAAGAAGCTGAGCTCGAGTGTGAGCGTCAATTTTTCATGCTATTGCAGATTGCTATGAGCAACTAACATGTGGGTGTGCTGGGTTTTGTGGTTTTGTACAACAAATGGCATGGACGGGTAGCTTCGCAGCAACCTGTGATGATGATGATGGATGAAGAAAGTGATGGGCGGTAGGCCTGTGAATATCGAGAACGGAAAGAACGGCGAATGTTGGAATGCGATGCTTTTGAATCACAGAAGCGATTTAGCGCATGATGATACCGTCGAATCGCTGCTTGAACCAAGCGGCGGTCTCCTCCTTCTTGACACGGTGGGGGGCACCGACACGGGCAACACGCTGCTTTCGTCGTGCGACACGGGCACCAGCACGGGTCATGCAAACGAAGAAGTCCATACCGAAAATACCGATGGAGGGGTCGTACTTGATACCAAGGTCGATGTGCTCGGTGATACCGAAACCGAAGTTACCGGTGTCGGAGAAGTTACGGCGACGAAGCTCGTACTCCTTAACCTTGAGACCACGCTCGATGATCTCCTCGGCCTTGGGACCACGGATGGTAACGTGGCAGGCGATCTTCTCGTTACGTCGGATACCGAAACCACGGAGAGTGTAACGGGCCTTGCTGGTAACGGGGGTCTGACCGGTAAGCTGTTCAAGCACCTTGGTGGCACGAGTGAGTCTGTCACCGGACTCACCGACCGAGATGTTGACGACGAGCTTGTCGACCTTAAGCTCCTGTGAATGGTCGAGAATGTCGATGGTTGTAGAAGTGAGGAACATGAAAGTCAGTATACCATTCAATATGGGTCATCTGTGTCGAGCTGCCGTTGCACTACGCTGTCTACACTATCGCCTGCGCATCGTTGGCTGTTGCAATTGTCGAAAGTGTCATAAATGCTGTTAAGTTTAAAGCGAGTTGAGAACAAGGAGCAAACGCTGGCCGCTGAGAATGCTTCGTAATTGAGACCGTCTGCGTCGGCAGCCATTGCATCATTCTTCCGCCACATTCACGAGCGTGACCCATCCCTTCACTGAGCCTTACTTCGATCGAGCTTTCTGACACATTTGCTGGGACAGCAAGCGAAATTAGCGAAGCCAATCCAAGGCTGTTCAATGCTGGGTTGCTTATCCGCATTCGGTCTGCAATGCCCTAAACTAGCCCGCAGTGATATTGACTCCCGATCCCTGTCCTGCACTGTTCGCATTCCAAGCACATGAACTCAACGGCATTCATTTGATATCCAGCTTAGATGGTTGGGCAAAGTAGAGTCAAGACCAAGCCATCGGCTTTTGTGTCGATGATGATAGCTGCACTGGGCATCAACATATGCGTGCGTGATAAGATTAAAGACTTGCGAAATCATGCGATGATGCTAGTTATTGGTTGCTGGCTGTCGGTGCAAATCAAGTTGGTTGGTGCAGGAATGTGTTCCTAGCTTTGCAGATGAGTGTTGTAGGGATGTGATGCTGGTGTACTGCGATGTTAGATATTGCGGCATGTTGCCCGAATGCTGGAAAGGGACGACGATGATATCTTTGGCGATGCAATGTTGTGGAACCAGTATGTGCAGATGCGGCGATGCGTGTGTAGCGATAGTGTCGACGTCGGCGTGCTGTATGTATACGAACCTTCATAGGGTTGATTGCCTTGCTGGATTCCGCCATCTTGACTATGATACGATGTTGATCTTGATGGATGATCGTGACGAAGAGCGTAGTGGCAAGTGCGTTTCGAGGTTGGCACGCTCAGTCTCTCACTCTCGTCTCGAAGCGTTCCCAGGGTTGCGAAGCGAAGTCCAGTTGAAGCCTCGAAGATGCGTCCTTGTTCCAGTGATTGGTCTCTAGACGGTTTTGTGTGACTGCTGCTCAATCTCGTTGTGCGACACGCATCCCGACACTGACGAAGTGCTGAATTTAGCGCCTGCTTTTAGGACCGTCTGGCGAGCTCGGCCGTGGGCAATTTTCTACACGTGATGAACTACCTGGCCAATTTTTTAGGGCACACAACAAAGACGGTCTAACACAGAACTACATCTTCATCGCGATCGCACGTCTTCTTCACCTCGATGGCCACCCTGAACTTCGCTATTCGTGAGCATTCCCTGCGAAGTCACGATTGAGCCTCAGCCGCTAAATACTGATGGTTCACAGCGAGTAAGAACTACATCAGTGATGCCCAGATGCTTCCCATACGAAGTTGTCGCGTGAGATCTAGATAAGCTTGCTCCCGATCTGTTCTATCGACAGAACGATCCAATCGGGAGTTGCTAGGCCTATCGACTTCTTTTCGTTGCTGAAATCCACACCTGGCAACAGCTTGACCGACGCTTGCAGTACACAGGCATGTTGCAAGATCAGCTCCCTCACCGGCATCGTAACTTTGCCAATCATCAAGCCAACCTAGACGTCCGATTGTCGACGGATCGAGTGTTCGACAGGCGAGACAGCGATTCGGATATACATCTCGAAAGTGTGAGCGTTGCAGGGCGGGGCGTTGCTTGATTTGAAATTCAGCCCATCCTGGTCAAAGAGTTGGTCTGTCTGAGATTGCGCGCTAGGCTTGCCAATCCGGCTAGGGGTTGGGGGTTGAGGCAGACCCTTTGCCCTTAGCTTGATCCCAAACGACATGGTCAGTCAGCAGCGACCGTCGTGCTTTCCTCGAGCTTTGTTTGCACGATGCATGTCGCATCTACTGACCACGATTCCTCTCAGGTCGTCTTTCACGAACGAGCCCTTTGATCTTGTTCTCCATTCTCCAACATGCTTGCTGAGCGTGGTATCTTAATGGTCGATCTATGGCACTGAGCTTCATAGCAAAGAGACAGCAGGAAGCGCAGACAGAACCGGGACATCGACATGCAAGAACGGAAGTGTCGAGTTCGGAAAGTGCCCGTGTGCAGTAGACCTTTGCAAATGCATCTAGCCCTCACAGTCAGTCGGCCAAAGACCGAGCTTTATCTGTACAGTATGCAGTCACAAGGGATCGACCTGTCGCAACAGCTGAGAGGGATCCTCTTGCCCAAACATCGACGCATCGAAGCAACTTTTTGAGCGTAAGACCAGACCGTCTGGACGTTACGGATGACGGTTCGCCGCATCGCGCTTACACAAAGCAGAGCAGAGAGAACAGAACACCATTTGGCAATAACGGGCTTGACGGGCTGGTCGTTCGCTCTGTGCATAGCTTCCCTTCAAAGCCTATCAGTCTGCATACTTTTCCCTCCCTTGAGTCTGCGATAACAGTCCCGGATTCGCTTGACCTTTCCCGATAAGCCGTCCCTTGTCGACAGCCACAACGACGACGAGCACGAAATTGATATGCAGCGGCTGAATTGTGTACAGTCGATAAGGGATGGGATCGACCGATTCGAACACTTCATTTAGAGCTCGCTCCACTGTCTTCTCTTGAAGGGGCATAAGTCACTTTAGCACGCAAGCAGAGGGTGGAACATATCGCTGCAGAGCTGACCGACGAATGGTGTGGCAGGCACTTGAACCGTATACAGTCGGGATCGCGAGGGTTTCAGGTTGGAATTCGTCACAGTTTGGCAAAAGTGACGGCAGAGGTGCTTCACTGCCTCATCACACAGTCACAAAACACAGCGGCAGACGCGGCACACAAGCCCTGTGCCCAACCTCTGACCCCAAACCCAGCAGAGCAGTGCCCAAATTTTGAAGCACAATTTCATTCACCGTCGTTTCTCCACACAAAAGTCTCAAGCCCAGCGCCCCTGTGTTTCTAGCTCGCTTTCTGCCGGTCTGTTCACAGAAAGACAGGAGCCTTTTGCCTTCTGAATAGCCTGTTGATATCGTGAAGGTGTAGCTACGGCATTGTGAGAACAAGCATGGGCCAAAGGGGAAGGGTGAGGGAAGATAAGGGTAAGGTCTAAATGATGTGATGGAAGAGCGAATTGAGCGAGCCAAGCCACACTCACCTTCGCATACACAGTGGAATTGGCCGTAGTGTATGACTGTCTAACAGCGCAAGCCGAGCAAAAGAGAGAGAGTGAGAGAGAACCATCCAAACCTCACAAGACCACAACCAACACATACACACACACACCTACACACACTCGAATCTCGCCTCGTGTCAATCTCGGCATCATTCCACTTTTCCTAACCCTCTCTTCCCAACCCTCAAACCACACGACGCTGTTCACAGAGTGTGTCAGATGTGTTCGTCCGTCTGAGCACCATCATTGCTCGCCTCGAAGCGATTCTCTCGTCAGGAACACCTCGTTCGCTACTGCTACTGCCTCCGCCTCTGCCTCGCTGCCTCTGTCTCTGTACCACCTTCCTTCGAACCAAACTCACACGTCACTTCCACCGTCACTCTCACCCTTGGCGACACCTCTCCACCGCAGGTTCACCTTCCCTTCGTCTCAACCTTCACCTCTACAACTCGTTCTCTCTCTATCCGAGCAAATCTCCTTCACTCTTTACTGCTATGCATCTGCTCTTGTAGCATTCGGCTTTTCGAAGCTAGCACCTTCTCTACCTTGACCTTGCTCTCCATATCGAGTCCAAATCAGCATCATCACTACTCTTTCTCTTTGATCTTACCTCCAGCGCCATCAAAAACCACCACTCTTCAGCCTTATCCACATCAGCTCTGTACGCTGATACAATGTCGACTTGTCTCTCAATACCACATTAGACGTCTGTCTCTGTTCCATCCCTGCAGCTTAACCGCGATCTCCGCCAACCCTACCTCAACCTTCCATCTCCGGCTCTCCTACCCTTGACTTTGCACGCCATGTCGCCTCTGGTTGAATCACATTCAGCGTCGGCGCTCGTCGCACCAACCGCTGGCTCCGATGACTCCGCCTCCGCCTCGACTGGTGCTTTAGAACCTCCCGATGGTCTCCAAGCTGTGTCTGCAGGTCTACGCAGCCTCGCCATCTCCAACACCCAACCCAAAGCTTCCACCTCTCGCGACGCACTTCAGCCTGCACTCGGATCTTCCTATCCACCTCCTAGCTCTAGCTCCAAACTAGCGGAACGTCTCGCTCATACATCCGCTCATGTACCACATCCAGCAACAGCTTCGTATTCCACCAGCCCTGCCTCTCGGTACGGTCGCCACTTTAGCATGACCAACTCCAGCTCCGTCGACTCGCAACTCAGCTATGACGCCTACCTTGCCGTCCCAGCTAGTCCAAGCATGAGCGAGGGACTCACCGACAGTCCAGGCAGCGTTTCGAGCATGAACAGCTTCCGTCGCGGCGACCTCGCTGATATCGAAGATCTCGACCTCGAGCCCGAGCTAGAGACCGTCAGCGAATGCGACGAAGAATCTAGCAGTCTTTGCTCTCTAGACATTGGTATCGACCTCGACTCTGACTCGGAACGGGCCAGTTCTCATGGTGGAGACAACGATCAGCTGTCAGCTAGCGCATACACTTTCGGACACTCCCGCCACGCTCCTCAGCGACCTGCTTCTCATGGAACAGCAGCTTCCGACTATGCTCGTCGCAAGCGCAGTGAGTGGCTGCTCAACAATTATGCCAACAAGATCGCCGCTCGCCGCCCTCGTCGTATCAAGAAGGGCCGCATTTCAGAGATCGTTGAAGAGGGAGGCGAATGCATCAACACCACCGTCATGCCAAAGGCTCCTTTCGCATCCGGTACTTCCGAATGGTCTTGTGACGTTTCAGGCCCACCTCTGGCGCCTCCACGAAGCGTCAGCCCATCCGACACTGTGCCTGCCATCCCTTCGCCCTTGTGTTCATGCGTCAGTGCAGAGGCCTCCACTGCTTCTGTCGCTGCTGCCGCCGGCCTGGAAGAAAGCGTCGAGACTATCAAAGCCGACCAAACAGCATCGCACGAATCAATCGACCGCCTCTCATTGGAGCCGTCTCGGACACATATGCAGCCGGAATCATCGTCATCATCGAAGCCCAGCATTCATGCCGAGGATGCAGACGATACTGCTGAAGACCCCGAACGTTCACCCCCTCGCTTGTCACGCACCTCTAGTAGACGCAACTCTTCTCCAGTCAAGCTTCGCCCATGCTTCCGTCGACAGTCGTCTCACCAGTCAGCTGCTTCCACACGAGAGTCGTCGTGCGAGCGCGATCCGCCTCGTGGTCGATCGGTCCGTTTCAGTAGCAGGCCTCCTCAAGAGCTCCGTACACATAGCCCCGTCGAATACGATCGCAAGAGCTGCCCCGTCAACAACCGCCTCAGTCCTGCTGACGTTGAAGAGCTGCGCACCATGAAGATGGAGATGGGTCTCTTGGAAGCAAGGTGGGCTGCCGTCGCTGCCTGTAAGCCAAAGAAAGTGGAAGGCACTGAAGGCACAACCAAGCCTGAGAACTATAATGCCTACAATGCAGGGGTTGCTGCCCTTAATGCTTCCACCGCTTGCGGTGCCGAGTCTGATTCGACGCTGGGTCCAAGTGGCAACCCTGCTGCTCGCCTCCGTCAACAGAAAGAGCGCGAGCGTCTTCAGGAGCGTCAGCGCAACCTGCCCCATTACATGCGTAACCGGCCTGGGCCTGGTGTATCGTCGCAGACAGAGCCGCTTTCATCCGAAGCATTGTCGATTCGCAACAAGTTTGGTCATGCACCACCACCTCCGCTTCCAGGGATGCCGGCTCCCCGTGCTGCCAGTGATGCCAGGGCTGCCTCGATGTCGCCCAGCCGTTCCACGTCAGCTCCCCCCACGAGCCGGTTGGGCGAGGATCGATCGCGTCGACTCAGTTGTCAGGCTATGCCGACAGCACCAATACCAGTGCTGACACAGACGAGTCCATCGCCTCCGTCCTCCCCACGATCGGGGTCAGGCTCGGGCTCGGTGGAGCGTGGTAGGCCGACCCTGCCCTCTCCCTGGTCCAGCGGCTCGAGTTCGGCGACTTCATCGATATACTCGAGCACCTACTTCCCCAGCTCCCCCGCACCCTGTGCGAGCTATCCGGGTGGCAACGGCTATGACAGCCCAGCCTCCGAGTTCTACGAGAGCGGTAGCGAATACGATATGGTTTGCTAGACTCCACCACCAAGCTTCTCTACGGATTTTCCCTGACCTCCCCTCTCCCCGCCAGCCGAGCCTTGATCAATTCCCGTGGTCATCGTCGGTCTTCCCTTGTTGTTCCCCAGTCTGTTTCCTCGCATTGTTGTTCATTCTGCTTTTTTTGTCTGTCCCTTCTTGTCACCGTTCACTCGCACTCTATCTCGTTTTGCTTTGTACACTAATCTCATCTGATATATGACAATTTGTTCTGAATGTGTTCAAACGTTTATGTGGATCCAGTCTGTACCACCTCTGTGGACATGCCCAGGAACGCCGAGTTCCAAAAGGCGCGTCGCGTTAAGAGGATCACGCTCAGATCTATTTTCAACCACATCCCGATCGGCAAGCACATTTTCAAATTTCGAATTCTCGGAGAAGAGAAAGCTGACCACACGCTTGACAGATTTCTTTGCGAAAATTTTTGCGCCACTTTCCCATTTGGCGAGAATCACGACTGTGCTCTTGTGCCGGAATGTTGAGCGACTCAGCCAACACATCTCTGAGCAGAGACGACACACACACACACACACGCAACGCTCGACTCAGCCGTGACCGATACAAATAAAATAGTTGAAGGACCGCTCTCCTCGCCACCACCATCTTTTTCCCCCATCCCCCAATCATGACTTACGAAAACAATCAGCAAAACGGTGCTGGCACCGCCGACATCGAGTCGAGGTTCGCCAACATGTCTGTTCAGAACGGCGCCGCAGGCGGTGCTCCCCGAAAGGCCTATGTCCCACCTCACCTTCGTGGCCAGCAGCAGAGCGCTTCGCTCAACTCTTCGGCCGCTTCCTTCAGCCCTCGCGCTCCTGCCGCATTCAACAGCAACGGTCACAGCAACGGTGCCCCAGCTGCTCCCGCTGCCTTCAACAGCTTCAACCGCGGCGGTCCTCGTGGTGGTGCTGGTGGCTGGGATGCTCCCTCCTCTGGCGGTTACGGAGGTGCCCGCAATGGTGGCGGATACGGTGCCGGCCCTCGCAACGATGGCTTCGGTCAGTGGAAGGACGGTCAGCACGTCCCCGGTCCTCACAACGCTCGTCTCGAGAAGGAGCTTTTCGGTGAGGCTGGCGACGGTCTTCACCAGAGCATGGGTATCAACTTCGACAAGTACGGTGACATTCCCGTCGAGGCCAGTGGTCGCGATGTTCCCGAGCCTGTCCTTACTTTCACCTCGCCTCCCATCGACCCTCACCTTCTCGAAAACATCAAGCTTGCTCGCTACACCAACCCCACTCCAGTCCAGAAATACTCGATTCCCATCGTGGAGCTTGGCCGTGACTTGATGGGTTGTGCCCAGACCGGTTCCGGTAAGACGGGTGGTTTCCTCTTCCCTATTCTTTCAGCTCTCTTCACCCACGGCCCTCCCCCTCCTCCAGCCGAGTTGGCTCAGGGCGGCTACGGTCGCAGAAAGGCATTTCCCAGCACACTTATCCTTGCTCCCACTCGTGAGCTTGTCTCCCAGATTTACGATGAGGCCCGCAAGTTCACCTACCGATCCTGGGTCAAGCCCGCTGTCGTCTACGGTGGTGCCGACATTGGCACTCAGCTTCGTCAGATCGAGCGCGGTTGCGATCTCCTCTGTGCCACTCCCGGTCGTCTCGTCGACTTGATGGAGCGTGGCCGCATCAGCCTCAGCAACGTCCGTTTCCTCGTTCTTGACGAGGCCGATCGCATGCTTGACATGGGTTTCGAGCCTCAAATCCGCAGGATCGTCGAAGGCGAAGACATGCCCGGTGTCATGGACCGTCAGACCCTCATGTTCTCGGCTACCTTCCCTCGCGACATCCAGCTTCTTGCCAAGGACTTCCTCAAGGAGTACGTTTTCCTTTCCGTCGGCCGTGTCGGTTCCACCTCCGAGAACATCACTCAGAAGATCGAGTATGTCGAGGACGATGACAAGCGCTCGGTCCTTCTTGACGTCCTCGCTTCGATGCCCAGCGGCGGTCTCACTTTGATCTTCGTCGAGACTAAGCGTATGGCCGATATGCTCAGCGACTTCCTCCTCCGTTCCAACATTGCCGCCACCTCCATTCACGGTGACCGCACTCAGCGCGAGCGTGAGCGTGCCCTCGAGCTTTTCCGATCCGGCAAGACCCCTATCATGGTCGCTACTGCCGTCGCTGCCCGTGGTCTCGATATCCCCAACGTAACTCACGTTGTTAACTACGATCTCCCCTCTGACGTCGACGACTACGTCCACCGTATCGGTCGTACCGGTCGTGCCGGTAACGTTGGTCACGCCACTGCCTTCTTCAACCGTGGCAACAAGAACATCGTTCGTGACCTCATCGAGCTGCTCAAGGAGGCCAACCAGGAGGTCCCTCAGTGGCTCGAGGCCGTCGCTCGTGAGAGCATGTTTGGCGGTGGAGGCGGTGGTCGCGGTGGTCGCGGCCGCGGCCGTGGCCGTGGTGGTGCCTCTTCCTTCGGCAGCCGTGACGCTCGTACCATGAACGGCCCTTCCTCTGGCAGCAGCCGTGGCTTTGGCGGCGGCTTCGGCGGCGGAATGGGCGGTGGCTACGGTGGCGGCTTTGGTGGTGCTGGCGCTTACGGCGGCCCTCCCCCTGCTTCCAACGGTGGCAGCTACGGCGGCAACTCGTCGTGGTGGTAATCACATCGCTTCGCCTGACCGCTGCTCGAGGTGCTTCGTTCCGTCCTTACGTCGGTATACAGCGTCAGATTCAGCTTCGTTCCAGCCTCCTTGCTTCCTTCTCGGCCTCTTCCATCCTTCTCAGTGGCCCCTCCGAAACGCACGATTCACGTCATCACATCAAAAAGCATAGCGGACAATTCTCATATTTTTTCTTCTTCTTCTCGAGGCTGTCCCATTTGACAAGCAGAGAGTTTCTACTCTCTGCTGGCACTGCACGACAGCCTTGCCTTCAGCCTCGCATTTGCATGGTCTCTTCTAAGCTACCAGCTCGGTCGTGCCTCAACACAACCGTGCTGCTTGGCTTGATTATTTATTCTTCGACTCTGTACGAGTGGTTCTCAATTGGTTTCGTTAATCATCCATCTTTGCATCACTTATAGATAGAGTCACAATCAAGCCCGTCGCATTCAACACATCAAGATACCATGCAAGCAATAGTTCTTTTCGCAAGTAGTACGGTCCTGTTCCTCAATCTAGCAGATGCATCTCTTTTGGTTCTCCAGCTTTGGTCATTGGTCTGCTCGAATGGGCCCTTACTTCAGATACCCCTGTCACGTCAAATTGTCTGCTTCCACATGTCTGTCGTCTCCGACAGAACCACGTCCTTATATCGTGTGTACTTGTAGCGGCCTCCCTCTGTAGATATTTTCGTCAATCTGAGCATCATTTGTTCATATGCTCCCCACTGCCATGTCGTGATTTTGAGGATGTTGTTTGCATGTGATTGTGTGAAGTGGCGAACAGATGATACGGAACATAGCAAGACTACTAAGACCAGGTTACTTATTTTGATGTGTGTCTCTAGTTTTCGCGATCTCAGCCGAGCAAGCGTGTCAACATCGGCGCTCCTTCCAGCATCACATGCAAGTGATCAACTGAGAACCTTCCCGTCCCTCTTCGGCAGCTTGACACATGTCCAAAATTGCCAAAGTGGGTTGACATTCTGTCGAAAAAGGAAGAGCATTTCCTGATATGGAAGGTGGAGAGATCTCCATGGTCGGACCAAGCTTCAAGGCCGAAGCATGTGTCCGATGGGAAAAGTTCATGCTGAGTCCAGCAATTTGGGACGAGATCAAGTACAAAGAAGCTGCAGAGCGAGTCGCATGAAAGGAAGCGAGCAACAGAGTTCGACCGAAACTCAGTTCAGGCTTAATGGTAACATGGTCGAATACGTACAACGGCAATGCAAGCGACTCGGACCTTCAACGCAAACTTTAAAGCAATCCTTTGGTCACCGACGGCGTGTGATTCGTGAGAGCAATTAGTTTGTATTGCCGTCTACGTTCTTCAGCTTTTGAACTTGGCTTCTGCTTGCTGCAATTTGCGATCAAACAATACAACGTTCGGATCACGGAGGATGTTGACAACTTTGTGCCCAAAGCCAGGAAAGAAGCTCTGGCTCAGGATGCGAAGATTGCCGAATATCAAAATAGGTGCTGGACCGCTTCAAGATGCATGCACGCCGTGCTAAGCGATTGCCGATGCGACTTTTGTCGAATCGGAGTTGCTGCCTCCGCTATTTTCACTCGCGTCAGCTTTCTATACGAATCATTCTTGTTGTGGGGAACCCACGAGTGAAGCTTAGCAAGCAAGAGTGAGCCCCGCAGTTGTCTTATCTGCTTGTGTTTAATCAAATCAAACCGTAGCTAGCAAGCCTCAAACACGGTTTGTCGAGCTCAAAACTTCATTGATTGCCCTTTCATTGTGGGAAGAAAGTGGCGTGGGATCTCAATGACAAACAAGAACTCAAATAAGGCCCCGGTGTCAACGGCACACGTCGATCCGAGGCGCTAGTTGGACCCTTAATCGAGCCCTGCACTTTCGTCAAAGCAACCGCCGAACGACCGTGAGTTCACTGTGTATCCAGATCTCGGAGAGATTTTCGTCGGCCGCTTGGTGTCATCGCATCCGTCGGTCGGTCTCACGGAGAGATTGCTTTGCATAAGTGAGCTTCTCTGGGGCCCCTCTTGAAACTGCGGAGTGACAGTCTTGGTGACACAAGGTAGGACCAGCGACAAAAGTACTCGAGCTTTTCGTATTCATTGTTGCTGCTGTGGCCTCCACGCAATATTGTTCATCCCTGACGCTCGAGCCAGAACAGCTGGACCCTTTTCCATTGCTCTCGTCTGCTTGCTTGCCGTTGCACTCTAATTCAATGATCAATTCGATGTGCTAGTGTTGGTCAAACCATCACCACCTCGCTTGCCACTTGCTTCTCGGATATTCTCCTCCCTTGTGCGAGGTTTTGCAGAGACAGCTCGCTTGCAGACCCAGAGTTTGTTGCTCCGAGCCGATTCAGGCTTGTCAACCTGCCTCCGTTCCTGTTTCATCACGATCAGGCACTGCGTAGCTGTCGGATCCTCTCACTTCAACCTCGCCTGCCAACCACACCTGTTTCGCCTGGCGGCTCCAACGCCGTTACTCCCTTCTTACCCGTTGGGATTCGTTCCTTCCTGTGCAAACAGAGCTTCCCTGTCGAAGAAGAATTCACTGAACGCCTGCTGTCGGCTGCCTGCGAAGCTTGCGACGAGGTCGACCAACTACAGACTTTCGATCCCACCATGCTCTCGACCAAAAGCATAAAAGGTAGCCATGAGTCCACGTCCTTGATCTCGTCCCCATCATCCAACCACCCTCACTCGACCTATCATACCTGTTCCAACTCCACACCTTTCCCTTCCCCTGTTCTCACACTCGATCTCGAAGCCATGTCCAAAACATCGGAGAGACGCTCCAAGCCAATGGTCTTGCTCGGCAGTGCCGGCCTGGCTCTCGTACTCATCTGCCTCTGTGCCTTCAGCAGCCATGCCAGTGCTGCCTCGGTCGCAAGATCCTTGATCGGTCTCGACCATGAAGCCAGCCGCCTTGAGCCTCGTACCGTCTCTTCCTCTTACGCTTACCAGAGAATGATCGCCAACATTGGCGGCGCTTCGAGCACTGCTGGAGGCAACCAGGTCCCCAACGTCCAAATCGGCGCAGTTATTGCCTCCCCCTCGACTGCTGGTCCCGACTACTTTTACAGTTGGGTCCGTGACGCTGCCCTCACCATGAAGGTGGTTGTCTCGCAGCCAACCCTCGACCGTACCTTGGCCACCAACTACGCTAACGCCGCAAAGGTCCACCAGCAGAACGCTGCCACATCGAGCTCAGGCTTGGGTGAACCCAAGTTCAATGTTGACGGCTCGCTCTTCACCGGTCCCTGGGGCCGTCCTCAGAATGATGGTCCCGCTCTCAGAGCCTCCACCCTCATGGCCTTCGCTAAGCGCATCGGTCTCAGCGATCCTTTCACCACGAGCACGCTCTATCAAGCCAACCTCAACGGCAACAGTCTCATCAAGAACGATCTTGAGTACGTCTCACACCACTGGCAAGACCCTTCCTTCGACCTTTGGGAAGAGGTCGAGGCTACCCACTTCTTCACTCTCATCGTCCAATACCGCAGCCTGATCGATGGAGCTAAGTTTGCTACTTCCATGAACGACGCTGGAGCCGCCACTTACTACAACCAGCAGGCTGCTGCCATCAAGTCCAAACTTCAGACCTTCTGGAACGCCAACAGCGGCTTCATTCAGGCCTACCAAGGTGTCAGTGGCCGATCCGGCATTGACTGCTCTGTCATGTTGGGTGCCTTAAAGGGCTGGGACACCACCAACAACACCGCAGCTGTCGACGCCAGCGTTTTCGGTCCCGCCTCGGACAAGGTTCTTGCCACTCACAAGAAATATGTTGATGCCTTCCGCTCTCTCTACTCCATCAACAACAATGCTGCCGCTCCTGCTGCTGTTGGCACTGGTCGCTATCCGGAGGACGTCTACAACGGCGATGGAACCTCCCAGGGCAACCCATGGTACATCTGTACTCTTGCTGCTGCCGAGGTGTTGAACACCGCTGTTGCTGTTGCCAACTCGCGAGGTAGCGTTTCGGTCACTTCAACCTCGCTTCCCTTCTACAAGCAGTTCTCTTCCTCTGCTGCTACAGGTACTTTCAACTCTGGATCCAGCCAGTACACTGCTCTCACCTCAGGTATGCGTGCCATGGCAAACGGATTTGTCAACATCGTCAACACTCACTCTTGGCCCAACGGCTCGCTCAACGAGGAGTTTAACAGAGACAATGGCTTCAACCAGGGTGCCCGAGACTTGACCTGGTCTTACGCTGCTTTCGTCTCCAACGACCTCGCTTCTCAGGGCAAGTTCTTGTATGTCTAAGCTACTCTCACTTGCAGTTTGTGTGTAGCTCATTTGATTCGCCCACAAAAATCAAAGTTGATCAATTTTCAACAGTCTGGAATGCGTTGCTTGCTTGTTTGCGTGACAAAGATGTTATACAAAGGGGAAGATCGGACGGTGATTAATGATTCGAGGCGCTTATGAGTATATGGCCTTCTCGACTGCCTTATAAGGCTTTTTGCCTTTACCACCAAGTCGCTTTGCAGCTGCATTGAAAGGCTTTGCTACAAACTTGGCTACTGTGGTTACAGCCAGATGCTCGAACAGCATACCAAGAACAAATTGAGAGATGATCACACCAAAGATGATCCAAGAGAAGTGGTGTGGCATCTCGACGAAGCCGAAGAGACTGAAGAATGGCCCACCTGTCAGGAACAAAAAGTAGAAGGCGAAAATGGAGAGGATAATAAGAGCTGGGGCCAGGATCCAGTTGAAACATAGCAATTGACGGTGAGGTGGTCCAAAAGAATAAGCAAATCCAGCGATGATATAAGAGAAGACCGAAGTACGGAAAAGAGCTGTGTTGTCCATGTCGTTAAGCGTCAGGTTCTCTGGATCAAACTCGGGAGGCTCGTACCAGGGCTTGGTGTGAAGAACAACGTAGATGACAGTTTGAGCGATGAAGCCTAGGATGACCTGGCCAAGCATCGAAACAATAGGTCTTGAGGAAGAAAGTCTCGATTCTGGCGGGATTCTGAAGAGCTTCTTGGCTGGTTTTGAGTTGGCAAGACCGATAGCCACCGGTAAGATACAGAAGATGTCAATCATGAGATACTCTGCGTTGTCCAGGGAAGTTGCTTTACCGTACAGCAACAGCACTGTAAAGTACTCAGCCAAACTGTAGTTACTCATGAACAAGAACATGGCAAACGATACTGACAGTGTCGATCTGCCCTCTCTGATCAAATGAATCACAGCAGAGATGTCTTTGTACTTGCTCGTGAAAGGGGCAGCAACTGAGGCCTCTGCTTCAGACAGAGACAGACCAACGTCTGCCGACTTGAGAGCTCCGCAATCGTTGGCTCCGTCACCAGTCATGGCAACGACATAGCCAAGCGTCTGTAGTCTTTCGACCAGCTCTTGCTTTTGCTCTGGTGAGAAGCGACCAAAAACCTTGCAGTGCACCAGCACCCTGTTCATGGTCTCGACCGAACACTCCTCGAGCAAGGTTCGCAAGATCTCGCCTGATACTGCGAGCTCAACATCCTTGAGCTGATTTTGAGTAGGAGCGAGGGAATCTTCTCTAGGGACAGGGTCGAGGGTATATGTATCGAGCCTGTCCTGCTCGTTGTCGACACTGATCCATTCAACGACAGATGCTGAGCCTTTCTCCTGGTGATCCTTGCGAGTGATTCTTGGCGTGTAGACGTGAGCATTGGCCGAGAGGATGCCACATTCCTTGGCAACCGAGACAGCGGTCAGCACAGAGTCACCGGTGCACATCTTGATGGGGAGCTGGGCATCGTCTCTGATGGTGGCGATAGAAGCCGTTGTAGCGGCCTTGAGCTTGTTCTCGAAGATGATGAGGCCAAGGAAGTGGAGCTCGCTCTCGGCCTGGTGACGAGTGAGGTTCTGAGCGCCCTGCCAGCCCAAGGCATCGATGGTCTTGCCGGCGACAGCCAGAACACGGAATCCAGCACGGGTGCAGCGGTCAAGGACGGCATCGTAATCAGTTGGCAAAGAAGCTGGGTCACAGAGGGAAGCAATGGACTCGGCAGCTCCCTTACAGTAGACCTGAGCAGACAAGTCGTTCTCGCGCTTGACAACAACGCTCATACGACGGAGGGAGGCAGTGAACTCGAATGTTCGGATCACGGCCAAGGACGGAGCATTGCCACGAGCTAAGATGACTGGAACGCGAGCCAAGAGACCGTCCTTTGTCAAAGGACGGCGATATTTGACAGCGTCAGGTACTGAGTTGCGATCCTGGACAGGTTCAGACAGCTCTGTTGACAACTTGACGGGAGCCAAGGCAGCATCATCTTGGAGCGTTCGACCGGTCCACTCGAGCATCTTGACCTCGAGAGGCTCACCGATGGGCTCTCCATCCAACAAATTGAGGTCATGAGCCGTGGCCATTGCCTCGACCAAATCGAGACCTCCATCTTTCTGGTTGACGTCTCTCTGCTGCGACTCTTGTTGAACAAGATCTGCAAATTTGCCATCTTTGACCTTGCGAATACCAAGCACATCGAGACCCTCTTCTGTCAACGTGCCTGTCTTGTCAAAAACAAACATGTTAACCATACCAGCCACATTGATACGCTGCGGGCTGAGACAGAAGATCTGACCTCGCTTGAGCCTAGCAATTGAGAAGGTAACGCAGATTGACAAGGTTGCTGGCAAGGCTGGCGGTACAGCGATGGTCAACACATCTAGCGATCGTAAAGCTATCTCTTCACTGCTGACCCCGATGATTTTAAAGTAGATGATAGTAGCAACCATGCCGATAGCTGCGATAACGAATAGATTACCAATGAAGTAAAAGGCATCCCTATAGAATTTGTGGTTGATCGGGCGGGGAAAGAGCATCTGGCGGACCAGAGAACCCTTGGCGGTTGAGAAGCCAGTCCGGATGACTAGGGCTTTGGTAGCCTCGGTATCAGCTCCAGGACGAACTCGCACAAGTTTCGTACCTGAGTATAGAACGTTCTTGTCAATATGAGCAAGGTCTCGGCCCGAAGCCAAGACATCAGCCAGGTCTGCTTTGGAAACCGGAGCCTTGACAACAGGCACCGATTCGCCAGTCAGCATGGACTCGTTGACAATGCAATCGCCTTCAAGCAAGACGACGTCACAGGGAAGGGTCTCTACGAGTCGGTGTGCATGCTTTGACCCATCCTCTTCGGTGTACAACGCGCCGAGATCAATAATATCGCCTGGTACGAGGTCCTCGCTATTGAGTCTTTTCCAACCGCCGTTACCTTGCAATGGTGTAAGGGGTTTGTGCTCTGTGCTTGCCGAGTCCCCAGCGAGTTGCTTTTCGTCTTGCGACGTTGCTGTTTCAGCAGATGAGCGCAGGACCGAGACGTCGCAGCTGAAACGACTCATCCTCTTGAGCTTCTCTATGGCGGCTTTAGTCGTGACGGTGGTGGCTACGATACCAACAATTGATACAATTCCGATGACGATGGCATAAGGTACGTACTCATCATTGCACCACAAAATGATCGAGTAAATCTGGAATATGTAAAAGGGATGAAGCACCTCTTCGATCATGATGTCTGCCACCGACTTGCCCTTCACCGAGACTTGGTTTGCTCCAAAGAGAGCCTGCCTGTCACGTACAGTGGCGGCTAGCAAGCCGTTAGAGAGAAGACTGGCATTGTCACCGACAGCTGCGCGCCATGAAGGGTCACGCCAAGAGCCCAAAAGGTAGAACTTGCCTGAGATCGGGTGAAGAAGAAAGGTGGTTGCACGATACTCGAGTATGTCGATGTAACTGAGGAGCTGTTCATCGTGACGGTCGGGCATCGGTTGCACGGATTCGCTCTGGGACTTAGCAGCCAGAGCAGCATCTTCAGAAGAGCGGAAAGGCAATTTTAAGGCCGAAGGGAAGGCCTCCTTCATAGGTATAGGCGATGGAAAGGAAACACGCTTGAGTCCAACGATATCAAACTCTCCATGCTTGCTCTTGATTCGGACAAGTTTATCCTTGTGATTGAAAGACTTCGTATGGTCTTTCAGGGATGTCGGTGAAGTATTCCAACGAATCCAGAACTTGTTATTAGCCCAATTGTCGACAATGAACCATATACCGGCTGTGGCAATGCAGAGTGTGTACCAAAGAACCATCATTGGGATTTGCCTGCGGTAAAAGCGAAGATGCAGCTGAATATCCTCGTCAGCCATGTAAATGCTCTGCTGGAACTCGGTACGCCGACTTGTATCAACATTATAGTGTGCGTCATCTGACGAAGACAAGGAGATTCGAGCATCATGCTTCGCGCCACTGTGAAGCTCGGCAGCTTGAGCTAGCTCCTGAAGCTCGGGTCGAGGAGGAAGATGCTGGTCTTCTGGGATTGTATCGACACTGTCCGGATCTGTCGTGGCAGATTCTTTGGAGTCAGCGCCAGAAGAGAACCTGGGCAAATCATCGACCTGGGTGGACGCAGGCCCTAGCTGCTTTGAGAGGTCTGAATCATGAACAGGCTCTCGCAGAACGAAAGGGGAGCGAACAGCACCATCAGGAGGGCACGGTTCAAGGGGGCTGGTGTTGGACATGGTCGATGGTGTTGGTGCTGTCCAGGGCAGTCGAGGTAAATGTGATAGTAGTGGCAAGTGAATGAGAGAGACAAACACCTTCCGACTCAAAGGTGCCGGAACAAGGTCGTGCGAGCGAAACCAATTCAAGTTTTTTTTGCTTAACCGAAGTTCTGCTGGTTCCGATTCTAGAACAACTATATAGCACAAAATTCTCCTACAGTAGCAAGAAAGTTTGAGTTCGACAGTCGGATCCCGCGGCTTTTTCATTTCCCGACGGCCACCTCCGAAGAAGTTCAATTTATTCATCCGCTCTCACATCGAAAAAGGTTGAATCATTTATTCAACGAGGTGCTATCAGCTGTTCCATAGATCGTGTCGAAGCCTTTCTCCAACGCCAAGACTCCATCCACTCGAACACGTCACATGGCACACGCCCTTGCGGTCTGTCGATCGGCGATCTGATTTTAAATATTGATGTGAGATCGAAAAAGCAAAAATTGTTCATTTTTCTCTCGACGTTTTTGCCGAAAAAAACTTGTACGACCTTGCGAGTTCGCAGTTGCTCGGCTTCCTGCCAATAAACCGAGCCTCAAACTTCGAGATGATGTAGTTTCGAACCTTCTGAATCTCAAGCAAAAGTCAAAAAAAAGATTCGGTGCCCACAGGATTTGAACCTGTGCGTTCAGAGAACATTAGTTTTCTGGCGTAAGAAACGACCTTGAACATTAAAGATTCAAGACTAACCCCTTAACCACTCGGGCAGAGCACCCGCTTTATACACTCCGGCTCAATTGACGCATCTATAAACCATTCCCTTCTTCAGAACATCGCGGGCAAGACATTAAACCGTGAACACGATCCATGATTGAGGCACACAAACACATTCCGTCAATTGACAGTATTTGATTCGAAGCATCATGATAATTACGATGTCTAGAGCTACATGTAAGGATGATGTCTTCTTGGAGGCACGGCTTCAGGAAGAGGCGGATATGACGCGCCGGGTGCTGTTGCTGGCGTGGGACGGTTCTTCATGCCGTTTGCCAAGTTGAGTTCAGCTCGTAGAGCCTCTAAACTTGCCTGCTTGGCTCCTGGTGACTCTTCCCGCTCACGAACAATCTCCTCAGCAGTCTTCCCACTAGCTCTGGCTGCCGCTTCAGCTTCTTGCTGCTTGCGTTTAGTGAGTTTGGCATAGAGAAGACCGCAAGCGTTGCACAGTGTCCGCGGGCCCATGGGACCCTTCCTCCACTCGGGAGTTTCCTTTGCTTGACAGCCGAGACACTCCTGGTGATGCTCATTCTTACGCTTTCTGACTCTCTTCATGCCTTTACCGGCGAGACGCCTACGATCGAGTAGCTCCATTTGCTGCTGATGCCGGCTTTCCGGGTGGTAAAGTGGAGGCAAACCAGGAGGTCCGAAGGAGGACGGCATGGTGTGGTCGTACGGCAACCTTGCGATGTTGTCGTATCGAGTTGAATCTGTTGAAGCATACTCGTGATTGTACGAAGGATGATGTCCTGATTGTACCGAGCGAGGCTGCTCGAACGATGTGGCACGAGAGAGCGTGCGCGGCGAAGGGTCATGATGGGCATGGCGCATTGCGTAGGTGCTAGACTCGCCGGGATAGTATCCACCCCGTGCTGACTCGTACTCGTTGTCCATGGCATCGCTGTAGGAGTCGTATTCGGACTCGTGGTACTGTCGCTCGTCGAGGCTCAACCTGCCCATGGACGACTGCGCTCGTTCTGCGTAGTCGCCGGGCGGACGTATCGGGTAGCCGGCTTGACCGGATGAAAGCGTGGGTGCAGCTGAGATGCGGTGATGCTGGATTACGGACCCTTCTGGAGCTACTTGACCGGGCGCGTAGAAGGTATGAATGCCAATATGCCTCGCAACGGACTCAGCACGGGTTCGAGAGAAGTGGGCCATTGTGGAGAGCTCGTCTTCGATCTTCCGACGTAGCAAGCCTGCAGCGCTAGGGTCACGAAAGACGGACGGGGATGCAGGGCATCCTGCGTTGAGGCCGAGACGCCTGTTGATGTCCTGAACATAGATGAGACTCTCAAGCAAGTTGTCTACCTCGGCAGTGTCAGCGAGAGAAGGGCGTCTGGATAAGGGTTGCATGCGATATCTGTGGGGCGACGAATAAGAGCGAGGCCTATTTGATTCAGCAAGACTACGTAAAGGCGCCTTTGCGAGAACGGGCGAAGCTGACGTGTTCGATGATGGTCCGGGGAAGGAGGGCTTTGCGGCAACACTGAAACGAGCGTCCGGAAGGTTCCTTGATGTGGCTTGTGAGTGCCTCGAGTTGTGATGGTCGACAGACCAACGACGTTCATTTGCTGAGGGTGCCGCGTTCCAATGCCCTCTTGAACCTGAAGGCGCAAAGTCATGCGAAGGCATTGACGGGCTCGGATCCATGAAGTCTTGGTCGCGACTTGGTGGTCTGTCATGCCTGCGGTCCATGTCGATGGATGTGGTGAGCGAAGACAGGGGGGGCAAGGTGACCCTATTTGGGTTGCGACGAGGGTCCATCTTTGCAGCACTGCCTGACGACGTCAAAGTAGGTTCGCTGGACGTCTCTGCGTGGGATCTTTGGGCTTGCAGGACGTGGTCTGGAAAGCCTATCTCATCTGTTCTGGCAGTGAGTGAACGCGCAGAAGGTCCAGTATGGGTGAAAGCTTGGCGTTTGGTCGCTGTCCAGCTGGACTCGACCGCGATACGCTTCGATAGACCAGCGGATGAGCCACTTGTCTCGTACTGTCTGTAGCTCCTTGCCGTTCTTGATCCTTGTTCGCGAAGATGTGTGAGGTCGGGAGGACTATGCAAGTGTGCGCAGGCCGACATTCGCAGTGTTTTCTCTTGAGAGGAGCGTAAGACGGGCCCACAAGACGTCGTAACAGTCTAGATGCCGTAAGGATCAAGCACAGTAGCCAGACCTTGCACTGCAGAACATACCCTTGCTCTGAGCGATGGGAGAAGCGAAATTCAACGAGTGGATTGGTATCCCGAAGATGTGATGCCTTCTCGACGAGGATGATACCAAAGGAGAAAGGGCGGTGGTACTTCTAAAGAAGCATTCAGAGAGAAGCTCGAAAATGGCGCAGCGAGGATTGTGCTGATCAGAATGCTGGTGACTGTGACAAGCGGACGGCCACCGTGACGAAGAGGGACTATTTGAACTCTTTCGCAGATTGCGACTGCAAGTGGCAGCACTTGACTGAAAGCGAGGTACCTAATGAAGAGGCGAAGGTGTCAAACTCTGTAGGCAAAGGAGATTTCGCTCGGCTGATAAGCTCTTGCCGGAAAAGCCGATGCTTCGAGAGATAGTGAGAGAGAGAAGCCGATGTAAGAGCGAGATTGAGACGACGGGTATGCCGTTCGCTGACAACCTAAGATTCGGATATGCCGAGCAAGAAAGGTCTGGACCGAGACAAGCGAGCGAAGATAGCGAAGATGGCGTAGGGCGAAAAGCAACAGGTTGGTGTGATGGAGCCTAGCTATTGCGCTACTGGATCGGGGCGGAATTGCCGAACGCTGGCGAGGAAGATCCTGGGACTAAGCGCAGGAACCGAGATGCTCTGTACAGGGATCTTGGTGGGACACGGCTGCAATGGTGGGGGCGGATCTAGAAGATGATGGTGAGACGCTAAGGGGAGGTTGCAAGCAACCGTGAAGAGCGAGATAGAAGGAGCGTAGAGACGAATTGATGCCCTTAGACCTTTCTAAAGGAGGAAAGTCTGAGCTGAACAGCAGCGGTCAAGATGACAGCGACGAGCTTTTGCGCGAATGCGATATCCGAAGTGGAACAACAGAGATGGCGCTCGGTCCTGCAGAATGCATCTAGATGCGGCAGGCCGATCCACGTTCAAAGGGTGCCGCTTGTCTCCTCGGTGTTGATGGAAGGTTGCTTAAAGCCCACCTGGAGTTGCGAGGCAGATTGAAACAATGTCGAGGGCATGTGCACATGGGCTCTTTCGCAACACAATGGAGGAGAATGGTGAGGCGTTGCAGATGGGAGGCACGGTAGAACTAGCGCAGAAATTCAGCAGCTGCGCAGAAGGAGCTGGGCCTGCTCACATGTCAAGCATGCCGGTAAGCCTCTGTGCTGCAAGAGCGGAACAAAAGGCTCGATGCTTTACCGTCTGAGTTCGGATTGGTGTTTGTTGACAACCGAGCGAGAAGAGGCGAATCGGCAGAGCATTCGACGCTTGTATCAATCAGAAAAGACCCTACATACGACAGAAAGCTGAACCATGCTCGAGCCCAACTCGCCGAAAGAAGCTTCAAACGACCAAGAGGTCGATGTTATGTAACTAGACTACAACACTACTGGAGGGAAACAATAGATGCAGGTGCAGCGGACGATGAAATTGGTTCCCCTAGGGTAGCAGCGAAACCATGCACGATGCTAAGCATTGAGAAGTGCGACAACGCGTGACGCAGCCGTGCTCACTCAGAGAAGAGAAGGCGAAAGCGGAGCGGGAAAGGAGGCAGCACACCTTTGCCGGTGGTAGCAGCGAGATCGTGGGAGCGGAGATCTCGAGAGGCGGCTTGTTCGAGTGGTCGCTGCTTTTGGTGCTGCTGCTGTTAGTGTGATGCTGATGATGATGCTGCTGAGTTTGATACATATTCATGCTTCTATGGCGGTCCGGGCCTCGATCTCCTTGTTGCAGTATCCACTGTATGCTTGCCTTTCGGTGCCACAATCCTCTTATTGTCGGAGTACCAAACAGGAAGCAATCCATGAGAAGGTTACCACATTGTGCTTTTCCTTGAAACTTCTCTTTCCCCAGGGTGCACGGCGACTTTTCCAAGCTATTATCATTTTTTTAAGTTTGCTGTAGATCGATGGAGGGAGCAGACAGCAGTCTCGTCAAGCAGTACAGTAAATCGACTCGAAGGAACGACGAAAATAAAATTAAAATTAAAATATAATAACTCTGTCGCACAGGTTTCGTACTGTCACCTTGTGCAGCTATATTGTTCTTCCTCTGCTGCAGCATCCCGACGGCATCCGAGCTGATCAAACTTGTCGGGACCTCCGATCACATCTGCCTTCGTTCTGGACAGTCTACGGAAGGAAAGAGCTCGAGTATGCTTTCACTCTTGTCGCCCAACGTCATGGAATACAAGACAAAGTATCGACGTGGAGAAGCATTCTTAAACGAGGCACACGCTAGCGAGGTGTTTGCGACCCGAGGTCTATAAGTGCCAAGCGAGTATATTTTCATTGACGAGAAGCCTGGCTGACACAGCACCACTCTCGACAAATGCAGCCATGGCAACAGCTCGGATCGAGAGCATTCGCATCAGGTATCAATGAGGAAGGCTCGAACGCACCTCGATCTGAGTCTCCCTGCTGCGGGTCCAAGCCCTCCCTCATCTGCTAGACTCGGATACGCATCGACAAGGTTCAGCAGCATGCACCTGATCAGCTGCTCTTTCTTCCTTGGCAGTTCACAACGAATGGTCTGCACGATTCACAAATAAGTGGGCTTTTCGCGGGTGTCATGGGAGAGAACACATTCGAATCACGTCTCCTGGCATGGACAATGCCAACGTATGTATCTGCACCTCTTTCGGCGTGTCGGGTCCATAGCAATCATCGCTTAGGCTTAAGCGAGCCAAGCGCGTGAACAAGCAAAAAAGAAGAACCAGAAAACGCCGGTGTGTACGTTGTGCCTCTGCTCACTTCGCTCACTTCGGAAGAACTTTTAGCGAGACCGATTCCAGAGCGCGTTCGATTCGCTCATTAGCTCGCTTAACCCTGATCTTGTCAACAATATACTCCTACAACAGAAGCGAGAACTCACAAGATTGCGGAGGGCAGACGAGCACCACGTACAGAAACAGCTGCTGTATGTACACCTACAGTATGTGGAAATAAGGTTGCGAGATGCAATATCGTTTCAGTGGTCGTCGTCGCCACCATCGCCACAGCCGACATAATGTCAAACGACAAAGATAGTTGAATATCCCTTTTGTATCGTCACCGAACTTGAGCCGTACCGAGCAGCCGAAACGCCTTGACGCCACTCTGGAGCTGCACAGCCATTCCATGCCTCATTACCGAGTCAAGATCGCATCAATCTGGCAAGGCGTGTTCTTTCTGCTTGACAAACTCGAAAGGTCAGAAAATTGTGGTGCCTCCTGTTGATGGCCAAGCCGTGTGGATTCTCATCCAGCAAAACCCCTGCAGCTTGCCCTCCTGCGAAGCAACAACGCATGCTCACCCAATTTGCATGAGAACAGAACGGTTGCTGATGTCGCTCGGAGTTCGATTCAAATCTATGGTTGCAAGAATGGGCTGCTTATTCTCCAGTGACGTCGGGCGATACAGCGCGACTCGTTCCAAAACGGAGCTGCAATGCCTTCTGGTGATGTCGTCGAGAGGGCCAACGAGGACCCTTGCTTGAAACTAATCGAGATCATTATTTGTGTTTTCCCAAGCTCCCACGCTCTGCAATCATCAGCGTCGGGCGAATGTCCGAAAGGAGGCAAATCGGCGCGGATCATCCGAGAGAAACTTTTGCACAAGCAAGCAAGCACACACACCGAAAGGCAGCAGAACAGAGCAGACCCCGATGGTGGCTTGGGAACGCTTTTACACTGAATCTTGCGTGTGTCACATCACAAATTCCTGTCGTCGCATAAGAGAATATGCTTGGTTTGCGATCTAGTGCAGATGAGAGCCACCTGCAACTCGTTCTAATGGACATCAAGCTCGTCGAATTGGGTCACATAAAGACTAGCATAGGCAGAAAGGCCATGTCGGCCTGAAAAGGAAAGAGGCGTTCAGATGCAGGGCTCAGCCTCGGCTAAAGTGCACGAATGGAACGATTCTCGTCTCATCAAGCCCTCAAAAAGGCTTCTCGCCCATCCATCTTGGACGTCCATCTCGTTGTGATCTCGGTTTCGACTACATCATTGGAACCTGTCAAGGATCGATTACGTTGCCAGGAAATCCGACGTTCCATTTCGGATGAAGATCAATTCCAGAACACAATCCAAAGTCAAACATTGTTCGTTACTATTCAAGAAAGACTAACTCATTCACCTTGAAACGGCGTCGACAGTAGCACTGCGGCTCGAATCGGTTGCAGGTGACCATCTCGACGTTGCCGGTGCCTCTATTGTATCCATCACGGCCAGAGCTCTTGACCGTCAAGCCTCACAAAGCCAAAAGGGTGGTTTTCGAAAAGAGACAGTAAATTCGTTCTCCGTGTCCTATTGTTCTCGAGTTCGCTTCTGCAAGGGTCCGATGCGTTGCATCATCCGCTTCCAGCTCGCTTTCGGTTTCAAAAGCAAACGGGAGCCGTAACATCATCATGGCCCGTGGCGTCTGATCTGCAAGACCCGACCGTCTCGCTACCCTGGTCCATCGTTACCACGGATTTGGCAAGACGATGCATCGAAACAAGCTACACTCGCAGATCACACCCTTTACGCAGCGCTAGCTCCCGAATCTCGATCAGCCCCGGTCTTGTACGTACACATATCAGAGCCCACCGCTTAAGGGGGTCCGGGACATGTTGCACGCCTGCGATGAACGTCTCTTGCCTAGTCTTATCTCGTTGAAAGCTCCATATAGACATCTGCTAACCCATCACCGCCGCTTTCACGAGCTCCTGTTGTCTTTATCCAGCCGAACAAACGCATATTCCCAAGCGAGAAAAGCGAGAAAGCCTGCATATAAGCGCCAAAAACTTGCCCGAGCGCAGTCCATTGTGCTACGAGAGAACATGCTTGCGGCTTGCTCATTACGCCTCATCTTATTGGGAGCCGTCAAACGACCATCTGTGTACTCTACGTCCTATTATTGATGCGTAGAGCACTCTTCGAATCACGCACGAGGTCAAGGTCCAAGAGGCGTACTGTATAAGGCTGCCTGCTTGTACGATTCCAAGCCCCTGCGCGTATCACCAATCACCATCTCGCTTACGATAATTAGGGCCCTCCTTTGGACGCCGACGGCGCATCGTGTTGCTCTCGCTTATCTCGCTTCTATCTTTAACGGCGTCCAAGCGAGCTGCGCCCACCATCCGATATCTGCACGCAATACCAGATCCCTTCCCTTGCCTTATTCAGCCCTGAATGGCCTCCTCGCATCTCGTGGCAGGCCGATCGGGCAGCGTTGTATGATGCTCGCACGATCTGACGCAATTGCGAGCTTGCACGCCGCCCCGTTTATCAGCTTCCGTCCATGCTTGGCTGCCCAACGTGGAGATGACACTGGGCTCTAACTAACCGCCAGACTCTTGCTAGGTGCTTTGCTGTCCCAAATGATGTTGACACGAGACGCAAGAGCGAGAAAGGTCAACACACAGAAGCAAACACGCTGCGAAACACCAGAGCATAAAGATTGGTGACTTAAAAATACAATTACAATAGCACGTCAGGCTAGTGTGACGGAGGTTGGAGCTTCTGGGAAGCTTAGATATCTAAGTTGTGGGGACTTATGTCCATCTTACTTGCGGGCAAGGTCAATCAATGGCTGACCATCAGCTTTCATCCTACGTTGACGCTCTATCGCCTCCTCCCTTCTTCTTGCTTCATTCAGGCGCACGGCATTGCGGTCCATCAAGCTCAAATCGTGAAGAGCCCCACTTGGAGGTGAAACAGCTGCATGACCGCGAAGCGCTTCTTTGGCGTCATTGATAGCTTTATCGGCCAGCAAGCTTCCTTTAGCAAAAGGACCAGCAAAGGCGTTGCTGTCGATCAGGGGAGTAGGCGGCGATGGACCTGTTGCGCCAGTGTTACTGGTCTCAGCGCGGCCGTTGGGACGTCGTGATGTATTCTTCCTTGACAGCCCTCCACTGACAGCGACACTCGCTCCTCCTGCGTCCTGACTGCTAAGAGGACTCTCAACCTGGAAGAGAACCGCCTTCTCTTGACGCAAGATGTAGGTGCGTGCATTGAGAATAGCCCTGACCCAGTCTCGATGAGCTGCAGGATCAGTCAGGCAAAAATAGTGGATGTAATCCTGGTCTGGCTTCTCAAACATCGTGATCGGATCTTGAGAACGGAGTGCGAAACCATTGGCTTTGGGCATCTTCATCGCCGAGCTGTCAACAAGGTAGACATCGAAGGTCGAGATCTGACAGATCGACATCTCATCCTTGCCCTTCTCATTTTTGGCATGGAAGAGACCATGATCGCGCAGCTCAAGCCATCGCTTGTTGAACTTCTTCTTGCGGTCCTGCACATAGACGTAGCCTGCCAGTGCGGGCGAGCTCGACGGCACGGAGCGAATCGAGAGATAAGGCGATAGCTCTGTGCGCTTGATGAGGAAGTAGTCAGTCTGAGGGTGTGCCCTCACGTTCACCACATCGGTAATCACCTCGTACTCGCGCAAAGGACGTTCGATGCCGAGCTGTGATGAGCAGTCGAAGACGACCCAGCCGCCCTTGCTGTCATCCATTGGCAGCCGCTCGCGCTCAATGACTTCGAGCGCTAAATCGCGCGCCCGTGCCGCAACAGGGACCTCGACGACAGTGAAGCGTTGCTTTGACAGGATGAAGACCTTGTGAGGCTGACGAGGTCCAGCCAGAGCGGTGCTAGGGGCACTCTCGTGAGAATTCGACAAGTTACCGGGATGGTTCGAGGCGACACGCAGCATCTGAGCCGCCTGTCCGTCATGCGCAGCGTTCGAGTCCACTGAAGGACGTCCGTGATGCATAGCGGCCTGTGATAATGCGGCAAAGGTGGCGGTGTGGGAGCTGTGTGGCGAGCTTGAGGCCTGGGAGTCTTTAGAAGCTGTGCCCGGCCTTGGCAGGTCGGGCATTGGGGGTGCTGCAGCTGTGTTGATGGTCAGAGGAGCCTGATTACGGGAGACTGATCTCGAACGCAGTCGTTGGAGCATGCCAGGCTGGTGAGCAGTGGCTACAGCAGGTGCTGCTGCACTGGCGCCGCCAGACGAGGCGACGGGATAAGCGTGAGCTCTCGAGTCGGCACGGTGACGAGCATTGCTAGGAAGTTCGATAGCATCTGGAATGCGTGGCGAAGTACTGGCATGTCCCACTGGCTCACCCTGATGGAAGGAAGGCGAGATGGGAGAAGAGCCGCCACGCTTGACTTGAGCCGTAGCTGCGTTGAGAGCAGCGGTGGCTGAAGATGCCAAAGCCTGAGCTTGTGCCAGAGCAGCTGGAGTTGGGTTGGCTTGGGCGTGCGCCATGGCCTTTTGTGCAGCAACCACCGTCGCCATGGCGTTGGAAGGCAGCTCTGGCATCTTGGCCATGCCTGGAAGCGTCGGACTGATGGGAGAGGGTCCATGCGGCATCGCCTGGGCCATGGCCTTCGCTCGCAAAGCGGCTTCTGACGGTGTCCTGGCTCGCAGGCCTGGATGAACATATCTCTCGGCTGGCGTGGCTCGCACCGACTTGGAACGAGAGACGGGAGCTGCATCAACCTGTTGCCTTCTCTCGGAACCGCGAGCGACATCTTGGCGCGCAACAGTCTGAGACCTTTGCATCACGGCAGCGTTGGGCACCTGTGCACGATCGCGTCGCCCTTGCACCTTTGCCAGCCTCTGTGCTAGATCGTTCGGGTTGACTACAGCGTCACCCTCCTGACCATGACCAGCATGACGAGCCTGACCTCCGTTTGACGGAGTGACGCCCGAGCTGCCCTTGCCTTCAAGAGCCTGCGCCGCTAGCGCAAAGTGTCGCTTGCGTTCCTGCGCACGCAATGCTTTCTGCACTGCCTTTGGATCGTCGACGAGCATGCCTAATGGTCGATCATCGGAAGAGTCCGAGTCGTGCACTTCCTCGCCTCGAGCTTGAGCTGTCGGCATAGATGCGCCACGAGCAGGAACGTTTGGCATTACAGCGCTTCGAGCAGGACGGGTAGCAACAGATTGCTCGTGATTTCCGTAGCCATCGTCTGAATCTTCGTCGGTCATCACATCGGCCTCTTCGTCGTCGTCATCGTCAGATTCCTCATCTTCATCCTCATCCAAGTCATCCGCACCGTTGCGACCTGACCCTGGCTGCTTGCCACCGCCAGCGCCGCCTGCACCTCCGAAGCCACCACCCCCAGCTCCTCCGCCCCCATCGCTTGAGCCATAATCATCCGTGTCGCTGTCGTCTGTTCCATCATCCCCACCGTCGCCTCCGCTTCCGCCTGTGAGCAGTCGGTTTGAACGACCTGACGATGCTCCAGCTGCCACGAGGATGGCTTCAGAAGGCAAGGCTTCAGCTGCGAGTCTGTCGAATGCGTCCGCACCCTGCTCGGCTACCCACTGCATTCCTAATTCGGTCCAAGAGTTGTGTCGAGGAAAGCGATCTTGTTGCTTTCGGATGCGGCGAGCTTTGTTCAGCTTGGCCTGTCGACGCTTCAGTCGGACAGTCAGCGGTAGGGATTCGACCTCGAGCGACAATGGACTTGCTGTGAGGCCATAGACTTCGCTGACATTGGATTCCGTCACTGTGGACAGCTTCTCTTCCTTCGCGTCAGTCAAGACATGCGATGGCTGAGGGACAACTGGGCCCACGTGAGCCTCCGGCGTGGTGCTAGCTTCGGCCTTCTGGCTAGGCTTGAAGACATCAGCGGGGATGTTCTTGCGAAGCTTTTCCAGATTGGTGTTAGAAGAGGATTGGCGCAGGTGCCGCAAATTCTTGGGTGGTTGCACCACCTCGGCGTTGCGGGGACGGAGCCCATCGATCGGCGTCGAAGGCAGAGTCTTGTCTCGGGAATCTCTACTGGAGACCACTCTTGGACTTTGGGGCATCGGAGGCGTCTGCGAAGATGACCATCCTGCGCGTGATGTTGAAGCTGAGGCCGAGATCGGCGGAGACGGGGCAAGTCGAGAAGGAGCAAAGTTGTAGCTGAAAGTGTCGTGGACTGCTGACAGGTATGGAGATGACAATCCAGCTGCACTGACGCTGTTGCCGATGAAATTCTCGGGCCAGACGTTGTTGCGAGCCTGAGCTAAGATTTGCTGCGTGGTGAGTGGTGTCGAGGGTCCGTTAGACAAGGTCGAGCCGGGCGCAGATACTGGTGTTGGCGGCGGATGAGCCGAAAGCGGCGATGCTGTCGCGAAAGTTGCGGCAGAGGCGGTTCTGATCATAAGACCTGTCGACTCATTGCGATCCAGAGGTCGGCTTGTGATGCTGGGAACCAGCGGGGACGTAGACATTTGAGTCGACGGCGGTGGTGGGAAGGGGAATTCCGTCCTGTCTAGGAAAGCTGGTCCAGTAGAAGCTGCATCGCGTGTGCTGCCCGGTGTGGAAGGAGATGCAGATCGGCCGCTGAGGTTCGAGAAGCTCTTCTTTCTCAGCGAAGGCAGGCCGTTGAGCAGCAAGCGTTTTGACATGGACGTAGCGGTCGACTTTGAGGGTGTCGGCAAAGTTTGGGGTGGTACTGCTTGCGCCGACACCCTCGTCTTGCTCGAACGCTTGGACTGCTTTCTGCCAATTTCAGCCGGTGCATCCTTGGGGACTGCAGGTCCAGTGACCTGTTCGCGGGCGATAGCGACACTGTTCTTTCGACTCGTGGAAAAGCTCTTTCTGCCCTTGGAGAACGACTTGCGTCCGCTTCCTTTGGTTGACAAAGCCGACTCTCCCTCTGACTCTGAACCAGAACTCCACCGACTGTTGCCGGCGGGGCCCTCATTGCTCTCCGCCCTTGCGAGGACGGGACGGATGTTGAGGTCTTCAGTAACGATAGGGGAGAGCACGGGAGGCTGTACGGTGGTATCACGGATAGCAAAGGAAGGCGGTGCGGGTACGATGCTTTGCTTGCGAGACCGACTTTGACCGGTTCCCGATACCTCTGGCGCGATGGGATCTGTGTTTTCTGCAGTGTCTCTTGGATCCACCGAGATTCGCAGCGGAGGCGAGAGCTTGGACTCGGTAGTCTGACCGGGCGCAAAGATAGATATGTTGAAACTAGGCACGCCTGGAGCGGTGATTTTTGGCGCTTTGACGTCGCTCTGCCGAACCTGCAGGGCATCAGATGATGTCGATTCGAGTCGAGGTGGGTTCTTGGCCGTGACGCTGACCGTCTCTCCGTGCTCGCCGGCTAAGTCAATCTTCTGCATTTGACTTGACTCTAGCTCTTTCAACTCAGAGTCAATGCCAACAGCATTCGATGACGATGAAACCCTCTGAGAATCTTGGCGGTGTAGGAAACCCATCATGGTCTGCAGACTAAGTCCTTCTTCGCTGGAGGGCTCGGTGTCGAGGTCGGCAAACTCGAAAGCGGCCTCCGGATCAGACCCTGAGCTTTGGCGAGTGTGGACGTCGTGCTTCAAAGAGCTGATGCGGCTGCTCTGAACAGAGAGGTATGAGTCTCGCATCTCGCCACGATCCGCTACAGAAGCTCCCTCCAGCTGAGCGTGAGACACGAGGCTCGAGCTCGCGTTTGTAGAAGCGGCAGCGGCACTTGATCCAGCTGTCGATTCAGTTCGACCCACATCAAAGGTGTCGCGGGTCGTTGCACAAGCGACCTTGTGACCTGCTTCATCTTCCGAATCAAAGTCGTAGAAGGCCGTGCGGAGGGGCTCAGAATATTCAGATTCACTGTCTGATTGACGGTCTGCCGAACCAGATCCGGTTGAGGTAGGAGTCTTGCTTGGGGTTGAGAGCCCACCGTTGGAGCAGCTGGAATGAGGTGCAGAGAGAGGTGATCTTGGGTTGATGGTTGCAGCGAGGGAGCGCCTGCGGCGTTCACCAGCCGAACCAGGCAGGGTATCAGAATTGCTCGTTGCCGGCGAGGATGTGAGAACAAGAGGAGTCGGTGGGGCCTTTCTTCTGCTCAAGGATGCAGCTCTTGACCGTTGAGCCGTCGAGAAGCCTGTTGTTTGTGGTGCAAGTACAAGTGGACCAGGTGACGCCGTAGCTGAGGAGGCAGTCTCTGCCGAGTCGATGATGTGATGATCGTTGTTGAAACCTCGCTGGTCGTCGTGATCGATAGCAACTTTTGGCGTGGCAGACGTGCGACTTGAAGATATTGGCTCGAAACCTGCTGACCACGCGGATGAGGATGTTGTGGACTCAAAGTACTGACTTGCCTGATACTCGGGTGTGGATGCGATCTGTGCCAAGAATTCTTCAGCAGATAGGCCGGCGGTGCGATCCGAGTGAGCCAAGGAAGACGGATCGGGAGAGATGGCTCTTGCTGCCACGAAGGCTGGTCCGCTTGGCATGACAGGGATGGCGGAACGCATTTGAGGTGTGTTGCAGCGAGAAGACTGTTCCGAGCCAGGAGGTGGTGGTATCGCAGAGGTGAGGGCTTCATGGAGACCTTCGCTGGGCCTGCGACCAGGAAAGCGTCGGATGCCTGGTGGTCCGCCTGAGGAGACGAGGAGCAGCTGTTTGGGACCTTGAGGGGCTAGCGCATTTCCTTGACTGTCTCGAGAGGAAGAAGTGCTGGAACCCATCTGAGGCGACCTGGATCGCATGAACGCCCTTGTCTGGTGAGACTGTATTGACTTGTCGGTTGGAAGAGTTGACGCTGCTGAGCTTGCCGAAGAATCTGAAGATAGGCCAACGCCGCCCAAGCCGAGTCCGATGAGAAGGGCGGTTCGGTCGCCGCTGATGGTCGGCTCGGTATTCCACGAAGGTGTTGCTTGGTAAGAAGGGATGGAAGGCTCTATGGGACCAGTGAGTTGACGCTTGCGCAATAGGTTGAGCTCCCTGGGTTTCCATGCTTGTGATGCTCCGTTGGGAGTAAGTGGTGTGAGGGGCCCACCTTGCTCGTGTGGATCCAGCTCGGAGGATTGTGAATGTTCATGGCTGCTAGATACGCTATGGTCGGTCTCTGCACTATTGACGTCGCTGACGGCAGGGCTGTAGTAGTCTATGGAGCTGTCGGTAGATCCCTGCTTGTATGGGTGTATGCTGTGTAGAAGTGAAAGTGATGAACTTGAAGATGGATGAGAAGCAAGCGAGTTGACCGACTCGATCGAGTTGGATGATGAGAGCAGTTGTGCCGTTGAGCGAGATGAATCGGCGGAGTCGATCTGTGCTTTGAGCGACGGCAGTGATGGTCGGGCAAGACGCTCAGCCTGCAAACGAGATCGCGGTGGTGGTTGCGGAAACAGAGTGTCAAAGATATCATCTCCTCGGGAATGCCGCGACTGTGCCAGATCGTACGAATCAAAGCCGCGACTCTGGCGACGAGGGTGTGCCGAGGTCGACATGCCGGGCAAGTGCCGCTAGCTGGCAGCAGAGCAGAGGGGAGAAACGGAGTCTTTGTTCAGAGAAGCCTGGACTGGATGTTCAGAAGGGTCCGCATTAGCTTGCTAAACTAATCCGTGACTGTGAAAGAGAGAGCTTGCAATGCTGAGTTGAGTAGTACGGATGTGCCGGTGGAAAGCGCCAAAGAGAGAAGAGGAGCACTGCGAGGACGAACACTATTCGGAAAGAGCCGATGGGTGAGAAAAACCAGATTTGACTACAGAGGGCGCTGCGGAAATGGTGACAGATGGTGATCCAAGGTGAGAGACAGAGCGAAACGAAGACCATGCGAGAGGAGCAGAGACGGTGCGTTTGGAAGCCGAAAGGTGATGCGCAGAGATAAAATAACGAGATGAGAGACGGCCCGTGGTGCCGGACAGAGATCGGCAGAGACTAGGGGCGGTGACCAAGGGAAGGGATAAAAGAGCGAATTGAAGGTAGCAGAGGTGGTCTAGGTGATGATGATGATGATGGTGGTGGTGGTAGCGATGTCGAGCAAAAGCTTCCAAAGGTGTGGGAACGCAATTGCAACGGTAAGGGGCAATCAATGCAGGGCGAGATGAAGCTTTTGCATCACACGAGTGTCAATTCACAACTCCAGACCTCACACATCGCGACTCTCTTGTAACTTAATTGAGCAAGATCATCCGTGCATGGTAATTGCAAAGCACTCTCCATCTGCGAAACCTTCAATGACAAGCTGAGTCTCCTCCGTAATGCTTGCACGGGCGTGGCCAGTGTCGAGAGTGAGGCAAGGCCAAGTCAAATCATCATCGGCATCGCAAAGCACTGGAGCATTGTGGTAGCGAGTCTATCCATCGACAACGGCAAATGGTCATCGAGGAGAGAGACTCGATGCCATGACCTCCTAAATTAACGAGACCAAGATCGAAGGAAAACGACAGCTCAGCAAAGCACTTGGATTGCAATGCATGTCCACACGCACTCCATGCATGGTTTTGATGCAACCTCTGCTGCGGTGCGCAGATCTCAATTCAATCCGAGTGTGCTTTCGAGAAGAAAAGAAGAAAAGAAAGAAAACAAGGGTGCAGCTGAACCTGAATTCCAAAACACACACCCATACGAACAACCACACTCACACGCAGCCTCGCATATGGACGCGCATCTTCACTGCAGCTCCTCTCTGAAAGGGGCGACGAACAGGGCCCTGAAAAGCTTGTCCGTGACCGATCTCCTCTCGACGGCATCGGTGACAGCGATGCTTGGCACATGAGAAAGTCTCTTGCAAAGTCAGAACAGTTTTCGATGAAGGCTGTTCTCAGCAACATCATGGCCGATGTCAAAGTGCTCAGGGTCCTCCTTCCGTGGTGTCACACTAAGCAAAGCAGGCCGTTAGCGGAAGGACGCTCAAAACAAAACACGCGGATGTCTCAGGAAGACCCAAGAG
Organism: Ustilago xerochloae; assembly: GCA_928856705.1. Classification (NCBI taxonomy): domain Eukaryota; kingdom Fungi; phylum Basidiomycota; class Ustilaginomycetes; order Ustilaginales; family Ustilaginaceae; genus Ustilago; species Ustilago xerochloae. The sequence continues at coordinate 53,073 of CAKMXT010000010.1, forward strand.
TGTGGCTTGACTTCCTGTGCAGGAACACCGCTCAAGTGCCTTTCAAGGATTTTTGGGACCCCTTTTTTGTTCCGAATTTTTACGCTTTGTTTACCGTGGCCTTCTCTTGCCTTGTTTTGTTCGTTGAGCTTAGATTTCAACAAGTTCGCTTCTGCCTGTCGCAGATCCTGCTTTCGGTGACGACACAGTCTTCTTGTCACAGGTTGGTATGCAATCGGAAGTGATCCGACTATGCATGCTGACTGTCAGCTCGGCACAATCTGGCATGGCATCGGGAAGTTCATCGCGCGATCCACACTACAAACGCGTGCTGATCGGCGATCCCGATTCGAGCTCAAGATCTAATTTTCACCGTTCGCCTTTGTTGGACCTCGACCTAGAATACTGGGGTTTCAACCGGAGGCACAGACAAATTGGCTTGGAACGAGCGTGTTACATGAAAGATGACAGCGGACTAGTAATACAGAAGCGAACGTGGTATGCAGTGCGAAACAGGGAGAGGGAAGAAGTAGGACCGAGGTCGTTGAAGAGCTTGAGACAGAGCCACGAGAGCTTATTCCCATGGTGCTTGTCGAGAAGATTGAAAGCAGAGAGTCGGGACAATGCATGTCGAGTTGATTACAGATGCAAATGATATACGGCGCAAAGGAGCGATAAGAGCCTTGACAATGCGAGAATGACGATAACAAGAGAGAGAAGAGGAGCACGCGGCCGGCTGGTTGATCTAGCAGATGACACAGCTGCAGCCGGGGGTGTCCTCTTGCTGGCGATTGGGTTGAGCGCTTTGTGCCCGTGCATTTGTCTTGACAGGCGATTCTGTGCCATGAACAGTTGCCGAAAGAAGGAAGAAGGGTCAGTGTGTGCTCATCTGAGGATGTCGACGATATAAGATCTTGAGACCGTAGATTTAAAACTCACCTTGCTCAACCTTGACGGGCTCCGGTGGAGGTACGGAGCGGATGATGATGTGGACGACAGTGGTCGCACCGGCTTTGCAACCTCGTGAAGCGAGAGTAATGTCCGGACTGTCGAGAACGTGACCGAGATGAAGGAGCCTCAAGTAGGCGGCGGATTCTGGTCTGGGCTGGGGCCAAGATTCAGGCCAATTGTTCCAGATATGTGATCGTACAGCTTCGACGGTATCGCTCGGGTCAAACTTCCACGACTTGCGCTGACCGGTTACGAGAAGAGTGTTGAGATGAACTGCTTCAGATGCTGAGAGGTTCCTCGTGTGTGTTGTGGTTGATTGCCCTGCTGATGAGGTTGATTGGTGGTTCAGATGTTGGGCATCAGCGGTTGTCACTGAGACAGGAGGCTCGCTGTCCTTGAGCTTTGGGCTTGAAGACATGTTGGAATGATTCGAGACTATGTGTGTGAGGCGAGTGTCTTCATGCAGCGAGCCATTATCGGTGGAGCAAGTCGAATTGCGGCTTGTCTCTGTGGCGTGCATTTCGTGATTGTGCCCGCAACGGCTGGGCAGCGGTGAATCGAGCTTGATAGCAATGGTTTCAGGAGTAATGCTACTGCCTTACAATTATCGCCAATGGTCGAGGTTTGACGGTGGTTGTTACTTTGTCGTTGATAGAAGTACCTGCGCGGGATTCTTTTCTGCTTTCGATGCGACAGCGAAGCGGATAATGAAGGTCGTAGCAATGAGCTCAACCTGGCGTTCGAAGGAGTCGGGTGGACAAACGGAGGACAGATATGGTGGTACTGAGGCAAGGTGAGACGACAACGACAAAGATGAAAAGGTGGTTCAACAACGTCAAAAGAGGCGGTGAAGGCGGACCTTGAAAAAGCTACTCTCACTTCCTGGAACGGCCAAGTCGATCCTTTGAAAAGGCGAAACCGCTACGAAGCGAAAGAGCGGAGAAAGAGAGAAGAAAGAGAGCAATTTGGTGTGTGATAGGAAGATGCCGAGCGGAAGCAGAGGCGCCAAGTGGAAACAAAAGCGCGAAGCGAGTGAGGCCGGTCAAGATTAGACTAAGCTAACTGCAGTGACTTAGCGGGGCAAGCGGGATGCCGTTGAAGCAGAGGCGGGGACACAGCGCGGAGCTGTTGCTGCTGATGACCAGGTTGAAGCCTTCGATGCAGGGCAGTAACTTATGCATGAAATGACGAAGTGGCCCGTCTCGACCACGAGACAAGTCTGGACCGTGTCAGGCACTTGGCCAGTGTCAGAGACTAAATTAGCTACACTGGAGGAAGAAAGCTCAACCGCAAAATTCGCTCCTATCGACACTCAAGAGAGAGCTGAAAGTTTCGCTATCACTTTTTTTTCACTCGATGAAATCACCGTCACTTGTAATACTCTCAACTGTGCTGTCTGACACGGAGCAGAAAAGCAGGAATTGGCCGTCGTTGATTGCAGGTGGTATGGTGAGGGTTGTGTTTGAGGGTGACAATCATGCCGAAGCTCCAAGACGGAAGTGCCGACGAGGAAAAGATAGCGGCGCGCGCGGGCTTACAAGTAACGTATCCCGGATGCTCCGACTTTTTGGTTAAGCTGACAGAGACAACTCAAAGCAAATGACAGACACTGTGTCACACGAGAACCTTATCACAGCTTTGTCCTGCTCTTTCTGACACGATGCCAAGAGGTCCTGGCTGCAAGTGAAAAAGATTGTAGAGCTGAGACAAAGGTGATGCTTTCGGCTGGCTTAGGCTTGGTCTCGACCGGCACGGTCAAGCCGATGGCGCTTAGCCACCGCTTTGCATTTGACACAGTTGACCCTGCATGCTCTGTCTTGTGTTACTATCACAGAGTGACGCTCTACTCTTGTGCTGCTTGCTGTCACGCGGCTTTGCTGTCCCGTGTCACTCGACTCTCTTTCGTCGTCGGCAGAGTAGCACGCCACCATGTTCTCTTCACCTCTGACGAGCTTACTTCTGCCAAGACCAATGCAATGATCTTTACATGATCCAAGGCAACGACGACGAGCTGTTGTCGCAGCTGTGTTACATCAGTCCCACGATGTTCGGGTTCCTGGCGCTTCCATCGGAGCAAAGTTTTCAATCAAATGAATGACAGCACAGCATGTGAACTGAGCGGAGTTGATCGCGGTTTCGATACGAGTCTTTCACGTCTCAGGGGTGAAGTAGCCTTTCGCAGCCGCCCGCTGCGACAAGGTCGGAGATGGTCGGAATCTGAATTCCATCTCGCTTTTTGTATCGAGCTCTTCAGCTGATGCCGATAACATATCGGCTCAATTCTCAGGCCAGTCTTTGCTCCTCTCCCCAAGCCATCCTTTCACTGTTTGCCTGGTCGATCCACCAGCAATCGCCGCATTGTCAGGATCGGCGATACTGTCACTCTCTGTGCTTATATCGTTACGTCTCACATTTGCGTGCCTCATTCGTCTGGTATTACCGATGCGATACTACTATCTCGATGCCAATAGCATGACGATGAAGCATTGCTTGGCTCCAAGGTTGCTCAAGCGGATTGCAACTGTCTGGGACAAACGTGATGACGACCTGGCCTGTGTTGCTCGAGATGCCAAGCATCATCACGTTGACCGTACCTTAGAGTCGTGTGGCACACCTTCAGGTGAGTGCCGCTATGCTCCTTCGCCTCAAATGCCAAGCCTTTCGCGTTGTACCGTAGACCCCGCCTTAAGTCGTGCCAAGCTTGGCTATCTTGGCATCCGTTTCATCGTCCATCCTCACTTCAGATGACGGCGGCGGTAACTTTTACCCCGCACTTCACAATCTCGCATGATGCGCCTATATTCATACAGGCGATCGACACAAACATGCGACGATGCTCAGGCATCACAGTATGTTGATCGGGATCATGTTCACATTGCGCATCGCTGATCTGAGCTCAGACTACAATTTGCTTCGAAGCCATCCAAGCATCCCACTCCTTCTCTGCTCGTTCGGAAAGACGCTGCGCTCAATCCACTGCTTGAAAGTTTGCACCACTACGCCAGGCACTTCGTTCTGAACCCAATGACCGCTGCCTGCCACCTCAACAAACTCTGTCTGTGGCACATGCTTCTTCATGGTCTTGCCCAATGCCGGCGGAACAGCTACATCGTCCTTCGGCATGATCAGCATCGCTGGTAGAGATTCTGGCAGTGTCTTGCTTGTGAGCTCACGATCTTCTTGCCAGTTGATCTCGCGCGTTCGATACCAGCTTAAAGGGCCCTCCATTCCTCGGCTTCGGAACGTCGAGATGTACTTGTCCAAATCGTCCTTGTCCAAGATCATACGACCTAGATATTTGAGCGGGATGTCTGAAAACTCGGGCATCGTAATGAGCTTCTCCAACTTGCCCAGCAAGTGCCAATCTCGAATCTCTTCTTCATTTTCAGAATCAGCACTGAACAGACCCGGAATCATGTAAATGATGGCGAGGAATCGGTCCAAGTGCTGCTCGATGATTTTGGTGCTTCTCTCTTCCGAGAAGAACTTTTGGTATCCAAAGCTTGGGACGTTCTGAAGTACCATATCGATTGGGATGCATTTGGACGTTGGTGCTTGGAAAGGAACACACAGCCCGCAAACACCCATCACGCGGTCGGGATACCATTGTGCAAATCGCCAACCAAGCCATGAGCCCCAGTCATGGCAAAGGACAACCACACGACCGTTCTTGCCGTCAGATGTGAGATGCTCGGCGCCATATTCAGATCCTTTGGCAGCCTGTGCATGATCGAGCAGGCCATTGAGGTCAATTGAGATGGCTCTGCCTCCATACTCGGCAAGTCGCGGCTCGGTTCCAGGAGGCGCAGTGGCAGCTGAGGTCGCAGGTGCTGAACTAAGACCGTATCCGAGAAGGTCAGGAATGATGAGTCGGAAGCCAGCAAGCTTCAGAGGAGCGATGACATTCCTCCAACCGTAAGAAAAGTCCGGGAAGCCATGAAGCAAAAGCAATGTCGCCCTCTCTGGCACGCCTGCGGGTGGTCGATGATCGAGGTAGTGGTATCTACGCTGTGTCGGCGTAGCGTTCGGCTTCGTCGGCGGTGTCGTCAAAGGTGTCGTATAGAATCGCGATGCTGTCACGTCCAACATCTTGATCAAAAGGCAGCTACTGTTGGTGTAAAAGCTGCAAGCAGATGAGCTGACGATGTCAAGCGGGTCGTGATGGAGCACACAGGTGCGGGGTAGGCGCTTATGGTACCGGCTCACGGACCAGAACACGGCGTTTCGAAGCCGGAGGCACCGGCAAGATAGTTCAGTCAGGCTTAACACTCAATGACATCTCCAATCCGACTTCCGAAAGAAAAAACCGAGAAGAGGAAAATTTCGTGAAGTTGCTGCAGTTCGCTTAGTATTTCAGAAGAAAGAGCTCACAGTCAAATGCTCCACCTTTCACCATCACCTATACCCTCACGACTAGATTGCAAACATCATGGCGGGACAGAAGCGTACAAATGGGAGCGGACCTTCCGCTACCGTCTATCGCAAGTCGGCCAAAAAGCAAAGAACGGATCAGCAGCAAGAAGCAGCCAAACCTGTCAAGAAACCAGTTCCACAGCGTACACGACCAAAGGATGAACCCAAACCCAAAACCAAACACGAATTCATCCAAGCCAAGAAAGCAGCTGCGCTCAAGGAGAAGAAGGCTGCTGCTGCTGCTCGACGTGCTGAAGAAGCCGCTGAGCAGCAGATGCGCAAGAAGCAAACTCAACAACAAAAGGGCAAAGGTGTCGCATCAAAAGCGACGTCTCAGCCAGCAACCATCCTTATCAAGCCACCGCAACCAACAGCTACCTTCAAGATCGTCGCAGGCTCGTATGAACGCCTTCTTTACGGTCTCGAGGCAACTGTGGAGCCTGTCACGGAAAGCGACGCCGCGATTGCGGATGCTTCCTCGTCCAACTCAGCATCGACAACGTTCGCAGTGTCGCTCAAGCCCATCTTCACTTTCCCTGCTCACATTTCATCCATTCGAACCGTGGCCACGGCAGGCGCAGACTCCAAATGGCTTGCGACTGGAGGCACAGATGAGATCGTCAAGGTTTGGGATTTGCGTAAGCAGCGAGAAGTTGGACAGCTCACAGGACACGAAGGCACCATCACATCTTTGGTCTTTGCTTCACGAACCTATCTCCTTACGACAAGCGCAGATTCAAACATCAATTTGTACCGAACACGAGACTGGGCACTTTTGAGGACATTGAAAGGACACATTGGACGCATCAACAGCGCATCACCTCATCCGACAGGACGTTTGGCATTGAGTGTTGGCTCCGATCGCACCATCCGCATGTGGGACTTGATGAGAGGACAAGCGGCTGCTTCAACTCGAATCGGTATCGAGGCCGACCTTGTACGTTGGGACACGCTTGGATCAAGGTTCGTCGTCCTTGCATACAGACAAGCTATGATCTTCAAGACCGACATGACCAAGGTGGCCGAGCTGGAGGAGAAGCGACGCATTGGTGACGTGTGCTTCTTCCGTGTAAGGGATGCATCGGGCAAGGAGCGCGAACTCTTCTTCGCCGGTTTGGAAGATGGTGTCGTCAAGGTGTTTGACCTCGACGCCAGGGTGACCGAGGAAGCTAAGAGCGTCGCGGCGGGCAAGAACAAGAAGGCCAAGAACGACGAGATCTCGGGCGAAGAGAGCGACGAGGACGAGGAAGATGAAGATGAAGATGAAGATGAGGAAGTGCTGGCACCGCTTGTGGAGGTCGGGCGTTTGGTTGGACACCAGAATCGGGTACGGTCTGTAGCCGTGCTTCCTGTGTCGGTAGCGTCTTCATCTGCTAAAGGCAAGCAGAAAGCACAGGACAAGACCAAGTCATACGTTGCAGTTACCATCTCATCGGATGGCTTCATTCGCACTTTTGATCTCAGCGCCATCGTCAACAATCTCTCATCGACCGAGCGTTCGCTGTCAGAGCATGCGAAACAAGTGGTATCGGTGGAAAGTAATGCTCAGTTTGACACCAAAGGCACCCGACTCACATGCTTGACAGCGGTGGGTGTTGCGGGCAACGCCAGCGCCACCGCAGACCAAGAAGAGGAAGAGGATGCCGATGTGATCGGCAGCGACGATGACGAAAACGCTGCAGGCTTGCAAGATGACGACGACAGCGATGAAGAGGTCGACATGGAAGCGGAGGATGAAGAACTCAAAGCACTCGAACGCGCGCTCAAGGATGCTCAAGAGAAGGGTCTGGATTTGGAAGATCTGGAAGGTTTGCTCAACGGCGATGAGATCGATCTTGATGAGGACGAAGACGATGAGATGGTTGCAAGCGACGATGACGACGAAGACGAGGAGGCCGAGGATGAAGAAGAAGATGAAGACGAAGGCGAGCTTGAGTAGATGCAGACATGCAACACGAATACTATGACTATGTCTGCTATCTCCTCTTTAGGCTTCTGACTGAATGTGCAAGCTTGCTGAGCTGAGGCTAGAATCATGAGCGTTAGCGAGATCGAGATGATGATGAGAATGCGACCACGCCTGACACTACCTTATGAGCACCCCCGTGGGAAACGTTATGATCGAGGAACAGGCGACTCTCGGCCGTCTGCAGTCACGAGTTACCACACGTAACAGCCGTCCTCGCCTCATATGACCAGCACTGGTCACACCATTCACCCACATAACAAAGGGTATATAAGATCGTCTCTCTTCGTCCCTTGGTCTTCATGGCAGCCATCATCTACGTAAAGCAACTCCCCAGATCTCAAGGTGCTCAAAGAGCACTCGTATCGACTTAGAAGGACATCCACAGCTCTGTCGACCCTTTCCTCTCTGAAAGCACCACTCACACCGTACCGTCGAGCTTCATCTCAACGTCGACCAACGTCCTGTATCTTGTGATCCATTTTAAGTCCTTCAGTACTGGCAAGAACAATCAACCCAAATGATCAACCTTCAAGCTCTCACAATGGCCGTACTGTACCATGTAGCTCTCGTAGTCGCCAGCGCTGCAACTAACCGAGAACACAACCACGCCTTATTTGGGGGCCGTATGCCCAAGCCGGAAGTGTTCGGCATCCATGGCCTGACAGCTCTCAGTACAGTCCCGTCAGATGCTCCGGAAGATGTTAGGATTTACCCCGATTCGCCAATAGTAATGGAACCGGACCCCATGTGGATTTTCTCTGGAAGCTCTATGGCATTCCAAGCTACCTATCGAACCACCTAGGTCTTGATAAGAACGCCGTGAGAGCTGGACACTACAAAATCATCGAACCCACAGAGAGTAACGATGGAGGGAATGCTCCACTCATCGTTTCACTGGAGGCTTCATCCCCTGGGACCTCTGGAGGGCCACGAACCCTCACTAAGCGTGACTGCTTGAACACGCCGCAAACATTTGGCGCGGCGACTGCCGCTTGTCATAACAATCATGGCGCCTTGTTGCATGATTGCGACCAGCTCTACTGGGCTATGACAGACGAACTCTGCCGAAATTGGGATGCTCACAACAGAGTCTTTGGCATGATGGATTCGTGTGCGTTGGTAGCCAACAGGGCTCGATATGCTCCGATCTGTATCAGCTACAGAGAGGTGGCTTCATACGCTTTGCCGATCCTCAATCAATGCTGGGGTCTGCAGAATCGGTGCAATATCTGGCGTAGTGGTGTTATACAGGGAAACAACTGGACTCCCAAGGTGTGTGCCTGCAACGACGGGAGTATAAATGCGTGTTAAGTGCTTGCATTTGCCAAAGCTATGCAATGCAGTGGTTCACCGACGCCAACAAACATTTTTAAAATTGATTCAGCTCCCAATCCTGTACTCATCATCTAACCAATATCAACGATTCGAGCCTTTAAGATGCTATGAAACGCCTGAGGACATGCATTTGAGCCAATGATCTCTTTGTCGGTGAGACAATTCCACTGGAGCCTCACAGCCTCATGGTGAAGTGGCTTGCTGGGATCATTATGTGATGCTGACCATGGAACGTTGTCGATCGACTTGCGACCTCAATCGAACATGTATCTCCTCTTCTCGGGCCATATGTAACATGAGAGTGATGCTGATCATGCCGAAGGACGTAGCTGTGCCGCCAGCATTGGGCAAGACCATGAAGAAGCACGTGCCACAGACCGAGTTTGTTGAGGTGGCAGGCAGCGGTCATTGGGTTCAGAACGAAGTGCCTGGCGTAGTGGTGCAAACTTTCAAGCAGTGGATTGAGCGCAGCGTCTTTCCCTACGAAAAGAAAGGGAGTGGGATGCTTGGATGGCTTCGAAGCAAGCTGTAACGTATTCGCAGTAGCACCGACGCATGTGTAGTAGCGACGCATATTCACAATTCAGAATTCTTTCGATGGTAGTACTTTATTGTGATGAGCTAAGACTGACATTGCAATAAGATGGGATACATGGTGACCACGACCACAACCGTGTGGATGGCTGATGCATGAGGTCGAGAAACGACGTTACAGGTTCTACTGAAAGTGTGGAAAAGCCACGGATATAGCTTGCCCAAGGGTGGGAGATACTGATGTCTGAGAAATCTCACTCTTCCAGCTCTGGGGCTTGTGAGAGAACAATGAATTCCATTCAACATTCTGAGAGTAAATACAGGAACGAGTTACATGAAGCACACGTAAGTGTGTCTGTCTAGTGCTTCTTTTCGTCCTCCTCGTCAATGGACTTCTTCTGACCATCAGCAGAATAGGAAAGTTCCGCGCCATCTTGAGACTCTCCATCAGTAGGAGTAGTCTTGCGTCTGTTTGCTGGTCTGTGGGCCGACATACCAATCGAATGCCATGGCTTCTCGAACAGCTTGTGGATGTCTTCGAGTTGCATGCCTGCGGTCTCAGGCATGAAGAAGAACACGAAGAGGCAGCCGGTAAGGGCGATCATGGCGTAGAAAAGGAAGGTGCCAAAGTTACCCCAGGCCCTGAGCATAGGGTTAAGAGTTCTTGTGGCAGCGTACTGCATGGCAAAGTGAACCAATGAGATAACTGCGACACCGAGAGCACGGACGGTGATGTCGAACATCTCGGTCTGTGTCAGATACTGCACGCTATTGACTCCGATCGCCCACGCAAGACCGGAAAGGTAGAAGAAGAAGATGGCACCGGTAGCAGCAGACTTGTCTGCGTGGGTCTCGTTGGCCTTGGTGACACCGACAGTGAACTTGAGGAAAAGAGCAAGGTAGAGGGAGCAGATGCTCTGAAGCAAGAGACCGGTGGTGACAGCTGTCTTGCGTCCGAGCATGTCGACGAGGAAGAAAGCAGCAGCGAGTGAGGAAAGAAGCTTGACGATACCGAAGATACCGGTAGTGAGAAGCTTTGTGCGTTGTCCACCGGGAACACCGAGGAGGCCGAAGATTTTTGGAGCAAAAACGGTGTAAACGCCACCTCCGGAAAGCTGTCCAAGAACCTGAATGCCGAGACCAAGGAAAAGGATGTACTGGTTGTTCTTGCTGGAAACGAGCTTCTTGAGGATTTGGAAGACATTGAGACCCTCAAGCGCCTCCTTTTCGGCCAGGATCTGTTGCTCCATGACTTCGATTTCGTTGGCAACGAAGGGGTGGTCCTCGTCGAGGTTGCGAAGGTAGCTGAGGGTCTTGCGTCCTTCTTCGTATCGACCTTTCTTGATAAGCCAACGAGGCGACTCCTTAGCGAAAATACATGCGATGAACGTCAGACCGGCAAAGATGAAATTGATCGAGGCAGGAATGGTCCACTGTTTCGAATCCTTGTAGTGAATGCTTGTCCCCAAATTACTCCAGTACCCAATTAGGATCCCTATAGCGATTTAGTTAGTTAGTTAATAAGTAGTTAGTTATCTATTTCGTTTCAGGGAGAACGAGCATATCTGTCCTTTGCGGCACATACCTATGTATACGCTGCCCGAGAATATGCATACACATAATCCTCGTATGGCTTTCGGGGCAATCTCGGCAAGGTAGACGGGGGCAACGACAGGAGTGAAGCCAACTCCGAGACCCGCAATGAAACGGCCTGCAAGAAGCTGCTCATAGTTTCCAGGGCGGTGGGTGCCATGGATACCTGCGGAGGTCATCCAGATAGCTGTGCCGAAGATCCAAAGCAAGCATGCAAGCATTGAAGTACGTAGACGACCGATGCGGTCACAGAGGAAGAAAGCGATGGCCGAGCCTGCAACCGAGCCGAGTTGGAGCTGCGAAGCAATGGTGGCTTCTTGTGGAGAGTTGTCATCGAATCCAAAGGTATCGACGAAGCTGTGCTGCTTGAGAACACCGGAGATGATACCCTCGTCGAGACCTCGAGAGATACCAAGAGCACCAACGGCCCAGGCACTGAACCAAAGACGCCAGCCTCTTGCTTCGCGAGGGGTATCTCGCAAGTGTGAGAGCAACATTGTGGGAGAGCTGGATGTGGAGAGATAAGTGGAAAGAGAGGGAGCTGGGTGGGTTTCGAAGAGGAAACAGGTAAATGGGGTCGTATGGCCTTGCTTATATGCTTTTTTCCAGAGTTTGTGGGGCCCATTTGTGACTGGACGAGGCTGGTGGAGCCCCACTTCATTGTATACTGGATAGGAGCGTGGCAAACCGAACTTTCCATACACGGTCAAACGACGAGAGGGGCATTGCATTAGTTCGTGTTCCTGCATTGCGTCCCCAACATTTCGGAGGGATGAGGCAGCAGAGCAGGATCCAGGGCAGGCAGCTGACAAACAGGCAGCTAACCGCCTCAGTCAAGCAATTGAAATTGAATAGGACGCAGCTGATGGGCCAATTACAGCGGACACCTCTCTGGTGTGCTTTGAACTAGTAGATCAAGCATCCCACGCGTGTCGATGCTTAGTCTCATCGTGACTCCTTCCCCGCAAATCGATAGGGAGAAGGCTGCAATCTGAGCATCTTCTTCATTGCCACCAGGTCAAGAAAGTTCGTTGCAAGCGAGGAAGCTCAGAACATCGAGTGAGCCATGAGCAGCGAAGTCGCCAGACTCCTTTGATTCTCGTTGACCTACACGATGAGGAAAGGCACGGAATGATCCGGAGCGCCGTATCTCTCCGCATGCCTGCCCTGACAAAGCTTGAACAATATCAGTGCGGGCTATTTGCAGAGCTCGCTAACCTCTTCGAGAAGAAGAGGTAGCAGTGTATGCAATGTAGTAGTGAATACAATGTCACAGCAGAGGCTGCGATCGTGGTTGCTAATGACGGAGAATTATGCGAGCCTCGACTGTCGTCTGCAGGGTCGCAGCATATGCAGGCGCCCCGGAGTCTTGGCAGAGAAGTGAAACTCATACGTGCAATGTACCTGTCTCCCATTACCCATGCCTCTTCTTTCGAGGTATTCTTAGAAGCGAAGCTGAGGAACAAGTGACCGGTGAAGCTCTCTGCTGCTTTCCCTGTTCCGTTTTCCTTCCATGCCTTTCCCTTTGCCTGAACTCTTTGCCCTCAATCTTCAGAGATCTTTTACAAGTCTCACTTGTTCCCAATACTCTTATGGTCTGGATGAACTCCTCGCTGTGGGATTCGATGATAATCTGAGCGTTGAGCATTGCGATGTGTAGTTGATCGTTCCCTCGCCTGGCCGCGCAAAAAGAAATTTTGGCTGAACTTGACAGCGTCGCGTGGGATAAAATTTGGCTCTAGCTTTGACAGGCAGTCAGCCTGCACAAATCGACAGCGCGTCGAAACCTTAGGTACAGGAACAGTGTTTGCTCGGGTTGTCAAGCCCCGCAAACGAGCATGTCGCTTTGCAACTCAGAAAGTCTTGGCATCTTCGTTTGCTGGTCAAGAGCTCTTCGAAATTGACCGTAGACCGCCATGTGATGAGAAGATTTCGACCAAGCTGCCCTTTTCGTCTCCCACCGTCCGCTTCTTTCGCCGGTTGGTCGAGCTTCGGTCGGTTCTAAGCCAGTCCACCTTCGCCGTTCCGTTCGTAAAATGGTGAAGAGCGGCGGTCTCTCTGGCCATTCCCTCGGCCCATTTGCCCGTCCCGCTTGTCAAATATGCCCGACCGCAGGAATGTTCCCATTCTCTCTCTTCTTCCGCCTGTGATCTAATCCCGACGCTGATCAAGAGCTCGCTTGCCCCTTCAAGCCCTCGTTCCGCTTCTTCTCGCCTCGACGTGGGGGTCAAACGGCCATCCCACCTTTACCGGTGCGGTTGTTCACACTCCGCCCTTCGCTCAGCATGGCGGTGAGCAGATGCAGACTCCAGTCCGTTGGAAGTCCCTGCCACCATACTGTTCTCTGCCATCTGCTCGCATCAACTCTGATGTCTTCATCCAATCGCAGCATTGTCTCCCACCTCCAACCAATCGTATCTTTCCGAATTGTGGCTTTCCCCGTCCATCCCACATTGTTCAACTGCAGGATCGCAATCGTACAAGTCTTGGCATTCGATGTTCGCCGACCTTGCAGACACTTTGAACTGCTGCTGCTGCCTCACTAACTGTAGTTCGAACTGAGCTCGGATTTGGCCGGCCAACTTGATCACTTCGGAGAGTTCCACTGCAAGCCTCACTCTTTCCGCTTTGCATCTCGCATCTATGGCATGAAACTGATCTGTCTTTGTGATGGTTGAGACCTTAAACTGACCGACACGGCGAAGAGTGTAGCGGAGAGATCCGCGTGCTTTGATGCTCGTTAGCAAACACCATGGGGCCTGTCTGACGTTCTCTCAGATTGGCTACAAATCTCGGGCACTAATTTGACCGACTTGAAGACACAACACGTCGTCGGCCGGCATCAAACCTACCAGCAAGGTTCAGACAGATTCATAGCGGGCGCTGCGAACCATACTGTAATTCCGTATTGCTTACTGGAAGAGTCTGATTATGGCCTCACGTGCTTGTGTTCCTAGATGAAAGGTGAAAATGAAGGGCTTTCCAATGCACTAGACACCTTGGTCGAAATTCTCTGTCAAGGTCCTCCCTGAATATTGTTACCCCATTTTTAAAGCATTTCTGGTCCTTTTCTTTCCCTCTGTCCTCAATTATGGCTTACTAGTCATCCTTGCTACATACGATGACCATCGCCTCGACGTTGTCACGGTAGATATCCTCACATTTCCCACGCTATCGGACAACGACCCGCGGCTTGAATCTTGTAAAATTGTGCATAAGTGGGGTCTAACATTAAAAAAGGCCTCCACATATTTTCAATCGGAGCCGACAATGAGCTTTCAGCCTCCTGGACCCTGGCTGCGCACTGTCACTTCTCCCTCTAACCATCATCCACCTCCTCCTACCAACTCCTTCTCGCCATCACAGCTCGCACCATGTCGTCACACGAAGAGAAGCATGCACCGCGTACTGATGCGACCGGCGACAATGAAGCCATTCCCACAGTCTCGGCAACCGGAATGCCAAGGATCATCCACAGGCACAAAGACGTAAGATCATCATCAGAGCAAGCCGAGATAGACGAGAAGGACGGCTCACCACCAAGCGAGCTTCAAGCTGACGATTCAGATGACGAAGACGACCTAGCTACGGATGACGAGCAGAGCAAGCCACACTACCCTCCCACAGGCTCGCTGACACTAGCAGCCTTCAACCCATATTCCACCATCCCTCTGTCTCGACGATTAGCCCTCATCTCAGGCTCGATCTTCATCAATCTCGGTCTTCCGTTTCTCAACGGTGTCATGTTGGGATTTGGCGAGATCTTTGCAAGAGTCGTAGTAGCACCAGCGCTCGGCATTACAGGTGTTGGATGGGCAGGCGATACCGCAAGAGCAGTAGCAAACTGGAACTGGGGCAGAGCAAAGGGACAATCCACACCGGCACCACACGAGAAGCAGTTCGGTCAAGATCAATTCGGACAGCAGCGTCAAGCAGGTGATTTTGACGATTGGTCAGCGACATCAGATGCTGCAAATGTTCCAAGTTCACATATCGAGCTCTGATCACACGCATTCTATACAGCCGACCTTAAACCTTCAACACACATGTACTTTTAGCTCATCGTAATCACGCAGCGCACTTCTCTGATCTGATCGACCGAGTCGGAATGTTGTGTGACAACTTGAGATGAATCACATGTAAAAGAAAATTATAGTGAACTGTATAATGCAATCTAACCCCGCAAGTGCCGCCTCATCTGTTCCCGGCAGCTCGATTCGCGGCCGTGTTGTGGGCCTCTTGTCTGTTGATCCTATCAATCTCTTTCCAAGGTCTTTCATCCATCATCCAGTAGACGAAAGGACCATTCGGACTCTCCTCTTCATGTAGCGCGTCTGTCCAGATACCGAAGATGGGTGCACGGGTGCCAGGTGGTCCTGGCTGAATGCCCTCCAGCTGCCAGCGATCCTCACCCTCGTAGACGTGAGTCAGGGACCAGTGCAGGCCCTCGATCTTCTTCTTGCCTCTTGGACCCTTCGACAGAATGTCGTCCACATCCTCCTCGCGAGCATACACTGGGCGCACTTTGCCATGCACTCCGCCCCGTGGCATTGGTGCTTCGTTGCCCCAGTAAGTGACGGTAGTGCCGCGAAAGAACAGTGTTGGGTACTCGTCTTCGTCTTCTTGACCCTCCTCGTCCGCATTGTAAGCAGGCTGCTGCGATTTGGGTAGAAGCTCCAGACGCAACTGCAAGCAGTCGCCAACGGCTTCCTCTTGACCCACTAAGCTCGGCTTGGGCGTACTCTGAGGGTATGTGGTGCTGCTCTTCCCTTTCCCGTTGGCACCAGACTTGCTGTCATGATCAGCTGCATGTTCAGCTCGAGCAATTGCCTCTCGGCGTCGTCTTGCCATTCGGACGTTGAAGTCGACAAAGTGTGAGTAGTCCAGGAAAGCATACGTGCCTGCCCAGAAGCTCTCGCATCGAGCCCAGTCGTGAGGTTTCTTGTCGGCCGGGTTCGACGAAGAGGTCTCGCTGATCTGAGCCGCATTACTGTCCATTGGTGAAGCTTCCTTGCCGTTGAGATTCTGGTCGGAGACATCCTCTACATGAAGCTTGGATGAGATGGGATTCGGTAGAGACGAAATCCAGCCAGTTGGGAACTCCAGAAACTCGCGTCGCTCCATTGGGTCTTTGACCATGATACCTGCATTGTCGTAGACCTTAGGGATGCGAATACCTACACCCCAGTTTTCTAGCCAGATGGCCTCCTTCAGATTGGCGTACATGACCACCATGATAGCTTCGACCAGCTCCCAGTGAACTGACTTGCGCCGCAGGCTCACGCATCGTGACTGTTCTTCAGCAGAATCGTCCTTGTCTTCGTGCTGATGCTGTGCTTCGTACTGCTCGACCAAATGCTTGATCTCATTGTCTGCATGACAGCCACGATAACCAGCAGCGCTAGCCAGAGGCCTGAACATGTCGTTGAAAAGCCCAAAATTATCGTCGTCGTCTTCTACGTCGCCATAGTCGTTCCAGTCGTCGGCATCCTCATCATAGTCATCGTCTTCCTCGTCCTCTTCATCCACCTCGTCGTCCACGACGGCGAGGTCGTCGTCTGTGCCTGCCTCTTCCTCATTCCCCTCAGCTCCATTGCGTCGGGTGTTGATGCCTTCCGATGGCCCGCTGGTAACACGCATTGTCTCAGCAAGCATGCCAGGTCGGATGAAGCGGATGTTGAGCTCGCCTGTAGCGACGAAGTCGACAGTATTACCGACGGTCACCTGAATGTCTCGACTTCCTGTTACGATGCCTATCGGCAAGTCACCTTCGTAAGTATAAGTTCTCGTTTCGGCATCATATGAGCCTAGGTCGGGTGTTCGGAATGGCGTGCGATCCGTACCATTGCTTTCAGTGCGTCCACTATTGGCCCCGTTTGCATCCTCTTCGTCATCCGACGAGTCCCACCCTCGGGTGGGGGCATCATCCACTGGCCGCGGTGCTTGTATCGGATTGCCGTATCGATCGGCAACTTGGAAGGTGCGACGATTGTCTCCATCCCCGCTGACCTCAATCTCGATGGGGACCGGATCATCAGGAATGTCGTCACTGCCGTCGCTCAGCTCTGCGGCTTCACGAAGAGCGTCATCATCACCATCCTCACTTCCGAATCCTAGACCATCGCTCATGGCAATGTCATCGTCTTCCTCTCGAGCATCCTCATTCTCTTGCCCTTCCTCGGTGTCATCTTCGTGCTCCTCCTCTTCTGCTTCTGCTTCTGCATCTGCGTGCGGATTATATCGCCAGGCGTGCAGGGGTGCGAACCCGTTGGAGAAGCCATAATGGCCAGAGTCGTATACGCGATGCCTCATGCGCGCGCGCACCTCGTCCTCTTCGTCTGGCGCATTGCAGAAGCCGAAGCTAGGACCAAACATTCTTGGTCGGAAGCGAAGGATCGCTGCAGGCGGCTCGTCGAAGCTTTCATCATCCTCAAGGTCGGAGCCGACTTCTCCATCCTCTTCTGCAGCTGCGTCTGACACTGGAGCATCCTCGCCAGCCGTCGATGTTTGGCGCTCTTCTCCATCAGCTGCTGTTTCCTCTCGAGCTTCTCGAGTCTCCTGGTTATCCTCTTCTGTTTGATCAGTGGGGCCGGTGTTGCTTTGGGACGATTGTCTCTGCGCGTCAGCTTGCGCTGCGCCTTCGTTGGCGAGGCCATCCTGTTGACGCTGATTTGCAATCTCCTGTGGACTAGCGGTGAGTCGTTGCTTTTGCGAGTCTTTCCAAGCTCGCATGCCGTGCAAGCAGTGAATGCGAGCAGCTAGGCGCATTTGTGGCTGAACAAGAGCATCGATGTCGATGCCTTCGTCAACGAGGCCATGCAGGCTCTCAGGGTAGATGAGCTTAAGCAGGCGGGCCGATCTTCGACGTATTGAATCTGGACGTTCATTGCTGGAAGACTTCGAAGAGGACGACCGGCGGCGAGACGTGCTGGCAGTGGGTGATGACGATGTATTGCCTTCATCTTTCTCAGCGCCGTCATCAGGTCGCTCAGATGCGGTCAGACGTCGACGCTTGCGTTCTTGTGGAGACTTTGATCGCTTCGCTGAGTTGGCGGATGCTGCGGCTTCGAGTTTGAACTCGTCCAAACTGTGCATAATGGAGCGAGGAAAGACCCATTCTCCCCACGTTGGCTGACCGGATGAGAGAACAGAGTCATCGAGCCAAGTTGAGTTGCGACACGGATCGGAGTCGTGAGGCACAGCTGTGTCGATGACTGAGAGCAGAGCCGAGAGGACAGCATTGTAATTGAGAGTGATTGGTCCGTGATTAGCAGGATCGCCTCCGTAAAGGCGAGCAGCGCGGTCTCTGAGTTGTACGAGAGACATGATAGAGGAAGCGGCGGCCTGAGTGGAGGAAGAAGCGGTTGAAGAAGAGGCGGAAGTCGATGCTAGTGCATTCTGTTCGTGTTCGTACTGTTCTTCTTGCAATGTATCTTGGAAGGAAGGGTCAGTCGAAGCCTCCCACAGTGAAGGAAAGTCGTCGAAGCGTTGCAAGTAAAGCTGCTTCCATAGATGTACGTCGCCTGTTCGGGAATGACCGTAGACATGTTGACGAGCTAGCTTGCATGTCTGCGAAAAGTGCTCGATGCAGAGAGGTGGTAAAGACAGCAGGATGGCATGCACGAGCTCTGTAGGCAGAGCCAAGATGCCTTGATGCCGCTGGTTGTGCTCCGACATGATGGCTGGATGTTTCGCTTGCGCCTTGAAGACAGCAGAGGCGTCCGATTTGAGAGGATGGTGGTAGTTCAAGAGCAAGACATGTGGTGGAAGAAGTCAAAGGTGGACGAGCGAGCGTGACTGCGCCATCAGACCCTGACTTCATTTCCACGGACAATCCGAAGAAGCGTGAATCAGCACACAAGCATCCTGACTTCAAGCGGCAGACAAGCGACAGACGTCCATGCGCGCGGTTTTAAGACTCAGCGATTCGGACCCTGAGCCGAAAATCCGGTCGTGTTAGGCTTTGATCCACAACATTCCGAAATTCGCGCTTCGGTCGCGTAAAGATCAACACATCAAAAGGAACACGGACATCGGACAGCAAACCAGGTCCAACACACACGTTTGCATCCCTCCTCACCATCATCCCAGCCTCCTGCATCGCCTTGTCTCCCTGGGTTTCGGCACGATCCGATCATGGTGCCTGCTGATGCCGCATCCAGTCCTGGCTTCCCTTTTCACAGCCCAAGGCCTCGACAGGTGACAAAGTTGGCTGTCGCCGGACCTTCTGGAAGTCGATCCGCACCACAGTCTCCGCATACACCCACGAATCTGGGACAGCCTCTCACAGCAGGGACACTGAATCCTGACGGCAGTCTCAGCGTCATACGCAATGACGATGACGCCAATAATAGCGGCTTACTCGACTTGAGTCCAGCTCTCACCCGAGGCATCAAGTCAAGACCCAACTTTGCTTCCTCACGACCCGATGGGACCCCCCTATCCAAACGACAACGAGCGAATCGCAACGCTGCTGATCCAACCGACGAGGACGTCAGTGGCCTCGGCTCGCACCAGCCTCTCCCAAAGCGTCGATCCGCAGCTGCAAAATCTCGGCTCAGCAATCATGCTACATTCCACGACATTGTACCCTCTTCACAGCCGACTGATGACTACTTACATACCGACCCGTTAGCTGCAAACGGCGTTTCCACATCCTCCGATGATGAAGCGCAAAGTCAGAAGACGTCCGCTCATCTAGGCTTGGCCTCTGACCCCATCGATGGTGTCGACGACATTTCGCTAGACGGTGACGACGAGCCGGCATCAACACTGACTCGCCTACGTAGATGGCGGCAAGATGCCATGCAGCAACATCTGTACGACACAGCCATCTTTTGGGGTTCAAAAGTCTTATCGCTCGAGACAACATCCGCCGCCTTCAACGACGCATATCATCTCGCTCAGTGTTATTTCTATACCCACCAATACGCTCGTGCCGAACAACTTCTCACAACGCCGTTGAGGATCGGTGCGTCCAATACGAACCGACCGATTAGGTCGACCGGGACACATGCCGACTCAGCTCCATCTTCAGCAAAGCAAACAGGCGCAGAAGGTTTCCTGGCATCGGAGAACGTCCAAGAGGATGATGACGCTCTGCATGAGGTGCTGCAGCGCACTCGTTCGTCGTCCATACTTCCCGCCAGCATCATGGCGCGATCTACCACCAAAGACAGCAT
This sequence comes from Ustilago xerochloae, assembly GCA_928856705.1. NCBI lineage: Eukaryota > Fungi > Basidiomycota > Ustilaginomycetes > Ustilaginales > Ustilaginaceae > Ustilago > Ustilago xerochloae. The sequence goes on from CAKMXT010000010.1 coordinate 73,029, forward strand.
GTACTCCGCAACCTCTTCAACCACAGGCAAACGAAAGAAGCGAGACTTCAATGTGACAGCGACAGGCACCGGCTCATCCGAAACTGACAGCAGCGGCAGAGACGCTGAGTCCGACGATGAGTTCCTCAGAGATGCGACCAACGACGCTGGGCGGGATGGGTCCGTGATATTTCGGGATGTCCCTAATCCTCAGTCTAGTCCACGCGGCTCTGCCGGTCGAGAAGGTCGCAGGGCCGCAGTGACCTCAAGCAAGGAAGGAATGGATCTACAAGCAGATGTAGAAGAGGTCAAAAGCAATGGTCTCGGTCCCGCATATGGCCCGATTTTGGTGAATCACAGTCTCGCCTGTCGCTATCTCGCTGCTCAGTGCCAAGTGCGTCTCGCAAAGTATCACGAAGCACTCGACCTGCTCGGCGAGACCGAACACTGGGGCTCTTCCGCAAGCAATAAGCGTCCTTCCAATGACGGCGGTATCAAGCTTGGATCCTCAGTTGCGTACCTGCGTGGTCAGATTCATCTCCGCCTCGAAGACTTGCCCAAAGCTCGTGATTCCTTCATGGCCGCTCTGGCGCTCGACGTCAAGAACTACGAGGCCTTCTCAGCTCTCATTGACGGCGAAATGCTTGGCACAGAAGAGCAATGGAACTTTGTGCAGGGTCTCGAGTATGCAGCACAAGCCGGAGAAGAGCCAGGCGCACTGGACGACTACGAGCTCGTCCGTCTCCTCTACACTACACAGCTGTCGAAACAAGGCAAAGCGTTGATGGAGACGACAAGCTTGGCTAGGAGGCGCTTGGCCGATGAGTATGGTCTTTCCGATGATCCTGATGTTCTGCATGGGCTCGCAGCTGAGCTCTTCTCTCGGCTTCGTTTTGCGGATGCTTTCATCGTCACAAGCCGAATTCTTGAGTTGTCAGCTGACCATCCCGCAACGCTGCCTATTCACATCGCATGCACCTATCACCTCAAGAACCTTCGACCCTCGCTATTCATGCTCGCACATCGTCTCACAGAGCTGCAGCCCGAATCGCCCGTATCATGGTACGCCGTTGGGACATGGTATGCAACCACCCGGAGATGGGCCGAAGCAAGACGCTATTTCAGCAAAGCATCATTGCTCGATCCACGCTTCGCACCAGGTTGGATCGCATTTGGCCACACCTTCGCGCTTGAGGGCGAGAGCGACCAAGCCATCATTGCTTACTCCACTGCAGCGCGTCTCTTCCCGCAATCGCATCTACCGAAGCTGTTCGTTGGTATGGAGCATCTGCACCAAGACAATCTCTCACTCGCGCGTTTGTCTCTAGAAGGCTCTGCCGCCATCTGGCCGCACGACCCGCTGCTTGCCAATGAACGTGGCATCGTTGCATTCCACACAGGCGACCTTGACTCGGCAGCATCGTTCTTCACCAGCGCCATTGACCTGGCCCGTGACACGCAACATCCTGCGTCAAGTTGGAAAGCTTGCTACCTCAACCTTGGCATCGCGCTCATGCGGCTGGGGAGAGAGCAGAAAGCAAAGTCGGCGTTTCAGTCTGTTGTCGAGTTGGATCCACACAACTATCAGGCCCACTTGTGCTTGGGTATGATTGCGCATAAGGAGGATGAGCTGGATGATGCGATACAGCACTACCACGAAGCGCTGTCCATCAACCCGAGAGATGCCTATGCGACCGAGTTGCTCGACTTTGTGCTGGAGGAGAAGGTGCATTACGGTGTCACGCAATTCAGCAAGTATGATCCGCAGGGGAGGCTATTCAAGCAGAGCGACAAGTCAGCATTGAAGGACGAGGTCAATGGGTTTACAACCGGCAAAGGGAAGCAGCGTCAAGTTGAACCATCCCCGGTTCATCCGTCAACGGCGGCGAGACCTCACCTCGCATCCATTCCGGAAGCTTCCTCTCCTTCTCCTGCTCCTTATTCTGCTCGCCACCAGGGACACGAGAGTTTTGCAGATCGATCCGCAGCTTCGTCACATCCGACACAGACTTCCATACGCTTCGCAACAACAACGGGGTCATCGCAGCCGCCAGCGGCAAACCCGGATTTGTCGATAGCGTCGGCAGCCGAAATGAGCCTCGATAACTCGACTCCTCTTCCGAACGAGTCACATTCGCGCACACAAAGCGAGCTTCAAGATCAAAGTAGCGTCCTGATGGACGAGTCCACGTCATGAATTCTCACTATGTATTGTAACATCGATTGTAACGTTGACCACATCAGCCGAACGACACACAGTAGAGCACGCGAACTTCCGACCCGAAACGCGGAAAGAACCGAGTCACCAAAAAGATGAGCCAGAAAAAAACACGCTGAGATTGGATCTGGTTGCATATGCATGGGGTAAAATCGACAAAAGATGGAGATATCGGATGAGAAACTTCAGTTGTTGGTTCGAACGTCAGCCGGAAGCTTTGCCTCTCGACTCTTGTCGACCAGATGCTTGAACTGTTCGAAGAAGAGGAAGAGCAACGTGGTCTGAGGCTGCAGACGCAACCACGCGGGAGTCCAACCTCGGAAGAACACTGTAGGACCGTCCTTTGCGAGTGCCTCCTTGATAACATGCGAAACGCCAATGTTGGCACCTGCGCCCTTCTTCAAGTTCTGAACGCGCGATTTGACGACATCGATAGGTGTGCAGAGTGTAGTGCTGAGTGTACCGGCGCAGAAACTGGCAGCGGTTTGAAGAACAGGTCCGTCGGGGATGACATCGAGCTTTTGCAAGATACCCTTGAAGAGATCGTACGAGCCAAGTTGAGAAATGTTCATGACAACTGAGCGGAAGACGTTGGGCGAGAGGCCACGGAAAAGTGTTCCAGCGCCATCGTCTTTGACGATGCGAACGAGACCGTCAATGCAGTTCTTGTAGCCATAGCGAGATTCCTTGGGCAAGTTGAGATCGGAGCACATGCGAACAAGGACGATTTCGGCAGGGTTACCAACGACACCAGCAACTGCACCTGCAGTACCGGAGCAGAGAGCCAGCTCGCCTGTGGTAGGAGCTTTGCCGGATCGAGCCGTCATTCTCGACTTCATGTCCTCGTAGACGGCGAAGCGAGTAACCGAGTAGGTGAACTGTCGAAGCAGCGTGGCAGTCAAACCGTGCCAGAGACTGGTGACGCCTTCGCTGCGAACAGAGAGAACGATGGTGCGGAACATGCCCTGCTTGACGGTGGCAGTCTGAAGACGATACTTGGTCAAGTCAAGAGGATGTGTGATACTGGCAGCACAGCAGCCCGCAGCGCCTGTACAGCAAAGCAGACAGCAAGCCAAGAGTCTTATTAGTGGTCTCTCCTCACTGCGATGTCGAAGTCTGACTTGAACTTACCTCCTAGCCAGAAAGGATATGATTTGGGAGCGGCCTTGTTGTTGTTGGAGACAGAGCCAGCTGCTGCACCTGCGCCAGCACCAGCAAGCGCACCCTTGGCCGCGTTGAAGGTGCCAGCGTTGGCACCCGATGCAGCCGGAATACGAAGCGTCGACATGATCTATGGAGATGCGAGGATGCAATGGGTGTTGTGGTCACAATCGATGTGATTGGTTCTTGCGGGACAGAAAGTTGAGCCGGTGTGGTTGCGATGCAGATCGATACGATGAGGAAAGCAGGTCAGCGTCACGGACACTGATCGTCTGAGCAGCGAAAGAGTCAATAGTCAAGAGTCAGGGATGGTGCAGGAGATGGGAGAGAGAGAGAGAGAGAGATGAAGGAAGAGGGACGCCGGTGGACACGCGCTTATATGGTCCCGGGGCAGAGTAAGCGGAGAAGAGATCTCCGGTCGAGCCAAGGAGAGAAGAGCACCGCCAGAGAGAGGGAGAGGAGGAGAGCTCAGCACGGTCGCGTCGGCCTTCTCGCGCAGAAGCTTTAGGGAAGAGCCGGAACATACACACGCACGTCTTCAGCTAAGGGGAGAGAGGCTGAATCAGGATCGGCGGAAGCATACACACGCTGGACGGGTGTCCCGAGACTTCTAGGGCAAGGAGGCGGCGGAAATCAGGGAAGAAGAGCAGAGCCCGCTCGGATGGAACGGAGAATGGCAAAGGCGGATAGACACAGGTCTTACTAGCATTGTGTCGCTCCTCCCCGTCAAGGGTTGTCGAGACGGGAGAGCCGAAGCTGCTTTGTTGCCAGCCACATTTGCAGCGTTCGTGCTGATCAGCCCTTCTCCCTCCCTCGACTGTTAACGCAGAGCTGACTCCTTGGCTCAGACTCGCGTTGCATCCATCGGAAGGTCCGATGTATGATGAAGAGCAGAGCTTGATAACACTGTTCCCACGCTTCGCTTCAGGCGCTCGGATGCCGCTACTGTATTGGTCCCTTTCAATAATTTGTCACACGATAAGGCAAGCTCGAAAGCCTTTCTCAACATCACGGCAATCATAGGGTTTGACCTCTATCAATAGTCTCATTTCGAGCTTCTAGATCACATCGACCAGAATCCGTCGTTCCGGACACTCCGACAAGACCAAATGAAGGTCCTCTACCGCTTTCCAACGTTGTGGCTCGACCGCCGACATGCTGTATCGCTCTCAACTACCAAAGATACTGTTTCGGTCTGAGCCGCGTGACCAATCGCCTCGCTGCTTGTCAAAAAAGTCCTTGCTGAAACGTCCCGCATGCACCCTGCAGCCATGAGCTTGCTGCACGAGCCATCATCGAGGTTAGAGCGCTTAACTTTGGCTGCCAGAATGCCTAACCACGATAAGCCTTCAGCGGTGTCGCAATTCGACCCTGCAGAAACGCGCAGCAAAATGCGGGGTAAAGCTTGGGTCTGGTAAAGGAGCAGTCAAACCTTTCGCGTCAAGCCAAAAAGCGAGCTGCAGCTGTGTTGGTCAGGGTCTGGAGTCTTTGTCGGGCATCACCGATTGGAGCTGAGAGGTCGGTCTTATCGCGATATCGGTCTGGAAGCTTTACGGGAAATGCGAACGCTCGCATCTTCGCGATTCCTGCCCTTATGAAGGCAGCGACCAAAGTTCGGCCTGGTGGGTCAACACTTGAACAGCAACACTTCATCGGAGAGATCCGAGATCGTCTCCTTATCAGCCCTCATCGTCCTATCGCTACCTAATCTGATGGTCAGGAACGTGTGTAGATTGTCATCAGGAAGCGGTATTCACGGAGACAAGGTTAGAGTTCGGCCTCCATCTCGGCTTCCTTGCCGGGTTCCTCTCGAAGGCCGAGGGCTCCGAGCAGATTGTTCATCGTCATATCAGCCATGGCTTGTCTTGTTTCTGTAGTACCACTGCCAATGTGCGGAAGCAGAGCCACCTTGTCTCGACAGTCTGGACCTAGCAACGGATGATCAGCATGAATGACTGGACATCCGAATAAGGTTAGATTCGGCGGTGCGGACAACACGGATGAACGGAAACAGCGGAGGTCAGTAACTAGGTCGGCCCCACCTCTCGATGGAAGGTTTTCGGATCTCGCCGTTCTATAGTAATACTTACCCGGCTCGCCTTCAATAACGTCCAGACCAGCTCCGGCAATGGTGTCGTTTCTCAAAGCTTCGACGAGAGCTCCCGTATCAACTGTTCCACCACGCGAGGCATTGATGATGTAGGCCGTTTTCCTGTTACCAGACGCGTGCAGCCAAGGGCTCTTATGTCAGTAACTTTCTTTCTGCCTGCTGTGCAGCTCATAGCCTGACTCACTTCATTGAGTTCAAGAACTTCTTGTTGACAATGTGCTTGGTACTCGGGTTGAGGTCGACCAGCACAAACACCAAATCGGATGATCTTGCTAGCTCGATCGGGTCAGGCTGGTTCTCCACTGCGATCCTATCCACCGGGAACCCGCCTCGCATCAGTGAGGCAAAGTATTTGTCGCCCTTGTCGAACTTTCTTGCTTTGCTTGTCGTATACTGAATCTTTGCTGGCTTGAACGGCACAAGGAGGTTGCTCAGAGACTGTGAAATGTTGCCAAACCCAAGGAAGCCGATCGTCTTGCCGTTGATGCTCGGGCCCATGAAACAAGTCGGTGTCCATGGGAAGTTGGGCCAGTTACCTTCACGAATCGTTCTTGTTGCCACAGGTACCTGTCGAGTCACCATCAGTGCCAGTAGCAAGCAGAGCTCGGCCACAGCGTCGTCAAGCACTCGTGGTGTGTTACCGACTCGAATGCCACGCTTCTTGACAAGTGCAAGGTCGATGTGGTCATACCCCACGCTCATTGTGCTGATCACCTTGAGAGAAGGCCTCGCTGCGTCCAGAAACTCCTCATCAACTCGCTCGGAAAGGCAGATGACAGCGCCGTCAACACCGTTGAGATTGGAAAGTACCCATTCGCGAGAAGGAGCTTGCTCGCCTTCTTCATCCGGTCGCGAAATGAGCTCTACTTTGCCTGCTGCCTCTGCTCGTTTGAGTACCTCTGTGGGCATCGTCCGACATACCAGGATCTTTGGTACGGTCATTGCGTCGATACTACTGCTTGTCCTTCTCACAGGTAGCTACGAGAAGCGTTCTGCTTGAACAGTCGTGCGCCGGGATGTGTTGGTGTCTTGAGATGAAGCTCGCCGAGCATTGGGTCAGGAAATGCGGGGAGGAAGAAATGGGCGTGGGGATGGAAAATTGAAACCCCGTGCACGGCGTGGGGTCTGGGAAGTGGAGTTGCAACATCATAAGCATTGCCGCATAAAGCTTTCATACATATCACAAAGCATATCTAATCATCCTGGTCCCGTCAGACTTGGGTCCGTCTGCACATGCGTGGTGTCTCGGGCTATGTGATCAGCTGCGAACGGTTGAGCCCGACATTCTTTTCCAGTGGCTCATTCCGTCCCGTCACGCACATCAACGCTCGCCGGGCACTCATCAGAACGATGGAAACCACTACCACTGCTCAGATTTCCGGCTCAGGCAAGAGCGCCAAGCCATCGCTCGACTTGGTCGCGGTGCTCGTCATGCTCATCAAGCCCTGCACCAGTCAAGATCAGCACCGCTATGACGAGTTGCAGAAGTTGCGTCGCAAGCATGACCAAGCCTTCAATCGCTGGCTGCCACACGTTACGCTCATCCCGCCATTCACACTCTCGCCAAGCAAGTCTCCCACTGAAGAGCCAGCCGCAACTCCGTCACTGGACAATCTGACCAAGCTGCATGACCAGAAGCTCTCACAGATAGCACAGGCTGCCCTTGGGGTCTGCAAGCATCATCAAGCACACTCTCTTCTTCTCGATCAAGTCTCCACGTTTCCGTTGCGCAAGTACACCAACGTGCATCTCAGACCCTACCCTACAAACTTTCAGGATAAGCGAACGAGATCACAGACCTCATCAAAGGAGGAGAACCAGCATGGAACCAGCTCAAAAGACGGCGACGACCGTTCTTCACGTCGCATAGTTGAGCTGCAGAAGGATCTAGCGGATGCAGTGGAGCCGTTGATACATTCAGCCCACGGCTCGCAAGCTGGCTCGTCAAAGCCAAGACACAACAACGTCTTCAAGCCGCATGCTTCAGTAGGGCAATCGAACAGTCCGAAAGCAACATGGCAGCTCTGCACAAACGCCGAAAGGGTCCTCACCTCAAAACCTGCCGAAACTCAAGCTAAAGAAACAGCCATTCTGCAACCTGGCTTGCTTTGCATGGTTGATCGCATTCAGCTGATGGTCAAGCAAAAAGGCTACGAAGGTCCCTATCAGATACACAAGGAGTTTCCACTATCGAGTTCACCCACGCCGACTCCAAGCAATACTTGAAACGTCTGCATTCATTCTCGCATCCGTACTACTAAACATGATATGTGCCTGTTGTGCTTGCATGCGAGTGCAAATACATTCAGTTCTTCCAATCCGATCGCTTCTCGAGCTCAAGCAAGCTGTCAAGGGATTCCTTGAGGGTTGTGTCCCAATCCTTGAACTTGATCCCAAGAGTTGTCTCTGCAGGTTTGGTGTCCAAAGTGGCGATTGTGCTGAAGTCTCGCAAGTTCTCTGTTGACTCTTTCCAACCCTTCGGCAACCTGTTTTGCAATTCCGGATAGTTCTCAGCGATGTACTTGACCGCATGAGCCCAGGTATAGTGACCACCGCAAAGCAAGTAGCGCTTGCCCATACCATCTGGCTTCTCGGTTGCAGCCACTTGAGCATCTGCCACATCCCGAGCGTTGCAGAAAAGTGGCAGTCGGTCTTCTGGCATTTGGTCAGCATTGCTGATGAGGCCGTAGATGGTTTTGCTTGAGGTGTTCAGGTTCGAAAGCTTGACTCCAGGCTGTAGCGTCTTGCCGTAGATCATGGGTGGATTGCTTGTAGCAATCTCAAAATGAGGCTTCTCATTGGCGACATAGTCCCAAGCTGCTTGCTCGGCGAGCTTCTTGCTGACCGAGTAAGAGAAAGCACCGGCACCTCCTGCCTCGATCGCATCCTCGTACGAGGATGGGTTCCAATCCTTGGCTGTGTATGTGAATCCAGGTCGGTTCGGTCCACCTTCCTTGAAGTTTGTCACCGCTGCAAAGGACGAAGTGACGACGATCTTCTTCACGCTCTTCTCGTGCTTCGCAAATCGAAGAAGGTTGAGGGTTCCTTCTACTGCCGGGATGAGCAGATCACGCTCTGCATCTTGGACATTGAGCTGGTATGGAGATGCGACGTGGTGGATGATCTCGACTCCTCGAACTGCTGGTAACAAGTCAGAAGTAGCAGTGTCGGCGACCTCGACGAACTCGACTCTCTTGCGGTCTTCTGGGCTTAAGCGAGCGAGGATCTCGTCCTTCTTGTTCACGGATCGCAATGTTCCGCGGACTCGGTAGTTGGCCGGAGAAGCAAGCACTGCATCAAGCACGTGTGCTGCGAGAAATCCGGTGACACCGGTGATAAGCACGAGTGGTCCAGACATTGCTGTGGTTGATCTGTGTGATGGTGGAGTGAGGAAGGAAGGATCACAATGAGGTGCTGAGATGTTGTGCTCGGTCCGACAAGATGTTGCTTACCGGCTTTTGCCGTACGCTCGAGCCATGCACGGTCGGCTTTTGCTAATTTAAGCTTACCGTGTCATTTCCCGGATCGACACGTCTGTCAGACATCGCCAGGCGTATTTGCTTACTTGGAACACAGTACACAGTTGCGCATCTTTGCTAGCACAGGCTTTCTTTCAGTTTGGCTGATTCCGAGTGACATTGACAAGGAGTTCGATACAGCAAAGCGGTGATGATCAAAGCCTTAAGCAATATTGAGTGGTGTGAGACTAGACAGAAAGAGAATGCGGAAATCGAATCTAAACCCTGGCCTCGGTGTCTTGAACAGCGGGCTGCCCAGCACCGCCAAAGAGGTTCGTTGACGGCAGAGGCTCGCTAGTCCCTTGATGCCCTGAGCCCTTAGCGGCTGCAGAGGTCGAGTTGATGCCTTCAGTCGCCTTTTCAGCGCCCTCTTCGGCCTTAGATGCAGCAACGGCTCCAGCTGTCTTCTCGTCTTCGGGCTTGGTTGCTTTCTTAGACTTCTTGTTCGACTTGAGGTTGGAAAGCTTGAAGATACGGAAGAAGTAGAATAATGCGAAGCAGAGCATGATGTTGAAGGCAATGTAGGCGCAGATGATACCAAGATCTCTGAATCGGTAGGCCGCGTTCATCTCGATCGCCCTGAGGTAGTCGTTTCCTACTCGATACTGGCAGTAGTTGCATGTACCATCCGCTCCATCCGTGTAGTAGCCTGTTCCAAGGTTGGGGCCCTGCAACGTGGTGACAAAGTTGGCCAAGTACGTAGCACAGGTTTCGCCAGGAGGAGGAGTAATGGTGTTGAACTCGTTTGCCGTGCATCGAACCGGCTGGTTGTTCAGTACCGCACCCAACATAATCTCTATCAAGTATGTAAACGGAGACAGCGGGAACATCCAAACTCTCCAGAAGTACGGAAGCTGCGGGGGCGGCTGTACAACGCCACAAAAAATGATAACAAACGAGAAGAATGTCGAGAAAAGGATCGAGGCGATCATTGGGTTAGGCGACATGGCGGCAATAGCTGCGGCAAACGTCTGGTAGTAGATCTGGAACAGCATGTACGCTCCCCAAACGAGTGCTGCTGTCTTAGAATCCATCGGGAACTGCACCATCCAGTACCAACATGCCCAAAACAGGGTACCACCTAGAAGGTTCCAAGGGATCTCGACGACGATGGCTGACCAAACAGCAACCCACCAGCTGTACATCTTGGAGGGTCTCTCGCGGACTTCGTAGAGTGCTCGGAATTGGATGAAGACGGGCTGCAGCTGTTGGGAAAGCGATGTTGACAGCACGAGAGCCATGAACATACTGAGAGGTGGCGAAGTTCAATGAGTTCGAAGGTGAGCAAAGTTGGACAGGTGTCAAACGGTCACAGGTGGAACGGGAATGTTTGTTTGGGGAGAAGATGGGTTAGAGGATGTCAATTGTCAGCTTTCAGATCAGTCACCAAGGATAGTGAGCTCGTAGCAGTGAGAGTGGGAATCACTTAGGGAATCACTTACGCAAAGATCTTGTTCTGAAGGGAAGCTGTGGTTTGCTTGGCACCCTGTCCCCAGAACGACGAACCAATGAAAAGACCTGCAATGACGTTGAGAGCGAGCTTGGACATGATATATGTGGTATCACGCCAGTAGTGGGTGAAAGCGCGGCCAAGCACAAGACGAACTTGAACAGAGAGAGGTTCGGCATATTCTCGGTTGCCCATCTCCTCCTCCTCGGCTGAAACATGGTGATCCGCACCAGAGGAGTCGAATTTCTCGAGGCTCTGCATCATATCTTTGTAGAGCTCCGAGTCGAGGAAGAGTTTATGCCAGTCCTTGTCCGTAGTTGCCGTGGCACCGGCACCAATGACGTCAAGAATGTATTCTGCTGGGTTCTCGTCATCCCCACACTTCTTATCAGCATGGTGTCCAAAGTAGTCGACCAGCTTCTGCGAGTTCTTGCCAATGTCACCAAAGAAGACCGTCTTACCGCCTTTCTGCAGCAAGAGCAGGCGATCGAACTGGTTGAAAAGCTCTCCTGAGGGTTGGTGAATCGTGCAAAGGATAGCTTGACCGGCATCAGCGAGCTTGCGCAGAAAACGAACGATACTCCATGCAGCCATGGCATCAAGACCCGAGGTTGGCTCGTCCAGGAACAGAAGTAGCTTAGGCTTGGCTGCAAGCTCAACAGCGATGGTCAATCGCTTTCGCTGTTCAACGTTGAGACCCATGCCGACATCTCCAACGAGAGCTCCGGCCCAGGATTGCATTTCGAGCATCTCGATAATGTTTTCCACATAGTCCAGCTTTTCCTGTTCCGGTGTCTCGCGAGGCTGGCGAAGGAGGGCCGAGAATTGGAGAGCTTCCCTGACGGTCTGGGATTTAAGATGCACGTCCTGTTGCTGGCAGTAACCGGTGTTTGACTGGAAGGATTTGGGCAATGGAGCTCCGTTGACGCTGAAAATACCTTGGACAACACCGGTGTCAGTGCGTTGAGCAAGCACATTGAGCAGAGTTGTCTTACCGGCACCTGACTCTCCCATCAAGGCTGTCATCTTTCCGGGGGCAACGAAGCCTGAGACATTGTTGAGCAGTCGTCGAGGATTGCCTTTGATCATGACATCATAGTTAACGTTTTTCCAAGCAAAGACCGAGGTGGAAGACTCAATCTTGCCGACAGCTTGGTCAGCTTGTTCTTCTTCTTCAATTGCAGTAGAGTCAGCAGCAACAGCATCGCCAGCTTCGACATCTCCTGCAGCCTTGGCTGCTTGAACGACCTCCTTGGGCGCTTCGCCTCGCTTGAACACCATGACGCCTCCCGCGGCAGAAGGATCTTTCTGATACTCGGAAGCAACAAAGTAGATGGCCAAGAAGAAGAACCAGAATCCAAAGATGATACCAGCATTGCGGCCTGAGTGGGAAAAGTAGTATTGGAATGAGGCAGCCAGATAGTCGGACCCATCGACAATGTTCTGACCCGGTTGAGCAGAAGCCACAGGACAAACTTTGTACTGGTTTCCAACGTTGTTGTACGCCTGACCTGCTGGAATAAAGTTAGCACATGGTACGTTGAGCGTCCTAAATTCGTTCGTAAGCAAGATCTCAAAAGCAAATGCGACAGGGTTGCAGTAGGAGAGCCAACGCCACCAAACGACCATCGAAGGCCTTGGGATAACATATCCAGCGTACAGAGCCAAGTCAATAACAGCCAATCCTCCAATCATGGTAGCCAGAGACTCGGATTTGGTAGCTGCAGCAAGGCATCGGAAGAAGGCGACCTGTTTTCGTTGTCAGAAGAGAGGAGGGTGAAAGAGAGTCGAAGACAAGACAACAAGGATCAGAGGGAAAGTCAGCTTCGGGCCCCTTGTGTGCTAGATAGTCGTCAGAAAGCGATCCGAGATAATGATTGCGCTGGCTCTTTTTCCGTAGCAGATTTCCACCTCATGTGTTCGACAGTGGCCCTACCTGTCCCGCCAGCTCTTTGCAATTCATCTGCGCTTCGAGCCGCTTCTTTACTCTTCAGTAGAACGAGAGCCAACACGGGCTTTGGTTCGTGCAACGGTCTCTTGGCATCCAGACTGCCAGATCGCATGTCTCTCTCCGGTGTTCCGAGCTTGAGGCATAATGCCCGGATGATGAGATCCGAGCGAGATCCCTGTCAAACTCCCTCGTTGCTTTGCTTGGGATGCCGGGCGTGAGCAGGGACGACAGTCCCTGTGAGGATGACCGGGATGAGTAGCGCTAACATTAAACCCACCGTGACAGTAAGGAGGCGACCCAGCAGAGGAGATGAAACCAAATGCCATCTTTGAGCATTCTCCGAGGAGTGGCCTGTCCCCTGAAAACTAACGAAAACAGCGGAGCTGCCAGACTAGGATGTTCCATTCCGACACTAACTTCTGAAAGATGGCGACGATTGCGCCTTTGTCATCGCAAGGGGGTGTCCACACAAGCTGACACCTCGCATGACCAACTGTAGGAAACGCTTTCTGTCCGGCAATGCCTTCAACAGGTGAGGCGGTGGGTCTGCTTCCGGTTTTTCCGATTGCATTTTAAACTTATTGCCGGAGTGACTCGATATGAGATGATATATTACTTACCATGGTATATGTGATGAGAGCTGTGGTTCCAAAGAAGATGAAGAACTGACCGGCTGAGGCTTGAAGACCGGTCATGAAGTAGATGATTACGTCGAAGCAAATGAGGGTCATAAGACGAATTGGCATATCTAGCAAGGTATTTGCAATCGCATCCGAGAAAGGGTGGACCATGGCGAACCGACGATGACGAATAACGATTGGGCGCTGCGAATAGCCCGCGGTAATCTCAGACATAGCGGTAAACGAATTGTAAAGCAAAGCGAAGAACAAAACACCTCCGCGAGAGAAAAAGCCGGAAGTGTTTTGAGGCATCATATAAAAGACTGAACCGGTGATGAGGGCTTGGAAAATGGAGGCCATGGTGATGATGAGTTGTGTTGCAATGTCTCCCCAGACGATCTGAGCACGTCGCTTGATAGCAAGACGCACTTGCATCGGCAAGGAGATGATATAGGGACTACCCTTTCGTGCGTGCTTGGCCTTCTCTTCCCGAGCGATGGCCTTGTAATGCTTGATGGCATCATCGTCTACGTTGTTCCTGAGCTCTTCGAGATAAGCTTCGACCTCCTCGTGATTCTTCTTGCCTTCAGGCGAGTTCTGCCAGTAACGAGCCATCTCGTCTGCCGTACGAGGAGCACGGTCTTCGTAACCTTCACGAAGCTTGCGACCGTGCACATCAGTACAAGCAACCAAGTAATCGGCCGTGGTCTGTCGATCTTGTGGAACGTATCCCATCTCCTTGAAGTAATCGACAGCTTCCGAGGTCGGGCCAAAGTACACTTGACGACCCTCATTGATGACGAGCACTTTGTCGAAAAGTTGAGTGAGACCTTCACCGGCTTGGTAGATGGAAGCCATGGTGGTCGAGTTTGCAATGTCAGTGGAGATACGAAGGGACTTGACAAACTCGAGGGCAGTGCTGGAGTCGAGACCACGAGAGGAGTTATCGAAGAGAGCGACTTTTGCTCTGGAGGCGAATGTCTCTGCGACACTGACCCTCTTCCTCTCTCCTCCTGATACACCACGGACGTAATCATTGCCGACCTTGGTGTTGTAGGTGTGCTTGAGACCCAGGATGGTTGCAAAGACCTCGACAAGTGTCTTGATGTAGCCCTCGCGAGTACCGGTGTCTTGACTGTCGAGGAGGTCGAGACGACGTCTCGCTTGTGGAGCTCGAGTGGCTACAGCGAAAGAGAGCGTTTGCCAGACGTTCAAGCTTGGGAAATGGACATCGTCCTCTGGACAGTAAACCACGTCTCCTCGCAGGCGCTTGTCAATGATGGTGTGATCCATGCCCTGGTATAGTACAGTACCGGTGATATCTTTGAAACCATCCCGGTACGAAGCAATGGTCTTGAGGAAACTTGTGCAACCTGCTCCTGGACGGCCAAGGACCAGCAACATCTCACCTGGCTTGACACAGCCTTCAAAGTTGTCGATGATAGTCTTGACGGGAGGATGAAGAATGGACTTGATGTTTTTGATTGCTTCGAAAGGCTTGAGTGGGAGAGTTCCAACGGTGTCTGCGAGTGCATAACCAGTACCAAGGCCGGTGACGGTGAGGTTCTGCCATACCAGACCCATCTGACGGCTTTCCAGGTTTGCCCCTTGTGCCTGGTCCATGACATGACGAAGGAAACGCTCAAGCTCAAACTTGCCGTTCTTGTCGAAGGGATCAAAGCCAATCGCAGCTTCACCACCGTCTGTAGTACGGGTACGGGCACGGAGAGAGTGCTCAGTGAGCCTGCGAGTTAACTCTGCTGTTCCTCCAGGGTCAAGAGATGCGAACGGAACGCTGCCTCGTCCACTCTTGGTGCGCTGGATCGGCTGCATCTGAGGTGAAGAATCATCAGAGCTGTTGGTGGTGCTCTCCTGCTCGCCAGCTACAGATGAGCCAGCGTTGGTGGTAGCAGCATTGGTGGTTGAGTGGATCTCGCGCTCGTTGACAGCAGCAATGGGTATAGCCGGTGCTGGCTGCGAAGCTGGAGTGTGTGCCTCCATGGTGAAGCCTCGTCGCTGACAGGTGTCAGTTGACAAGATTCGATGGTGAGGAGGAGCGATCTCGAGATGTGGATGGAGTCAAAAGGTAGGAAGGCTGCTTCATACTCATCAGCGACTTCTGACCAGACTCGAGTTGCAAGGAAGTGGCACCTCAGTTTCACACAAAGGTCTGAACCGGAAACAACGTGGGAAGCGAGGTCTAATGCCTGTGTCAAAGCGCTGCCGAATGTGGTGCGACCCTATCACAACTATTGTTCCGAGGGTCTTTTGTGTTCTTTCCTATCGTCATTCCTTTGTTTTGACCCTCTGGCCGTGGTAACCTGCCCTGAATATAATATTATTTTTCTTTGTGTTTTCGCTCGGATCGCACGATTTATGCGGAGAATTTCCAGATCGTTTTCAATATCCGCGGCAATCCCGTCGTAAGGGAGCTTAGCAGTTCAAAAGCAGTCTCTGTAATGGGCTTCCCGCGGACTCTTCGCTAACTCCAATGTGGCTTTCCGTGCCCTTATCCAAGAAGTAATCGCCCTCCTTCCGTCATCCGGTATCGACCTTAATCGTTACAAACATGGAGCTTTGGCTATGTCTGATTCCTCACGGTGATTCTCACCTCATAAGTACCTTTCTTTGAATCGAATGTAAGCTTTCATGCGACTTTTGCCGAGAGTGTCCGGCATCTCGTTTGCTCAGGTACCATTCTCCTGGATCTCGGCAGCGTGTGTGTCTCAAAGCAGTCCAGAAACGACCCTTGAAATCTCTTTGTCATGGGAGCGTGCTCCATCCTCGCATACAAAAAGAGCAGATTGGTACGTTTGGTAACGGAAAAGAAGATCCGAGCTAGATAAAGATGATTGTACCATCTCCAGTCACATCCGTGGAGCAATCACGGCGGCAATTTCACGTAGCCAATCGGGAAGAACAGGTTACCACCCACGCACTCACAATCATGCAGGTACCCGCGGAAGCAAGGTTAATCTGACAGAAAAACCTGCAATGCAGTCTGATTGATACAAAGATTCGTACGATTTACCTTGTGCTTGTGCTTGCCGCCTTCTCTTGATTCCATGTGACACAAAGTGGTTTGTTCAAGGGCCAAGATCGACTTGCTCAATGTATATTGACCGTTAACGAGAGCGCAGGCATCGGGGACCATACTCACGCTTCCTTGCCGTCGCCATGGAGACAGCTCTTTTTGTGCACAGGACTCGATTCATGCTCAAAGATCTCCCACACGTTCGAACAATAGGCTCGGTCGGGGCTGCCATGACCTTGTCGAGCAAGACTGCTTTTATCTAGCCTCTCATATCTCTTTAGCCTTTCCATCAGTTCTTTATGTCTCCAATTTTCAGTCTTGGGGTTTCTTCTTTTTTCGTCTTCTTTTTGTGTTTTGATTTTTGGTTGCGATTTTTGGGTCTGTCTCACTCGCGTTGTCTTTATTGCTATCGCCAACCCTCTCTTAAGTCTCATGAGAGTTGCTAGAGCCATAGCCCCGATCGTCCCTGTCTCACTCCTCTGTCTCGATGTCAAAGCTTCCTGATTGTTTGACTTGTCAGACCATTTGGCGGGCTGAGCTCGGTCAGTTGGTGGGACCGCAAAGTTGGACAGCCTGGATCAAAAGCCGATCTACCGGCCGATACGACGCGTCCAGGGTCCAGAAGGTGGAGAGGCGGAGATAAAGCTCAGATTTCAGGTAGATTACCGTGAGTCACTGCTAAATACTTGCCACCACGATCATCTTCTCATTCCATCATCGTCCCGAAACGCTCATTATCGCATCATAAACCTACACAGACTCGGAACTCACAATGCTGGCGGTACAGCAGCCACCAACGCCCGCAGTGGCATCGAGCGCTCTAGCAGGCGACGCGATTGCTAGAGCTTTACCCGACCAGGTTCCAGAGAACGCTCCCGCTCACTGTCCCGGCACCGAGTCAGAGCAAGCAGGCAAAGCAGACGCCTGTGCTGGCTGCCCAAATCAAGATGCTTGCGCTTCCGCACCTAAAGGACCAGACCCCGACTTGCCAATCATTAAGGAACGAATGTCGAGAATCAAGCACAAGATTCTGATCATGTCTGGCAAAGGCGGTGTGGGAAAGAGTACCTTCACAGCACAGCTTGGATGGGCATTTAGCTCCAGATTCTCAGGACACTTCGACTATGACGCAGTAGAGGAAGAGGAGCAGAAACACACCGAGGAGACAACAGCAGTGGAAGATGATGCAGAGACAGAGAAGCAAGTCGCGATCATGGACATTGACATCTGCGGACCTTCCATTCCAACCATTCTTGGACTTGCAGGTCAAAGCATTCATTCGACATCACAAGGTTGGTCACCGGTTTACGTATCCGATAACCTCTGTGCAATGAGTATCGGCTTCTTGCTTCCATCAGCATCATCAGCAGTCATTTGGCGTGGACCGAAGAAGAATGGGCTTATCAAGCAATTCCTCAAGGATGTTGATTGGACTGCTGGACTCGAAGACGAAGATGAAGTTCCTTCCGCATCAACAACCGCAAATCCCGAAGATTCTACATCAGCAACGCAACCACCACTGATCGACTACATGCTCATCGACACACCACCCGGTACATCCGATGAACACCTTTCCATCGTATCCTACCTCAAAGAATCCGGCATCACCGGTGCAATCCTTCTCACCACCCCACAGGAAGTCTCTCTCCAAGACGTTCGAAAAGAAATTTCATTCTGTCGAAAGATGAACGTTCCGATTCTTGGCATTGTCGAAAACATGGCTGGCTTCGTTTGCCCTAGTTGCACAGGGTATAGCGAGATCTTCTACCCAAGTACTGGTGGAGCGAAAGCGTTGTGTGAGGAATTGGGGTTGAACTTTTTGGGTAGCATTCCACTGGATCCAAGGATCGGGAAAAGTTGCGATCTAGGCGTTAGCTTTACTGATGAGTATCCGGATAGTCCAGCGACTAAGGCTTATTTGGACGTTATTGAAAGGGTTAGAAAGTTGGTTGATTGAGCCGCAGTGGCAATCAGATTCACACTTCGCATTATAGATATCGACCTACCTGGTCACACACTTTTGTACTTTAGCTTTTTTCATTGGCAACACACACATTTGTGCCTCTCCACACACTTTTTTTTTGCTCGCAATGATCCGAAGATGAAATGCTCATGTCTTGTGAATGAATAAAGATACAATGCAAACGAAGCAATGTCGAGTAAACAAGTCAAATCCAATCCAATCCGGTCCATTCCTTCACCTCACCATGATTCCCGCTCAAAACTCAAATAGCAGACTTCTTTGTAGGAGGTTCATTATCTTCTTCCTTTGTCTCTTCCAAACCTTCCTCAATCCCAGATTTTCTCTTCACACCAGAATTCTGTACTGATGGAGTCACAGTCCTACTCGCACTTCTTCTTTTAACACCCACACTTGCAGTTCTTCTTTCACCTCCACCCGTCACACTATCTGTCAAACTCTTTGCTGAATAATGACAACTAGCATGATAATACACAATCCCACCAACTGAACCTTCAGCCTGTGAATTTTCTACTTTGATTGCATTTAACCAAATCCATTCCTCTTCATCTTCACTCCATTGAGATTTGAAAGCTTCTTTGCAAATCGGACATGGTTTACTCGCTAAATCTGGCTCAGTTGGAGCAATAACAAATGATTTAGCAAATTTCTCCTTCAACGCTTTCTCTTGTGCTGCTGTTAAATTGGATTTGCCATCACCATCACCTCCACCACCTACATTGCCAGAAGAACCTTTGGAAGCAGGAGCAGAATCATCAAATCCACCACGAATAAAGCTCTCTAAACGATCAAACCAAGATCGAGACTGTCCTCTCGCTGCCGAGTCTTTGGCACGTCGATTTTGAGTGAAATGCCAATCGAGATGATCGTCCATTCGACCTTGACCTTTGTTGCCGGTAGGGTATCGATTGGCACATTGACGACATTGAAGTGGGAGATGCTTGTGAAGAATCAGCTCGTAAGATGAGGCGGGCTCCCGATTGAAGTCGGGACCGGAAGTTTTAATGTCGAGTGCGAGAATAGCGTTGACGTAGTCCTCGTCTTGATCACGCTCAATGGCGACGGGAGGGGGCGTAGCTGCAGCAGATGTGGTTGACGAGTTGGAAAGCAAACCTGCTTGCATGAGAGAGGCAAAGAGTGCAGAGGCTGCATTATTGGCAGGTGGGGCTGTTGCTTGGCTTGCTGTGGTGGGTGTTGCCGCCGGAGGGGCAGTCAAAGCGGAGAGACCAGCCAGTGCTCCCGACAAGCCTTGTGGAAGTGCCGCGACCGCTTGAGGAGTTGGGGTGGGTGAACTGACTTGGTGGAGGGGTGTGGATGCTGTTGGGGGTAAAGGTTGCCCATGCATCGCAGCAGCGTGACCTGCAGGGTTGGATCGCTGTGCAGCAGCTGAAAGACTATCGAGCTGTGCATGGATTTGAGCCATCTCGTCGTGAGACAAATCGGCGGTGAGGATGACTTGCTTGAGCTGTGCAAGCGAGTCAACTCTCTCGTGCAGAGCCTGGTCGGAAGGGTTGGCCGCAAGGGACTGACCGTCAACTGCTAAGAGTCTGTCGATGTTTTCAATGGCCTTTGCTTTGGATCGAGAAGCACTAGCACGTGGATCAGCAACGGGAGCAGGCGCAGCATTAGCCTGGGGCATGCCCTGACTGCCGAAGAGCGCGCGCTCGATACTCCATTGTGCATTGTCGCCGAACAGAGGACGAGCACCAGGACCGGCTGTCTTCCATGTAGCGAGAAGCTCCTCCATGCGCATTTTGGTAGGCTGATCCACCAAGCGGTACGTTTCTAGAAAGATGGGGACGATGCGAGCTGCCCAAAGTTGAGTGTATGGATGACCGATATTCTTGGAGATGGAATCTAGCGTGTAAAGCGCAGGAAGTCGGATGGAAGGATGGGATTGCATGATATGGTCATCGAGACACTTGGCAACGACGGCCGACATTCGAGCGGAGTGATCGTGTGCGATGACAGTGAGATTGGTAATGATTGGTTTCGAGTTGAAGGTCAACGACTTGAGGTGGGCATTGTACATCTTGGCGAATGCGTTAGGGTCGGTTCCAATCGCAAGGTTTGGATCTACGCCCATGTGGATAGGAGGAGGCTGATGTGGTTGTGGAGGCATTTGGGGAGCACCGTAGGCAGGAGGATGGGCGCCATACTGAGGTGGTGGTGCGGCATAACCACCGTGCTGAGGAGGGGGAGCGCCGTACATACCGAAGCTCAGAAAGAGGAGGTGAGCCAGAAGTTGGCGTTCGTATCGCTCCTATCTACAGAGAAAGAGAATTGAGAGAGAGTGCAAGTCAAAGGAAGGCAAAGCAATGAGCTTGCCAACGCCTGTGAGAGCCAACAAAGTTCTGCGTAACGCCAATTGCTTAGCAGACAGAATCAACCCGTAGGGTACCACGAAACGATAGCAGCAAAAATACCGAGATTGGGAAAGGAGCAGGATCACGAGTAGAAAGCTAGACCAGAGACAGCCGTGATACTTGTGTGAAGAGGGCAGCAAGCAATCAAAATTCACCTTCCAACACTCGAATCAAATCACTACCTAGTGCAAATGACACTTTCCTACCTGAGAGTGGTACTTTGATGGCAGCAAAAGACAATCCGGTGACACAAAGGAGATCACAAGAAAGTGGAATGATTACTGATGTTACGAAGCTCTCAACTACTGCAATGAATGAACAGTGAACACAACAGGTTGCACTGATAATGGATGTTGGTCGCAAACAAGCAACAGGTGCTAGATGCGAGGAGCGCTCAAGCCGGAAAGCCAATGGAAGAGCACGATTCTAAGAAAGGTCAGGATGCTGTGTATACGACAGCACCGTTCGTGTGAGTGAGTGTGCGTCGTGTCGTGGGTGGATGATGTGGTTGAGAGGAAAGTTGGAAATGCGACGACCCAATGCAATTTCACATCATTCGCTCGCTCAGTCGCACACGCACTAACTTCATTGCAAAATCTTCCGTCGACCTAACACTTTCCTCGAGCCCCACGTCACACGCACGATAAGAAGAAAGAAGAACGACTGGCTTGGCTGTGAGTCACTGGAAAAGCCGGTGTATATTAGTCACTGCTCGGCGTTGTTCCGATGTCACAAGGAAGCGTAAAAGTGCGGAGTGAACCAATCCAAGGACACTTTTAATTCACTTCCATAACCACCATCTCAATTGCCACCAATCTTCAGCCAAGACTGGCTCGACTTCGGACGACAATGCAGCTGGCCACGCCTGTGCCACTGCCTACGGCTCCTTCGCCGAGTAATGGCGCTGCTCCCTGCAAGAAGGACTTTGCCGTTGGCACATCCATTCCAGCGAACATGGATCACGCCGTCTCCGTCTCACTGCCTCTCTGGAGCGACAACATCGATTACGAAGAAGGTCGCCTTTCTAACTCGATGGAGACGGGATATCCTCGCTTCTTCATCCATCGTTCTATTCAGCGTCTCGCTAGCCTTCTTTGCAAGAAATTCGCTCGACCTCAAGAGGCATGCATGCTCTTCCCTTCGGCTCGAATTGCTGAACGATGCCGTGACTTTATGAGATCTCAATCCAGCGCCGCCTCCTCCTCTCTGCCTATTCGCGTCGTTCGCTTCTCCATGCTAGAACATTCTGCTCCCAGCGCGAGCGCTGGAGCTGCTGCCTCTACCAACGCCGTCAACTCGAGCTCCAGCACCGCAGAGCATGTTTCAGATCAGCTCGAAGCCACCCACTATCACGCTTCCAGCACCACTGCTCACTACATCTTCATCGTCTTCTTTCCCTCGGACTCCTTTGCTCTTGCCAAGAGCTTTTGGCAGCACACTGGCGATGGCATCTCCAGCAGACAGGCGGATCGATGCTTGTCTCTTCTCGAACAGTCCAAAAGCACCGAGCAGGACGCCCCTTCCACTCCTGCCCTTGAAGGTGCTGCTCCTACCAAATCTATCGCTGAGGCACCCACCAATATAGACGATATCTACAAGAAGCCTTCTTCCGCCGCTACTTCTGCTGGCAAGCGCTTCTACAACCGTTACAATCGCACCAATAGTGCTGCTTCGGGCTTGACCGGGTCCAACGCCACGCCTTCGCCCACCAACACTGCTCCTCAGACGCCTTCCAGCAGCGGCATCCTTCAGCGTCCTTCCTCTGCAGACGACGATGCTTCGGCGGCTACCATGTCTGCCAGCGTCTCCAGCCTCTCTGGCGTCACCCCCGCCGTGATTCGCTCGTCTACGTCGGTCGAGCAAGGCAACGTTGCTGAGCCAGCATCCTCCGATCTCGTCACCTATGTCGAAGAGCGATACGGTCGCAACTTGCCTTTGACTTCAGCTCCTTCCGCCAAGCTTGCCCTTCGTCGTCGCATTGCCGGCACACTGCTCTCCGATCGATCCGAACAATTAGCTACCGAAGCTCCAGGCGATCAAGTTGGCGAAACTGGCAGAACTGGCACTGGTGTCACCGAACAAGACGTCTACCTCTTTCCTTCGGGTATGAGCGCCATCTTTCACGCTCATCAACTCGCTATGCGCGCAGCACCCATGCTCATTCGCTCTGATGCCTCTGCTCTAGCTAAAGGCAAGCAGCGCCAAGTTGGAAAGAGCGTGTGCTTCGGTTTCCCATACACCGACACGCTCAAGATTCTGCAAAAGTTTGGTCCTGGCTGTCACTTCTACGGTCTTGGTGTTGACCAAGATCTCGACTCACTAGAACAGCTTCTCCAAGAGCAGCAGCAGCAGACTGGGCCCGACAATACAACTGCACCCATTCTCGCCCTTTTCTGCGAATTTCCTTCAAATCCACTTCTCCGCTCTCCCAATCTCCCTCGTATCCGTCAACTCGCCGACAAGTACAATTTCCTCGTCTGCGTCGACGAAACCATTGGCAACTTTGTTAATGTCGAAGTCTTGCCCTATGCCGACATTCTCGTCAGCTCTCTCACCAAAGTCTTTTCTGGTGACGCCAACGTCATGGGTGGCAGCATGGTTCTTGTTCCCAAAGGCCCTCACTATCACGCCCTTCGTAGTGCGCTACAAGAGCATTACGAAGATACCTACTTTGATGAGGATGCTATCTTTATGGAGCGCAACAGTCGCGATTTCATCCGGCGCATTGTTAAGATCGACAGCAACACCAGAGCGGTTACGTCGATGTTGTGGAAAGAGAGGCAAGGAGAGGGACGATATCCTGGTGTGATCAAGAATCTATTCTATCCCAAATACCAAACGCCAGAGAATTACGATGTTTGTAGACGAAAAAAGGCTTTCACTTCGCTAGGAGACATGAGTAGCAGCAACGGAGAAAGTGATGAGAAAGGAGGAGGATACGGTGGTCTTTTCTCAGTCACGTTCTGCAGCGAAGCTGCCAGTCAAGCTTTCTATGACAATCTTCAGTGCGCCAAAGGACCGAGTCTGGGAACGAATTTGACGCTAGCTAGTCCTTACACCATTCTGGCGCATTATGGAGAGCTCGATTGGGCTGCGCAATTTGGAGTTGAGCGCGGATTGGTTAGAGTATCGGTTGGGTTGGAAGACAAGGCGTTTTTGGTCAAGATGTTTGGTGATAGTTTGGCGGCTGCTGCTCGAGCTCACGCCGCTGCTCATCTTCATGGATGATGACTTGTGTAGATTTCTGCATCTGATCATATTCTTTATAGAATAGATTACAATTACATTCCAAATGATCTCAACTCTACTTTCTTGACGATGATTTTGACCTTGACGATGATGATGCTGCTTTGTCCTTTGGGTCCTTGGGTTTGCATTCTTCCCAAGCATTCCTTTTGAGCAACAATGTGACTTTGCTATTTGATTCGGTGGCGTCGATTGAATCGCTTCCTGTTGCAATGAGAAGCAGTTGTCCTGAGGCATCAAATGCACCAGCAGTCACGGATGCATCAAGCTTTGGGTACTGTCGAATGCGTTTCTTGGCTGCCGCATCCCAGACACTTACCACTGCATCACCGCCTAGACTTGCGAATGTTCCATGCCTGCACAATTTGCACGATCACAAAATGATCAGTCGCTGTTTCTCGATAATCATCAAATGCGCATGTAGATGGAGGATAGGACGACTTACCTAGGATGAAAAGCAACTCCGTGCACAGGATAAACCACATCATACGGCCTCTCCATATCTTCTTCCTCTCTCATCCCCGCCCCTTCGGCGATTGTCTCTCTATGACATTTGAACGCATACTTCATCGCCTGAATTTGTTCTCTTGTATCGAAGAACTCTACAGCAATTCTACCCTCAATACTACTCATAGCATATCCGTCTCCTGCAGGCATACATCTTAAGTCTCTTGCCATGTACTTTAAACTCGATTCTCGCTTTTGATCCGGCTGCCAATCTCTTTCTGACACTTTCTCTCCCGCTTGTTCCCTATCAATGGCTGATTTGAGTGGGAAAAGATCGTAAACGTAAACATGTCTTCCTGCCATAGCTACGACAAGACGAGGAGTTGGGTCCCTCACCACCGGTTTACCAGGAGAAGAAGCTGAGAGAATTGGAATTGTGTCATCGTTGCCGAACGGGAAAGGAGGTGAGATGTCCATTGCGATCACCTTGTCTGGCACATCTAACGTTTTCAAAAGTGCAGCTTTGGATGGGTCAAGCTCCAAATCGGATGTAAGCCCAACACTCCAAAAGCAAAGTGTTCGATCCGCTGAACCAGATACAAGCAATTGGGTTCGGGGACACCATCGTAGCTTCAAAACTGAATCGCCGTGTTTGCCTAGGATCATCGTTTTACCAGTTCGAAGGTCAAGCAGTCGAACACGACGATCAACACTTGCGGAAGCAGCAAGATGATCTGTAATAAAACAAACATCGAGAACGGGAGCTTCGTGTGGAAATGTCTGAATTTTTGTGACATAGTTTCGATCTGTAGAAGTGGAGGTTGAGTCGATGTGATAATGGTGTACGAGATGATCCCAGCTGGAAGCGAGGACATTGATGCTAGACGTAGCGCTTGAATCAGATCGAGAGATGGAGCTGGGTGAGAAGACAATTGCTGACACAGTGCCTTTTGGTGGATCTGGCAGATGCAAGTCAGGATGCGCAGCTGCTACGGGTGAGTTGCGTGACGATGATGGTCGCGACATCCTTGGCAATGCTGCGAGTAGTGGCGCTGCGTTTATACTGATACAGAATGCAAATGTCGAGCCGGAGGGTTACATTCGCTGTCAAGGCAAAGCTTGGCTGTGTTGTTCGGTGTGAGAGATGATGAAGATGAAAGTAAAGTTGAGTTGGTGGTGTTGGTCTTTCTATTGTTGGTCGCGCTTAAAGTGTTGTTTAAGACGCGTGCAAAAATTCGCGGGTGTTTGTTACACCGCTGCAGCCAACAGTCTGATATTTGATGAGCCGCGGCAACTTCCGCTCTCTCTCCGAAAGAAGATGTAGTCGAATCAGCCATACTCATCTTGCACACCATCTTCCTCTAGACACCGTCAACGCCTAATCCCATCACAATGCGAACACGAGCGGCAAATAACATCAGAGCAGCTGTTCGTGGCTTGTCAGCGCCCGCCCTTTCCTCCGGCTTGGCTCGTCCGACGGCTGTCTTGACCTGTTCGCTTTCCTCGACCACTTCCCGACACTCTGCAGTCCGCAACCTGTACATTTCTTCCATAGTCAACGCTGCCTCGTCGTCTTCATCCTCTTCCGCTGCTGAAAAGACGCCTCCAAAAGGTCCTATTCGAGACGAATCGATCGCCGAAAAATCCGAATACGTGCGTCTGGTTGACCCTAAATCTGGTGCTCTTGCTGGTCCCTTTAATACCAAACAGATCCTCTCCAAACTTGACCGTACCAAGTTCTTTCTCCAACAAGTAGCACCACCTCAACCATCACGAGCTACCGTCGAATACGAACCCTCAGCACCGCCTGCCTCTATCGATGTCTCTGCTCTAGTTCAATTCCCAATCTGCAAGCTCATTGACAAAAAGGAGGAATTCGACAAGCAGCGTGCATTGAAACGCAAATCTTCCCCCTCCTCCTCCTCCTCTTCTTCTACTGATGCACCAGTCTCAAACAACACATCAAATACAAGCAAGGAAGTGCAGCTCACTTGGTCTGTTAGCTCGAACGATCTGGCACATAAGCTGAGCAAAGCGAAAAAGGAAATGATGAAAGGTGCAAGAATCAATTTGATTGTAACCACCAAAGCAGGTGGAAAAAAGTATATCAAAGGATTGAATCCGAAAGAGGATCAGAAAAGAGAAGAACTTCTACAACAGATCGAAAACTTCTTATGCAGTCCAATCGAATCAGAACAAGCAGCTGTAGCGATTGAGGAAGGAGCGCAACAACAACAACAACAACAACCGATAGCTAGAAGGTTACAGGAGGTGGATTGGCAAAGAGGTGGATCAGCAGCGGTAATGTCTTTTGAATGTTTCAAGAAGTAAACGCATTCGCAACAATACAAAATACAAACAATGCAAACAAATACGTTCACAAACGGTGTTGACGAGTGAGGCGAGAAAAAAAGGAAAGAGAGACTCTATTCGATTGAAAAATTGAAACTGTAGACCCGAGTGCGATAACTAAATACAAAGACATGTTGACTGTGAAGAAATAGATGGTGGAGAACGTCTACAACCATTCAATAGTAGCAGGAGGCTTGCTAGAGATATCCAAGACAACTCTGTTAACACCTTGCACCTCGTTAGTGATTCTGTTCGAGACCTTGCTCAAGAACTCGGGAGGGAAGGGGAACCAAGTAGCTGTCATAAAGTCGGTAGTAGCTGCTGCTCTAAGTGCAATCACCTGGTCATAAGTCCTCTTATCACCTTGTACACCGACAGCTCTAACCGGAAGCAAAACAGCAAAAGCCTGCGAAATCTGATCATACAATCCAGCAGCCCTAATCTCCTCAATATAGATGCTATCAGCATGCTGTAAAATCTTAACCTGTTCCTTTGTCACAACACCCAAGATACGAATAGCTAAACCAGGACCAGGGAAAGGATGTCTACCCACCAAATGAGCTGGAATACCAAGTAGTCTACCAAGCGCGCGAACTTCATCCTTGAACAATTCTCGCAAAGGTTCGATCAACTTCAACTTCATATCTTCCAACAAACCTCCAACATTGTGATGAGTCTTGATAGTAGCCGAAGGACCTTTGAAAGAGATACTTTCGATAACATCAGGGTAAAGAGTTCCTTGAAGCAAGTATTCGAATTTGCCTTTGGCTTCTTGAGGTTTACCAGCGGCGAGAGCGGCAGCTTCTTCTTCTTCAGCTTGCTTTTCGAGTTTAGCAACTTCAGCTTCAAAGACGTGAATGAAGGTGTTTCCGATGATTTTGCGTTTCTGTTCAGGATCTTCGACGTCCTTCAGTTTGCTAAGGAATTGTTCGGAAGCATCGACAACGGTGAGATTAACACCAAGATCTTTGCTCAACATATCGTAAACTTGAGCAGCCTCATTGGTTCGAAGTACACCATTGTCTACCATAACAGCGTGGAATCGATCACCAATAGCCTCGTGCATCAATTTGGCAGCCACGGACGAATCAACACCACCGGAAATGGCACCAAGGACTTGTCCCTTGGGACCAACGATTTCTCGAATCCTCTTGATCTCTTTATCAATAAAAGTCTCCATAGTCCAATCGCGACGACAACCACAGATATCAACAAAGTTGTCGAACAGCTCTACACCACGCACCGAGTGAGTGACTTCGGGATGGAACTGAACACCGTAAATAGGTTTGGTCTTGTGAGCCATAGCAGCAAATGGAGCAGTAGGAGTTTTACCAATCACGACGAAGTCTTCGGGAGCTTTGCTCAACTGATCACCATGCGACATCCAGACCTGCACACTTCCGTGCCAGTTCTTGAACAAAGCATCCAAGTGAGGCACACCAGTCTTGACCACTTCGACTTCAGCATGACCATACTCTCGCTTGTCATGAGGATCCACTTTTCCACCATGATTCCAAGCAATTTCCTGCAAACCATAACAGATACCCAAAACAGGCACACCAGCTGTGAAAACATCTGGATCAACACGAGGAGCAACATCGTCGTACACCGAATAAGGTGAACCAGAAAGAATGATACCCTTGGGAGTCCAATCGAGATCCTTAATCTTTTGAGTGCAAGGAAGCATCTCACAGTAAACGTTGAGTTCACGACATCTTCGAGTGATGAGATGAGAGTATTGCGAACCAAAATCGAGAATGAGGATGGAATCGTATTGAGAGTGAATGGCTTCGGACATGCTGGGCAACGGCGGTAGTGGTGGTGGTATTGTCTAGAGGAGAAAGGAGGAGTGGGGAGATTGAGGTCGGACGATTGTCCAAGAAGAGAAGAGGAAAGGTATCACTTGGTTCCAAAAGGGTCTCTTTCTTTGTGCGTATCCGAGCTGTGACTTTGATCTTGCGAAATGAAAGCCGTCAAAACCACACACGAAAAAGCTTTTTGGACTTGAAATTTTCTTCTTCTTCGTCAAACACAGCAAAATTTAAGGCTTGTTTTTTTGCGCTGTGTACCGAGTCAACTTTCTTTCGCTTTCAAAATTTGATATCGGAACGCGGGGTTCACTTACTGCTGTTTTTCTATCAATGTTAGGCCGCCTTCTGATAACCTCCACGCTCGGCGACTTGTTCGGCTGAGCAACTTGCATATGCAAGCAAAAAAGCAAAAAAAAAGTCACTTTTCCGCCGCCACCACACCACCATCTGGAATCCAAATCACTACGAAAAGAAAAGGGGATGCAGTATGCCATCCTAACGCTGATTCGACATGCCGAGACCACAGGCAACCTCAATCGACTCTTACAAGGTGTCACAGATTCACCCGTTACTGTATTCGGTCAAGCACAGATTGATGCATTAGCTCAAACATGGGCTACTACTACTACTACCACTCGCACTCCATCCGAGGCGACACAGGCTCAGCAACAGAACACAATCTCGAGATTAGGGCTTCCACCACCGACGATCGTTGTATGTAGTCCGATTGGTAGAGCTCGCAAGACGGCCGAAGCTGTACATCGTGCTTGTTCTGGCGCGCAGGGTAGTGACGATGCAGGACGAATTATTGAGGATGTTCTTCATGAAAAGGATGGTGACAGAATTGGTCTCTCGAAGCAACAACACGCATCGTCGGGGCTGGCACTGATCGTGGATCCAGGACTCAAAGAAAAGGATTTTGGATGGAAAGAATCAACACGAGGCGGACTTCATATTGCTGGCTATCCCAAAGGTCAAGGAAATGGAGAGTCTCGAAGCGATTTTCTACAACGTGTGCAACGTGTTGGCGCCAACTGGTTGGAAGCTGCTTGCCAACTAGCCAGCTCCAGCTCAAGCTCCAGCTCTACGCAAGAGGCCGATGGAAATGTTCCTCACATTGTTCTAGTTTCACACGGAATGTGGATCTCAACTTTCCTTTCGGCTCATCCTCCAACTACGATCTCGCAAGTTTCAGGTCAACCAGGATTCTTGCCATTTGCTGCGAATACCGGCATGTTCAGTCTTAAAGTGCATGCGAGCTCCCCTTCTCTTTCACCTCAAGGAGGATCGATGAAGCTAGTTACAGATCTGTTTAGATCCAACGATATTCGACATCTTGCCAATGTTAAACGACAAAAAGGTGGCATTGGAAGACGCGCTTTTGATAGTAAGCAGACTAAGCTCAGTGCGTTCTTTGCGCAGTCCAAAACGCAAGATGAAAGCTCAACAGAAGGATCTCCGTCAAAGAAGATGCGTAAGGTATAGATTTTTCCACTCAGATCTTGAACGATACCCCTGTCAGTGCTTGTGTCTCATTCTGCAATCGTAAGCTGTGCGAATACTGTATATGTATATGTAAGTATATGTGTGTGTGTGTGTGTGTGTGTGTGTGTGTGTGTGTGCAATCGCGATTCGTATGTTGAGTGGATGCCCGATTTAGCCGCGCTCAGACCTCCACACACACTCGAGCTGTAACAGAGAGTGAGCTCGTGGCTCGTGGCTGTGAGCTGCAGTCACACAGATTGATTGAGTGTGAGTACACGCACTGAAAGGGCAGCGTGAAATATTAATAGTGAAATCCCATATGTCGGATGACACGCATGCAGCAGCAGCAGCTGACAGAATCTAATCTGCCTTTCTCTCCTCTCTTCATCCATCCCATTTCACTTTGACTACAACATCAAGCAGGGAACGCCTAACACTCCCGGCGCCGTTTGGCACTCCTGCATCCCGACGCAGTTCTACTTCAAGGAGTCGGCCGTCCTCGAAACGGTCATCTCGATCCAAGCATCCATCGTCTCGACCTCATCCAGGCATTGGCGAAGCGCATCTGCTGCCATAATGGATCCACCCTCCTCAGAGGCTCGTGATGGAGCTCGTTCAAACTCCATCAACTCCATGGCCTTTTGTCATGAGTGCGGTATCGAAATTCGCCCGCTCATGACTCCCGATCCCACCTGTCCACGATGCAACGGTCAATTCGTCGAACTTATTGACGAGAATACTTCTTCGCACCCGCTCGATGATGATGATGACTCTGATCCACTCGACGCTATTCACGGCGATCCGTTTCCAGGTTTCAACTTTCGAACAGCAGCAGCAGCACCCCCGCTTACTTTCACTCAAGGTGGCAGAGGAGGCAGTGGAGGTCCGCTTCCACAAGGATTGGGAGGTTTGTTAGCGGCGCTTTCTCAAGGTGCAAATAGAGCTGGGAGGGATGCCAGTCCTGCTTCGCCTGGGACACGAGCTACGAACGACGACGGTGAGTCAAGACGCACAAGTAATGATCAGTCCGGCTTTCGTTCAGGATCTACCTCGTTCGGTCCATTTGGTATGCAATGGAATGTCCAGTACGCCTCGGGTGGCGGAGATCCATATCAACGAGCTGCTCAGCACCAAGCACAACAACAAAATCACAACCGAGTGCACGAACTTCAAGCTCCACCCACACTCTCCAATTTTCTTCGATTTGCCTTTGGATCTGGGACCACCGATGACGAATCCTCACCCGACCACCAGCAGCAGCAACAGCAACAGCAGCAAAGCGAGAATCAACATGATACGTATTTCCACGATGATGGAATGGGCGGAGCCGGTGGTGCATCCGACGGTCGACATTTCAACCATGACAATCGTGCGACTTTTCATCCTCAATCTCCACAATCACCCAACGACACCACCACCACCACCTCCTCCACTCACAGGGATGCTTCCACTGGCACACGCTCACGTTCAGATCCCGATCTACCGCCAGAACTCGCAGCTTTGCGCAATTTGTTCACAGGGTTGTTCGGTGAACCTTCTGCACAAATCGGCGCTGGTGGTGGAGGAGGATCGTTGTTGGATTTTCTCGCAGCAGGTGCGCAGATGGGTGGAGGTGGTAGTGGCGGTGGCGGTTTTAGGGGACAATGGGGTGATTATGTGTTAGGACAGCAAGGTTTAGATGATATCATTTCTCAATTGATGGAGCAAACCCAAGGTTCGACTGCCCCTCCACCCGCATCAGACGACGTGATTGATAGCTTGGAAAGATTTACTCTCAAGGATCAGAAGAGGATTGAAAAGGCAAAGAATTCGGATTGTCCAACTTGCAAAGATGATTTTCTCCCTTCCTCTGCGATCGCAGACGGAGAGAAGGGGAAAGAGGGAGAAGAGGAACAGCAACAAGATCTGATCTCAATGCCATGTGGACACATTTTCCATGTAGATTGTTTGGTGCCTTGGTTGAAGTTACATGGTACGTGTCCTGTTTGTCGTATCAGCATTGCTAAGCCGCGCGAGGAGAATGACACTACCCAGCAGCAGAGCATTAGCAATGCCACGTCATCATCGTCATCCACGCAAAGCAACGTACAAAGTCCAACGACGCACGACAATTCATCAACAACAGCAACAGCAGCAATCCCAGGAGGCTGGCCAAGTCCACCTAACCCCTTCACGTCTTTCTTCAATCAGCTAGCAGGTCAACCACCTACAGCAGCAAGACCAGAAGAAACGGTAAGAGTATCGCACGATACTCCAAATACCACTACTACCATGTATAATCCTCAACCTCCTGCAAGTACAACGATTACGAGTACCACGTATAGTGCTCCTGCTCCCACATCTGCTGCTACAAGCACAACAACGGGATTGAGTGATACTGCAAGAACCGAGGAGGTGGTGAATAGTATTGTTTCTAGTCCTCCGATTGTTAGTGATCATCAAGAAGAGTTTTTTCGGAATTTAAGTCAGAGTGAGGTGCAGCAGCAGCAGCATTCGGGAAGAGTGGGAGTAGGGGAGGGAAGAAGAGAGGATATGAGAGAAACGCTTAGAAGAGCTGCAGAAGCTAGGATGGGACATCAACAGCAACAGCAACAGCAGCCTCATTTGGAACCAGACGAATTGGATTAGCATCCGATTGCATTCTTTCTTTTGTCGCCATACTGGTCATCATCACCTAATAGCAATCGCAATTCAGTGTCCATGCAATGCAATGTAATGCAATTTCACATTTCCTAATCTATCGTCTTTTGATTCCTTTTCAAAGCAAATCTACTTTTTCGAAACTTTGAGCTGAGATCAACATTAGCCTCAGCGCACAAACATTTTGTAAAAGAGTAAAATGAGGTTTCGATTGCAACTCTTTGATTCTTATTCATCATCATCTTCCCTTCTATAAGCGACCATACCTTCGACTTTATGAATATTTGTACTAAAACTTCTTAATCTAACTTGTTCTGCTTGACCTTCTTGAATTAATCTTGCATCACTATCAATCCAATCTTTTGGAACTTCAGCATCTTTATCAGTATAAGCTAAGATTTGAAATGCACAAGGTTCTTCTAGTACTGGTAAGAAAGTACATGAGGCTGTAATTTGTTTAATTATTGCAGCTATTTCGGATTTTACTTGATTATCTGTCTTCTTTGATTCTTTTCCTTCTTGGGGTAGGGAGGTTAGGATATCGAATTGCCATCGTTCACGAGTTTCACCAGAATCTTTTTCAACAATAACAACAACTAATCTACTAACATCTCCTTTTTCTAACCAAATTTTTAATTGGGACATAGCAGATGAAAGATATTCACTTAATCCATCATCGGTTGTAACAAGCATTTGTAATCCATATTTTTTAACAGTTTTAAAATCATCAGAAGGATATATATTTCGTTGATATAAGATGGATTGAACAGAGTAGTTGAAAAATTCGTGAACAAGTGCTGTTGATCCTTTGAGGGTAAGATGAGTTCGGGTTGAAGCTTGTGCTTGCGCTGTTGCCATTTTTGGTGATATGTGTGATGGTGTTGATGATGATGATGATTCTGCTAGGCACAAGATGTGCGTGCGAACGTGGGTTGATAGCAAAGCAAGAAAGTATAAAGTGGTTTCGAGGGTTGGACTATGTCGACAGAGAGAGAGATGGAATCTTATCTCCAAATCGATGATGGGAAGATCAAGCTGGTAAAAAGTAGTCTACCAATTCCAGAGTGTTGCTTCGGAAGCAATGCTATATCGACGAGAATGGAATGCGGTTTTAAGTTCGAGGTGATGATGTTGATCGTCGTGGTGGTGGCGATGGTGGTGGTGATGATGTTCATCCTTGCTATTCGAGATCAACACTCTCTCGGTTTCTCAGTCGCGCTGTGCGTGGCACAATTGAAATGAAAAGTAACACTTTT
This sequence comes from Ustilago xerochloae, assembly GCA_928856705.1. Taxonomy (NCBI): domain Eukaryota; kingdom Fungi; phylum Basidiomycota; class Ustilaginomycetes; order Ustilaginales; family Ustilaginaceae; genus Ustilago; species Ustilago xerochloae. The sequence continues at coordinate 106,654 of CAKMXT010000010.1, forward strand.
CTCTGTGCTAAATTCCGGCCGTAAATATTTCTCACACTCGCAGCGTTTTTGTTCTGCGCCTGAGTCTCGTGTTTGGTGTTTTCCTGATCACGTGTTGATTGTGCCAAATTTCTGAACTTAACACGTCGATACGAAATCTCACATCTCTCACTTGCATGTCTTTGTACAACCACAGACTCTCTCTCTCTCTCTCTCCTCTCTTTGTTGCTGACATCTTTGAGCTCTTTCGTCGGGAGAAGACCGGAATCAACGGCAAGGCGAGATCTTGATATCGCAGGAATAGCGGGGAAATAAAAGCCAATACAATGCATTTCGAGCAGCACAAAAGAGGCTGTGGAAGAGAGTAATGTTATGGTCAAGTGAGGGAAAGGAATATGCGGGATCCTGGACCCTGGTGAAACAGAAGCGGGAGGAAAAAAGACGGAATTCACGGCGACCACCACAGCGGAACCAGGCGACCCTTTCAAGCATTGTTTTACCAAAGTCCGAGCGAATCAAGCGGGGTTCGGCCCCTTGCTGCAGCTTCAAAGCTTCTAACCCCACGATTCCACAAGACTGTACCTCGCTGAAAGCGACGCTGACCTCGACTGTGACGAAATGCAACCCCACAAACAGGCGCAAACAAAACAAAAAAAAGTGCTGTCAAACTGTGCAAATATTGTAGGTGCGACCGCTTGGTGGGGTACGACTGTCGAAAAAGAAAAGGAGGTCAGTGCGTAGACTGCTTCTGCTGCTGTTTCGGCAATACTTTCCACATGCTTAGACAGTCGCGCAGCGCATCACGACTGTGTTGTAACTTATACCGTAAGTTAGTCCCGTGCATTCAACCACGGGGAAGCTCTTCGATTGCTCGGCCTTTCTGAGACCTACTTATACTAAGCCCCCTCCATTACTCACCTCCCCATCTTTCTCTTCTCACAACCAACACCACAAACTCATCTTCCCACAACCAGTTCAACCATATTCATCGCCAACCATGACTTCTACCAACGGTGACTCTTCTACCACCACCACTCCTCCCAATTTCATCTCCACCTCTCCCCTCCCCTGTATCCTCGACAACACACCTTTTCATCCATCCACTCAACAAACTTACCCCGTCTACCGAACCGATCAACCCTCCCACCCATCTCACACTGATCGAGATATCACCCATCAAGTTTCTTGCATCTCTTCCCCCACCGATCTTTCTAAAATCATTTCCTCCTCTTCTGCCGCTTTACCAGGATGGCGTGCTACCCCTGTTTCTCGTCGAAAAGAAATCTTCCTCAAAGCTATCACACTTCTTCAACAACGTGTTCCAGAATACGCTGCACTTACAATGGAAGAAACCGTTCTTTCAAGAGGAATGGCTGGGTTCGAATTAGCCATTCTTGCAACAGGTCATTTAGCTTCCGCAGTTGAATCTATGACTACTGCTCTTAAATCTGAAATTTTACCAACTGGGGAAGATGGTGCAATGAAGATAGTTAAAAGAGAACCTTTTGGTGTTGTTTTAGGTATTGCACCTTGGAATGCACCTTTTATTCTCGGTTTAAGGTCAGTTCTGTATGCAATTGCAGCAGGAAATACAGCAATTCTTAAAACTTCCGAATTTTCTCCCCGAGTTCATCTTTCTGTTGCACAAGTATTGATCGATGCTGGTTTACCAAAAGGTGTTTTAAACGTTATACATGTTGATCCAAAAGATGCTTCTTCCGTTGTTGAATTTTTAATTTCTAATCCAGCCATTAGGAAAGTCAATTTTACAGGTTCTACAAGAGTAGGGAAGATTATTGCAGGGGTCGCTGCAAAGTATTTAAAACCTGTAGTTTTGGAATTAGGTGGTAAAGCACCTTTGATTGTTCTTGAAGATGCAGATTTGGAGTTAGCTGCTAATGGGATACTGTTTGGTGGGTATTTAAATAGTAATCAAATTTGTATGGCTGTTAATAATATTTTAGTTCATAAAAATATTGCTAAACAACTAGAAGAAACTTTAAATAAAATGTTTAGTGAAAATAAAGATATCTTTACTGCGAAGTTAAACCAAGGAATGGAAGATAAACATGCATTACGTTCTCTATTCACAAAAGCATCTGCAGATAGATTGAAAATTTTATATCAAGATGCGATTGAAAAAGGTGCGAAGGTTGTTGTAGGTCAAGCTGGATTTGAAGGAGCATTGGTTCAACCTATTGTGTTAGGAGGAGTAAAGGAAGATATGAATATTTATAAAGAAGAAACTTTCGGTCCTGTTTTATCTATTATTACTTTCGACAGTGTTGATGAAGCAGTTAAGATCGCTAATGATAATGAGTATGGTTTAGCTGCAAGTGTATACACTAAAAATCATTCAACAGGTTTAGAGGTAGCAGATAGAATTGAAGCAGGTCAGGTTCATATCAATGCACAGTCAGTTCATGATGATCCAGTTATGCCTCATGGTGGTTGGAAATCTAGTGGTTATGGTAGGTTTAATGGGGTAGAGGGTGTTAGAGAGTTTACCCAGACAAAGGGGATTACGGTTCAACAGGGTCATCCTACTCCTTTCCACTTTGTCTAAACGTGGATCGGATCCCAAGCAAGTATTTGTTCGTCATTGATTCGCGGAAATTCAAAGTCCTCATGTTCTCGTCTCGAAGAAGCTCGTGCAATGTGTTTGTGTATGTATGTGTGCAGATAGATGACTCCATGATATTCCAATTATAAATAAAGTGAGCATAAGATACTATACAAAAGTTTGGATCGCTAGCCATCAAGGAATCGCAGCAACATGCGCAACGTCTCATCCGCTTGCTCTCGATTCGAATTTTGATTTGGCGGAAACATGTTGTTGGCGCCATTGTTTTGGTTTTGCTGTTGATAGCCATCGGCCACACCAGTTGCTGGATTGCCACTGCCTGTATTGCTAAACATAAGACTGTTCCATGGTGCCGACACTGCAGGTGCTGTGGTACTTCCCCCACCCATGGCAGAAGACCAATTAACGCCAGACATGTCCATAGGCCCACCTGAGCCATCTTCGCCGTTCTGAGCGGCAGCCGCAGCCGCAGCGGCAGAAGCAATCGCATCCAGACCTTCACGGTCGAAAGTGCCAGCACCGCCGTTATTGCCAAAGAAGAGCTGCTGCTGGTTGTTGTTGTTGTTATTGTTGTTGTCTTGCGGTGCAGCTGAGCCATTGTTCTGCCCACTGCCATTATTGAACCATCTTGCATTGTCGCTATCACCACCACCAAAGTTGTTGGAGTTGTTACCGCCGCCAGAGTAAAACATGTCATTATTGTTGGACAATAACGTAAAGTTCGCGAATTGAGTGAATCCGTTAAGACCTGAAGCACCGCCGCCGCCGCTGCCGCCTCCTGTCTGAAGACCACCGAATCCGTTCTGAACGTTGCCACTCTCCGATGCGAGTCCTGCCATGGCCGATGACCCGCTTCCAAATGTCGAGTTTTGGTTGTTGCGTGGCTGCGAGCCGCCAAAGGAAGCTGCTCCACCAAGCACTGCGTCCTGGGAATCGACAACCTTGGGCTTGCCCGTGACTGGACAGGTCTGTACAGCGTGCTTTGGGGCCGCATTCTTGGGTCTCAAAAGTGACTCGAGGTACTTGGCAATGTGCAGTACCGTGTCCTCTTCCGTGATGCTTGCACGACGGAAAGCAGCGCTAGCCCGGTCGATCAGCTGAATGTTGGAACGCAAGTAGCCTGGACCCAGAGGTGGTTGTGACTTGACAGTAGCAAGACTGCACAGCAACACGGCAGCATGTGTCGTCTGCATGATGGTTGCATCAGGAGCGCAGAGCAATCTCTCAGGAGGGAACGCGCAAACCGCTTCCAATACACCTCGGGCACCTTCGACACAAGGCCAAAATGCTGGCATTGCCATCAGATTGACCATACCAGGTTCCAGACCGTTCGAAAGATGCGACTTGCCGGAGACCGAATCTCGATCCTCGGTGCCTCTCGTAGTCGAACGGCGATGGTGATTGCGAACTATCTCCTGATGCTCCTGCAATGCCGCCTGCTTGAGACTCGACTTGAGCACCAACGACGAGACATATGTTTTGATGTTGTCTTTCCACAACTTCAAACAAAGACGCTGACATCTTCGCTGGTATGCGGCTGAATCTTGCGGATCACTGTCCTCGTCCATATCTTCGCGCAAACCAAGCGCTTCGTGCCATCGCGCACTCCATTCAAAAAGATCCGAAAGGAAGGCAGGCATCATGATGCTGGGTCCGTCAGATGTGGCCGAAGTGAGCGCTTGAATGCGGTCGTACAACTCGACGTACTTTCCCTGGATACGCCGAATGTCGGCCGATGCGCATACGAAGGCGTCGGTCGGAATCGCACCGTCATGCTTCCACCACGTCTGACAGCGACGAATAAGCACATTGTCGGCAGAGATCGAGTGCGTGGTGATCTTGTTTGAGATCTGCTGCGACTTGTCCTGCACGAATAGCATCATAAAGGTTCGCTGCCGGTTGCGGAACCGTCTCTGGACTGCCTCATAGCGCTGCTTTCCTGCTTGGTCAAGGTTCGACTCGCTCGGCTTGACGCAGCTGGGCATCTCGGCATGAAGCTGAATATCCATAGCGAGTCGGAATGCGTATCCCACCTGGATGACGCTGAGACCGTCGTCGAGAGGCTTCCAGCTGGCAAGAACGAAGAACGCCTGACAGCACAGCACGGTACGATCACCATCGACGAAGGCACGAGCAGCATGTTCTCGCGCCTGTTCGTGGATACGGTGGCACACTTGATGCGCGTATTCATCGGCTGCTTTCTGTGTGCGGTCGTTGAGAGGGTCGGCGTAGGCAATATCCCAATCTTCTTCCGATACTGGCTCGTGTCGTTGCTCGCGTGCGATAAGATGCTGTGCGGTGGGTCGTTTCGAGTGTCGCGCTCCGACATATAGCAAAACAGTGTAGAGAAAAGAGGAACGCTTCCGGACAAAGTCGTGTGTATGCAGCGATGGATCGAAAGAACCGCTCCAGGCGTTGCAATGGTTCATGAAGAGGTCGAAGAGGGCTCGAGCAGCAGGCTCAGTCAAGATGCCTTGGGTAATGGGATCATTGAGCTGTGGCTGCGTTGGCTGAGAGGCAAGTGGATTACGATCGCCCTCCAGGATGCGTGGCGTCTCGCAGTCGGGCTGATCGGATACTTCAAAAGGCTTGAGCATGACACGGAGAGTGAGAGGTTGTTCGGCAATCAGCTCAAAGCTTTCATTGGCAGCATTGGTGTCAATGGGAGCTGTGGTGCCTGGCGCGGGGGGAGTGCCTCCGATATCGCTGTTGTCGTCATCATCATTGCCGTCGACGTTGGTGATCTCGTTGTTGGTGACAAGAGTGTAGGGTGCACCTCTTCTTCTCTCCAAAGAGCGCATAGCTTGCTGCATGGCAGATGTCATACGCGAGACATCGACCCCAAAGAGGTTCTTGGGATCGAGGGCGGCTCGGTTGTCTGCGCCCGACGCAAAGGCGGAGAGAGGCCGCTTCTTGGAAAAGAAGGCGGACGAAGGAGAGGCGGCACCACGTTCTGCATCGTCGTCAATGTCCATTCCTTGTCGTTGATCTCGGTCATGATACTCGTTGTTGTCTGCTGGGTATGCGCTGTCAGGAGCAGAACTCCATCTAACACCAGGAGACGAGGCCGAGTTGGAGGGGCCAGCTCTGTTAGCTAGCGAGGTTGCGGTGGGATGAGAGATGGGAGTGGCGATGCTAGTGGCTGATGCCGATTTGCGGGCACTGGGACGAGCAGTCTGTTGGACGGGGGATGCATTGGTCGCATAGGCAGCTTCTGCGAGTAAAGTAAGATCGCGACCTTGAAGCTTGCTCTTGGGCTTGCGACCGCGCTTGTGTTGGACAAAGACACAGTCAAAATTGAAGCGTTGACATCGCTGACAATTGTCAGGGTCATCTGAAGGCAGACATCGGACTTTGGCGAGACGACACTCGAGACAGGCTTGGCCACCGCGAGGCTTGTCGGACGGCGTCGCTTGTTCCTTCTTGACCACGGGTGTCGAGGAGGCACCGGAAGCAGAAGGCTCTGCAGAGGAAGACTCGCGGGCTTCGATTGATGCGTGCATCTTGCGGCTGGTGGATGTGATAGGCGTATGCGGGTTCGAGCTGGAAGATGCACGCTGGTGAGGTGATGTTATGGATGCCAAGTCACTCTTTAGATCCGAAAGGTGGGATGATTCTAGCGCAGCAAGAGACTGAGCTGCTTTCGAAGACGAAGTCTTGGCTGCGGTCGGTGTAGCAGCGTTGGTGTGAAGATGTGATGGTGATCGTGGACGGTAGGGATCGTCATTCCGTGAAGAAGAGGAAAAGGTGTGAGCGGAAGGATGTGCTAGACCGGAATATGGAGAGGTCGAGTGTCCAATAGCATGGTGATGCTGTCCTAGATACCGCGCTGATGAGTTGGTGGAAGCGGCAGCGTTCGTGGATGCAGACGACGAAGAAGGCGGACGTGGAGCTACGAGCGAGTGAGTACGTGTCGAAGGTGAAGCGGCAGGATCATTGGAGATGGAAGGCGAGCCACGCAGATCGCTGGTAGCGTAGGGAGATCTTGCTTGTCGAGGCGAGCGGGCGGTGTCGCGGTCGTGATCGTGATCGTGATCGTCCGAGTCAGAATGATGCTGCGAATAGGCAGAAGAATGGGAGCGAGAATGAATTGATCGCGAGTAAGACTGCTCAGCGGCGGTTTCGTCGTTGCGAGTCGATGGATGTGCCGACGAACGTGAGTGAGAGTGGGGATGAGGATGAGGATGAGGATGATGACGCTGTGCTTGAGTGTTGAGTTCGTGGAAGTGTGGCAGCTGCGTGTGTCCGTTGCGTGAAGGTGTCGCCGACGATGAGGAAGGAGACAAGGAGCGTTTCCGTTTGACGGTGCGTGAGTCTGTTGATGGAGAGTTCATGGTGTGCTGAGTCCCGAGTCACGGTTTCCCATGGAGTGAAGAAGGGTGAGAGGGAGGAATAGGATCCGGATGAGCCGCAGCCGAGTCGAGTCAGCAATGTCGGAGACTTTCACAGAGAGTATGATGTCGTGAACGTGCTTGGGCTTGCATGTGAAGCAGCAACACACACGCACAACACTATTGGTACCTCCGGGTATATCCTAGAACCTTTCCGACGATATGGCGTAGCCCACTGTAGCGAGTCAAAAGATAAATACGACGGCGTGACCAAGCAAGTCGGGATAGCCGACGGTGAAAGGGCGGAGGATATGGTGACAATAATACGAAGAAGATTTGACTGGATGGAACAGGAAAGGCTCAGCTTGGAGTCACGGAAAACTTGTGTTGTGCTTGACTTCTCTCTCTTCGGCTTCTGGCTTCTGGGCTTCTCAACCTTGTGCTCGCGGTGCTTTGATCGGACACTTTCCGGCCTCTTTTCGCTTAAACACACAAACTTTACGGGCCGACTCACAGCAGACAGCGCTTGCCCTCTTCCTCTCTCTCTCTCTCTCTCTCTCTCTCTCTCTCTCTCTCTCGCCCTCTCTGGCTGAGCCTCTCCTTTTTGTGTTTGAGCAGCAAATGTGCCTCTTCTGCTTTCCAAAATTTCCACAGCGCGTTTACCGCTTGCTCAGCTGTTGCTGCATCCAACACGCCGGTGTCTCCTCCTCTTCCTCTGCCTCTGCACCTCTGCTCTTCATTTTTCGAAAACCGCCAACGTGAGCCTCGGAACTCGGATCTCCCGACTCCGCTATCAATCAAGGCGGCGGCTGGACCCTTGGAAGCTTTGGGAGCCTACGGTACTCGCGACCTTCTTCCATCCCAACACTATCAGTCGCTACTGTACCATTGTCTTGCAAACACTTCCGACTTCACGCAAGACTCATCCGACCGGCTTCACTACACGCTGATGTCGTCTCCTCTGCGCTGGCCATAGGCGCTGATCCCACACCCATACCTACATTGCAGCTGCAGCGCCTAGAATCTCTAGTTCAAGCTCGTCACGATGGTTGGCACACGCAGACCGGCTCCCTCCCAGGCCGATGGAGCTTCGCCTGTAAAGCGAGGCAAGATGCTATCTAGCAAGGCAACCGATGTCGACGAGATTGTAGAGCTCTGGCAGGATGGCGTGGTCGTCGCTGACCTACACACCGATACTGTCATCGACCCTAACTGCTGGTCTGGTACAGCGCATCACCACGTTGGTCCCGATCCCGACTCTTCCTTCTTGATACGCACAGGTATGTCCTGTGAGGCCAACAATGCGCCACGACTTCCTTTCAATGGCACTGCTCACGCACTAGGTCAGGCTCTTGGCCAACGATACGCTATCAACCGATTCCATATGGATCAGTCAAAGTTTGGAACTCGTCAAAGCTTTGGCGGTCACATGTCATGCGTCAACGCCCTCGCCTTCTCACGCGACCAAGGTAGATACCTCGCCAGCGGCGGCGATGATTGCGAAATTCATATAAGAGACATGTTCGTCGATCTCTTCCGCAATCAAGAGCAAGTTCCATTAGCCATCTTGAAAGGTCATGAATCCAACATCTTCTCACTCGCCTGGGCCGCTCAAAACAAGTATCTCTTTTCCGCCGGTAACGACAGCCAGATTCTCTACTACGACGTCGAGCACTCCAGTATACCTATTCGCGGTACTGTTCCCATGGCTCCCGAGAATAGGTCGCCCCTCAATCCAACCTCTCTCGGTGGACACGACGATTCTGTACCCGAGATCTCGGCACATCCCACCAATCCCAACCTCGTTCTTAGCTGCGACGACAGCGGCAATCTCAAGCTCATCGATATTCGCATACCTCATGCAGGCATTGCTGCGGCTCGTTCCGACGCTGTCGCCGGCTTCTCTTCCGTACAATGGAACCCCAACACTTCCGATGGCAATACGTTTGCTGCTGCGACATGTGGTCGCATCACTGGCAGCACTCGTCTCTACGACGTACGCCAATGCTTCTCTTCCGATGATCAAAAGCCCTTGACCAGCAAAGATGCTGTTGTCAGCTACCACACCGCCCTCATGCAGAACTCGTCCAAGCGAGGTCTCATCGCCGCTGCCGCCGAGACGAATAGCATCTGTTTCGATCCTAAGGGCCGCTTCCTCGCCTCGAGCATCTCGCGATATCATCCTACCATCTACGCCGTCAGTGATCCCGATCCATTGGCCACCCTCGAGTCCACTGTTGTGCCAGATCCTATCGACAAGGGATATCCAGAGTGGCTTGGTCTTCCTCCAGACACACCTTCCGCGCCCAAGAGGCTCTCATCGTGCTGCACCATCAAACACGGCTCCTTTGGTCTCGAAAACCAGGCAGGACAGCTACACTATGCTATCGGCAGCGATGACTTCCGTGCTTATCTATTCGCCATCCCATCCAAAGAGGAGCTCGAACGTCAGCGCGAGTACGTCAATCGCGAACAGTGGCTTCACGAAACGTCGCATTTGCACAAAGAGAGGCAGCAGAAACAGCAGAACAGCGTCACGTTGGCACCAATTGGTCAGAAGGAAGCCTCCACTGCTGTTGACGGCGGGACTAAAGCAAACGCGAATCCAACACAGGACGGCCAAGATGCCAGCGCTGATGGTGCCGACGACGATGACGACGAAAGCGATCTGGACATGATTCCAGAGAGCAAAGTCGACCGTGACTCTGAAGTTGCTTATGCTGCCGGTTCCATCTTGCGTGCGCCAAGCATTGTCCGTCCAGCCAAACTCGACAAGTTTGCTCACGTTCTTTGCGGCGGTCGGAGCATCATCAACACCGCTCTCATCCACCCGACCTTGCCCTTTATACTCACAGCTGGCATCACTACGGACATTGGTCTCCATTCCGCTTCCTACTTGAATCATACTGAGTTGCGCCCAAAGAATGAGTGGTTCGACGATCCGAAACCAACACGCCAACAAGGTGGTACTCGTACACGTCTGCTTGTTCAACCTACTAGGTGGCCTTCTATGGGTATGCTCGGTATGGGCGACGACTCCGACGAGGACGGAGATGGTGACGACGACGAAGGTTTTGGTGTCGCGGGTGGCTCCAATGGAGTTCCTCTTGTCATTGGTTTCGGTGCACACGCGCGCGCTCGCTCCTATGCCGAGCAAGCGGCCGGCCAATCTGGCTCTGATGGTAGCGAACAAGACGAGACGGATAGCAGCGGCACTTCAGAAGGCTCTAGCGGGGACGACGCAGAAGACGAAGAGGGTGACAGTGAGGATGACAGTGAGGAAGACAGTGAGGACGATAGTGAGGATGACTCGCAAGGCTCTACCCATAACGATAGCGATGCGATGCTGGAAGATCCGCTGCGGGAAAAAGTTGACAAAGGTTTGGAACAGGACCCGCTTGACGTTGCTGAAAGCCGTGCCGACAAACAACTGGCCGCCATTGCTGCTGTACAAGCTGCCAACTTTGACTCGGATGACGACACGCCATACATGGACCTGGGCTCCTCGGAATCAAGCTCTGAAGAAGACGACAATGAGCAACTTTCCGACGAAGCCTTGCATGCCGAGGTTCGAGAGGAGTTACTCGATGTGTTCCGCGAGGCCCAAAGTGCACGAATCGCCGAAGCTGCAGAAGCCGAAGCTAGGCAGAGGCTGGCTGAGCAGACCGAGCTTCAAGAACAAGCTGCTGCAGAACAAGCAGCTGAGGACCAACTCAATGCCATCAATGAAGTCAATGCGGAGAAGCAACTTGCTGCGATTGATGCTGTTGCAAATGCTGACTACGCTTCAGATGACGATACTCCTTTCATCGACCTCGGACACGTTGACGACAGTGAAGATGAAGAGGATGATGAACACATGGAAGCTTATTCTGAAAGCGAGGTGCGAGAGGAAGTGTTTGAGCTATCGCGCGAGGCTCAGGGCGTTGAACCTGCTGACGCCGGCAACGCCAATCCTGAAGCGACAACTGCAGTCAGCTCAGCCAGCAGCGAAGCGAGCTCGTCTCAATCTAAGTACATGTGGCGCCGAACGAGCTCCAACGAGGAAGCCCTGTACGGGCCTGCACCAACGAGTTCCCGAGAAAGTCAAGAAAGGGAGAACAATAGGCTGATGGAAATGATTCGTCAAATCAAGGCTGAAGATGCGGCTGAACGTGCTGCTGCCTCTTCACGAAAACGCCGTCGACACGGCCAGCTGGAGGTATCCGACGACGAACACTACACTTCTGCCGAGGAAGAGGCGGCCGGTGCTGCATCAGCCGGTCCATCCCAACAACAACAGCAGCAGCAGGATGGAGACGGGGGAACAGTACACGACTTTCTTGCTGAAATGCGCAACGATCCCATGTACTCGGAGCCAGCTCCGCTCGACTTTCAGCATGATCGTCATATTGGCACATATTCGCTTTCTCACCTACCGGATGACCTTGCACGCGCAGCGAACTCCGCCGCCACCACCACCTCATCTTCGTCTACGCCTTCAGAAGCTGAGAACGAAGATGAAGAAGACTTATCTGAGGTCGACTCGTATCGATACGGTTCAGACGAGTCTGACTCGTACAATGAGTTCACTGACGATGGCTACAATTACTGGCAAGAGAGCGACACTGAAAACGTCGAAGAACGAGTGTACTCGCCAAATCGTATGGACGATCCATATGGCTATTCGGGTAACGGACGTATGTGGAGCATGCACAGGAGTATGGATAGCTCAAGTAGGGAGCAAAAGCGAATAAGGTTGTTTGATGAGCTGCTGAGAAGGGACGAAGTCAAACATTTGACAGCGGGTTTCAGAAAGGTTCCAAAGAGTGCAGGTGGAAAGGGAGAGGCTAGTAGCAATGGGTTTACATGTAATACTTGCGAGGGTAGGATTGATTCTGATCCCTAGATAGCATATGCATCGAGGAATGAATATCTCTTTGTTTGCTGTAATACTTTCAAAGCTGTAGCAGTCTGGAATGACGTTGTGATCAAAAGCGTTTTTGTGAGGGCCTGTCTGCGTCCGAAAAAAAGCTGAAGATTACATGCGAAAAAATTTAAGCCTCAAAATCTTCAACTTTCCATCGTCATAGTTTCCTCGCAAACAAATAACACAACCGTATTGCAACAGACTCACACTTCTTCAACTCAAACAACACACTCACATTCTGAAAGGTCATCCTGATCATGAAGAAAGGTATAATTGCATGCAAAAATCGTCAAAACATCATCTCGTTAATCCCATGAACGTGTGTTTGTCAAGAAAAAAGAGTTTACGGGTAGTATTCAAACTGAAATTGACTCCTTCCCGCTGCTTCTCTCGGACCTTGATTTTGGTTTTGGGTCTGCGGGTTAGGAGTAGCTCTCTGCTGTGAGTGATACTGTGGTGGTAGTGGAGGAGTAGGTCGTTGCTGCTGTTGGTGCTGGTGGTGGTGGTTTTTACGAGAGTAGGGATCTTGACCATAGTTTTGTTGTTGTTGGGGTTGTAATGGTGGTGGTGGAGCGGAATATCGCTGCTGCTGCTGATGATGCTGCCATTGAGCTTGCACTGCCGACCATTGCTGTTGTTGATGTGGTCGCGGTGTTGGTCTTTCACCAAAACCACTTTGACTCCAACCCCTCTGTCCCTGTCCCTGTCCCTGTCCCTGTTGTTCTTGTTGCAGATGTAATGGATGAGCAGGTAACATTGCTGGACCTCTGCCTCCATTCAAACTTGGAACATAACCATGTTGTTGAAATCGAATGGAATCATAATATCCCTTCAAACTTCCTCCTCCAGCACCACCACTAGCTTTAACCACATCACCTCTAGTCACGATACTTCCAACTTCAAAACTTGTTCCAGCAATACTACTTTTCGTTTTACCTCCTCCTTCAGAAACACTATTACTACTCCTCGAAATTGTTTCAACACTTCTTCCACCACCTTCTCTTTTTCTTGTATTAATGTTGGCAAAAGGTTTTGTGGTTGTGGAGAGTAAAGCAGAAGGTCGAAAAGGATCTTCTGATTCAATCGTTGCTAATTTCGATGGTGCTGGAAGAATCAATTTTCCTTTTCCTTCTACTTCTTCTTCTTTTCTTCCCGACAGAATCGACTTAGGTTCCATCTTAGGCTTCAGCTTCGATTTCGAGTTTTCAGCATAAGAAAAACTTCTTAGCTCTTCTTCTTTTTCTTCAACAACATTTTTAGCTTGAGCTCTAGCTTGATTTAAACTCATACTTCCTACAATAATCATACCTTTTCCAAGTTTTGATTCAGATTGATTCGATCTGATATCGGAAGTGAGGGATTCTAGTTTCGATTCGGAAGGAGGAGGAGGAGGAGGAGATTTAGAAGGTTGTTGTTGATAAGTCGCCCATTTAATCGTACCTTTACTAGCAGTAGCTTCGATTCCATCACGAGAAGAAGGAACAGAAATACCTTCCATTCCATATGGAAACCTAGCAGGACTTAGCGGAGTAGGTAAGACTAAATTTACTAGTTTCCCTTTTGGTCCTTTAGCAATGGTTGTGGTTGTGGTGGGGGGAGCAAGTGGTAGTAAAGGTTGATTCTCTTTCTTTTCTTTCTCCTTCATTTCTTGCGTTTCTAATTCTGGCTGTGATGGTGGTAATAAAGCATCAACGAATTTAATCGCACTTGCGTTCTCTTTCGAAAGTAACATTTCAGTTGCTAATTGTCTAACAGCTGGATCTGAAGTTGTCGAAATGACGGATTTATTCTGAAAGCTTGTACCTCCTCTTGATGTAGTGCTGGTATCCAGAGAAACACTAGCTTGTTTTGAGTTGCAAGAAGAAGGGACAGCAAAAGATGAATTGCGTGGTACCAGATCCAGATCCAGAGCCGGATTCGAGGTTGGTCTTGTTTCTCTTGACGCAAATCGTTGCACTCCTTCCGCAGATTCCCCCCGAAGAAGCTGATTAGGAACTCCTTCTCGATTCAAAGAACTAAAACTATCTCTGGATGTTAGAATCAATCTCGAAAGAGGTGAATTGACATGTGGACTTATTCTTCGCTCACTGTCTGAACTTTCGGCGTTTTCCCTATCACCATGCGTGTGCGTAAGCTTTTGTGTATCGATATTCAATTTGGGTAATGCTTTCGATTCAATCCCCCATGATCCAGCAGTGACTTGACGAATTACAACCGGTCGATGCTCCGCTTCTTTACTAACAGTATAAGAAGAAGCAAGATGTTGTGTCTTCTCCTGATCATCATCTTCAATACCACCAGCAATGATAGAAGGTTCACGACTATTTGGTTGAGAGAGTTGATCCCAGTAATTTCGCCACCATGAAGTTCCAGTTCCAGTTCCGCTTTCTTCTACTTCGGCTTCAATTTCGGGTTTGAGAAGTCTGATATCGTTGTTTGCTGCTGCTGCTGCTGCTTGGACAGTACCGTTAAATTGTTGAGGATCAGAGCAGGAGGAATTGAAGCCTAACCAAGTAGCTGCTGCAATACCGAAAGCGCCAATTCCAGGTCCCAAAACTCGAGTATTATGCGTGCTTTTTTGCTCTTCAACTACTTCCTCAGCAACAGCGCTCAAATTTTTAATTCCCTTTCTACCAATCCCATCACCACCATCACCAACATCATCACCACAGTCGATCCCTGAACCCGAAGAAATTTGATCATAACAAAGTGAAGGCACATTTGCGAGTTGAATTGTCGGAGTGTGATATTGCGTTAGTTCTGGATATAAATCTTGAATTTGCCTATTCTTCAGTTCTACATCTCTACTTGAGCTAGGTTGTAAATGCATTGGAGCAGTACGTTCGTACTTTTCCTCTTCATATCCAAACGTTCGATCTTGTCTTGCATCAATAGCGTCATTCTCCTCCTCCTCGTCGTTGTGTAAATCAAGCTCAGCAACAAGTCTTTGTAATTCAGCTGCTCGCTGTGCATGCGAATCGTCCTTATTCATCATCGCAGACTTATCACCGTTTGATTTGCATTGTCTTCTTTCGAATTTGCTGGGAAGAGACGTATACGCATCCATCCTCTTCGCACCTTTCTCATTTTCCTCTTTATTGCCATTTCTACCACTACCATAATCTTCTTCATCCCGATTATCCGGATCCCAGAATTGAGCATCTTCCGGATTTTTCCACAACGTTGGCATCATTTTTTGATTTTCCAAATCCAAATCTCCTTCCTTTTCTACCTCATCCTCTTTTCTTTGTTTTCCCAAAGCATTCAATAAATGTTTCAATCTTTTTGCTCTTAAATCTTCCACCACCGTATAATTCCTACCTTTTGTTTTAGCAGCGATATATCTTGTACTTTCTTTCATCTCCCAAAACCAATCTCTAAAATCCAACGAATCCAGCAACGCTTTTCTTCTAACTGTAATTCTTGATTTATCTTCTGGTCTATAAGGTAAGTAACTAAAAGCTTTTATATGTATAAATCCAAAAAGTAACATCCAAAAACATTGTAGTAGTGCATTAATACCTGCTTGAATTTGTTCAGCAGTAAAAAACTCTGTTTCTTTAATAACGTTAAAACTGACTAGAAAAGAAAGAAGAGTATCTTGCCAGAAGGTTAAGAAAACGATTGTTTTAATCGAAAGAAATTTAAGAATTGGTTTATAAGGATCTACTAATTTTCGAACGGGCATATATAATTGGATTAAACAATACATAGCAACTGTTACTGAAATCGATATGAAAAGTGAACACCAAATATGTGTAAACCAAGGCATCCAACTATGTAAACAATAAACTCCAAAAAATTCAGTTCCAACAGCAATAAATGTACATAATGGTCTAATTATTGCATATTGTAAAACGGATATTTTCATTAACCATAAAAAATGGATCCCGGTAGGTTGATATTTCCATTTCCCTAATGGCCAAATCCAGAAACCTTTCTTTTTTATTTCAAGGTTACGAAAAACTGAATGTTGTTCAACTCTTGTATCACCTGTATAAGCTAAAATGAGGTAAAAGAAAGAAGTTACGAGGACAGCTTCATAACAATCTCGTATAGTTTGATAATATAATGCTTGGTGATAAAACAAATAAGAAAGAAATGAAACAATGGCGTAGATGGGAACCATAATTAAAAGTCGTACAATATGTCGTTGTTGTTGTGGACATGTATAATAGGTTAAATGTTTCCAAATTAGCCAAACGGAGGAAAGGGTAGCGATGAGAGCCATGATAAAACAAAGTATCCAACCAACATCGTGAGCTTTGAAATTAATGTTACCGTTGGAAAAGAAAGGTTTAGGATCAGAAGGTTTGTCAGGGATGATGGGACAGGTTGTGTTGACCATGATTGGCAAAGCGGCGATTAGAGGGAGCAAAAGACAGCTCTGACTGAACCGAGGGAGCAAAGGTAGTGTGGTATCTAGTAGGAGAAGGTTGTCAAGGCGAGTGGTGAAGTGCGAGGTGAACCAACCCCCCCTGAAAACAGCAGTGACAGCTAGAATGCCAACTAGAGAATGGTCGTATCTGACATGGTTGGCGAAGAGAAGATGATGTGTGGGTGAAGGTGAAGGCGAGCAATGTTGGAAAAGAAGTTAGGATGGCGATTGCGACGGAATGCGAACAGTGACGAGAAAGATGAGAAGAACTTAGGAAGATCTCGAAAACAGTTGGACTCAACCCACTGGGTATCGTTGTGACAATACCACAGTTTTGTACGATGAAGCAGTAAAGTGGAGGTTCGGTAGACACTTTTAGAGTCCGCCAAGAAAGACCTCTTTCAGGTACTAAGCAGATACCCCCAGGGTGAAGCAATACTCCTTTGTGGTAATGATCGTCTACCAAAAAAGGCGGAGAATAGGAGTCGATGATTGGAAAATTACATCTTTGTTCCTTGTGTGCGTTTCATTCTTACTCCTGCATCGGCTTCTACAACACCAACAACATACACTGGTCGTTGTACACTCTGAGCTCAAGCCTCGTTGCTAACTTAAGTAGTCTAAAGCTTGGACACAGGCCGGTTGTTAGATACGCAATCGGCATCTATCCTCGATCCATGCTGCTAGCTTCCACATGCTTCCAATTCCGCCTCTTCTCCCCCATCCTTGATACTTCCATGACCTATTCCTCGTATCATACCCAGCGACAAGCAGTAGGAATGGCCTCTCTTTGGTCAGTGACAGAAGCTACGGGATTCTACTAGAGCGGAGAATTGAGTTTGCCCCTGAATGAAGTTCTACATGTATTCAGGGTCCAACTGTTGTCAAAAAGAGAGAAGAGTGTTGTTATTCTTTGCCCCTAACCCGAATTCAAAAACCTTGACGAGCGAATAAAAAGTTTTCAAAGTTTTCGAAATTTGACAGCTGCCACAAAGTCCAACATTTGTATTGATAGGGGGCTCCGCATTATCGGGCATTGAGACGCGAGAAGAGCTTTCTCTCAAATAGGAAGGTTAACCTGTTCATCTTTTCGGGAAACGTGACTAATTGTAGGAAAAGAGTGGATTAACAGGTACAGGTAAAATAAATATATTTGTGAGCATATTTCGGTGTAACATTCCTCGAATAACGCCGGCGATTTTGACAACGACAATGTTGCTTCTAAGAAGCTTGGATCGCTACGAGGGCTGATCAATATCGGACGAGAGCTAGAACAACCATCGATCAATGATAGATCACAGGATGCGGAAAGGAAGATTAAAAAAGCCACCAACCTCGAACCAGCTAATACGCCCACCGACATCAAAAACCAACATCTACTCTTAGACAAACGCATTGTTGGCCCCCAGTCGCATCACCGGTTCTTCAGTTAGAACGCCGCAAAGATCTTTTCTGTATGCTTCAACCTCAAACTGGGTAAAAAAAAGTGTTGCAATTTTCGGCAATCATGCATCGCAAACAAATGACGTTGCTTAATACCTCTGAAGCTGCTAAATAAGTGTTGATAGCTGTAAGGGGTAAAAGAGAAAAAAAAAGGTTTTCGGATGGAGAGAATTCTTCTAACAACTCTTTAAGTCCGGGCCGACGATTATTGATTCTTTCGTATCTTCTTCGGCTGTTTTGTGAGTCCTGTAGTAAGATTGATCGACACACATATACAGTAATCTTCGGTTCGAGAAGACTGCAAGATGAGATCTCAACCCTTTGATTATATTGCATAGGGGCGAGATGCTGTAGCGAGAAAGAGAGAGATAGAGACAGAGAATATTGCAGAAAGAGCACAGAACGAAAGCGACAGGAACGAACCGACTTGGACAAGGACATGGATTTTGGGAGCCAAGAGCAAGAGCAAGAGCAAGATCGGAGCACGAAAAGAAAAACAAAGAGCTGCAGTGTTTTGTTAGCGCAAACCGAAATCGGGACATGCTTTGGCGAGATTGGCACTTGCAGCAGCAGCAGCAGCGGCAGCACTAGAATACTAACTTGGTTCTCTTCGTCACTTGGTCCCAAGCGTGCTTTTGAGAGATGCAAATCTGAATTGTGAATCTTGTACGCCCAGACCACACAAGATTGCAGCTTTGACAACTCCCAACTGCCACTCTGCAGTATTAAATGAATAATTAAGCTCAGATTTTGTTAAACGCGGCTGCAGACGCGAGCGGGGATTCCCACACTTTTGTTGTGTTTTTTCGCAATTGTGTTGTTGTTGTGATTGCAGTAGTGTTGCCCCGGCTTCGGCCTCTGGTTTCTGAGCTTTGATGCTTAGATCCGGCATGACCATTTGGTCACTTCGTAAGCACGTTTTTTCTCCTTTCGCCCCCGACCTGCCATAGCTTGGAATAGTCTAGATTCGACACGAATAGCTGTCTTGATTCGACATATTCTTCCAATGGACCGATCATGCTAGACTCTGGCACAAGAGAAGAACGACGCTGCTGTTGTGTTCAATCGAAAGATAATCCAATGATATCGAGGTTGTTAGCGTTTTGAGAATGTTGTCGATCCTTTTTCCCCTTCAAAGGCCGAGGGCGTTTATTGTTGCTTCTGGTTCTTCTTGTGCTCTCTGAGCTGGGCGGCATTGACAGCGGAGTATGAAAAAGAGACTCTTTTCTTCTGAACCCTCAAAATGATCAAGAAAATACCAAGCCGAAAACCCTGAAAATCCCAATCCCAATCCAATGCCAAAATTCAACGTCCGTGCGCGTAGGCGCGTTTTCATGCCAATTCCAGTCTAATGAATTCTCTCCTTCTAAGGCTGTTCATCAGTGTTTTCGTTCATTTTCCCATCTCGGAGTTGACAATGAGACAGAGACATGTGAACCTTTTCTTCTTCTTTTTCTCTTTTGGTCGTCGGCTTCGAAATTCCGCCCCGCCTGTCTGTCACGGCGGATCGCCTCCCGCCTTGCAACTCTTTTTTTTTTTTTTGCCACACTCTTATGTTCCCACTTCATGCAAACTGCACTAGCCGAGCCCGAACATCGCTCGCAAATGCATTTTGCAGTGCGACCCATAGTGCGAGTCAAGTCGCAATCAAGCAATGAAGGTGCAACCACAGTCACCACCAACAACAGCAGCAACAACAACAACAACAACAACAACACGAGGAAGCTCGTTTCATCAGTGTCAATGAGCACTCATGCAATCCCCACCATAGCCAAACTATCGTTGCAGTGAAAGGGAGGCTATTTCGTCCCTCCATTATAGAGGAAAGCTGCAATGCAATGGATGGTTCAACTTGAAGACTGCAGAGTGAGTTAGAGAGTGGGGAATATTCGGTCCAGATTGTTCTTCTTTTTGTTTTTTTTTTTTTTTTTCTCGATGGGAACATGTCTCACTTTGTTGTTCTTGCTTTGCCGTTGGAAGGAGGGAGAGCAAAGCGGCCAAGTCGGCGCGAAGCTTGTTCACAAAGAACACTGATGCTCTTGTTTTCGTGCGTGCCTGATCTACCTCTCCTTCCCCTTTGGCCCCCCCTTCCACTTTGCAGATTGGTGCCTGCGTTGATGCACAAAAGCTGCGGTTAATGGCGGCAGCACTAAGTTACTGCACTTCTTGCAGGTTCAGGAATTACAATTCAGAGCGGTCATTCGGATTCAGTAAGAGCAGCCATAACCATTGAAGCTGCTGCGAAGAAAGAGTATTATTGCGCCCAGCGTTGTTGTTCTCTTTCGCCCCTCTCTCTCAAGGCAGGCAGGATTCCGGGCAAGAATCTCATTTGACAACCGAATTCGGCTTTCGAAAATGCACAATACGGTAGGACAAAAGAAAAGCGATCTCGACCCACACACGCACGCTTCATCCACTCATTAACCGAACGAAAAAAGAAGCAGGAAAATCCAATTTAAATGGCATTGAAAGAGCGATAGGAGTTGGAAATCCCAGCAGATCCACGTTTCTTGCTCCAACGGCTGCTTCTGATTTGATTGAATTTTGACATGCGCACGGCGCTTTTTGAATTCAGAACTTGGGAACTGAGGCGGTGACAGTGTGACAGGGTGAACCACCACTGCCTCGCTTGTGTTGTTGCTGCAATTTAATAAAAATCTTATTTTTTGCTTTTCTCACGGTCACCAAAATTGATTCCTTTTGTGTGCAACCAACGCCACTTTGGCACTTGTCAACTCGCCGCCCAAAGTTACTGTTCAGTTGCATTGGGATGAATTCTAGATTGTGGCTTGCTTCGACTTGCTTGCTTGCCCACAATCATACTTTACTTGTTGTTGCTTCTCAAGCAACGGTAGAACAACAGCCGAAGAACTTGATCGCCGCCTTTGGACGAGTTTGCCACCTATTGTTCCACTCTCCGACAGTGTGTGACTTTCTCTCTCCTCTCTTGTGGCCAAGACTGTTCCGAAAGCTC
Source organism: Ustilago xerochloae (assembly GCA_928856705.1). Lineage (NCBI taxonomy): Eukaryota > Fungi > Basidiomycota > Ustilaginomycetes > Ustilaginales > Ustilaginaceae > Ustilago > Ustilago xerochloae. The sequence continues at coordinate 127,252 of CAKMXT010000010.1, forward strand.
CCTTCGAGAACCCATTGGATCTATTGCCGCCGCCGTTGTCGCCGCCCGCCACTTGTTCATGCCAAAGAGGACATTGCTCTGGGTCCACTGTGTGTGTCTTTCCGTGTGTGTGTGTGTCAGTGTGTGTCTTTCTGCAGCCCTGGACGGTAGGTGCTCTCGCTTCTGCAAAGCTTGGCCACGGCCCCCTCCTCACCGAACACCCTCTACAGTACTCGACCCCCAACTCGACCCTCGTCTTTCGGCCCGTCATCTCTTCGCCTCCTTACAGCTTGTACCACTCGACTCAGTCTAGACGAAAACCAAGCGAGAGCCGACTCAATCCTGGATTCTTAAGACTCGTTCAAATATCCATACCCTCGGAATCCATTCATATCTTGTCTCTCCCTCTTTCCTTTCGATTCCCTTTTGTCATCACCACCACCTATCTACCCACCCCGTTCTCCCTTCCTTTTCCTCTTACCCCTTCCTTCTCCTTCATTCCAGTTCAAGTTTCCTTTTCCCCATCCCGTTAGATTTCATTCTCCCTCTGCCAGTAGAGTTTTCTCCCCAAGATGAAGTCCACCCTTCTCGTAGCCGCCGCCACATTGGCTGGCGCTACTGCCGTTGCCGCCACTCCCGTCGCATGGACCAAGGTTAGCCCTCGTAGCGATATGGCTGCCAGAGTCGCTCAAAACGCCAACCTCGCCGCTCGTTCCATTACCAACGATGCCGCTGCTTTCTCTCAAAAGGAATACGACTACATTGTTGTAGGTGCCGGTACCGCTGGTCTTGCTCTTGCTGCTCGTCTTTCCGAAGATGGCAAGTACAAGGTTGGTGTTCTCGAAGCAGGTAGCAATGGTTTTGGTGTTGGTATCATCGACACTCCAGGTCAATTCGGTGCTGATCTTGGTACTGTTTACGATTGGAATTACACCACTGTTCCTCAAAACGGTGTTCCCGCTGTTGGCTGGCCTCGTGGCAAGGTTCTCGGTGGTTCCTCCGCACTCAACTTCCTCGTTTGGGACCGATCTTCTCGTTACGAGATCGACGCTTGGGAGCAACTTGGCAATCCTGGTTGGAACTGGAAAAACCTTTACAGCGCTATGAAGAAGTCCGAACACTTCCACGCTCCTTCTCAGCAGAACGCCGATCTTCTCGGTATCCAACCTGTTGCTTCCGATTACGGTTCCAAAGGTCCTATTCAAGTAGCCTTCCCCAACTATATCTCGAACCAAGTTCAACGATGGATTCCTGCCCTTTCAAGTTTAGGCATCCCAAAGAACGACCAACCTCTTTCTGGTGAAAATGTCGGTGTCTCTCAGCAACCTTCCGATATTAACCCCAACAATTACACTCGTTCTTATTCGGCTCCTGCTTACCTTTTCCCCAACCAGGCTCGTAACAATCTGGATGTTCTGACCAATGCTCTTGTGTCCAAGGTTAACTTTGACACCAGCTGCGGTGATCTTTGGGCTAGCGGTGTTACTTTTACCTCGAACGGTCAGCAGTACACTGTCAATGCTACTAAGGAAGTTATTCTTTCCGGAGGTACTGTTAATACTCCTCAGCTTCTTGAACTTTCTGGTATTGGTTCCAAGGATGTTCTGAACAAAGCTGGTGTTAAGGTTCTATATGAAAACTCTAACGTAGGTGAAAACCTTCAGGATCACACTTACTCTGCTACTGTTTACAACCTCAAACCTGGTTTCCAAACTTTGGATTCTCTTCGTTCCAACAAAACTTTTGCTGCTGAACAAGCTGCTGCTTACAAGGTGAATCAATCTTCGATTCTTACCGAAACTGTTCCTTCCATCTCCTACGTCTCACTTGCTAGAGTGGTTGGAGAACAACGTGCTAAAGATTTAATTGCTAATGTTACACAATACGTTTCATTATCTCGTGCACCTTACAAAGCTACACTTCAAAAACAACTTGATTTCCTTAACAATTATCCTGATAAAGTTGGACAAATGGAATTGATTGGAATTGATGGTTACTTTGCTGGTACAGGTGTACCTAAACCGGATGAAACTTATTTCACCATTTTAGCTGCAAATCAACATCTTTTCTCTCGTGGTTCAATTCATATTCAATCTTCTGAACCTACTAAATATCCTATTATCGATCCTAAGTATTTCTCAGTTCCTTTCGATTTGGAAATTTCAACTGCGGGGACAAATTACACTCGTCAAATCGGTCTTAGTAAAGCTTATAGCGATATGGTAGTAGGTGAATATTGGCCTGGTAATGTGGATTTACAGAATTACACAAAAACTACTTCGGTTACTGAATATCACCCAATTGGAACCGCTTCAATGCTTCCTAGGAATAAGGGTGGTGTTGTTGATCCAAGTTTGAGGGTGTACGGTACAATGAATTTGAGAGTGGTCGATGCAAGTATTATGCCGTTACACATTGCTGCTCATATTCAGGCTACTATTTATGGTATTGCTGAACACGCTGCTAAGATTATCAAGAGCGAGGCTTAAAGAGATTTCCGAAAACCTCTCGGACTCGATTCAATTCGATTTCTTCTATCCCTCCAAGGGCCCTTACCAAATGCAAAGGAAAAGAACAGAAGGGCCCTAAGTCATTATCATTATTCTTGCTTTATTTAAGAAAGGAACTCTTTCTCACATAGCATTCATTGCTTTCGCTTTACATTCCATGTACATACACATGCTTTCGTCTTCAATCATATTCTCATACTTTCCACAGTCTTCGATATTTGCTCAGATTACCAATTATTTATGATGTGATGAACAAATGAAAAACAGCATCCGCAACATTGTGTGAGATTTTCACGATTGTAAAAAGAAGCCTCGGTGGGATCTGTCTCGATTGATCATTGTTTGTTGCGTGGACTGTGGAAAGTGATGATCTGCATTTGAATGATTCGAGATGGTGCGGGAAATGGTTCGCCGGTGTTGGCCGGTGTTGAAACGTTTTCGCTCTTAAGGGTTCAGAAGAAATAAATGTGCAAGAGTATCACGGCTTTGCAAACGCAAATGCGGAACGCGGGGACATTTTTGCCGTCGCACAGACAATAAACAATCCCGTAACCTTTCTAATCTTCATTCCTTCTCTCTCTCTCTCTCTCTGTCTCTCTCTCTCTGTGTCTCTCTCTCTCTCTCTTTCTTTCTTTCTTCGCTGGCTTCCCAAACCTCCATCGCATCAACAACCCACCCAACCTATCATCAAATTCCCCCCCATAGAGCACAATCCTATATCTACCACCATGACAGATTCGGTACCTCCTGCACCAACAGACTCTATCTTCCCAACCTCATCCGATCCAATGGTTTCACGACATCTCCCATCTTACATTGAAACCCGAACTCCTGGATCATTTTTTCCTAATCCACCACCTCACTTACCTTCTCGTTTTATGACATGGTCATACATCATCTCTGTTCTCTCTTCTGGAGATTTAGATCAACTTTTTAGAGACCCTGTTTGTGATACAGCCTATCGAAAATTTGCACCTTCTGTAAGATCAAAATACAATGGTATTGAAAATTATATTCGAATTGAACGCCTTGGTTGGCCTTCAGAATTACCTGATTTAGCAAACTTAGGTCCAAATATGCTGGATCGTCCACAAAAAGTTCCTTCATCTATCTTATCTTCCCCTTCTCCTTCGAATAGTGGAGTAAATACACCAGTGGAGGTGGTAAAAGAAACATGGCCAGAAAAAGTCCTACCTCATCCTCACAAAAAAAGTATTCTTCTAAAACACTTTGTTGACGATACCGAACAAGAAGGGGAATATGGTGAGGGATTAATTAAAACAATTCCAAATGATTGGCCATATGGTATACCAAATGGATGTACACATTGGGTTGTTTGGAGTAAATTACCAATCCTACATCCATCTTTATTCCACACCCCCGATACACCTTTTGAGGAGGAAATAAGAGATGAATTATATAATTGTGTTACAGGTGATGGTATTAGAGGTTTTACTGGTTCCGTTTCCCCTCCTCACGAGATACTAGGTAGTTATTCTCAAGCTAAATTATCTCAACCAGAAAGTGAAGGGAAGCGTTTAACAAAGGATAATATAAATAAAGCTCATACTTGGGCAGCAAGATACGTTACGAAATATATTACAAGTGTTTGGAACGAAGACAAATTTGAAACTGCTTGGTTTTGTAATCCTCCACTATTAAGAACTGTTCCTGGTTTAAGTCATTTTCAGTAAGTTTTTTCCATCCACTCTCCCCACACACATACATAGAGAAAACTCTTGAACTTTGCCGTTAAACTAACTTCTTAACTTTCGATTGGGGTTGGATTAGTGTTATCGTTCGAGAGAAAGAAAATACTTCTTCTTCTTAAACATTCATACAGATTTAGACTCAAGCACACATATAGCAAAAACATGCATCTATTTTCTATTCACAACCTCTAAGAAAGCATAAACGTCTTAACCACATCATCCGTTTGACCTTTTACCTCACCAGGTAAATTCATATATGCAAAAACATGATGCCAATCTTTACACTCAACTAAACTCACTTTTACCCCTCCTCTTTCTCCTTCTTTTTCAAGGTTTAGAATATTTTGATAAAAAATTTTAATCTGATCATAAAATATTTCTGCTGTTCCTGCTGTGATCAGTATTTCCATCCCTCCTCCTTCTTCGGGTGTTGGGTTGAGTAAGAGTAAAGTTTGAGCTAAATATTTATTCATTTTCGCCTCCAAACCTAGTGAAAATAAAGGATGAAATGCTCCTAGGGATAGAATTGTTGTTGGTAATTCATCTGCTAATTTTACCAGTTGCTCTCTGTAATGCTGATTTGAGGGGTTGAAAGGTATGTATGGATTTAAATCGTACCTGTTTGCAATCTGATCGATCATTTCCTCACCTACTTTTGTTCCATCAACAAGCGAATTTTTACGTCCTTTTATCGGAATAACATGACGAAGATAATTATCTCTTGCTAACGAACACATATAAGGATTAATTATATCTACTCCTTCTCTTTCCCCAAATCCATCTCCACTTAAAGTTAAATCTACCATTGGACTATGTAGCACCATCTTCTTTGCCCTTCCCAAACCCCCTCCTTTTTCTTTACTACTCCATTCTAACGAACTTAAATACAACTGTAAACTCAACGCTAAACCACCACCAGCACTATCACCCATTAAAATCACATTTTCACTTTTAAACCCTAACCTTTTCGTGACGTACACCCAAGCAGCAACCGCATCCTGTAGTGCAGCTGGGAACGCTTTGTTGTCAGTGGTAGCTTTTCTAAAATTAACACCTAAAACTCTTAACGAAGTTTGTCTACAAACCGACCAACTTAGCGGACCTTGAGGTGCATGACCAGAATGATATCCACCTCCAACAAAGAATAAAACCATTCTTTCTTCAGGAGAAAAAGCAGGACCACTACCTATTCCAGCAAAATCATTTCCAGGTTTAACAGAAAGAGTATGTCCATAAGCTACTGCGGAAGATTGTGTTTTCCATTGCCAAAATGCGGAGATGCTTTGAGGATGGATGTTGAATTTTTCTCCGGTTAGATCTCCTCGTAAGATGGAAAGTGAAATATCTTCTTTTTCTATATCGTAAGGTGTAGGTTCAGGAGCGATACTATCATCGCAGAATTGAGTTGCAGCAGAAGCTCTAGAGATGAAATCATCTTCATTTTTCGATAATAGTCCATTTACTGGGGTTCGGTTTCGTTGTCGCATTCCATTTGATTGATGTTTAGTCTTACGCGAAGCAATAGATGAAGTTGTAGGTAGAGGAGGAAGAGTTATAACTTCAGCATCAATACTCCAACCTTCATGTCCTCTTCCGAATAACCACCTACTCATCCAAGGAACCGTCCTTTCCTCTCTCCAACCCATCCCTTTCGGTGTACCATACACCAGCGCCCAAAATAAACTTCCAATTAAAGGAATCGATAAAGTCTGACCCCAACTCCATCCAGGTAATCTTGTTGGAAATTTTCCTCTACCATAATTCCTTTCTTGCCAGATTCTCGGAGAGTAGATGGATTGCGAGATAATAGTGGCCGTGATATGAAGAGGAAAGACGATGGTGAGGACGTAAAGAAGTCGGAGGAGGGAGACGAAAGTAGATGAAAGAGTGTATTCAAGTGTTTGAGGATGTCGTGGTGGAAAGAGGCGGTGTTCTAGCCAAGGGAAGGGAGAAGGATAGTAGATTGAGTAGCAGGGTTTTAGAAGAAAGTCGTGATGGCCGGAAGGAGTTTTCATCTTGTACGCCCAGGTGTGGATGGGTGGTGAGGATAGGAATCGTGGACGAACAGGTGTTGGATGTAGGAAGCGATAGGGGAAGAAGATGGTGGTGGTGTTGAGGTGATAAGGGGGGAAAGATGGAAGTTGAGACCCTTCTCTACCCGTTCGGCTAAGGTAAGAAGGTGAGTGATCCTTAAGAACATCGATGGATGGAACGAGTTAGGCGTCACTACTAGAGTAGATTATGCGCCTGACGTACATCGTGCAGCGGCGGCGATTTAGCGAGCTGAGGAGAAAAGGGCTCAAGAGACCCTCCTCAAGTCCACGTGCACGGTGTTCGGCTGTCCATTTCTGCCTCTCTCTGCTGATTTCCTGCCTTCTCCGCAGATCGCACCGAGGCTACTTTATTGATCCCCTTGTCGCTTTTCTTGTCAAGATGCTGATGGTGCGTTGCATCAAGCCGATTGTGATGGAGCGATGAAGAAGTAAGATAGGTGAAGATGTATCCATTCTAAGCTCGGAATGGTGGTGGTGGGGAGCATCGAAAATCGTAGTTCGCGACTCCGATCTTGTGACTGACTTGAGATGAATTGTGGTGGGTATGAACATCGTCTCGCAAGCCCATTTACTACCGTGGGAAATCGTGTGAAGGAGGCTCACTTTCCTCTTTGGCAAGCGCGGAAAGCATACCTTCACGCAAAGAGCCCACTTTCTCACACACCTCGAGATGAAGAGAGCATCTCTTCCCGTTGAGGCTCAAGCTCAAACCCGAGAAAGTTTGCCTGCATAAGCAAACGTTGCTTCTTTACCTTACCCTCCAAGGGAACATATGCAAAGGCTTCGGAGACGTCTCAGCAACGCTAGTAGTCTTGACTTCTGTCGTTGAAGCGGCTTGCCTTGCGACTCAAAGAGTCAAACATTCGACCGCACCACTTGACCCGCTCAACTCTTCTTTGACTCATTGATCATCAGCTACACACCTCATCGCACTTGTTGCAACGGACCTAATCAGCTGCCACTCGCAGACTCTACGTTACAAAAAATCTGCTTTTTCCAAAGCACCATATATCGTCCTAATATCCAGAGGCTGCCCCCCTCTCTCGAACATCAAAACTTCGCATTCGTTCTCTCGTTTTTGGTACACGCCATCGATCGAAACACATTCTGACCTTCAAAATGCGCACCTCGACTCTTGTCCTCCTCCCCATCCTGTCTTTCGTTCTTGTTTCCGGGCAAACACCCCCTAACAGCCCTCCTTCTCTCCCCCCTCCTGCCGGTCGAGCCCTTCTCTCCCGAGGTGCTGAACTCGAACCTTTCGACTTCCCTCCCTCCCACCAACATACCTTCGACCCTTCACTCCACCTTCCCACAACTACACCCATCCTCGGCCCACCCTCCTTCTGGACCGAACCCTCTCTCCATTCCCACTATCTTTCCACTCTCCATCTCCGCTATCATCCCCGCCTCTACCCCGTTCCACCACCCTTCTCCGTTTGGCTTAAAGAACAAAAACTCATTCGAGCCATCAACATTCTCTCAAGTACAATCGAACTCGATCGATATCGACCTGGTGCAACACAAGCTGAGTTGTTGGAAGAAGAAATGCATCTTGCTGAATTGAATATTCTGCTAAGATTGGTTCAGATTAAGACTACGTTGGATTATGCGAATATTGCACCGGAGTGGAGGAAGTGGGAAGAAAGTATGTATAGACATTGGGCAGGGTTTTTGGAGGTTAGTCAGAGGGAAAGAGGGACATCAGGGTGGATTGAGAAACATTTGGAGTGGTTGCAGGGGCTGGTGGAGGAAGCGAGAGTGGAGGAGAGGGTGGAAAGAGAGAGATTGGATGAGTCGACGAAAGGTATGGTGACAAGGTTGGGGCAGGCAGAAGGAGGGAAGGAGGAGAACTTAATTCCGGAAGGTAGTGCAGCACCAAGGAGAGCTTTTGGCAAAGCAGTGTGGCCAGTGGTAGGGAGTAGCGAGGAAGAGGGAGAAGGGAGTCAAAGGATGCTAAAGGCTGCGGGAGATGGAAGTGAGAAGATGATCGAAGAGATGAGGCTCGCTGTTGAGAAGGGATTCCATCTTTGAGTCAATACACACACCAATGTTTTCTCAGTCGCCAGCATCACTGCTGTGTCCTGCTGTGTTCCGATATTATTTCGAAAGAAACGCTGTTGAGACGAATGGCTGTGATAGACTCGTATCTGTGAAGTGCCCAGTACGCATCAGGCGGAACGTTGAAGCGGGCCGTGCGAACCATAGTCTCCGTCACTTCATTTCGCTCTCACACCCACCAAAGCTTAACGCCGACACATGCATATACTTGTTCGCCACTGCAGGCTGTGAACTACTGTATCCTCTTAACCACCATTCAAGCTTTTTGCTCCAGTATCTGTATCTCGAGCATGTCAAGTCACAAGCTTTCAAAGAACACCATCGCACTAGATTTGATGGCAGCATTAATGATGATTATCATTGCAGCAGCATTACCAAAAACGCCCTTCCGTTCGGGCCCCATCAACGATGCATCTAAAGGCAGTTATTTAGCTCGCAACTGGATGTGACCACACATTTTTCACCATGCCCTAGCTTCAGCAATTGCTTCAATTGTTACCACGCATCACAACCTCTACCCGAACTGAAACCTCGGCGCAAGCTTTCCCAAAATCAACTCCAACGTTCTGACCGTATTCCAATCCTCGACATAAGCCAATTTCACACTCGGGTGAGCTTTTACCTCCAACCCTTTCTCCGAAACAACTCTTGACATCATTTTCCAATCCCTAAAACTTGCTTTTCTTAGGTCCGCCAGATCAATTCTATTTACTTCACCGGCTGTTTCTGCGTGATGTAGCATGATTCTGGCAAGTAAGCACAAATCAGAAGCGAATTATTAGTATTTTGTAAGCGGAACAAGTTGCAGTGTGTGGGTGGACTTACGCTCTCATCTTGAGCAACTCTTTGATCCGACTATTGAGCAGATCGGCGTTACCGGGATGGAAAATCCTATCTTCATCAACGACCGGTGGGAGGTATTGAAAAAGATGCTTCTGCCTGTACTCTTCCAAGAGTCGATGATAGTCTTCAGGATAGACGACAGGCTCGGGTGATCGAGATTGAAGCGCAGCTTGAAGATGAAGTACTCCTGATGCTGGGAACTTGGTCATGCCCGAACCTCGCACATCGCCGGGTCCATGACCGCTTTGAGCCATAATGGTGCCGGTTGAGTCAAAGAGCATCCATCGAGACCTTCGTTTGCCTTTTTGAACGGTCTTCTGGACTGTTATAGTGGCCTCCTTTCCTTTGGAAGCAGATCGTCGAGGTGTAGGGGTACGGGGAGAGGGTTGATCCTCTTGAGAGGATTCAAGTACGACAGGATTTTCGAGCGTAGCACCGGCCTTCTGCTGTGTAGGAAGGGAAGGCTCTGCATGATTCTGTGGCAAGTTGCGTATGGGTACAGAGTTCCAGCTACTAGACTCGGCTTGCTGCTGAGGATGCCACTGAAATTGTGAGATGAGGTGAGGATGAAGCTGAGTCTCAAGATCAAGCTGTGGAGGGGGAGCGACCATGAATGGTCGAGACAATGGGCCAGAGGGAGAAAGGTCTCGAGTGGTGCTGCCAGCATCAGAACGCTGTTGCGAGGGCAAGAAAGACGCAGGGCCTGACCCTAGGCGAAGCGTCGTATCGACTCCTTCGTCCCAGGTATCACCGCGCCGATACAAGCTTGCTGCTCTCGTCAAGGAGAATAAAACAGCTGCGAAGAGTGCAACGCATCGCAGTAGGCTCATCGTGAGTTCCCGGGGCATGTTTTGCTGGCTGCTTCACCCAAAAAGAACGCGCATGAGCGTCTATATATGCAACTCAACGAGTCGCTCCGAGGACATGAAGTCTCTCAATGCGAACGAGAAGAGACGGTGCTCTGCTCATCGGTGGGGAGACTTCACACGCCCCTGGAGCTACAGCTAAAGCGAGTTCGAATAAGCTTTGCAACTCCCGCTCCCTCTTGCTACTGCACACACACATCTCCAAACTTCTCACTCCTGATGCCAGCCGACCTGAGCCTATTTGGCTTCCAGCTTATTTAATTTGCCCTCAAGCTCCGGCTACGACACATGAGAAAGTGGGACTGTGCAAATTGCCTACTGTGGTCGCAAAGCGGAGAAGATACTGCATTGTACATGGGGGAAATTTGGAGCCCTCAGATTCTCACATACTCACGGGCGTGTAAACATTCTCACCACACCATGCTGTACAACAAAATTTAAGACTTGTTTAGAGAACCTCTCTTTGACATAGAACATGATCAAAGATCGCAACTTAGTCCTTCTAGCGTGGTGAAACATCAGGCAGATGCTTTGCAATATCTTGTAGAACGCCCTCAATTTCCGCAACAAAGTCTTTCTCCTGCCTCAATCTGCTATGCAGAGAGACTCGATCCATCATGTCGTTTCGGATCGCATGTCCAGTCCATCCGAAAAACGGCTTTGCTAAGGTTGCCTTCTGCTGCTGCGTCAATGCTCGTCTCGTCTCAGGATGTGACAGTGCCCAACTATGAGATTGAAGGGTAGCGGATTATATTAGAGTCAGTCTCGAAGCTCACAAATTTCCAAGACTGAGAAAGCCGACTGGCCGAGCTTACCGCTTGAGCTGTTCAAGGCGTGTGATACGCTGCTGGAAGGGGACAAAGTGGCCAGGAAGATCGATATAGTTCGCCTTGATCACGGTAGTGAAGGATGGCGGCTGCTTGTGAGCTTCAACCAGGAGGTAATCTTGCCACCACGGTGCAATAGATTGCTGGGTCTTGAATTTAAAAGGATAAGGCTTGACGAACACTGGGGCTGCGGACGCACTCAGTAGCAGGCTCGCCATCCAGCTGAAAGCGAAAGTGTACTTGAGGTTGAAACAGAGCTTCATCTTGATGCTTGATATCGTAGAAAGGCTGGGATATTTGCTGTGCTTGAGTGACCAGCTTGACCTGAGGTCAGCCTGATTATATATCTTACATCTTGTCCACCATCATAGCTGGCAGGTTTGCTGAATTGAGACATTGGCCTCAGAAAGCGGGGGGGTTGGAGAGTCAGAGAACCGCATGTATAACAGTGGAGGAAGACCACTTTGATGCTCATTGTCTCTACGAAGCCGACGGAAAGACCGGTAACTTCCAGCGCGGGGGACGGACGCGAAGAGCGGTCCACTCTGATTCCATCCGCGTTCCATTATTGCAAGCTCATGGTAACGTCTTCCTAAGCCCGTCCTAGTTCCTCGGAAGCGCAGAAGCGCAGTGCAACGGCCGTCACTTTGCCTGCATGTTTGGAGCAACATGTCGAGAGTTCGGATACTGCCCTCGTGCAAAGCCGGAGTCCACTATGAATTTGGAGTACAGTCGACATCCCAGTGTGAGACCGCGGGCAATGGCAAATTGCACACCCGTGGTAATACCGTCCGTACAAGCGGGGTGATTGGACGTCCACTCTGATTCGATGCGGATACTGCAATCTCGCTTCGATTCAACCTCGTGGACCTAGCTGACATCGAGCCAGTGAAGATGTCAACTCGGATCCGAAAGGCGGAGAACTTGTCCCGAGCTTGAGATGCTTTTCATTTGGTGGATGCGAGTGTCAAGTGCTCAGGCACACCGCAACAAGCTCCCGGCTTCTGTGATACTCCACTGCGACTCTGTTAGTCGGAGGCTTTAGATACACGCTTTCATATCCAAGAAAGGGAGCAGACAAACTTGCCCACGACGATTTGAAAGGTCGAAATGAGGATCGCTTAGTCTCGGGTAATTACAGTAGCCGCACTGAAACAGACTTCTCAGACTGAAGGCACACGAGAGTGGGGAGACTAAGTTGAATTGTTTTCTTTCTTGATCTGGTTGCGAAATTACATCTCCGCAGAACAATGCAAGCTATTGCTTCGAAGAGTTCGATGTCGGCCAGCTGTAAACCGGCAGCTGTCAACCTCGACTCTGTCAACCATGCAGTGTCGCCACGCGTTCCAAAATCTTCTCGACTTCGCGAACATAAAGCAATTCTGCATCCAAAAGGCTGCCCGACATCTCCGGATTGTGCATGACATCAAAAGGGTGTACCTGACTCCACGGGTGAAATCTTTGCTGCAAGCGTTGAGCATCTTCAACTGTAAGTGAAGGGCCTAGCTGCAACAACACTTGTCTAAGAGGATCACACGCGAATATTGTGAGCCTGTGTTTCAGCAAGTGACTTTCATGTAAAGAGCCCTTAGGGTGCTTTGACTACTCACTTTCGAAGAAAGTCCAAAACGTTGATTCGATTGACATACCTACGGTACTCGTCTATGTCGAAGTTCCAATCTTGATCTACACTAAACTGTGTCCAGAACCTTGGGATCGCTTCAGGGAATTCAGAACGATACTGAAGCCACCATTCCGCATATCTCTTTCCTGGATTAGCCGCAGACCTCATTGGAAGCTTCTGCCTGAGGGGTTCAGTCATCACCGGCAAAGCGGACCTCAAGCGAGCCCTCTGTCGCTTTGAGAAAAGCCGCCGCTCTGGAGGGGCAGCGATGAAATTCTCTACAGAAAGCCCTGAGCCGAGAGGAGGGAACGGGAACCTTCTGTATGTGCGCCGGCCGAACGTGACCGGAAGATTTTCCCGATTGTGTTGAGACCGATCGGCGCCCATGAGTGTAGGCGCCTGCCTCGAGAGAAACGCTGGAGCGCGCATCGAGGGACCAGCTTCGTTCTGAGCGTGATTGTGTAGGCTCGTGTCGACCTGCTTGAGCTGCGCAGAGTTCTGGTTCACCTTGGGCGCAGGAGTCTCGGAGCCGAGACCATTGATGGTCCGTTCGGAGTCGAAGGACGAAGTCGGAGATGACATGGTCCAGCTCACGACCGGCATCCAAAGCATTAAGCTGTATGTGTACCGGAATAAGGTGAGTCGCATAATGAGCGTCAACAAGCAACGTCAAGGAGCACGAGGGATGGTGAAAGGGCGACGGTCGAGTGGCTTGACCAGCATCTTATATCCGAGTCGGGAAAGCACAGTAAGCGCACACGGAAGCAGCGGTCAAGGCTCGAGCCTACGAAAGCTCGCCGTCTGTGGAACCGGCTACCGCCTTGCCTTTGCCTCAAAATTGGCTCTTCACACAGTCAGGTGACTTTTTGATACATCTCACGACGACAACCGACAGTCGTGTGCTTTGACGCTTCGATCACGGCGCTGAGATCTCATTCAAGCGCTCTGGCCATTGGGTGAAGTGAGACAAGGAATTGGATTTCATCAAGGTGCTATTTTTTCTAGCGAATGTCGTGCGCTTTGACCAGCGACTCAAATCATGCTTACGGAGCGTGGGCTAGTCTGTGGAAGTCCTCCAGCTCAGCCTCGAAGGTGTTCAAGAGGAACGTGTCGATACGGATGCGACGTCCATATGCTCCAATAAGTTCGCCTCGCTGCCTGAGGCGCTGTTCGAGCATGTTTTGATCAAACGGCGTCTTCCCACCAAACATCTCTGTGAAAAGTCTCATCAGTGCAGCAGGCATGGGCTGAAGGAGGTTGTGCGTGAACTGGAATCGAGACTGCAGAGCTGCCAGGTAGCCCACTGCTTCACGTGAGAGCTGAAGCCTGTCTCGATTATTGAGGAGAAGTCTTTTGTCGTGATGGATAGTTCTAGTCAGAATCTTCGAATGGACAAGGACATGTCACTGAGAGCAATGGCACTTACTGGATCATCCTGTTGGCGCTGCCGAAGCGCTCGCCTTCGGAACTGTAGATGTAGTGCGGCATAGTGATGGACCATGGTATGCGCGGACTTAGCACAGGTCTCACCTCATACTTCTCGATGTGCTTGAGCCACTGCTCTCGCAGCATGGTCTTCACGTCGGTAGGAACGTGTTCATGGTCAAGCAGACTGTGTTCATCAAGTCGCCGAATCCCAATTGGACGAGCGTGTTGTTCTTGAAGACGCAGCCCGGTCGGCTCCAGTATCGCTTGCAAGTCTTGATCCGAAGGATCTGAGCCCAATGCACGACGAGCCAGACGCACATGGTCCGTACCCAGATGGCCGACTGCATTGGCAAGCCGCTCTAGCTCGATTTCGAGATTGTTCAGCAGATGAAGGTCATCTATAAATCGACGCAAGTAGCTGTTAGCAAATCCGTATCGAATCTGCAATAGTCTGGTATGCTCGTTGATTAGTGCTTCACGTCGTGTCGGCTCAGCAAAGATTTGCATGCCTAGCAGTCGCCTAAGGTCGTCCGCAGTCGGTGACATTCGGTTCTCCGTCCAGCGGAATCGGTTCCGCAGTGTTTGCAGATAAAGCACACGAATCGTATCGAGACGGAGCGGACCTCGATGTTCGATTAGGTAATCCAGAACCGGAAGCATGTGTCGGAAGCGGTTGCGACCGAGGTCACTGACCAAGTGATCACGAATGAGCTCGGCATTTTGGAAGCTGAGCATGCTGCCTCGAAGCTGAATCCTCTGCTGATATGGCTGATATTGCAAAGCCAGTAATCGCATCTGCTCCGGGTCATTATGAATACGGTCGAGCAAACCTTGGTGTAGACGCACATAATTGGCGATATCACCAGCTCCTGGAGTGTCCGGAGTCATCCCAAGAGTCGCAAGCGCTTGTCGGTCTGTCATTGGAGGCAGAGCGTCACGTGCAGGATCGTTAGCCGGATCTCCAAACGCGCGACTCCTTTCGACTCGCCTCGGTTCAAGATCAAGATGGTTCTGCGAGGACACATCCCGACGATAGAGCTTTCTCTTAACCAGAATTCCTGGATGAGCACCATCGAACATTTGGTCCAGTGCAGCCTCCATTCGGCTAGTCAGGAGGGAGTCGAGGCGAAAGCGCTCGCCATTTCGGATCCCAAGACGGATGCGGGTCTCCAGATGTTTCGCAATGGTGCCAGGAGGAGTACTGCGGGCTATGCCACGATTGACGATCTCGCTCGGTAGGGGTGACAGCAGCCGTTGACTGAAGCGAAGCCGCATCTGCAAGGCTCGAAAATAGCGCAGACGGATCGGATCCAATCCGAGTGGACCTGCTTGGTCGATGACATGAGTAAGCACTCTTTCCATATCACGAAAGCGGTCTCTACCAGTATCGTCCATCAACACATGCGCGAGATGATGATTGTTTGTCACTCTGACATCCCATGCTCGAAATGGATTTGCTTGTTGATAGGCTCTCCAGATATGTCTGAGTGATCGGAGAGAATCCGGGGAGCGAGGAACCTCTGGAAATGTTGGCCTGGCGGCTTGATAGAACTCTGCAAGATCCAACGCTCCCGGTTCTTCGCGCCGCAGTCTCATGTCGGCTAGTACCTCTTCGATGGTTGGGAGAGCTTCTGGATGTGAAGCTCCGTCGGAAGCAGTCGATGAGTGGCTGGCGGAGCCTTCGCTGTCTGATCCACTATCCAATGCAGGTCTGTCTTCTGATTCTTCGCTGTCTGAATCACTATCTAACAAAGATCTCTCCCCTGATTTGTCCCTTTCCGGCACATCGCGTTTCCGAAGAATTGGGCGCATGAGGCTTCCGCGTTCACGATGGAAACCATCGAGAATGTCCGACAGGATATGTTCCAAGTCTTCCTCGACATACTGACGGAATTTCAGATCCTGTATGTGGCGAATGTGTTGGACATCTTCGACGGTGGTGACATAGGGCGACACTCGTGCTATGATCTGGGGCCGTACTTCTTCGGGCTCAAAGCTGAAGTCGCCATTGACCCAACGAAAGACGCGATAATCTTGCTCGCCCATCGTCCCTGTTTCGATAATCTCGTCAACGGCCGGAGTCAGTGCTTCCTCTGCTCGGCGAAATCGCTCTTGAAGTGCTTCGATAAACGCAAGTCTAGGGCCATTGAGGTGGTACTGGTCTCGATGCTGTAGCATGTAGTTGATGATCGAGTGCATATCTCGGAAGCGATTACGACCTTCGCTGTAGAGCGCCTCGTGAATCATAACCTCGGGCGGCACTTCTCGTATACCCAAGCCCGAACGGAAGTGACGTTGATGATAAGGCCAATAGATATCTGCCAGCCGTCGAAGGTGCTGTGCTTCGACGCCTTGAGGCGGAAGCAAAAGCTGCCCATGCCTCAGGAAGTCTGCAATAGGGATCGCGCCAGGGTCGTCACGCGTCATTTGCAAACTTCGTAGGGTGTCTTCAATTGAGGCTCGAGGTGTTGAGGAGCTGGAATCTCTTCGACGAAGATCCAAGTAGGAATATTCGATCAGCTTGTTGCCATCGCGATGATTCTCTGTGACATCAGGTGCGGTCTTGCCGACCTCTTGCAACGTCTCGGTCTTGCTGCCTACACTCCTTCTTCGTATCTTGATGGTTGTGTGCAGTTGATCGACAAGACCGTTCATCTCTCGCTCCAGAAGGGAGACGAGATTGATGTCCTGAGCGATTCGATGTACGTTTGCTTCAAGCTTCACTTCCCTGTACCTGATTTTTAGCAACCAGTGATTCTTGGCAAACTCTTCCGGAAAGTGTTCCAGCTCTTCAGACCATGTGCTCCAAACCTCCTGCTCTGTTGGAGACATCATTTTGTCGGTCTCGTCCAGGCGTGCCTCAATAGCTTGAAGATACTGACTACGTATCGGATCCAACTTGAGCGCTCGAGCATGTGCGAGCATGGCTCTGCATCGTCAAAGGAATATGAAACGAAGTGGTGTTTAGCGTCTCCCGTTCGATGTGGTGATCTTCGAAGCCAGATGCTCCGAGACTGCTAAGAGGGTACTTACTTCACAAAACCATTCATGCTTCGAATCCTGTCTCGCCCTATCTCGAAGTAAAGAGACTTGTAGCGCTTGAGGATAGCTTCTTCGTCGGCAGGAGGACCCCAATTACCGTAAGCCCTATGATGTCGCGGATACGTTTCGACAAACTTTCGAGCTAAGGACTGCGGGACGCTTTCCACTGATACGATGTGGTGATTCTGCCTGTGGAAGTTGACGATGGGCTCCCAGAGTCGATCATCTCGAGTCATCTTGAGATGTCGGAGAGTCTCTTCAACGCTTGACGAATCAGGAGCGTCCCGGCTACTGCTCGGCGTGTCATCGTTGCTTCCCGAAGCTCTCCGTTCTAGGACCGCAGGTTGCTTGACTTGACTTTCTCCAGTATCGCTCGAGCGTGGCTGAAGATCGTGGGCGCCCAAGGGTCTTGCAAAGGCCTGGAGGGAGAAGACGAGGAGGCACAAGAGCAGCCATGGCCTCACCATTGTCAAGAGATGTCGATAGGTATCGTTGTTGTACTGTTCTCAGGAATTGCGGGATGTGGGTAGTATTTGCACAACGATAAACAAAGACAACAAAGTTCCCCTTTTATCAGTTTGGTCCGGACTTTGATGTGGATAGGTCGGCAGTGCACCAACTTGCATTGTTCCACTCTTCGCTCATGTTGATAGTAGTGACATTGAAGCTGTGACTCTGCCGAACTTTCATTCGTGGTGACTACAGTACATATTTAAATTATATTCTCAGCCCACCGAGGCTTCCTGACAACCGTCATATGTAAACCGTCCCACCTTTCGATAGCGTTCAAGCGAAGTCGATTCGACAGGACCCACATCAGCTCTGGTGGGAACATGCGTCTCCGACGGCAGTCTCACGGCTCCTTCATCTCTCGCCGCAGACTGTACGGCTGGACTCGAAGCCGAGTAACTGAATCACTTCGGAGCTCGGAAAGTCTGGACAACGCGCTAATTCCGACGATCTTGGATCCTCTCCGATGAGCGGATTCGCCAACCCGTCAGCTGCTCAGACCTTGCAGTGACACCAACAGAAAGTAAACCTCTTGTGGATTGGATCAGTAAGGGCCAAGAGGGGAATAAAGCTCGAAGCTGGCGATATTTTTCGACTTCGGGACAAGGGTAACAATGCAAAGGGTGGGAAAGCTTCAATGAGTATATGCGCTTGGCGACAACTTTTCAAAACTGATCATGGCTACCAACCCACTTCCTCCGGAATGATATCATCATCATTTTGAGGATCTGCAAAAGCTGCGCTTATGTCATTTTCATGTTTGCTTCGTCCGTAAGCAGCCTTGCTGCTCTTCACAAGTCACAGAATGACCAGTGGTGTATAAAGACAGGCGCATGGTCGATTGAGGTACCTCTCACTGATGCCGAGCTCTGCGGACCAAAACGACAACTTCATCGTACAGCGACTGGTGTAGCCGAAGGTCTCTCGACGATGAAGCTCTCTACTGCAGCCTCGACTGCCGTGTTCTTGACGCTGTCCTCAGTGTCCCGAGCCGTACCTCCGACTTGGCCTTCGATCGATCCACGTTTGCTGCAAAGCCGTATTCCTCCCGGAATACATTACAGACCGATTCCAGAGTGGTGGATGAGATACGTAGACCGGTTTGCAGGTCCGATTGATGACATTCTTCAAGGTCAAAATGTGCTCCCAAACGAGTACACCCGCTTCTATGAACGCATCGACGCCATTGACGAAGCCCGACAGTAAGTTCCACGAGGCTGAAAGTATGAAGGTAGAAGAACTGCCGTTGATCAACTGGTGCTACGTTTTCGCTCTGACGCGCAGGAAAGCGATCCAGCAAGCCGGGTCGAGGCTAAGTGAGGAGGAATATAAGAAGCTAGATCAGCCCTTCTATTCGTGGGAGAAACTTCCAAAGTATGAGAGGTACGCCATCGACAAGCCTCATGCGCTGCAACGAGCTGTGGTGAGCTTCGAAGAAGATCGCAGCAAGATCGCAGAGGCAGAGAAGATCATCTGTGACCTCATCGGAAGAGGTATCATCCATGGATGATCGGTCCGCTGCAGTGTCGGAAGATCGTACAGCTTCATCATTACCAGCCGACATCTTTCCCGAACATCCGTCATAGCGGCGAAGCAGCAATTTTCGCTGATGCTCGTCTCCTCGACTGTAATGTGAAGCGCCTCGATCTAATTCATGACTTTCTTCGTATGTGAGAGTGGGTCTGTGAATGTGATCTCTGCGAAAGGGTCTGAGAAGCTGATCCCGGCAGATGCGATGGAGTACGTTCCTCCTCATCATCATCTTCATCCCTGTGCGTGTGACGTTGCAGCGGAAGAAATGCGGCGACGTCATCGGGCCCTCAGGCGAAGCAACAATGCACGGAATGCGTGAGAACGCATACTACTTAGACGCAGCGATCCTGACGGCTTGGGGCTTAAATACGACCTGCCGCGAGCTGCGGTATTAGCTGTTTGCCAACGTCCGCCAATTCATAATTGGAGGTCATGCAGTTTATAAAGCGAGGGTCAACTGTTTCTTTCTCGCCAGCCAGCAACACTACCTTACATCAGTCGAAGATCCTACCATGAAGCTCCTTACGGTCCCTATCGTGATGTTGGTGCTCAACTTCGTCGCTTGTGCTAACGCAGCGGTAGCTGTGGGCCTTCACTCGACCCGTAACGAGAGACGAGCTGTTGGCGCAGGTTCCTCTCCGAATATCGTTGCTGGACAGCCTGTTCCGGAATGGTGGAAGGATTATCTGCAGACTTGGCACAACAAGGGAGAGTATGAAATCCTTCTGGGAAATTTTGTGGTCAAACCGGTCGTTGACTTCCACCGAGACCGAATCAATGATCTAAAACGAGTAAGATCGTAAGTTGGCAATGCTAAATCGTGTGAAGTGCCGTATGCAGGAGACTAACAGATCGCCTTTATTTCAATAGTAAACTGCTCCTGCTCGAAAAGCATCGGCAGCACATTCGCCCTCAGGAGTTGGAGATCCTTCGTAGACCATTCAACGGATGGAGTGTGCCGAAGAGCCCGGTTGAAAACCCTCACGAGCTCGATCGATTCGTGCTCGATTGGCAGCATGACACGGCCTTGATGAAAAAAGTCGAGCATACCATTATGGGCATCCTAGTTCGAGATGGGCATTAGCCGTGTTTGTTCTTCATTCATCCAGTGGTGTCGACAACGTATACGGTCAATCGCAGTAGAAGTCGAAGATGATCATGGGATGCTGGAAGGGTATATTGTAAATTAATGTGAGCATGCGGTGACAAGGTTGTATTGGGGTGATCTAGTCTTTGTTGGCTTTGACCTTCTTCTCTTTCTCCTCTTTCTTCTCTTTCTTCTCCTTCTTCTCCTTCTTCTCCTTCTTCTCCTTCTTCTTCTTCTTCTCTTCATCCTCTTTCTTGTCCTTGCCTGTTCTCTTCTCCTTCTTTTCCTTCTGGTCCATCTTCTTCCTCTTCAGCTTCTCTTCTGTCTCTTCACTTCGCTTGCGCTTCTTCGATGACGTCGCTTGCTCATTATTCTCCGCCACCGACTTTCTCTTATCTTTCTTCTCCTTCTTGTCCTCCTTCCTTTTCTTGTCCTTCTTACCTGTCTTTTCTTTCTTCACGACATTGCCATCTCCTGATGCCGATCCGGATGCTGATGTCTCGGGGATTTCGGCGAGCTGTTTCCTGAGGGCCTTCTTTGCGAGCTTCTTTTCCAGCTTTTCAGCATCCGTCTTCTTTGACTTTGACTTCGACTTTGGCTTGCCTTCGGACCTGCTGGCAGTCGCGACGGACGACGATGATCCCGAAGGCGAAGCAGATCGTGAGGCAACATCAAGAGCAGCATCGACTTCTGCATCAGACGCTGCAACCACCGTCTCGTCCGGCTTTGTTGGTGCAACCTTCGGCGGCTCAACCTCAACAGCCGGCACGATAGGTTTGCCTCGCACAAAATTGCTCATGAGCGTCTTCCTTGCATGTTCCCTCTTGGCCAGCGATGACAAAGACATAGTTGCTGTCCCTGCCGACCTTTCGCCCATGTTCCACGATGTGCCGCTGCTGCTTGCCTTTGATCTGTCCAATGTTGGAGTCGATGCGCCAGATGAAGCCGGTGATGGACCGATGGAGAGACTCTTCGCGCTTGCAGTGAAGATGCTGTTCCACCAGTCATCCGCACGATCACGATCTTTGCCGATGCCGGAGAGTGTCTTCTTTTGTGTAATGGCAAGCGGCTTTTTAAGACCTTTGCCGGCCTTGCCGTCGAGAGGAACGCCAACTCCCTCCCAGCCCTGTGACACTAGAAACGATGTTGTATTGAGCGGCATGATGAGACGTCGCTATAGGTTAGGGCTAGGTGAAGGCTATGCGAGAGGGTGAAGAGAGGAAGGTGGTTGATTGTACAAGCCAGCCAGCCAGCCTGAACTCTCACTTTCTCTGGTTTCAGGAACCAGAAAAATTTCCGGCAAAAAATGGAGAAGGGTCCAACTCCGAGATCCGAGTTCAGATTCCCGCGGTTTCTGCGTGTCTTCTCGAAGCGGAGCGCGTGGAGAGTAGCATCCGAGAGCAACACTTCTTGATGCTCGCTTCTGTATCTTCACAACTACATCTCTGCCAGACTCTCTGACGGAACGTTGCTGCGCTTGAAGCTGACAATTGGCGCCGACGAGAGCACTTTCAGACGGCGGCGGCGTGCTCACAACGCCAGCCATGGCAACGACCAGCCCCAGTCCCCGTGCGCCTCGGCGATCCTGGCTACCATGGTTGTTCCTTGCCGTCTCAGCAATACTGGTGACGTATTCGGTCGACTCTTTCCTTCGCCTTCCGCAACAACTCGCGATATCACAGCAATGTCGGATGTCACGCATGCGACCAGCCTATGTCGATCATACCGCCAACCTCGAGTCGTTTTCGCCATCAGGTTTATGGCGCAAGTATCGACTCTATCTCTACCGGGAACGAGATTTTGAGCCTATGGAGCTGCCAACGGGAAGTCCTGCTCTCTTCGTCCCTGGTAATGCTGGATCCTACGGGCAGATTCGCAGTGTGGCTTCCAGTGCTTCGAGGCAGTTCTACATGGAAAATGGGTCAGGCGCTCGACGTGAAGAGTGGAAAGATGCTCCTCCAGGCGTTGCGCATACGGACTGGTATACAATCGACTTCAACGAGGATTTCTCCGCCTTCAGTGGCTCGACACTGATAGAGCAGGCTACTTTCATCAACGAGGTCATTGCCTATCTCACAGACCGCTACGGCTCGCCAGCAACTCGAAACTTTGCCGCAGGAGAGCGCAACTCGACCGTACCCATTCTCGCCCATAGTATGGGTGGTATCGCAGCTCGGCTCACTCAACACCTGCCCAACCATCCTCACGGTAGCGTTGATACTATTGTCACACTCAGCACGCCGCATGCATACCCGCCAGTACCGTTCGACCGAAGTATCGAGTATGTCTACTCGCTCATCAATCAACCCGTCGTCCCTCCCGAGCAAGCTTCCGCTTCACCATCCAAGGCGAAGAGCCGAGCGCAGCATGTGCCGCCGCTTCTTGTCTCTATCGCAGGCGGTCTTCTCGATACACAGCTTCCCTCGGACCCTTCCTCACTCAGCTTGGCTCGGATCGGCGAGTCCGTAGCACCATCGCGCATCTCGACCTTCACCACCTCACTGCCTTCCTTGTGGTCCTCAGTAGATCACCTCGCCGTCATGTGGTGCGATCAGCTCCGTGAAAAGATCGCAAGAGGCTTCCTCCTAGATATGATGGCTTTTGGCCGTGTCTCTGACGAGCGTAATGCAGGCGGAGTCAGTGGCAGGAGCAGCGTCTTGCGACGAAGACGTGAGCTTTGGAGACGAGCGCTCAGCTTATTCGATGTCGCAGACGCTGGCAATGGCGAGATTGGCCCTCTGGAACTGATCCCATCGGCAGACTGGCTTCACGATGAAGATCGCGACACCTTCGTTGTTGAAGGTGAGTCTCCCTCCGTCCAGAGACCAACAAGTGGCCCTGACTCGGCTCTTTCAGTCGATCAAGCCAACTATGTCTTCCGCATGCCAGCCAAGCTTGGCGAAGGTGATCAAGACCTACACGCTTTCGAGCTCATCACAAACCTCTGTGTTGGATGGAATCCGTCTTCTGGGATGGGAGCACCTATCCCTCAGCCTATTGAGGTTGTCGTCCAACTCTGCACCAACAGCCCCGACTCTATGAACCCGATTGGCGGTACAAAGACCTCGTGCCAGCTTGTTATGCCGTGGCAGTGGGAGCTCATTCCACCTAGTCTTTTGCCACGAACAGACGGCTTGACGGGAATGTCAGCAGATCAGATCGACCCAAGCCTGCCGGAATACAAGAGCTTCCCCGATGCGGAAGAAGTCTATCACATCCCAGGTCTCGCCTTCCAGCGCTTGCGCCTCGACGCCAACTTGCTCAAGAGGCAGCGTGTCGACTGGATCAGAGTCGAGAGGAAGACCGACTCGGGCATGTTCGTCCATTCGAAGGGGCTCAAGAGCTTTGTTCGTGGCGGCTGGATGCGTCAAGCTGATGGTCGTATCGAGACGCACGGAAGCTCTGTACTGCTCAAGGCTGGTGAAAACTCAGCCGTCCAGCAACATCATCAGGACGCTGGATTCGCGACGACAGGCTCCATTCCCATTGCCGCAGAATGGATTCTCAAGGGATACGGCTCGTCGCTGCTTGCCCGAAAAGTCGAGGTCACTCTCAGTCAATGCTTGATAGAGAATCTTGGTGTATACACGCTCAATAGGAACGATGACACGCAGCACTCGACCGATCCTTCCTTCTCGCCTTTCTTACATATCTCAAACCGTGCTACTGGCGACTCCCGATGGTATCCGCAACTCGTCACGCCGCGATTGGTTCGCGAGATTCGTGCTGGTAAATATAAGGGAAAGCCTATCTCGTTTCTTTTGGCGCTGCATGGCAATGCTCCTTTCATGCCCCCTGCTAGAGACAGCGTTGATGAAGTCAGAGTTCAGCTCTGGTCAGATCAAGCGCTTCTTCGTGCCGTACCAAGCAAGCAGCTGGCTTGCAAGTCGCCAGTGGAGTCGATCCGCTTGTCAGTTGACTGGAAGGCTTCGGCTGGTCTGATCCTGTTGCGGTACCGCTTCTTCCTTGCAGCTTGGCCGCTTGGTCTTCTGTCCATCTGCGTTGGCTTGTCGTGGCTTGCGTGGGCGTCGAATCCAGATCAAACCGTTTTGCCAGCTCCTCTGACTTCGATCATGCAGCCAGCCTTCCGGACCCCGCTCCTCGGTCACAGAATCGACCCTCTGCTTGGTCTTCTTGGCTGTCTCACGGGTGTGCTACTGCTTGTCGACAGCATCCGCCTTGCTCTGTACAAAGCGATGCCAAGCGCTCAGTCAAACGGTCCTTCGTCCGCTCTGCTTGGCATGGTGCTAGGTCTCAGCGACCATTCGTCTTCCATGGGTCTAGTGCCGTGTTTCCTCATCGTCTCGTACGCTGCGTTGCTTGTCATCGTGGTCACAATCCAAACAGCCTTCAAGCTATGCGCTGCCGCGGTATCAAAGTTCGGTCTAGCTCGCAAGTTCGACTGGGTAGGTGCAGCCACAGCAAGCTCCGACCCGCTACAGTGGAGTCGTCAATCGATGGCAGGTCTTGCAGTACTTCTGCTCTCAGTGGTCCTCTTCGTGCCTCATCAATTCGTATTCCTCTGCATCTTCCTCTTGCAGATGCTCAACACTCTTCGGGCTCAGCTCGAACTGCGATCCGGCCCTACTCCTGACAAGGCACGCGAAACCCGCTTCAACCAGCATTTGAGCATCTTCTTCATCCTTGTACTGCTGCTGCCTCAAAAAGCCAGCTTCCTAGTCACCTGGGTGCGCAACCTAACCTCGGTCGGTATCACAATCCCAAAGACGACTGCGTCATGGCTGGATCACAACGTCCTTGATGTTGCTCCAATTGTTGTGCTTGTCTGGTTGATGGCCGGCGGACGCATGCTCGAGCCACCTCGGACGGGGCTGGAAGCCAAGTCGATTGCAGTGGGCTTTGGTGTGGTTGGATGGTATGCGCTGGTGTGGGGTATCAGATACACCTATCGCACGTATGACGCTTTCAACGCTCTCTGTGTACTTTTGGCTCTCTGTCACTGGAGAGCGAGGCGCAGTGGCGGCAGAAGCAGGCTTGTTCGTGGAACTCATGGCAGCAAGGATTCGGACGAGACACTGGGCATGCTCAATGACCCCGAGGTTCCCAGCGACAAGTTTGGAGCTGGCCATGACGCCGAATCTTACGAGCTGCAAACAGGATCTGGTTCCGCACAGTTGCCCATTCACCATTTCGCCTTGCCTGCCTCTGTGGCCGCGAAGTCCGATGCCAATGGCGCCAGTACCACCTTGGCCGGCAAAGAAACTTCTCCGGCAAATCCACCTTCGAATGAAGACAAGCTTGACGCTCTCATCGCAAAGTACCTTGAGACTCTGGACCAATACCAGCAAGTCAGAACTACCTCCACGGATCTTTTCAGCAGCGGATACCTGAAACTCAGCCGTGCAAAGATGGAGTATGGTCCATCTCGTCTGAGCAGCAACTCGTATGACTCGAGGTTGCTTGCCGAGGTTCGTGCGACCGTCATTGATGGCGCCTCTGATACAAAATTGGCCGGTGTGGACTTCGGATTGTCGGTGCAAAGGGTAAAGCCGGACTATTCTCATCTTTTGTCCGAAGACAAGGGTCTTCTGATTGATCATCGGCACGAGAAGAAGAATGATGTTCAGGATATCACGGCATCGACAGGGACGCAGAGAGATTCAGGGACAGGGTTGAGGAGACGAACCGGACCGGATGCTCCTACCGAGCATTGCGAAGAAAGGCATGCTAGCTTGCCGAAGACCTCGCTAAGCGCTTCGAATGGAACGCGAGGGTCCACCTCACCGCCGTCGGGACCTGTTGCGGAAGATGCGGAAGGAAGAAGGGAACCGGCGAAATCTATGGTACAATCTGATGCCAAGAAAGATGACGATGCAAGTGAGAGTCAGCAGAAGAACAAGAAGAAGGCCATAGCATTGCCGGATGCTCTTCTGCAATTTGGTGGCTTGCCTTCGACCTCCTTGCGAGGCGCTCAGGCTGATTTGAGGAAAGCCTTGGATTCGGCTCTTGGGATCAATGGTACTGGCCTTGTTCAGCTCGTCCAGCAGCTAGAGGCTTTGGCAGAGGAAATTGCGGACTTAAGAACTGCCTCGGTATCCAGCTAGCAGCACCTAGCAGCCGTCTTGTGTCGGCATGTACTGTATTTTATTTCGTTGTCAGCCTCTCGGAACGCAGCTTCGAAGCGAGATGAGTGTGGGGAGCCGATCTCAAGAAGCGTCTGTGAAATTCACCGAGGTCGAATACCGGTCATTTCCGCTGAAGGCACGCCGTGATGAGCAATGAAATCGAGCACCGTGTTTGGGTTTTGCGAACCCTGAGATGGTAACTCGCTCTGCAAGCGAGCCTAAGCAAGAATGCCAATTGGTCGCATCCCACCATCCGCTTCACTTTTGCAGCATACTTGACCGCATCTCGCAGTACAAACAGCATGGCTCCCACACGTTTGTCTAACCAGACTAATGCAATGCAGAACCAGCATCAGCGATGTGCCGTTCCTCGATGTGTGTCACCACACCATCCGGCCAATGAGATTTGGATAGAGTTTCGAATCACATGGTTCACCGCTCGTGGGAATTGAGCACCTTGGAAGGGGCAGCGGATGTCCTAGCAAAACAATGAGTCCTGATCGCCAACGTACAGTTCAGCGACGGAAATCGCTTGAAAGGCTCGGCAGGGATCCCGAGCCCTACTAACATCTTTCACTGACTTGCTGAAGATTGTAGGAGATCAGGGAGGAGGCTCTTGATTCATGGAACACACGTTGCATGATCGAACGCCAAGCTCGAAGTCAAACCCACTCAGCAATGTTGATGATCGAGTCGAACTTCGTGTGGTTCATTTGCACGCTGCAAGCAAGATGCGGCTCTGCTTCCTCCATCTTCTCATGGCCCATCCCCATAGAAGAAGCAAGGCGAGGATGAAGATTTGTCTCTCGTCGTCTTGCATAACCGAGAGTGGGGGAGGAGAGAAGAGAACAAAAGAAGTACAGTACGTTGTGAAATTGGCCGGTGACGCGCAAAAGTAGAACCGAGATCAGACCGGCCGGTCAAACGGCGACATGTTTGCCGACTCTCCGCATCTGGAGCCCCAACTCGGTCTCTATTGTATGCAACGAGCTCATCCTCTTGCGCAGAGCCGCTGCTCTCCTTGCCTACACAAACAGTCCCCACACGAGATCACAGGTATACGGCTAGAGAACCATGTAGTCACCGATGAAAGAAGTCTGAGTGGGATGATTCTACCGAAACTCCGCTCCTTTTTCTTCTTCCTTTGCTTGTTTCTATCGGCCCTAGCTCGGCTTCTTAGCACAGGAAGAGAGCATGCCGTCTCAAAGAAGCTAGTGGCCTGGTGGATTTGTATATATAGACTAGCCTCAAATGGAGCTGAAGCGTTGTCGTCTCATCAAACCTCAAGACTCCTCACCGAACCCGCCAGGATGATCAGCCGCAACTCAACAGTTGTAGCTGCCGTGCTAGCCATCGCCGCTGCCTTCGGCGGCAGCACTGCAGCTCCAGCCACCTCGATGGAAGATGGTGCCTACTACACAAACGACTTTTTCGCTCGCGAGAACGGTGCACACTCCTACACCGGCCCTTATACCACTGGTGGTCAGGCTTGGGCTAAGGGCTTCAATAAAGCCAAAGCCCTTCTCGACCAGATGACGGTGGAAGAGAAGGTCAATATTACCACCGGCTACACCGGCAAGTGTGTCGGCTTCACTGGTACAGCTCCTCGTGTCGGACTCGATGCCTTGTGTCTTCAGGACGGCCCTGCCGGTGTCAGGCCAGCACGGAGAGTATCTCAGTTCCCAGCTGGTGTCACCACTGCCGCTACATGGGATAGGGAGCTTATTGCTGAGAGAGCTGAAGCTATCGCTGAAGAGTTCAAGGCGAAGGGTGTCAACATTTGGCTCGGACCCGTAACTGGTGGACCTCTTGGTCGTGCTCCTCGTGGAGGCAGAAATTGGGAAGGTTGGAGTCCTGACGAGTTCTTGACCGGTCAAGCCTCTTACATCACTGTCAAACATGCTCAAGACAAAGGCGTTGTCACTTGTGCCAAGCATTACATCGCCTACGAGCAAGAGACCTTCCGTGACCCTTACAACTTGACCGAGCCTTACACTATCTTCCCACCTCTGGAACAGCTTCCTATCGACTCGATCATCGATGATCGCACCACGCATGAACTCTACATGTGGTCGTTTGCAGAGGCTGTTCGTGCAGGAACGGGTAGCATCATGTGCTCTTACAACCGTGTCAATGGTAGCCACGCCTGCTCGGATGACTACTCGCTCAACTACCTACTCAAGGAAGAGCTCAACTTCCAGGGTGCTGTCATCTCTGACTGGGGTGGAACATGGTCTGATCAAGATTCTGCTCTCGGTGGTCTTGACGTTTCCATGCCTGGTACTGCTTACAACGGCAAATTCGGTGACTTCTACGGCAAGTCACTGGAAGCACTGGTCAACAACGGATCTGTTCCGGAGTCGAGATTGGACGATATGGTACTGCGTATCTTGACGCCTGCTTTCGAGCTTCAAGATGACAGCTACCCTCAACCTTCCTTCGATGTTCGCGACTTGAGTCTTCCTACCAACAATGTCCGAGGTGATCACCACAAGATTATCCACCAGATTGGCCTCGACTCCATCACTCTTGTCAAAAACAACAACGCTGATGGTCGAGGTCTTCCCCTTCGTAGCCTCTCCGAACTCGAAACTCTCGGCGTTATCGGCCAAGATGCAGGTGACAACCTTCAAGGCGCCACCAGCTGTGGTCAGGATGGCAAGTGCAACATCAACGCTTTCAACGGTACCATGACTATCGGTGGTGGGTCTGGCTGGGCTTTCCCTCCTTACATCATCACTCCTGCTGCCGCCATCCAGGAATACACTCGCTCTGTCGGTCCCGATATCAACATTCACCTTGACAACTGGGATTTGGAAGGCGCCAAGGCTCGCGCCAACTCTTCCGAAGCTGCTCTCGTCTTCGCCAATGCTTACGCTACCGAGGACCAGGATCGTCAGAACCTGACCCTCTGGGCTAACGCTGACAACCTGATCAAGACAATTGCAAATAACAACAACAACACGATC
This sequence comes from Ustilago xerochloae, assembly GCA_928856705.1. Taxonomy (NCBI): domain Eukaryota; kingdom Fungi; phylum Basidiomycota; class Ustilaginomycetes; order Ustilaginales; family Ustilaginaceae; genus Ustilago; species Ustilago xerochloae. The sequence continues at coordinate 156,380 of CAKMXT010000010.1, forward strand.
GTTATCCTTCATACTCCAGGTCAAGTCGACGTGGAAGAGTGGATCGACCATCCTAACGTCACTGCGGTTGTTTTCGCTTACTTGCCTGGCCAAGAGGGTGGTGCATCACTGCCGCCCGTGCTTTGGGGCGAGCAGAGTCCTAGTGGTAAGCTCCCCTTCACTGTGGCCAAGAAGGAAAGCGACTATCCACCAAACACGATCGTCGACACACCTGTGAAGAACCCAGTTGCAGACTTCACAGAGAAGCTCTTGATCGACTACAAGTGGTTCGATTATCACAACATCACCCCTCGCTTCGCTTTCGGACATGGTCTGTCTTACACCAACTTCAGCTACTCCAACTCACTCAGCGTTAACGAGACCCCGAAGAAGGATCAAACTTCCATTCAGCCAACTAACGAGAAGCTGCTTAACGGCAAGAACGGCGCTGGTCTTTATGACTCCGTCCTTACCTTGGAGACAGAGGTGACTAACTCTGGCGATAAGGTGGGATCTGAGGTGGTCCAGCTCTATGTCGGATTCCCTGCTTCTGCTGATTCAAAGGACAACCCTCAACCAGTAAAGTCGTTGAGAGGCTTCGAGAAGTTGAAGGATATGCAGCCAGGCGAGACTAGGAAGGTCAGCTTCGAGTTGAGGAACAAGGATATTGCCGTCTGGTCGACCTTGGGTCAGGGCTGGAAGATTCCTGAGGGTGGTGAGTTAGTGTTCAGCGTTGGTGAGAGCAGCAGGAAGATTCGTTCGAAGACTAGCTGGGTTTACCAGGGCTAGATGCTGCTGTAGTAGAGTCGAAATACATTTGCTACTTCTTCGTTACATCGTATCTGTGTGAAGGAAGAGTTGAGCTTGAATGTGAACATCTGCAAGCCTTCAAGAGACGTCTGAGTATCAGCTTCTGCGTAAAAGAGATGGTCGAATCGCGAGCGAAATCGGAACTTCTCGTGACATCTCAAGTCTATGCAATTGGAGGATGAGCTTCGACGACATCGACCTCCGTGACTCTGCAACAAAGAAGGATGCAATGAAGACGGCATCTCTTTGTGCTTAAAACAAGAGAACCCATCTCGTGCTGTTCGATGAATGACCCAATGATGTGCGATACCCGATCTTCACGATTGGCTCTAGGCTCTTGGACCTACAGTGTCCAATGACTACTGATTGACGCATCGAAGACATTCCCTCTGGACGTGATTGGGTCGGCCCATGTTTGAACAAGAAGATTATGCGGCAACGTTGCCGGCCTCAGGTTGTACACATCCTCGTCCAATCAATACAATATCAGATTGTCTTCGGCGCCTACCCCAGCTTTCTTCGGCGGGTTATCTTCGACACAGCATCCTCTCTTGGTACTGTACAGCATGAACTGCCTCCGGCTTGATGGTCCTATCTTTGGAGTCGGTTATCGGTGAAGGGCCGAACATTTGCGGGGAAGATACCGTATCTAGTGTCCGCTATCACGGTCTTGACGGTGTACCGATTGCACCGAAGCCGATCAGAAATCATGTGATGGTCAGCCACTCGGGAAACGGCAGTACTGTAAGCGACGGCGACCATGTCGCCGACGGTCCTAGGCGAAGGCAACAGGTAGCGAGGTCATCTTCGTGCGTTGAGAGGCTTATGGCACAAGAGAAAGGGTGATATTAGGTGCAAGCATGTGATTGAAGCATAGGACTGGACTGGTTTTCGCGAAGAGATACCAGATTGGCGAATCAGAAACAGGAACAGGGGCGGTCGCATGATTCGGGAGAGTGTGCTCCGTGATACACAAGATATACAGAGCTTGTTGTGATTGGATGGGTGTGCCGAAAGGATGACCTCGCGTGGCGGGAAGTCTTCGCTGCAGGAACACCGTTGCATGGGATCCATTTGGCACCACTTGCACTCGAAGTTGCGTCTGTCACAAGTTCGCGGACACTTACAACCGTGCCCTGGTAAAGTCTGCAGTGCCTTTGTGAAGACACGAGCAAGGATGGTAACTAGTTGTGCTCTCGAACACAGCATGTGCTGCTTCTATTCAGGTTGAGATCTGATTGCTTCCAGCTTGACTAAGTTGTTTCCTGTAGCATCACAAAGAATGACGGCCAATCTCATGCTCTATTAGCTTCGCAAAAGCCTATCTGACCGGGAACCACAACGTATCTCAAGAGCTGCCAAATCAACAGCAGGTAAAAAGTAGTCACTGAACTAGGCTTCGTATGCGAAGCATTCTCAGAGGAGTTTTCTGAGTTGGGCACGGAGCGGAGCTAGCTGCTACCGGCGGTCGAACCGCCGGTTCCTTCTTCTTAACAGCCCTGCACCTGTTTTGGTTCCCGCTCCGCTCACCCGTGTCACAACATCTTTGGGTTGAAAGGCAGGCGAAGGGCAACTTTGGACTTCAAGTGTGCATAATGTCCGTGACGACACAAGGCGACGCAGCTGGCAGCGAAGTTGAAGCGAAATCGGAATCCGGAATTGCAGCGTCCCTTTGACTGCTGTACCAATCGTAATGCGTTGCAGCTCGATGTTATTCCTCGATCTCGCAGGAACGAAAGCTGCAGCTCATCCCAATGAGCATTCGGAGTACTTTTGATCGACTTTGGACTGTGCTACAGCGCTGATTGGGTGTTGAAGGGTGGCGGCCTGGACCGCCGGCACAGAATCTTATCAGTTCAAAGCCCGCTTTTTTATTTGAATTTCAATTTTATAGAATTTTAATGCAGTCACCGGCAACTCGCATGAAGCTCACCTTGCCGCTTTGACAGCTCTACAGCTCTGTACACACCATTCCTGCGAATTGAATACACAGTGTACCAGTGAGGCTTTTCGAAAGTAAGCACAAGAAAGGAAGACCCATGAATAACGGCTACCAGTTTACCCAAGCGATCAATGCGAACTCTATACTTTATTGTTAGCTTGCCGTGCTTCACAGCAACATGACGCCGTGTCTCCCTAGCAGTACAGGAGCAACAGCAACAAAAATATCGATGCAACGAAGAGACTTCTTTCAGGTGGCACCGAGAAGCCGTGTCTGTGGGTCTGGGGTGAGAGAGCGTGGCAGGGCGGGAATTACGGACCGGTGGGACTTATCAACAGCAAAGAATAGCATGAACGCAGGGTTCAGGGAGGCTATATTTCTTCGGGACAGTCTCATCCTATCATTGGATGCGACCACGCACTCACTATCTCGAACTCTGGCCAACTTGACCGAACATGCATGTCTCAAGCAAATCGCTGCAGATTCATGTTGGAAATCACCAAGCTACAGTGGCCAGAAAGCAGGAGAGGAGCGTGTCCTATTGACTGGTGCTGGGCTTTGTCGAGCCGACGGATGAATTGACACTCCGCTCTCATGTTGCCGTTTTGGACATTCGGAAGACTCTCTTCCGCATGAACCCATACCCTCTGGCTATCGCTCTTCTTCTCAGTGACTGCCAGCCATCGCTCTTCACCTTCACCTTGCTCGCGATGCGCCATACTTTTTCTGCAGCCAATCAGGATTGCTGCGTTTTACCCCGCACTTGCACCAGATAACGCTATTTCGCTCAACTCTGCGTGATTGGCCAGCGAGGTTCGATTCGACACAAGATTGATGCATCCATTGACCGAATCTCCGCCTGAGGACGACCCGGCGGTATCTCTTTACAGTCTGCCTACGGCTCGAGTGCTTATTCTGCCGCCAAAGGCCGTCCATGGTCGTATCGTACAGTCGAACCCTCTCACCAGGACAGATCGCACTACGCCTTAGTGCGAGTTTGTCGCAGCTACAGTCGCTCGTTCGGTCGAACTCTGCAGACAATGAGGCTTCGACGCAGTTGCTCAACCGAATCTTTTCGGCTTCAATCATGAAACGGAGATCTGTGCTTATCACTGTACGTGCAGACTGTTGTTGGTTCAATCTGGCTTCATTCGCTTTGACGACAACGAGGACTGCAAGTATGAAGTGTCGAGGGAGAATACGATGTGGGCGAGGGCACACGACAGTGGCGAGGGCACTTCAACAGTGTCACGACAGCAAGAATCGACTCTTCAACACTTCACCTCAGCTAGTCGGCAGGCACAGACGGACTTCGAATTGCCGCTTCGGCACCCAAACGACGACCCTTCTCCGCCTCGGCTGCCCTTTCGACGCTGTCTTCTAAGTTCTCGTCGAATCAGAAGACGACCTTGTCATCTCTAGCCATGCAGCTGGACACGCTCGGTGCCAGTCTAGAACTATCAGATGATAGCCATGCTTTTCCGACCCCAGTGACCTTCCACTTTGTCTTGTTCCAAGCAGCTTGCGTGGTGCAAGGGCGTGTGCCGGGCAACACAGCGGCGCTCAGTGCTCCGTAGTCATGCCCTTTCGTGCTTTTATGCCAAAACACCTTATCGCTTTCCTTCTTGATGAAGTCGTGCCAGGCACACATCGATGCAACAGCAGCAGATAGAGGCAGCTCGCTTATTCCGGTCCTGTCTCAAGTGATTCTCGATCCTGTCACCTGATTGGTCTTCCCCAAACTGTCCCTTTGATTCTCTTCAGCCTATCTGTATCGTTCAGTAACGCTGTGTTCCTGTCCTATTCGATGTGGGTTTCGCGTAGATAGGATGAGCTTGCTACGATTCTCTACCCAGGTGTGAAGAGCTGAAGAGAACAGAATATATACGAGCAGCACCTCCGACGAATTTCCTCTTCCCTTCTTAGATTCTTATCCCTCCCTACGTCCCTCCTTCACTGTCCGCCAGGCTCTCTCGACCTAGGCTCCTCCCCCTTCACAGCAGTCATGGATCCCATCGAGCCCAAGGCCCCCGCGGCCGGCTCTGACACGAGCTCCGAGAAGCTCAAGAACGAGTACTCTGACAAGGATGGCGTTGAAGTTTCCAACGCCGCCTACGTTCTCAAGAGCGACCGTGCCGACCTCGAGGGTGGTAACATTCCCGACCATATCCCCTCCCCTGAGGAAGGTCACGTCGTTCACAATGCCAAAGATATTGTCACAGAGCTCGTCAACCTCGAGGATGACCCTACTTTGAACCCCTGGACTTTCCGTATGTGGTTCCTTGGTCTCGGTCTTGCTATTTTCGGTTCCGTCCTCCAGGAGATCTTCTACTTCAAGCCCCAAGTCATTTTCGTATCGCTTATCTTCTTGACCGTTATTGCTTACGTTCTTGGTGAATTGATGTCGACCGTCATCCCTCGTGGTGGCTTCATCGGCAAGTGGCTCAACCCCCACCCTTTCAACCTTAAGGAACACGCCGCTATCACCCTGATGGCTTCCGCCGGTACTCAGTCCGCTCTTGCCACTGAGGCTCTTGCCGCCCAACAGCTCTTCTACGGTGGTTACCCGTCCAAGGCCGCTGGTATCTTCCTCGTTCTCTCCTCGCAGTTGATCGGCTACACTGTTGCCGGTCTTCTCCGATCCGTTCTTGTATACCCCGTCAAGATGCTTTGGCCTTCTAACTTGCCCTTGACTTCGCTCCTTGACTCGTTCCACCGCAGTAAGGGACCCGATGCCAAGACAATCGTTAAGAAGCGTATGAAGCTCTTCTGGATCGTCGCTGGTACTATGTTCGTGTGGGAGATCTTCCCCGAGTACATCTTCCCTGTCCTCGAGGGTGTTTCCATCTTCTGTCTCGCTAAGCAGAACGACATGGTCTTCACCAACCTCTTCGGTGGTGCCTCTGGTAACGAAGGTCTTGGTTTCCTCTCCATCTGCTTCGATTGGCAGTACATTGCCGGTCTCGGTTCGCCCCTCTGGCTTCCCTTGGAGACCATGGTCAACTCCTTCGTTGGTTGGATTGGCTGCATTATCCTCTTCATGGGCATGTACTACGGCAACATCTTCCGTGCTCAAGACTTCCCCTTCTTGTCGCAGGAGCTCTTCGACACCACCTCGAACGGTACCAACGCTTTCATCTACAACCAGACCGCCATCATGACACCCGAGTTCATCATCGACGATGCTGCCCTCAAGGCTCAGGGTCTTCCTTGGATCACCACCACCTACCTTGCCTACCTCATCACCACCAACCTTGGTCTTACTGCCTGCTTCACTCACATGATGCTCTGGAACTACCAGGATCTCAAGGCCGGTTGGGAGTGGGCTTACCCGGCCAGCCTCAAGGAGTTCTTCTCTGACCCCAACTGGTACAAGTTCTGGTACAAGCGCACTGAGGAGGAGGAGGCCGCTTGGGTTGAGGCCAAGCTCAACGATGACCGCTGCGATCCTCACTACCAGCTTATGATGAAGAACGGTTACAAGGAGGCTCCTCTCTCGTGGTGGGCTGGTTTGCTCGTCATCTCGTGGGCCGTCGGTCTCGTCTGCTTGTACGTCATGAAGGCTACTCTCCCATGGTGGGGCTTCATCCTCTCGACCTTGTTCACCTTCGTCTTCACCCTCTTCTTCGGTGCCCAGATGGGTATCACTGGTTTCGGTTTCAACATCCAGCCCATTTGCCAGATGCTTGCCGGTTACCTCTTCCCTGGTCGCCCTCTTGCCAACCTTTACTTCACCTGCTACACCTACAACGCCATGTCCATGGGTGGTGTTCTTGCTCGTGACCTTAAGCTTGGTCAGTACGTCCACTTGGCCCCCATGTGCACCTTCACCGTTCAGGTTGTCGGCTGTCTCGTCGGTGCTCTCATGAACTACATCATGATGATTGACATTGTCCAGAACCAGGCTACTATCCTTAAGTCCGTTCAGGGTACCAACATTTGGTCCGGTCAGAACATCCAGCAGTTCAACACCCTCGCTATCGCATGGTCGATCGCCAAGGACATGTTCTCCGTCGGTGCCAAGTACCAGTGGGTCACCATCGCCTACTTGCTCGGTTTCCTCGTTCCCATCCCCATGTACCTCGGCAACAGGTTCTTCCCTCACCGTGCTTGGAGCTACTTCAACTTCTCGATCATTGCCTGGTACATGGGCTGGCTCTTCGTTGGTATCAACGCTTCGAGTTCCATGTACTTCGCCATCGGCTTCTTCGCCCAGTTCTACCTCCGAAGATACCGCCCAGTCTGGTTCAACAAGTACAACTACATTCTCTCCGCTGCCCTCGACGGTGGTACACAGACCATCGTCTTCGTGCTCACTTTCGCCGTCTTCGGTGGTAGTGGTAAAGCTCGTCCCTTCCCCTTCTGGGCCGGTAACCCCGACACATCAGTTCATAATCTTGATTACTGCATGGTCGACCCCATCGTCGTCTCGTAAACGCATACATACCCTTTTTCTTGACACTGAGGGCAGCCGGCTGACTGTCCAACTATCATGCAACGCTTTTGACGTTTTATCCAATTCTTGTCCATATGTTGGCCTCGTCACGAGTGATCACGATCAGATGTCTTTAACTGTAATCTCAATCTACTCTCGTACCATTATCTTGCTATCTGGTATGTGTCGTATGTGATGGTATCGATTGTTTGTATACTGTATTCTGACTGTTCTTTGAGAAGGCAGGATCCGCTGCTGGCTGACTGAGCGGCACATCTTGACAGCCGCCACAGCCAAAGGCCGAACTCTTGAGTTTATCTGACAGGCACCAGATCGCGCGTCTTTTTTGAAATCGGGCGAATCGGGCGGCTCATTCTTTCACATGCTGTCGTGGCTTCACTTTTTCATGTCTCGTATCAGCTGCCGCAAATGTTACACAGGACCGCAAGCTTCTTTGACGCAACTTGGGACTACTAGTTCCGTGCTTTGATCCACTTATCGCGATGACACAGCCTCGACTGAGCCTGACCTGTGTGACTTTCACGCAACTCCCTGCAACTGCCACCTCACTCTACTCGCTTCGCCCTTGACAGTGTGTGAATGAACAAACAAATAGAAACGAAGCTCGGAGATTATTTCTGTCACAGGCTCAGCCGAGGCATAGGCGAGGGTACAGTAGCTGAGCAGCAGCAGCAGTCGCTTGCATCCTCTACATCCTCGGAGGCACTGTTGCCTCTTTTAGATCTTGACAGTGTACCACAAGGCTGGTGGTGGTCACGCTAGCAATCCGATGACTGGTCAGGACTGCACTTACCGTGCTCGTCGACTACGGCGGCTCCCTGCTGGCGCCTTCGATTGTGGTATGCTAATCTTTCATATGAAGCCCGCTTTCTTTTCGTGTGTTGCCTCGAATACAGTGTGACCGAGCTCATTGATGACGCTCATACCGTCGATCCTCAACATTGTCCTTGTGCAGGAGAAAGCTAGAGTAGGAACGACGAATTCTCAAGCGAGCAGGCTTAAGCATCGCGTTGCCAAGTCTGACACTTTGGTTCTTTCACAAATTTTTTGATACTCAGAATTGCGCCCAAAATGTTTCACGCAGAAAAGGTCTCCACGGCAGCCGAAAAGCGCTCAGTCTCTTCTTCTGCATAAACGAGCGCTTAAACCTCCTTCCATCTGGTGCCTGAGGATTTCACACTGTCTGCTTGTGCAACATGATCCGCATTCACGCTGGACCCTGCGGTTTGGGATCCGACTCGAAGGTCGACCGCCCCTGTCATACTCACCCCACACACACAGTAGCCTCGCCGAAACTTCCGCAGCATCTGCATTGTACATGATGATGTTTCAGAGCAGGGTCGCTAAAGTACAGTGTCTGCAGCTACGTTCTCTTTCACGTAGTTGCATCATGGCTCAATGAGAAAGGTATATATGTTGGCGCTTGATACCTGCCTACTTTCCTTCCCCGCAACCATCCACGATCCCATTTTCCTTCATCATAGCGTTGGCCACCATGACAGCCACAACAACGACCACCGCTGCCTCTGCAGCCACCAAGAAGCAGTCCAAACCTATCCGTACTCCCCAACCTATCCGACCTTCTCAAGGCCCTCTCAAGTCTACCTGGCACACACCCGAGAACAAGTCCACATGGTCCATCCACCACTGGTTGATCCACTTCTTCGGTATTGACCCTATCCCTCAAAACACTACCGCCGTAATCCATGAGAAAGATGATCCTGTCCCAGTCTGGAACAACGCTCAGCTTCATCTCTGGATCGCAATGCGAATTCTCCCCGCTGTCGGCATTCAGTACCTTTACACCCAGTGGGCAGGTCGATCCTTCCACCCAGTCGCTAACATCTTCTACTGGGGCACATTCGTCTCGCTCTTCGGAAGCAACATGCTCAATGTCCTTCGAAAGCTCACCACCAACGTCGGTTACCTCCAACCTCAAGCTTCGCGAGATGGTATCCCTGACGTCAGGGTGACCGAAGTCCTCAACTCTCTCCTCATGACAGCATTCTTCCGCCCCGCAGCAGCAACTCTCATCATCTACAACCGGGACGAGCCAGTCACACTTTCACCCTGGCTACCTCTAATGGTACCCCTCTTCTCTCTCGCGGTCGACTTCTGGTTCTACTGGTACCACCGTATCATGCACGAGTCCGACGCTTTGTGGAAGTTCCACCGCACACACCACACCGCCAAGCACCCTACTCCCGTTCTTTCGCTTTATGCTGACATGGAACAGGAATGGTTCGACGTCGTTTTCATTCCTCTTCTTGCATACTTCACGTTGAAGCCATTGGTGGCAATGAGCTTCTTCGACTGGATGATCTGCTGGACTCACGTCATGTTCATCGAACTTATCGGTCACTCTGGATTAAGAGTGTACGGTACTGCTCCCGCGTTCGATCTCCTGCCAATGAAGAAGTTCGACGTGGATCTCATCATCGAGGACCACGACAACCACCACTCGAGAGGCTGGAAGAAGTCGGGTAACTACGGTAAGCAGACCAGAGTCTGGGATAGACTGTTTGGTACTGTTTTGCCAAGAGTCGAATCTCTTGAACACCTCATCGATTACTCGGACAAGGTTGCTCTGCCTCAGTTCTGAGCAAGCCGAAATTAGAAAGATGCTTTTGTCAAATCACACGGCAAATTAGTTTCCGTATTAATGTTGTTCCATTCATCATGTAAAGTATAATCAAATTCGCTAGATATCCACTTTCATTCGGTCCGATAATGTCACATAGTCAACTTCAAGAAGAACCCGTCGTTTGTGAAGTGTGTTACGAATGAAGAGCCAGTCTGACCTCCAGTGAGTGTCATGGTGTGGTGTGGCGTCAATGTGAAAAATTGCGGATCTCGGATAGGAGCTGCAAATGTCAAAGCGAAAATTGGCCGAGCTTTCCTCCAAAATTTGGTGTTCTTCCAAGTCTTCTATCTAGACCCTACCTTCTGTTTCACCTCATCAGCTTCCGCTCATCATACAAAGATGGCGGACATCACAGAACCCCAAGCCAGCAATGCTGATGCTGGCTCTGGCTCCAGCCCAGTGGCTAAGCGAGTCAAGCTCGATAACGATCTCCCCGCCGCTGCCCTCCCTACCGAGACCCGCATGACAGAATCCAGGGCAGGTATCACCGCTTACCTCTCTCCCAACCTCCCTGGCTTCAGCGGTATCATCAAACAACGCTTTACCGACTTTATGGTTAACGAAATCGACCCTTCTTCCACCGTTTGTCGCCTCACCTCTCTCGATCCACCTCCAGGAAAGCTTCTCTCGCAACTTCACCCTTCCTCCTCTTCTGAAGCAGCCCCGAGCGCAGAGGCAACAGCAAAAAAGCTCGAAAAGGCAAAGCTTGAAGAAGGAGAGTGGCCGGCTAATGCTGATGAGATGCTATTGACTTTCTTTGATTCGGCGTCTATCGAAGGCTTGAAAGAGATGTGGTCTAAAGGAAAGGAAGGGGAGAGTATGGCGACCGGCGCAAACGCAACAATAGTTTCGGCTGCAAGCATCACTACAAGACCATTGGAGAACAAGGAGGAGCGAACGCAGGTGCACAAGCTCATTCGTGAGCTTTTTGGTGGAAAACTTGCTACTGATTCGTGTAACGTTCGACCGATGGGAGGCAGGAAGGCAATCGAAGACGACGAAGATGCGCTCGCAAACGGAGGTAGCATGGCAGCAACTACACGAATTGCAGTACGATGGGCGAATAGATCCGATCGACGATTTGGAGACGACTTGAGTGAGGAGGCGATAACTTCACCGCCATACATTCACTTCTTACTACAAAAGACAAACAGAGATCATCAGGAAGCGATGAGTATGCTTGCTGAGAGTCTTAGGCTTGGTGGTGGTGGAGGTGGAAGAGGAAGAGGGAGAGGTAGAGGTGGGTTTGCTGGAAGAGGTGGTGGTCGACCACCAACGAAGGATCTAGGTGTGGCAGGAACGAAGGATAAACGTGCAGTCACTGTTCAGAGGGTTTCGCTCAAGAGGAATCGGAAGACTCTCGAAGATGTGTATCGTCTTGTTAACGGCATCAACGCCGGTGTGGGTGCTGGCAAAGGGAAAGGTAAAGGTAAAGGCAGGACTGTGGTTGACGCCACATCGACAAGAGCTGATAGAGGTATTCGGATTGGTCATCTCACTTACGCCGACCAGCCTTTCAAACTCGGACAACTCAAAGGCAACGAGTTCACCATCACTCTTCGCAACGTTCGTCCTGCCATGCCCTCCGCCGAAGTCGACGAGGAATTCATCAGCTCAGTTCGAGCTTCAATGTCCGTTCTAGAGAACCGAGGCTTCATCAATTACTTCGGCATGCAACGATTCGGCACAGGAGCCATCCCTACTCATCACATCGGAATTCTCATCCTCAAAGCTGACTTCAAAGGAGCCATCGATCTTCTCTTCACCCCTCGTTCTGCCTCAAGCCCTTCAGCAGATGATGGAGACTCACTCGACCTTCTCAAAGCTAAGTCTCTCTATCACGAAGGAGAGTTTGAGAAAGCTTACTTTGCTATTCCAAAGAACTGCATTGCCGAAAAGAATATCTTAGATAGGATGAGGAGTGGAAGATGGACAAAAGGAGATTGGATGGGTGCATTTGGGAATGTACCAAGAACATTGAGGTTGATGTATGTGCATGCATATCAGAGCTATGTTTGGAATCGATTGGTCTCGGAAAGGATTGAGAGGTTTGGTGGGGAAGATGTTGTGGAAGGGGATATGGTGTTTGCTGATGCGAGTGGTGATGATGATGTATCTCCTGAAGATAACTCTCCTGCTGATCGGGATGACGATGTTGATGAGGACGATCTTCGAAATGACAAGTCCGAGCCTTTGGCCACTTGGCAAAGACCGATCAAAATTCTCACTCAAACCGATATCGAAGAGAAGAAATACACTATCTACGACGTAATTCTCCCCCTAGCCGGAACTAGTATCACCTTCCCACCCAACAGCTGGATGTCTTCTCTCTACAACTCCATTCTCGCTGTCGACGGATTGACCCATGACCAACTAACATCCGCCAAACAACCCGACTATCAACTCAGAGGCTCATACCGTCGAATCATCATCAAACCAAACAACTTCTCATACAACATCACCACCTACACCGATCCTAACATTCCTCTCACTTACACTGATGAAGAACTCTGTCTCAACCCAGACCTTGCTAATGAAGAAATCAAGGAGGAAACGCGAGATGGGAAGAAGAAGTTTACAGCGTTAACCTTAAAGTTTCAACTGCCTTCAAGCTCATATGCAACAATGCTAATGCGAGAGGCGCTGAAAGAGGATACATCGAGCTTTAAACACAGACAAATGACACAGCGGAGCGAGGATCAACAGTTTAAAGGCACCGCCACTGTTCAGTCATCTTAGATCGTAGCCCAATACGCTTGCTTTGCAGCAATCACAACGATCAACCCGATCGTCACAAAAGTCTGTGTCCGTGTTCATGTGTGTATTGCCTTTTCCATCCAACACAGGCTCAATCACACCAATACATTCTTGCCATCATATGAGTTCTGCAATAGGATCAATTCGGAACAAAAGAGCGAAGCGTGACGAAAATACGACGCACTGATTGGGTACAAATACAAAGAACTGGAACACTGAGACGTAAGAACTTGAGTCGTGAGACGATGTCGCTGTTTCAAGCAGCCTGCTTCTTGACCCGCTTCTGATCAAACGTGTTGCTCGAACCGGTATCCGACGATCGCTTGCTACGCATCGCAGTTGGCGTAGCTCTCTTCGCCTTGGCCGATGCACCAGTCGAAGCAGCAGCAGGAGCACTTGCACTCAACAAAGCCGCGTCGAGCGAATTGACGTTCCTCCTTCCGTCGACGATGACGATGTTCTCCATCGGGTCTGTTGTCCGCACAGCTCTTGGCGATGCGTGTGGGAAAGGCGACATGGCGGAAGGAGCTGGACTGCCAGAATTGGTGCGGATGTGTCCCGGCCGACCGGCCCTCTTGAGCGAGCCAGTCGAATCGGTCCTCGCAATTGCACGCTTAGCGAGTGTTGGAGCAGCAGCAGCAGTAGGCGCAACAACAGCTTGTTTCTTGGAAGCGTTGGATGAAGCTCGTTGTCGCCCTTGTGTGGAGGAGGGCGACGTGACTCGGCCATAGTTGGCTTGAGGGGACCCGAGTGAAGCGCTGAGGACGGGCGGAGGCTGTGCATATGCCCACGAAGAGGTGGGCATGCCGAAGCGCGCGTTCTTGCGACTCCAGACCGAGACGAAGAGGATTCGCTTCATCTTGCGATTGTAGAAGAAAGCGAACGTAGACCAGAGCAGACCTGCGCCGGTGCCATCAAGATCTTCTTCCTCCTCATCATTGAAGTTCGAGTCATGATACGAAGAGTACGAGGTCATACTCGAGCTCTCCATAGAAGGCCTTCTCTTGGCGTCGAAACCTGGACGTGTCAGCACCACATTGCCATCCGGGCCGATAGTGGCGATGCTGTGAGGGCCTGCTTTGCCACCGCTGAGACCGTTTCCGTAAACATCTTCGTCGAACATGGGCGCATCCGCATCCACCATTTCCTCGTCTGAGTCAGCTGCTGTGTGCGTACGAGCGCGTGGTGTGTCCTCGCGACCACGCATGCCACCTTCGTCGTCCCAATACTCCTCGTCCTCGTACGGGTCATCATCGCCGAGATCACCTTCTTCCTCAGGCTCAGCACTGGCATGTGGATCCGAGTCCATATCGGGATGGAAGGTGTATACCTCGCAGTCGGAGACATTCATGATGTCGTCGAGAATATGCGAGAGAGCGGGATGCGTGATGAGAGGTGGAAGCGAAGCGGTGGCTCCCGCTGAACCTGGAGAACCGCCGCTGTGACCGAGGGTAAAGCTGGGTTCTTCGAACGAGCCGGGGAAGGAGCTGTAAGAGCGCGGCGCATTGGATGAGGTCTTGAGGCTGAGTAAAGTGGTACTGAGCGAGTTGAGTACCATGGCGGGGCTCATCTCCTTGCGGAAATCGGCAGGGTTGACCTCGCTAAAGTCATGATCGGGAAAAGCGACATTAAGGGTTGCAATCAGCAGGAAGAGGGTCTTGCGAGCGGAGGGTTGGTCGAGACGGCCAAAGGGAGAGGCGAGCGCTGCTTCAAGATAGTCAGGCGGGGAGGTAGAGGCAGATCGAAGGTAGGATGACTCGAGATTTTTGAAGAGACGTTTCTCCTTGGACACTGTTTTGCAAGAGTAGGCCTCCATGCGAGTGAAGACCTTGCATTCTGCCGATTCGAAAGTGAGAGCTCTCGAAAGAAGCTCGAGCTCGGGGTATTCGAGATACTTCATGGTGGAATAATACTGATTGCTGTTGTAGGAAAAAGCGGGCAGAGATCAGTGAAGCAAACACGCAGGACAGATCAATGGCAATGAGAGACAGAAGAGAACCAATTCAAGCCAGGACAAAGATAAGAAGGTCAGCAAGCGCTGTTGCATTACGGCAAGCATTTGAGTCGGCGTAGACCGAACTGTGCAAAGGTACAGAATGAGAAAAGCATTTGGTCCGCATTGCAAGTCTCCGATCGACCAGTCTTGCGTATGCCATGCAGCCTACGTTAGATATGAACCGATGTTCAGCCCAACGCTGCAAAGGTCACGATGACGAAACTGGTTGATTAAAGGAAAGCAAGCGGACCAAGGCTTGGCAGAAGAAGCGGAAGAGGAGATTAGAAACGAGAATACTCACGCCTAGACTCGGCAGAATTGCTCTGATATCAGAAAAGTGATTGAATGATCAATCGAGCGGTCCGAAGAGAGAAGGCCTTGGCGACGTGAGGAGAGAAGAGCTTGCGATGGATCGGCGGATTGCACCGGGCAAGTAGAGAAGCTGTTTGAATGGGACGATTGACCCTACGCGTGGATCGCGCAAGCCAGCCCAAAAAGAGATGGTGTGTGAGGAAGTGGTGAGGATCGCCGAACACGCCTGGATTGGGTGCCCGAGATGGTCGAGATGGGACGTATCGCGTTAATCGCGATGATCTCGTTGACTCGTGTCAATCTTATGGATAACAGACGATGGAGGAGAGAAAGGAGGAGGAGAGGTGAAGGCAAGCTGACCTTGACCTCGACTCGCTTCAACGCGCCAGACGGCGGCAGCGGATAAGCCGGTCTGGCCAAGTGAGCAGCAGCAGCAGCTGAACAAACGCGGCGATTTACAGGCGCAGGTGCACGTTCGGAGCTCACAAAGAGGATCATCGGCCTCTCGACTTGCGCCGCCTTGCACCTTGCGGGGCGGGCGGGTGAAAGCGGACTCTTTCATAGCTCCAAAGGCACTTGAGCAGTCAAAATCGGCGCAAATACGCGCTCAACTGTCATTGAGTTAGCTTTGATTGAATGCGGTCCATCTCGTTTTGCTCACGTTCTTGAGGGTTCAACCCTCGATCGTTGTTGTTGTTGTTGCTGCTGCTGTAGAACAGCTGTCTATGGAAAGAGCTTTCGACAGCACGTTTTGTCGTCGGCTTATCCGACGAAGACAGGGTCATGTGTTGTCTCTGTGCGAAAAGCAGAGTCGATAAGATAGCGTCTTGAGCACGCTTGCTTGGCCCCTGTCAGAAGGCAAGCGAGGTGTCTCTCCTTTCGACTCCAATGGTTGTCTTCGGCCCATCCCGCCTTGAGAGTCAGCAATCGAAGAGGCCGTCAGCTTCTGCATTGACTTCAGTGGGTGTGTATCGCGCTGCGCAGTAATGGAATGCATTGCGGAGGTGATCATAGGAAGTGACAGAACCCTGCCTCAGCTGTGCAGGTGAACTGTATGCAATCGCAACCGCACAACGCAGCTGGGAAGCATGCGGTTGACAAGTCAACCAATCAAGGGTCGACATGAGCCAACTTTGTGTGACTCTGCAGAAAAGCCAGCTGTGTGCCGCACACTTCTGTCGGTCTCACATTCTTACAAAAAAAAAATGTACTTTCCCGATCGCTGTGGCCTTGGCCAGCTGAGATCGGAAAAATCAACGCTTTGTCACGTACGAATGAGCACACCGAAAATGAGAACGTTGCCTCGAGAAGAGTCTTAGAATCGTATTCAACTTTGGGGCAGAATCGGACTGTCAAATTGTCAAAGCAACAGCAACACTGTCCATCCGCCTTGCAACTCACCAAAAGTGTTGCGTGGATGTCAACTAACAGTCGTGAAAATGGCCACTTTCTCCAACACAGCGGACAGCGGAAAGCGGAAGGCGGGCGTGTTTCTTCTCTGTGTATGTGCTGCACGTCAGAGACAAAGTGTTGGATAGCCTCTCGCACAAGAAAGCAAGAAAACGAGACACAGCACAGCGCGACCTGTGCTCTCACACACAAAGATGATGATGTGTGTGACACGCGAATAGAGTTGGATGAGGCGCGAGAGCTTTTTTCAGATCCACCGAGCACCGAGCACAGCAAGCAAGCATTGCCCCCTTCCTCGTCTTGTTCGAGGCCCACACAACGTCGACACGCTTGCATCCACATCCACCACCACCACCATCATCGCCTTCCCTATCCGCCCTCGCGCCGACTTCCTCCTACCTCCTTCGAAAACTTTCGTTATACCGTAACTTCGCTCTCTTTTGCGCCTCGCGTGACGTTCGGGTCAATCTAACGCGTCTCACCTTCGCTAGACACGCACAGTCTTGTTCTCAAATATCTCCATAACGCTCTCTGCAACGACTTTTCACCATGCCCGCTGCTTCTTCTACTACCCGCAAGTCCACCCCTACGCGCAAGTCGACTCCTCGACGCGCTCGTTCCTCCTCGGTAGCTTCCAACGCCTCCACAACCGGTCCCGCTTCTCCCACCGCATCCCCTCGCAAGACCACCAAGAAGCAGAAAGAGGCCGCAGCTGCTGCTGCTAAGCAAGCTGCGGAAGATGTCAAGTCCGACCTCGCCCGTCCCAAGCTTCCTTCCAAGAAGAACCCTCGATTGAAAGAAGTCGATGATGCCGTCGTCAAGCTCCAGATCATCAAGCGTGAAGGTCACAACATCATCATCGGTCGTGTCAAGCTTCCCACTGTCAACGGTCAGGACCACGCTTTCTTGCTCAAGCGTTTCGACACCAACGCCATGGCTGCTTCTTCCATGTTCCGCCTCGCTTTCCCTTTCGCTGACGGCACCGCTGAGGCTGCCGAGATGCAGTTCCTTGACGCCAAGTACGACACGAACCGCGCCAACGGCGGATACATCCTCGAGGACGTCCAGGCTCCTGAGACTCCAAAGAAGCGTGGTCGTCCCCGCAAAACCGCTGATACCCCCAAGAAGGACTCGTCTACCGACACCGAGTCCGTCAGCGGCGAAAAGCAGATCCGCGTTCTCCCCGAAGGTAGCACTGGCGTTCGTCTTCAAGGTACCTGGATTCCCGCCGAGGATGCCATCGAAGTTGCTGAAGCCTACGGCATTGCCAAATTCGCCCTTCCACTCATCCATGCCACGGCTGAACACGCCGAAGATGGTGGCGCTCCCATTCTTACGTCCGCTCCTGAGGTAAAGACCCCTCGCAAGCGTCAACGTGTCTCTGCCGCCGCTTCTGCCGCTTCCGATGCCGAAGCTTCGCCCAAGATGGTCCAGAAGGTCACTCGCGTCGAGAACGCCGATGGAACCATCTCGCAAGTCAATGTCGAAACCACCATTGAGGCTCCGCCTCGCAACGGTATCCCTGCCGCTCTCTCTCAGGCTGAAATCGAAGCACAGATCGCTGAAGCCAAAGCTCTTGCAGCAGGTATTCAGAGATCCGCATCATCAGGCAGCTCCTCCAGCCGTGGACAGAAGCGTCGTGCAGTCAACGACCGACCTACTGCCGACCTCGACCCTCTTGCAGATGATGAGGATTACGCTCACAACGGTACGGTTGTACGTGCTTTCAAGAGAGGAACCAGAGTTGCTCGTAGACGACCCATTGCTACTACTGCAAGTGTGGTTGCAGCTGCTGGTGCCGTCGGTGCCGGTGCTTTGGCTTGGATCTCAGGTGGTAACCCTGACGTTGCTATTCAGACACTTCAGACCAGCTTGCAGAACCTTGGTCTGCAGAATGTTGACTTGGGACAGTTGCAGCAGATCGGTGGTCAAATTGGTAGCCAATTGGCTTCTTACTTGCCGTGGTGATTCACTCCACACAATGCGGAAGGATCTGCTTGGATTCGAAGCGCCTCACCCATCTCGCGCTGTTCCCATTTGTGACAAGGTGCGAGACGATACCTGCTTCTTTTTCAACGCATACCTCCGATACCGATACCGAGTGTCTCCTTCTCTTGACCTTTCTTCGGACAACTTTGCTTCTCACTTTCCAAAGCTCGCTCAACCGATGCAGCAATTCCCGACTTACGATGTAGATTCGCCCGCCTCGTGACTCTCTCTTTTTCTCTTTATGTACTTTTGCTCCCTTCGGACTCTTTCCCTTTACACACGCACACAGGCTCTCTCAATCCTCTTCTGATGAAGATGAGGAGCTGTGGTCTGGTACTATGCCTCTCCTATATGTCTTGTAAGGAGTGAACTCTCCTTCTCGTTTGCCGAATGAACCGGTTGTTTTAGTAGTGACTATTAATCGAATCTCAAAAGCTCAAACCTAGTTATCCAAGGTGATGTGTTACATTTTCTGATTCCGTGGCTCTGTGATTAGACGCCTCTCTGTGGTTGTGTTTGAGTCTGACGTCGATCGACCACTTGAGCTCAATTGTCAATACGATTCGATATACTCAAAAGCCATGCTAAAGGCTAATAGCACTACCACTCAGAGGCTTCTATCCTTATCATCGTCATAAGTGAAGATGGATGCGAGAGACAACACATAATGTTCGGATCACACAGACGAATCAAAGGTCCATGAATAGCTATGAGGTTGATATTAATTTAGAAAAGGAATGTTTTTCCAGACTTTGATTGCTTTCATCGACATTTACTCTAGAAAGAAGAAAAGAACGACGACAATCAGTATCGACGCCAGCTCTGATTCCATCGCGATATCTGGACTACTTACTGCTCTTGCCGTTGATAGCCAACAACTCGACATCGAAGATCAAATCAGCGTTAGGAGGGATAACACCACCTGCACCTCTTGCGCCGTAACCCTCGTTAGCAGGGATGATCAATTTAGCCCTCTCACCGAGACTGAGTTGGGGAACACCCTGATCCCAACCCTGAATGACACGACCGACACCGATCTGAGTCTCAAAAGGACCACGACCAGGCTTGCGGGAAGAGTCGAACTCCTTACCGTTAGAGGCAAGAGTACCAGTGTAGTGCATGGTAACGGTGTCACCAGCCTTAGGGAAGTTGGTACCATCACCGGGAGAGATCTTCTCGACTTGAACCATTTTTGATAGAGTTGTGTGGAAAAACGAAACTTGAGAAGGTGTTTTGATGGTAGATCGAAGAATGGGGAGCGTACGAAGGAATGACATGATGTATATGAGGAGAGAGGAGGGAGTGGCGAACGGACCATGAGAGAAACACAAAAAAAGAGCTTTGGCAAAGAAGTCTTGATTGGCTCGAGCGCAATTTAAATTTTGTATTCAAAGAGGAAGAACGTATACAAAATCAAATAAAATGGAAGTGGAGAGTGACACAGCTCTAGCGCGACGCAAAGGCTCAACGAACCACAACAAAGCATGAAGGAGAAGGCAGAAGAAGTCGCACGTCATCAGCACGTTCTGGTGTTGATGGTCACGACTCGTATCGAATGAGACGAGGGCTCCCGATTGAACGAGAATCGGGTCCGCAGGCACGATGGACCCATCATCACAGACTTGACCCGTAGATTCGTATGTACGAGCTATGCTTCTGTGAGAGAGCGGCAAGACAGGATTACATTTGATGAGCACGAGCGGTGGTGTGTAGACGAGGCTGTGTGCGTTGATGATGGTCCAAAAGAGGTAGCTGCGAGGCAGATCTATACAAGCGTGAGGGAGCATACTGTAGCTGATTGAATGAATCGTCAAGCATCTTGCACGACCAATCTGCTTACCCTTGTCACCTCTTCGGCTTTCTTCGCCTCTTTCCGCTCCTTCGCCCACACGTTCGGTCCCTTCCCTTCCATCTCTCTATAGGTACACCAAGCATACCACAGTGTCGTTCGGAGGGACAAAACGTCCTCCTTCCACGCCTTCTTGTAATCATTCACCAGACCTCTAAACTCTGCTGTTAGCTTGAAGCATCTCTCAACATTTTGAGGCGATACAAAGTCGACAGCTACCTTGATGCAGTCTGTCAAATTGCAGACTTGGTGCGCACATCCTGCTGGGATGAAGACTGCCTCGCCTGCCTTTTGATAGATGCGCCAACTTTTTACGCCGTACCTTTCCCAAAGCTTGACACGTTGAGGCGCCGAGATGAAGAAGCGTTGGATGTGGATCGGATCGTCCTTGAATTTGGCGGCTGCGTATTCTTCCCGCAAGAATTCTCGAAGCTTGTCGGCGTCTTCGGCACGGAAGATGTCCCATGCTGCAACGCCAGGTCTGTGCTCCTCTGGGACATCCTCTCCGGTGGGCGGTGCGGCGTACAGCATGATGTTGACCGCATCGGCGATGTCCATGTGAAGCCTCGTTGTACCATTCCCGTGGAGCCCTTCGCTGGCTGGCCAGGCATTGTACATCTTCGGTCCAAGATCTGGTTGAATGACGCCTGCGGGATAGCAGCTGCCCAGGTTGAGGACGCCTTCTCTCGTTGTGTACTCAGGAGCCGGTACGGCTAGATTGAAGTCTTCGTACAGCTGAGGGAACTCTGATTTGAATTCGGCTGACGGTGGCCAGTCTTTCAACTTCCAGGATCCTTTGCCTAGCATTTGCTCCTTCGTCTCGTCGTCTTTGCCGAAAGTGGAGAAAAACGTGCCAACAGAAACTACCTTGTCGATGGGCGGATCTGTGTCAGCGCGGACGATGTGGCACATGTTTGAGCCGTAGCGGCGGATCATCTCCTCCGGGTCCCATGTATGTTGCATAGGTGCGGCGACGTTGCGTACGAGGATTGGCTCGCCGTGAGACCATTCGCGTCGAAACGTCTCTGTGTCGAATCCTGCGCTGTCGAATATCCGCAGGTGGTGACTTCCAATGATATTGTCGGCGGTCAGGCCGGCTCGGTGCTGTGGCACTTCCTTCCAATTGATCGTCGATGAGTCTTGGTCATTTTCGCGTGTTGATGCCTGTGCTACGCCTTGGGCCGATTCAGCAATTGGAGATGCACTTTCCTGCTGTGCAGCAACATCGTTGACCATAGCAGCCTTCTGCGATTCCAACAATTTTCGCATGGTTTGGACTTCTTGGTCGAGCAATGTTGCATCGAACCTGGTAAGTGGAATGAGGTCCTCCGCCGAATGACTGCGACTTTGACTGCACATAACCATCCGCCGAGCCAATGCAGGGTCGGGTTCATTTCCATCTCGGATCGTCTGGCTGCAATCAGGGCAGTATTCTCTGCCGCACCGGCGACAGTATAGACTGGCAGAGAAGATGCTGGTGAGGCAGAACTCGCAGTTCTGTCGGCACTCGGTCTCTCTAGGTCTACGCAGGACTGAGTCTTGCCGCGCGTGGACTAACTCGGCCTCTAGCACAGGCAAGAGTGCTTTTGAGACGATCGTCAAGGCTCGTGATAGGTCATCCGAGGAGAGCGGTCGTCTCGACGGGAGATCCATCACGTCGTCGGCGTCGGGAGAGGACAAGAAAGCTGGCTTAGGGCAGTTCGGAAAGTCGGCAGGGTAGATGTCGTCGGTGCTAGGGTTGATGGGAAAGGCGCGGAAGCGGAAAAAGCGACAGATGTCTCCGACTTTCTTGCCAATGCACTGAGTGCATCTGCGATAGGAGGCATAGCGCCGAGACTGACACCACCCGTACTGGAGCTCCCAAAGCTGATCTTGTTCATCCTTGAAGCGACGGCATTGAAAGGCTGATGCAGATCCGTTGGTAGCTCTTGACCGAGATTTGCCGTCAGGATTCGACCCTGATGCCGGAGAAGGCCGGAAGTCGGTATCCATCGGCTTGCGGATTGACTTTGTACGACTGCCTGTTGTTGAAGTGCGAGGCTTCTTTTGCATCGGTTTGGCGCGCAACGGTTCCTCGTCGTCGTCTTCCGCAAATGGGAAGTCCGAGTAAGAGCGGTGAATGCTGTTTTGAGCTGCTCGTGCTGCGCTGCGTTTGGCCCGAGAAGGTGCGGGAGCAGCAAGAAGCTCCTCGACAATTGGATCCACAGCCTTGGTGTCTGCTTGCTGCGACGCGCTGTCGAGGGAAGGTTTCTGCTTGATATCTTGTGGTCCATCGATGGAGACGGCCCTTACTGAAGCGGTCCTTCGGCCCGGCTGGAGAACGGCATCCTCGTCATTAGTCTCCTCGGACAAGGAAGAGTCGGCATCTGCTGGTGCTGGCGGTGCTGCTAGGAGCAGCGCTTTGTTTGTGGCGAGGGCTTCAAATTTGGTAGCAGCAGGAGGTCGCTCGTTGTTGGTGGAGGAAGCCGATGAGTTGGGTGTTGTCCTGGATGCCGAGCGAGAGCGTGAAGGACCGGAGCGAGCAGGGGAGGGCGAAGCGGAAGTTCGCCTTTGGTAAGTCTTGGGTGTGAATTGCTTGAGCTTGCCTTCCGCGAGCTTGGCAGCATTGCGCTGCGGAACGATGCCGAATTCGGACATCGTGGCTGCCGGCATTGGAGGGCATACGTGATGCTGGGGTGGCAAGCTTGAATTTCACAGCACAGACCACGCGCGGTTGTATGAGCCAATGCTCATAAGTCACGATAGTATGTTGATTGTGCGTCTAGGTTGGATGGTTGCATCCATGTCGCTGCTGTACTGATCTTGACAAAAGCAGATGGCTCCTTGCGTCGAAAGTGAAGGCTCTGGATGAGACGCGGATGTGAGAGTCACTTGGAGAAGGAGACAACAAGGCGGAGAGCAGCTCGCGCCTTTATATAGTCTTCGAGAGACGGTGGTGCGGAAGAAGGAAGACTCGAGTGCTGTAGCGGCTGGAAAGAAAGAGAGTTGACTGCGCATTCAAGCGGGCAACAGTCCAAACGACGCGCTGTGTGGAAAGCCAACTGCATTCGATTCACGATTCACGATTTCAGGGTCCAACAGTGGGGAATTTGTCGCTTGGCTCTCCGAAATGAGTTCAAAACAGCAGCAGCGCACGTTGCTGGCTCTGCCTCTCGCCTGCCCTCTTCCTCTTTGCACTGGCCATACAGAACAAGACCTTCCATAATTCGCGCTGCGCAAAATTTCCGACTCTAGAAGCAGCCATGTGGCTGTGACTCGATAAGCCCCGAAGCTTGTGATCTGAGAAAGAAGCGTATTCTGCGAGAGGCGAGAAGGTTAAGTTGGTCGAACGACATCCTTTGAATTATGAAAAGCCAGGTGAAGAAAATGGCGTAGAAAAAGGTGATCCGGAAAATCATGCGTAAAATGGGCACGCGTTTTGCTGCTCAGTCTGCTTCCTTCAGTGGTGAAGTTCCTCCGCGGTTGGTCAGCTCGCATGCACTCGCAGCCAAAAAGTGACATACACGCCTTACGGTTGCCAGCCTGTGAGCATCTTAGCAAGTGGAGGCTTTGAGAACAAAAGGAGCGCCGCACGGATGGATGACCAGCATGGTCCCACACTTTGGCCTCTCTCTTTCTTTCTCTCTTCCTTACCATCACCACTGCAACAACTTTCGCATTCGACGAGAGCAGGACAATTCTCAGCAACGGCGCTTCAGCACCTTCCCACGCATTGCACCGGATATACTCACCACAGCGTCCGCGACAATGGCGCTCTTGACTTGGATCAAGGACGTGATTGGCTTGGGCACTGTTCCAAGCCCACCCTGGTCACCTGCGCAGCTCTACTCGATTGTACTTGCCAGCTTCAAAGCGTGGCCGTTCTTGATTCCTGTCCTTTCCCTCATCAACGCTCCTCACGGTCGATTTGCTTTCGAAAGTCTGCTCAACATCAATGGTAACTTTGGCTGGTTCATTATGGAAATCCCGTCGCCCATCTTTGTGCTCCTAGGCGCGCTCTCTAAGCCTTTGTCAACATCAGTAGTCAAGGGAACGTCAGGCTTCCTACCTCCTATGTCTGCGCTCTTCTCGCCTTCAATCAAGCAGTTCTTTGCGCTTCCTTCGGCCAATCAAGTTCTGGTGGTTATGTTCTTGATTCATTACACCCACCGCGCGGTGCTGCAGCCGCTCAGATCACCTAAGCGCTCGCCTTTGCACATTTCGGTCCCGCTCTCAGCATTGGCTTTCAACTTGATCAATGGCTTTGTGATGGGAAGCTGGCTTGGAGGAAGGACACCTTGGTCGGCTCTTCCGCAGCCTGCTGTCGCCTCGGCTGCACTAACTGCAGTTTCAGCCAAGACTGGCAGTGTAGCCTCATCCGTAGCTGCGTCGGAATTGGCTCGAAAGCTTGTCTCAACCGGGGCAGCCGATGCACTTGGTGTCGGCGCACCCGGTCTCATCTCGTCGTCGGTATGGAAAAGTCCGCTCTGGTACCTTGGCCTTGCAGGATGGGCCATCGGCCTCGCTGGCAATGTCTATCACGACGAGATCCTGATGGACATTCGAAGACCCAAGAAGAACACCCAGCAAGGCAAGAAGTCGAGCGATACCACTGACGTCGGAAAGGGCGCTGCTGCCCGCAAATACTCCATCCCACGCGGCGGTCTTTTCGAGTATATCAGCTTTCCTAACTATCTTTGCGAATGTAAGTTCAATAATCGTGCGAGCTCCTTGACTCACTGCGGGACATCCGCTTACCATGCATCTGTTCTTCCGCTTGCCGTCACAACAGGGTTCGAATGGTTCTCCTTCGCCTTCGCTGCACTCTACTCCCTGCCTATCTTCGCACATCTCTCTACCAGGGATGTCATTGCCACTGCGCTTTCGACGCCGCCTTTCTTGTTCCCATTTGTGCTCGTTTGCTTGATGGCGCCGAGGGCAACAAATGGTCATGCTTGGTACAAGAAAACCTTTGGTGACAAGTTCCCTCGAAACAGGAAGGCCGTCATTCCTTTTGTCTTTTAGATACGCAGCTGTCAAATGGATACCCTTTCAATACATCTTTCCTTCCCTGAGACTTTGTGATAGTTGTAGCGAGCTTATAAGTGAGTTGTGGAGTGCAAAACCTCGGAATTCGGAACTCTAAACGCGCGTGAGAGAGTTGCTTTTGAGCTTTGTTTCCACACTCTTCCCTTCGCATTGCGTTTCTCCAACACCCTCACCTACTTCTACACACATATAACGACACGATGGAAGACGACGAACTTTCAGCTATCAGAGCAGCTCGTATGGCCGAGCTTCGAGGTGGCGCCTCATCTGGTGGAGTCTCGGGTGGTTCATCTGCTGGACCAAGTTTCGGACAACCTTCATCTTCATCTTCTGGTCAAGGTGCTGGTGGGAAAAGTCAAGAAGAACAAGCAGCGCAACAAGAAGAAATGAAACGTCAAATGTTGAGTAGGATCTTGGATACTGATGCTAGAGAAAGATGTAAGTCCCTTTTCGCCCAGCCCTGTCTTTCTTGAACAAGGAATACTGACGATTGAAATTGAATGTTGGTTGGAGTAGTATCGAGAATTGGATTAGTCAAACCACAAAAAGCAAGACAAATTAGCGACCTTCTCATTCGAATGGCACAATCAGGTCAAATCAGAGGAAGAGTCACAGAAGAACAACTCATCGGTTTATTGGATCAAGTCGATCAAGCTAATGCTGCAGAAGGCGGTGCTGGAAAGATCACTGTAAGTCCCCAAAGTACACTTCAACCCAGAAGTTAAGATGGAGCTTACTGACATTATCATTGCGTTTCCGACGACAGTTCACGAGGAAGAAGACGGTTCAAGACGATGATGATAGCGATTTTGATATCTAATGTCTCAACGCTGATCAATGTCGAATCAAAAAGGGTCTCTCACAAATCCTTTTCAAGCGAATGTCGACTGCGTCAGAGAGCGTAAGTGCTTCCATTGAAATTGTGAGGGTATATGGCTCTATCGACAACAGTAGCTGTGCATCGTCGTTCTGTCATTGAGGCGGCGCTGCTGCAGATGCTTGACTCGACACTGCGTTGCCTGTGCTTGGTCTTGAACTCTGTCCCTGCGTCGCCTGCCCCTGCTGCTGTGTCTTGACATGGAACGTGCATCCTGGCGCCCCATTTGTCTCGGCAACCACCGTACTTGTCACCCCAAGTTGGCTCAACGCACCCTTCACCAATCCGACACTGTACCCTAGGAAAACCCTCGCCTCCTTCGCAGTCACTGCTGCCCCTTCTGCTGTACTAACGTGTTTCAGCGGTGTGAAGTGATTGTCGTGCAAGACATAGACTCCTCTATGATTTGTCCTTAAATTGTCCACTTGTTTGCCCCATACTGCAGTCCAGACTTCTTTACAGATGAACTTAAGAACGTCGAGTGTATCGGTGAAACGTGCACGATCGCGTGAGAGGGTTTCGGTGATATGGTATCCGACATGATGGCCAATCGTTTCAAGACGGGCTATGAGGAGAGATTCAATTTCCGAGAGCGTCTCGGATGACGTGGAAGAGGGTAGGGATGAGACCGATCTGACTACTTCACTGTTTGTTGAAGCTGCAGAGGTGGTGTTGACAGTGTTGGAGGAAGAGGCTTTGCTGGAAGAAGGTAGATTGATACCGGCAAGTCGAAGCTCTTCCCGAGCAAGAGATTGCTTGCGAGAGACGAAGCGCGAGCTGTGAATGAGTGTATGCACCATTTCTGTGGCCAGAGAGTGGAGAGCTTGGCTGTCGACGTAATGTGGTGTGGGCGTCGCTAGGTCTAGCACACCAGGAGTGATGAGGGCAGCAGAGGACCCTGGATGTGAGCCATCGCTATTTCCTGAGGCTCCTGCATTTGGTGGAATAGATAGGTTCGGCAGTGCGTGGGAGGGCCGGGAAGTCGACGGACTCGATGATGAGCCAAGAGACAGGCGCTCGATACCCTGGGTTGCGGAGGCGCCTGCTGAAGCTGCTTTCGACATTCTTGTCAGGCCGGGCGATCTGTGATTGAAGCTTAGTGGATAGTATGTGACCAGCTAGATGCTGAAATGGGCCTCGAAGGCTTTATAGTATCCCGTAGGTGCTAGAAAGAAGGAAGAACGGGATGCAATTGTAGAAGATGAGAAGGAAGAGTTGGTGTCGACTCGGTCCGTGCAGGTCGAAGCCTCGGAAAAAGGGTCGAGCGAATAGTTTTGTGAGTCTAACAATTTGGCGGCGTGGCCTCCACTAAATTGTGTCTTACTATCACGTGAGTCGCGTGGGCTGAGCCAACACGCGCTGTTTTTGTGCTGCTTTTTTTCATTGCATCCTTCCCCCGCTTCATCCTCTCTCTCTGCAGCAACAGCAGCAAGCACGGCCAATTCCAAAATTTCTAGCTTCAAGCAGCATGTCCAAGCTTCAGCTCGAGCCTCGTGTAGAAGACAAGTCCTGAGCGCTTAGTGCAAGGTCAAAGGTGTGTATCGAGAAAGAGAGAGGGAGTGTGTGTGTTGCTCTCGAAGCTGCAAGGCAAGCTGCGTTGCCGATCCGGCAACTGGCCCAGATCTCGAAGAAAGTGGAAAGTGTGTCTTGTGTTTCGATTGTGTGTGTGTCGGTGTGACCTGAAGCAACAAGACCCTAGCTCAGCATCTTGCCACTACTCCAACAACGCATCTTATACACAACATCGACCTCCTAGATCCATCACCATCTCCCCCTCACCAGGCGCAGGTGCGAATCGTCAAGGCATCGCTATAACGCCACTGGCCGAAAGCAGAGCTGGTCAATCATCGCTACTTAGTGCAGTGGCACAACGGAACAGCATTCTCATTGTCTGCTCAGCCTGCTGTTGCCCAAGCGACACCTTTGCGAGGCCAATCTTTGCAAGCTTAGCAGGGTAAGTATAGCTTCACCACCGCCTCGAACTCATCTCGCAGCCGTCATCGGTGCTATCTGGCCGCTGCAGCTGTCATAGCATGGTGTTGTTGTTTCTCTGTTGATCTATTGCAAGCTGGACAGGAACTGACCTCAATCACCCCTTGCCTCAATACGCTCTCCAATCTATCGCTTGGTCATAAACATAGCTCTACTCTCAAGCCTCGCTGTTGCCCCGTCGCCCATGAGTCTCGTCCACACCGTCGCAGTACCCCATAACAGCATCAGCATCATGGCATCTCAACCGCCTACATCGAGCAACAGTGCTTCAAGCTCTTCGCAATCGTTCTTGCTAGCGCCTTTGCAATCCTCAACATCTTCCAATGTGCCCATCACTCCCAGCAAGGCACGCAAGCAGGCTCAGGCGCAGCGGACACGGCTTGTTGCGGTAAGCATCCCTGTCGACACATCATGGAGCATGAAGGTACCACATGCTGACCGGTAAAAATAACCCTCGATACTTCCTCATGACCTTCACAGCTGTCCAAACACCTCATGACACGCCTTCAGTACGCAAACTTCAAGGTGGAGCATGGCTGGGTAAGTTGATCAACACAGTGGCGATTTGGCATGTGCATGGATGCTGACGCTTTCGCTTTTCGTGTCAACACCATCACCGCCATTGGTGTCGTCATCACAATGCGTTCCATATTGCAGTCTAAGCAATCGCTGTCGGAAGTCGAGAACCTTTACTACCGTCAAAACCAGTCGAGCACCAGCACCGCAAATCCCACAACGACCGCTGTCAGTGCCACCGCACGCAAGAGCGCCTCTACGTCTCCCAACAATGCCGGCTCAAAAGCTCCAGTAACACCAAGCGTTGCTACCGCTCAAGCACAGGTCGGGATCGGATCTCGGTTGTTCAAAGATGCCGCGATCAAGAAGATCGACATTGAAGGTGGAGATGTGTTTGGCGGTTATGGACTAGCTACGCCACCTGCGTCTGCAGGCAGTATCCCCGGTGTCACATCATATCTCAGCAGCAAACGTGGCCGCTCGACATCGTCAACGCCCATTTCGCCACCCAACACGAGCGCCGCTTCCTCAGCATCGAAAGGCACTGATGCATCATCAGGAACGAAACGTTCTCCTAACAGCAACAACAACGCCAGCAACACTAACAACAACTCGCGTGCATTGCCCGCATCGACTTCTAGTGCTGCTGGTGGAGCAACCACTTATGCTGACTTTTGGAGCCGCGTAGGAAGCTCGGCAGCATCGTCAGCTGTCGCCAACACTACTGGTTCCAGATCGGTCAGTCCGAGCAAGAAGAGAAGCGCAGATGACGTCGTTGCGGACCAAGCTGTTGGCGCCAAGGGATCAGATACGCAAACAGCGGGGTCCTCGACGACGAGCCCGCATAAACGTGTTCGGATGGAGTCGGATGCGGAGCGAGCCACGACGACGTCAGCTTCGAACAGTCCTGCAAAAGCAGCGCTCGCCGAACGAGGCCCAAGTTTCGCCAGCAGCGTCCGCAGGCACTAAGCGACACCCAAGATGCTTCAGAGGCCGATCGCCGTCAATGAAAGAAGATTTCGCAGAAGGAACTGTGCTTGACATCATCATCCCTCGTGTTACCGGAAGAGCTTCTCGTATACCAGCACCTACCTTCACAATTACCCAACCATGTTCCCTGCATCACTTTAGCATGTCCCTCTTATCCATTCAGTCATGGTTTCTATTCTGTCGTACGTCGATGGCGGAGTGAAGATGTCGGCCATCGCTGTGAGCTTGAGCCGGCTTTTGACGCACAAGACCATCTTGGTCGAATGCTCCAGTGGAACCAACTTGTGTCGCAGCTGCGTGCATGAATACCGGTGAGCTCGTGGGTGTCTGCTGAATGCTTGGCCTTCGATCAGCTGCCATGAAGAACGTTGGGTTACAAAGAAAGAGGATGAAGGAATGCTCGCTTATAAGTATGTTGGTGGGACGGAAGCTATGCGTGCTGTTTCGCATTCCAGGCCTAGTCCATGTTTTGTCCTTTGAGCGGTGCGCTGCCCTATCTATATGTCGTATTCAGCCATTCGGCGACGCCGACGCGGAACTGCCGACTGTGACCAAGCTACTCACTCTGCCTCCTCGAATTGTCCACGGACCGAAACTTTCGAAGCTCATCGCCTGTTCCCCCGCAGCTCGGATATCATGCCTTTTGAATGACTTGGAGGGCACCGAGAGTCCATGACAGGTTTGAGAGTATGCAGCTTCAGACGTTCGACGCCTCCCTTGCCAACACAAGTTGGCGTTCAGCCTTAATAGCATTCGCATATTGTACTGTTCAAACTTGCGGCCCCGAGACGGGGTGGCGGAGAACAAGACGGGTGACGGGCGATCAAATATAAAGTGCCTTGCGAAGGTACAACGTCTGTTCTTCCGCAGCGGGCTGCAATATTGTCGCCTGTTTGGATCTTTTACCGTATCTCAGCCGGATAATCTGATCACAACGCAATCAATACTCCCCGACGGCCAATTCACATTGTTCAAGGTGATGAAGTTATGGATCATGAGCCCGTGTAGGTGGCTTGTTCCGGTTGTCTCGACTTGGTTACAGGTTGCGACGTGGCACGCGCTTCGTTGACAAGACACTTGGTTACCATCAAACATCACTGTGTCATCGTTGTCGTGCTTTCTGCACTGTAAACACTGTGGAGCGAATTCAATCCAGTCCAGCCCGATGTTTGCAGGTTGCAGCGAATCGATTTGACGGGACAGGGGAAGAGCTCGTGGTAAAGCGACATTCGCCTCGTCCGCGACACGACTAGATGGCCTTCATACAGAGCAAGTCGGTGAGCAGCCTAGAAAATCAATGATCGCCCTGCCGTGGTAAAAAGTCCTAGACGGGAGCTTCCCGATGAGCGAGATCTGGAAAGGGCGGGACAGGCACTGTGGGCAGAGTGGGATCGTGGGTCTGCATTGCTTGCTGTGCGGGATGGGATGCACGTCTTCAGCCCAGCTGAGACACTCCGACCCGTTAAAAAGAGAAGAAAAGAAGAAAGGAGAAACCAAGAAACAAAAGAAAAACGCCTCATCTCGGTCAATTCCGGCGCGTTGAGCTGGCTTGTTTCCTTCTTTCTCAGGACAAGCGACGATCGCACTCTAATCTTAGGAATGGCTGTTGCGATTCACCTTCGATGCAAATCCAGCCACTGTTGTACATCTGCGCATTCTGCTGCCAGATTGCCGACCGATGTGACAGCTTCTAGACAAAGGGCAAAGAAGGAGCTGCAAGGGGCAAGAAAGACAAGCTTCCGAAGTCGAAAAGCCCCATTCAGGCTTGCAGCCGTAGTCCCTTCTGAAAATTAGAATTTTAACTATAATAAATTGAGATCCTTGACAGGGCGGGACCCTCAGCCTCACCAAGAAGAAGATAAAATCGCCGTGGTTGGGAGATGGCAAGGTGCAAGACTCATCATAGACACGGATAAAGTACAGCATGCTACGATTGTCAATTTTATGTTGCTTGGCAGGCGATATTGGTCAAAGTTGACCTGTCAGTCGCCGACATTTCGGTCCGACGAAAGTGCATCAGATTTGAACAGATCAGGGTGCAGCCTTCGAAAGCCGAATTCGACCTCCGATCCAAGGGCCTCGTTCACAAAAGGCGTCCATGCATGTGCACAGGCAGACATGCAACCTTTGCTGTAACGTTACAGTTCCAGCCTCGGTTGTGACCTGTCTCTTTCTACACTTGCAAAGCCCACCGTGAGAGATTGTGTTGCCCATTCTGAGGGTCGTCTCATCAAAGCAGACGGCGGATGGTCCCACGGTGCCTGTGCCTGAAACGTTGACATCTACCGAAAGTGGGATTAAGAGCGGATCGATACAGCAGAGGGAGATCAGAAACGATGAAACAGACGGCAGTAGTCTCATTTCGTCTCTCCTTTGTCCGCGACGCTAAATCAAACCCTTGCTTTTGTGACCGTTTCACGACCTGTTGGCTTTGTCACTTGCCTAAAGAGGCAAGCCATCGTCAAATCTTCTCGCCTTAGCACAGACTCGCTTCGACTGCAAGAGAGCGCGTGCTCGGCGCACGCACGCTTAGACGAGATGGCGAGAACCAAGAGAAAATATGCAGGCATACAGCGAAGCGAGATGTTTGAAATCTCGGCTCTTTTTCTTTCGCGCTGTCGGCTGGCTGGCTAGCAGATGCTACTGTAACTACGCCGATTGTGCTTGCTCTTCTGCTTCTTTCTCTTGGACGAGTTCATGCAACACTGAGACTGCAACTGCACTTCTTTTTTGGTTGCTGTTGCCATCCGTTCGGCTCTTCCGGCTGCTGACTTGCTTCGCTTGAAGAAGAGCGAGATTTGGTCTTCGGGTGTGGAACGGTCTGTGTGAGACTTTTTGGCAGCAACTGTCAGAAGCTGCAGTCTGTGAGTGCACACCCTTTCATCGGTCCATCCGAGCTGTCCTTCGTCTGTGCTTTCAATGGTCTGCCTCATCTCGCTTGTATCCCGGTTCGCCTTTGTCAAGCTCCTTTTCGTATTTTGCTGCTGTATGCTGCTGCTGCTGTATGCTGCTGCTGCTTGAGCTGCACCTCACTCTCTCGCTTCCATCTCGACTCTTTTGTCTCTCTCTCCTTCTTTTCCTTCTTCTTGCTTTCCACTGCCTGTCGCTTTCTTCCGTCTCTGCATCGGTGTCGGTATCGAATCACTCATCATCCTCCGACACCTCATCGCCCTCATCTCAAGCCACCGGCACAACTCCAGCCGTCACGACAAGGGAGCCACGCTTCGCTTCGCTTCACGTCACGAACCCCAGCCCGGCGTCTGTCAAACTTCAAATCCAAGCTCTAACTTCAACTCCAACTTTCTCCTCCTTCTCTCCTACCTTTGTCGACCACAATCCATCGTTCATCTCGTTTGCTCTCTATACTCGACATAGAAGACAATAGACGCAAAGCTTCGTGTTCCTTCCGCCTTCATCATCCAATCCATCTTGATCGGCACTTCCGGCAGCGAAGCAGAATTTCTTGACAAGCCTTCTCAAGCTCGCAATCTCTCTTTCAGGATCATACCCTTGGCGGAGCATCCACGGCAACCCTCTCCACACGCTACACGCCAAATTTACATCAAAGCATCCTAACCACGACGGATGATCTATTGATCCGCCAGAGCTCTCCTGCCGGTCCAAGGCTGCTGTCTCTGCGACGCAGAGTCACGTTGCTCTCCAAAGATGGCCACCTCATTCCAG
The DNA here is from genome assembly GCA_928856705.1 of Ustilago xerochloae. Lineage (NCBI taxonomy): Eukaryota > Fungi > Basidiomycota > Ustilaginomycetes > Ustilaginales > Ustilaginaceae > Ustilago > Ustilago xerochloae. Next base: position 189,611 of record CAKMXT010000010.1, read on the forward strand.
AATCACCCCTACAAGCTATCGTCTCTTGCATCATCCTTGCATCACGACACGAATCGCGGTCACTTTCAGCCGCAATCGAGCGCAGCGGGGACTCTCAGCAATAATTCTATCCCATCTTCACAGTCGAGAGCAGCGCACGCTGAACAAAGTTCTTCACGGCATGGCGACGATCCAATCCCAGCATCAGGAAGTAGCAGCCCAGCAGCACGTCTCGAGTATCTAGCTGAGCCGCCTGTTGCCAGCACTTCGTCATCCAAGCTGGCCTCACCGATTCCAGGTTCGAACTCGCAACAGACAAGGCCATCTCATCTAGGGTGCGAGCTTTTCGATGCAATCGTACAAGCCGCCGATCCAAGGCATCCAGACCATGCCGCGTGGCAGGAGCGCTACGGCTCACTCTCCAACCGCTCGTCACGAGCCTCTTTCTCCAGCTCACAGAAGCGTGACAAGCCTGCTTCTCCGCGAGTCGGCACACCCAACTCCCGCAAATCATTCGATCATTCCGAACTCCCGGTTCGACGGAAGCAGGCATCGCGCAAAGCTGGCGTATGGGATATGTCGAAGCGTCAGTCTCACGAAGCAGGAGGCTCCGATGCTGATGATCAACCGGTCCCTACAGTTCAGTCGGGAGACGATCGCTCGACGCCGATTCGTGCATCGTTCGAAGGCTCAGTGCGTTCATATCGCTCTTCATCAGTTACGAGCTCCTCCCACAGGCGGCGTAATCGCAGACTACGAGATGCCAACCGACCAAAGCCGCTCATTCCTCCGATCCCGCCGCCCAGAGTCACTAGCTCGACCAACTGGCAGTCCACGTACGGCTCGCCTTCGCTACCTGAGCTCGCACAATCGACACCACGCACTACAGGTCATCCATCCTCTTCAGGCACGACCAGCGACAACCAAGACCACGATCATTACTCGACCCCCGCCCAAAGACTCATCCCATCGCCTTCAGCGCCGGCAGCACTTCGCATGGCTCATCCCTATGCTTCTCCCATGCCCTTCGAAAAGGACCATGACGCAAGACCACTGCAAGCCATGCCTGGCATCCTACAGCCCAGCATCGAGCTTCGTGGGCCAGGTCTACAGTCAAAGCGCAGTCATGCACGACAGCAGAACTCGACGTCTACGTCTGGCCACTCTAGCCATGCCACTTCATTTGCCCAGGAATCTTGCACCACCTCGCCGAGCGATATTGTCACGAAAGATAAGAGCTTCCTACGTCTCCCTCGCCGGCACCACCAGGACGCCCTGACTATGTCGTCTTCACCCTCGCAAAGCTTAGTGCGGGAACGATCGATGCCTACAGCGAGCGGGGCAGACCAGATCGCGCCTTCTCGCAAGTCCTTGAGCAAGACTCGTCAGCTTCTCGGCAGTGAGACACCAACCCTTGGCGGTCCGCCGTTACCCGAGAAGCCGAACATACGACCAAATAAGGCGACAGACTCGACGCCAGCCTCTCCCTCCATGCCGCCGCCTGCCGTACCACCGAAAAGTAGCGCACGCCCCGCGCATCAGAGGACGGGTTCTGTTACACGTGTGCCTGTCCCGGCCCTCAGCAACGAAGAGGCGGAAGAGATGCGCCGAAGCTTGGACGCCTCACGCAAGATCGATCTCAACATCTTCCCACTCCGTCAGGACAACGAGTTCAGAGCTAACGACAACGAGTTTGAGAACTCCGATGACACTGAACCGGAGGACGCCACTGCAGATCGCTCTGCAGCGCTGCCTCACCTGTCGACGTCCGCTTACCACTACACGCAGACAATGTCTTCGTCAAGGGCAACGAGGGGTCCTGGTGTTGTGCGCCGCAGCCTCGATTCAATCATATCACCCTTCCGTGCAGGTCTGCTCAATGGTGGGACTGTGTCGGGAGGCAGGCAAGGTCTTGCCAGCAACAGTAAATCCAGCCTTGCTGTTCCCGAACACGAACCAATTGCTGAGGGTCGTCGAAGCTTCTCCGACTCGCGATTTGTGAGGCCATTCCTGCCCCGACAACGCAACATGACGCTCGGTCGTCAGACACGGCCACTCAGCAAGGTCTTGGACAGGCCTGAAGATGAGACTGCAGAAGCTGTACGACTATCAAGCGTTGGCGTCACCAAAGCGTTACCGGCTCTGGTCAGCTCACAAACTGAGCCTGTCCTCAACCAAGGTGCAATGAGCTCTGGCAACGGTCCTGATGCTCCTCTTCCGGTCATCACAAGTCCGGCGCATCCTTCATCGTCTGCATCAGCTCCTGCGAACGAGGCAGAGCCAGCGCCGACACGCAGGGCAAAGAGATCAGGCCTCCGTAGGAAAGGTAGGCAAGATTTAGTCGGTCTTGTACAAGGTCCAAATGGAAACGCTGCTGAGACGTCCTGGGAGACCGCAACTAGCAATGGCTGGCAACAACCCTCCTTGCCTACCATGTCTAGCTCCCGCAGCCTGGCGAGCACCTTCAGTCGATCGACAAGCAACCTGCACGAGAACGTTGACTCGCCCTATGACACCTTTGCGCGCAGTGCTGCATTTTCAATGCAGCAGCAACCTAGTGGAAAGAGCAAGCTTGGCGGTTTCTTCAACAAGGTCAAGGGCTCGATGACCCCAAAGGGCACACCTAGCACTCCTGCGCACGAGTTCCCGGCGCAATTCTCCTCACCCGCAATCTCAAGCCCATGTCAAGAATCGTTCGGAACGGCCGCAAGCCCCCGAGGATCGCCCTCCGTCGACACGTCAGGCAATGGCACGGTCAAAGCCAAGAAGGCGGATCGACCTTTCCGAAACCGAGTCAAGTCCTTGACCTCTCCTCGAGGTCTATCCGCTTCTCGCAGCAAGGACGACATGTCCACGATCCCTGCAGTACCAGCCATCCCTCAACATCTTGTTGGCCTGCCAAGGGAGAAGGAGGACGGCCAGGAGCACTCAAGATTCGACGGCACGCACAGCTACAGCAGTCCCCCTCTACGAACTCCGCTTTCAGTCTCGGCAAGCTTCGCCACGCCTGACTTTGCCTCGCCGGACTCCGAGCCGACTCGGTCAGTGTGGGAAGAGTCGCCCATGGTGCCACCTTCGTCTACATTCGCATCTGCCGAGAAAGCGTCTCGTTCGCTCGGCAGGCTGCTTCGGCGAAAGAAGACGCAGGAAGATCTGGATGCTGTCATCGACACTTTCGTGCCGCTGCCACCCAAGATGTCCCATCCCGACGCAACAGATGAGGCCGCTCCAAGATCTTCAATGTCGTCAACTAGAGGCTTCGATGTGGTTGAACCTGCTGATTCTCCTGCGTCGATTGGTCAGACACGCACAACCATCCGCAAGACATTGAGTCCTGCTCTACTGAGCGACACGATCCGGCCGGGTACAGCCGACAGCTTCAGAGACGCAGAATTCAGCTCGATTGGTCATGGTGATCTTGGGTTGCGTAGCGATCAGCAGACGCATGGCAAGGCTGGCGTGGAAGCTGTTCCCCAGCTGTTGAAGCCACGCAGCAACGAAGACGCTGCAGAGGAGCTTGACGAGTCTGCAGCCAACGAACAGCGTTTCAAGTCTCCTCGTGGTCGTTTCATTCGTGGCAATGCTGCGGTGGATCGCCTTTCGCGCGTCGAAGAGCTCAGTGAGCGTCTCTCGTCTATCTCTGACCTTGCCGTCGAGTCGAATGGTCCTACCAGCACTTCCAGCTCCATGCCTACTTCGCCCAACCTACGCTCCTTCGGTGAGCACAGGTCGATTCGCAGAAGCGTAAGTGGCAATGTTCGCGGACAGGCACTGCCGCCCACTCTGCAGCTCGCAGCCCCTGAGGAGTCAAGATCACGCAAACTCAGTCTTGACATCCTGCGTCCGAACAAGAAATCGGAGGCAAGCCTTCGGGATCCTTCTGCTCTTGAGTCGCCCGCTTCGCTCCGATCTAGTGCGGTCAGTTCCCCAACCACCACTACCAAGCTCGCAGCGACACCGATGACGCCAGGCACTCCCAGCTTTGGCGAACAACTTACGCCTTCCTGGCGCTCGACGAGCTTCAGCGCGTCGCGCAGTGGACGCACGTCATTCTCACAAGACCGTGATCGCGCTCCCGTAGCCAGTCCAATTAGCCCACCTCTTCCTCAGAATCGAGGCGTTGGACAAGCCATAAAGCGGCTTGGCATCAAAGGAAAGAGTAAGAAGGTTAGCAAGGGCATTGGGCCTTCTGACGTGATTGTATTGGACTTTGACGACCAAGATGGGTACGAAGACAGTGTCAACGCAAGCTTGGGCTCGCGCCCGTCGATGTCGGTTGATCCGCGACCGTCGTTCGCTGGAGATGCACGTCCGTCTTTCAGCAGCTTTGCACGTCCGTCTTTCGGAGGTGGTCCCAGGCCCAGCATCGAAGCCACAGGACGCAACAGCCTTGTCTCTGCCGAGATGGTGACCAAGCTGCTCGAGGTCGAGGCTAGTGGTCTCATCCCAAGCCCCGTGACACCGTCCTTTGCAAGTCACACCTTCGCCCAGCAGCTCCCGAGCGAGGTGGGAAGAAGCACAACATCGTTGAATCGTGCGCCTGTTGAAGTCGATGGAAGCACGAGCGCTGGCGAAGTCGCTGGTCTCGGCATTGGCTCTGTCCAGTGGTCTGAAGGCATGCCTATGAGCACGAGTGAAGGCATCGACGTTTCTGGTAGCGCATCAACTTCAGATGGCACATTTACTTCACAAGGCATTCAGACACCCGAGAACGGATCCTTGTCGCACAGCTACTCGTCGCAGCTGCAAGTGCCGGGAGAATCTACCGGTGCCACAACTCCACACGCACGACCAAGTATCGACGGAAGCAGAGGCATGGGCACGCCAGGTGTGGCCCAAGCCAAATCCGCGGAGCTGCTCGCGTTCGAGGACATGCTGGGCCGATTCCCTCAGCAGCAGAAGTCTCTGTTGCAAGACATCGCGGCTCGTGTGGCCAAAACGCCTGTTGCTGGAGGAAACGGTGGATCGAGCAGCCGCGAGGATGTGGCGAGCTCTTCGGGCGTTTTCCCGAACTTGTCTGATTAGAAGCATTAAATTCCCTCGTCATAGAAACGCATAACCCTTAGAATGCATGCTAGATCAACAACCGTTATCAATGATTCAGTTTCGTGCCAAGGTCGTGTGTGAGCAATAGACATTGGAGTTGCATCTCATGAGCATAGGCTCGGAAACGTGAGGCGAGGCTGTCAAAGCCACGCGAGCAAGTGCTCGAGAAGCGGTCCAGAACCCTTTCTTCGGCAGGGTCCGCCCCAGAGCTTTCTGGAAGGAATTTTTTGAATGCACAGCCGAGCTGCGCTTCCTACAAAAGCAACACTCCCAACACCCCTTTCACCCTTCTCTTTCTCTGTCCTCGACCACCATCACATTCAGTGCCAGTCCCTTCTCTCATTCGTAGCGGACTCAAAAATGGCAGACGCATCATCAACCGAAGCGCCCAACCTCCTCCCAGGCGGATTCCACGCCTTCAATCCTCAAGCGGATTTCTCCGACAACAAAGAAACGAACATCTCTCGTCCTCTCACTGATGCAGTAATCACCATTCGAATCATCAAATCTTTCGAGTTTCGCTCTATGAAAGCCTATGTGATCAAAAACATCGATCTCACAACCACCACTATCTCTCAACTCGAAGAATTATGTCGCAAAGAAGTAACTTCAAACTCTGCCTTCAGAGCTTTCCGTAGCTACGCAGACAAACTTGACACCCTCAAATTATACACTCGTGCACATGGTTCAAAGACAACAAATCTTATTATCAACTTAGACCATCCTGATTGGGTATTAGATGATAAGAACTTGTCATCATTACTCAAGCAAGGCGCAGAGCAGGAGGGCAAAACAAAGGAAAACACAACGTTAGCAGAGATCGGTGTAGAGAACGAAACAGAATTAAGCTTCTTCAATAGAGAGGCGTACGAAGCTTTCTTGGCCAATCCGAATACTAAGTGGGATGCCACTGGTTGAAATAAAAGAGCTTGACAAGCGTTTCAATACGTCTGTAATAAGAAAGCGTGTGATTTGCTGAGATATTCGAATGACTCGCCAACGTTGCGGGACTGCGGTCCTTGTGGCGATCGTTGAGTTCCTCACTGTTTCAATGTTACATGACTTAGATTCTGCAACGGAGCGATTGCACTGGGCGACGAAACTTTCGAAGAGTCCCAGTCCTTGCATGCGCAGTGGACATATGGACGGAATGTTTCTCAATTTAATAGCTGCGACAAATGTTCGGATCATGAACCACATCTTCGCTGTTTTCAGTCCTCTTGAGAAGCTTCACCGCCACTGTGTGTTGCACACCATGCTTGCTGAGCGCTGTCTCTTCAGGTCGAGTGTCAGCAGATCTCATGCGTGTCTGCATCGGCCTCTGTATAGAAAAGAAGCCAGAGCAGGCACCACTGAGACCTGCACTGCAGACAACACCACCAATTGTGTGCAATTCTCTGTGCATGATCTCCCCAAACTCCCTCAGAGTCTTGTCCTCCACCGGAGCAACAGTCTTGTGTTGGGCTGCGTGAGATTCTTTCTCCACGCGCCGGAAGTCCTCATCGATCTCTGCAGTCTTCCCTCTAAGGAAATGTTACACTGCATCTCACGATCGTCTGTTTTGTTGTGAGGATAACGGTCTTTTGCAGTCAGACAGAAAAGTGCTCCGTTGAATGCGGATCCGTTGATAATCACCGTCTGTGACGTCTCAAAAGCCAGGATTGTTCTCGTTCAGCAATGAAAATAATAAACATCGCACGAAGACTGAGATACAGCTCGAAGATCGGAGCAAACGTTGTCGAACACGTTTCCACTGAGACATGTGATCTGAACAAAGCGGATTGATCAGACGCACACCACGCAGAGAAGGGCATGAAAGACTGTAAGATTCGGATCGCCAGGTATGCATGATTTTGTGACACACTAATCTTCAATCGCCATATCTTCCAAATCATCCAATAGCTCATCCATCCTAACCCTTGGAGCATCATCATCGCCAAACTCACTCTCACCGTCGGTCGTCATACCATCGTCGAAATCTCCATCTTCCTCCATCTCTCCATTCGCTGCGGCTGCCTCTCTCTCAGCCTTGATCTGTGCAGCTCTCTCCTTCCTCAATCTCCTCTCCTCTTCCTTCTTGGTATCTCTGTACAAGTTAACAGTGCCACGCATCTCTTCGTCTTCCTCCAACTCTCGCAAGAACAACTCGTAGTCTCTCTCGACACGTTGTGAGTCGAGACCACCTCTTCTTCCAACCGCACCACGACCAACCGCACCCTCTGCTGAAGGATCTTCGGCTTCCTTGGCAATAGACTTGAGCTTCCACATTCGGTTCTTGGAACGCTTCTTTCGCTCTGGGTATGACTTCTTGACGAGAACAACGTCGGGCATGCGGTCCGAAGGGATGGTGTCCCAGGTTGCTGAGTTGAAGTTGGCTACTCGGAGGTGGTAGCCCATAACAGTGTCACCGGGTTGAAGGATAGCGCCGAGGTGAGTACGTGTGTGGTAGACGGCATCGGCTTCGCCGAACGAGGTAGCGTTCAGAGGAGAGACTTGCGCATCGGCTTCTTCCAGTCGTCTGTTCTCTACGCCGTGACTGTTGGTGGCGTAGCGGCCAGTGGGTTCGATATCGAGTACGAGGAACTCGACCATCTCCGGAATGGTCGCCAATGCAGGTTGTGGATCTCTCCAGTACTTCTCTGCAGGTACATCAGCAATCTGCAGACTGATAGGGTCGAGGAATCGCAACGAGTTGGACACCTTGTTGCACAATACCAGCTGACCAATGTTGCCTAGCTGCTTCGCCATTTTCGGTGGTAAACAAACCAGGTCATCCTTGCAAATCGGTGCGATCTCGACACTGTAAGTAAACTTGTAGTTTGTTGTTGAAGTGTGAACATCCATCGAAATGACTTGCTCTGACTTTGTGGTTCTGATTGGGACAACCGAGTTTAAGAACTCAACCATCTTGATGGCATGCGACCTTTGCGAGTAGAAGAAGTCCAAGCCGTCCTTCTTTTCGTTGATCGAGACTGTATTTTGATGCGCATTGTGCTTTAAAATCAACTGTTCCAGATACAAGAACGTACGCTTGTGCTGAACCTTCTGTCTAACTTGGACCATGGCCCTCCATGTGTTCTTCGCTGCAAGTCTCGTGCAGTCAGGACACTGACCGTATTGTACGACGAACTCAACCTCGAAGATCTGCTGCAAGACCGTTGATGTGAAGACCTCCTTCTGAACTGTGAGCTTGACCCGCAAACGCTTGCTGTGCGGCTCTGTCCAAATGAAACCTGCGTCGATAAGACGCACTTTGTTGAGACCTTTCAGCTTCTTGAGACAGATAGCAAGAAGTTCTCGAGACTCAAGACGAGCGGGGACCCATGAGTTGGGAGGGTTGAGATATCGTTCGCAGTTTCGGCAGAAGTTGACTGTGGCTTGTTTGGGAACCGATTCGGTGATGTCGACCGAGTTTCGAAGACAAGAGAGACAAAGGTTTGCGTTGTTTGGTGCAATGGGAGTACCGCAATCGGCACAAAGGACCATATGCTGGGCTGCTGGTGGATGATACTCCATGATTGCGGATATGGAGTGTGGATGCCGATAGGTAATGGAGAGTATGAAAGGTTGAGAAGAAGTTCTGACCCGTGGCAAAGATGCTGAGTGTGGCCTGCAACTCACGAAAATTTAAGCGCAGCTTTGGTGGAGAAATTTTAGATGTCGAGTGCGGCTCAGCTCAAAAATTTCGAAGGTTGCCGGACTTTAGCAGGGAGACGGACGCGGACTGGATTTTGTTAGAGTAGACAAGGGCACATCGTCTGAATAAAAGATGGTCCGAAAGCCGAGATTTGATTCAGCCTTCTTTGACGTAACGCTCCTTTCGTTGTGGAGGAGGAGAAGATGTTCCTCGGCTGAAAGCGTAGTGTCGAGACCCTTTGACCCCCTTCAACCCACACACCATCACGAGACACTACTCGAAGAGAGGCCAAGACGGGGCGCAAGTCATCAACTACAGTATCACACAATGTAAGTCTTTTCTCCCTGGTTCATGTGGACTGCTTGCGGGTCGACTATCCTCTTTATTGATGTATGTAAGCCTGTAACTGACTCGATCCATCTTTGCTTCCAATGCGAAAAAGGTCGGGAGCATCCTCAAATCTCACAGAGCGCATGGACTCGCCAGCCCACGAGCAAACAAGGCAATTCGTCCAGCAGACTGGCGCTGCCATCTTCACGTTGGATGGGTGAGTGATAACGTCGGCGCTGCCGATGAGGCCTCGGGCAAAGCTGTCACGCCCCTTCCAGCCTTTTACTGACAATCTCACTCTTCTTTCCATTACCTGTTTCTCGTTTGTCGTAGCGAGCGAGGCTCAGGTCGATCACAGCTTTGCGCAAAGCTTCCAGATGGCCGAATGAACTGCACAGAGATTGCTCTTGAAGGTATGTCTCAAAGACCGGCAGTAACATGATCCATGTCCTCCAAAGCACCTCGAGCTGACACATTGACTTCCATTGAATCGCAGCCAAATCGCTCTTCTCGACAATGCAGAGCCTGAACTTCTTCTGCACATTGCCTCAAGATCCGTCAAAGACGCACATTAATTGCCAGCGCATTCCATCAGCATGATTGGCAAACCTCATCCGTTTCGGTACTTCCGGTATCACGATGCAGCATCTTCAGTCTACATGTAATCTTATAACAAATACAATCTCTTTTTCTCGAGCATCCTCCGCTGTCGACTCTGATTGAAACTTGAACTATGAAGTAGCTCGCTGCTTTATTCGTCGAAACAGCATCGCTCGTGCCTCTTCAAACAGCTCTACAGGACGATGAATAGGATCAATGTGTTTGCATGAACAGTTCACCTAAATGAGGACGGAAGCTGAGCACCACCCATAAAGCTTCTCTGTGTATCCTTGAGCAGCGTGTGACTGTCTAGAAGAAGAGCGAAAGCGGCGGAGTACTGGGATCGGCAAGGCCGAGACGAAATGCTGGTGAAAATGTGACACGAAAAGGAAGAAATTTCAGCCCGATCTTGGACGAATTGCTGAGCGCGTGCCTTGAGGAGTGTGCGATTGCAAATGGCTTGAATGACAAGTGCATGCTGAAAAGTGCAAAGCAAAGGGCTGAAGGCACACAGCGAGGCACGTCGTCGCGCCTTCGGTCACCTCGCCTAGAGATTAGAAGCGGCTCGCATCCGAATAAGTTACATGCGAATATTGGCCGTGTCAAAAGGTAACAACTTCCCGTCTTCGGATGGTCTCTTCTGTCTTTTTACTCCTACTCCAACCTTGACAGCTGCATCAAGTACTCTGTCGCACCTGTAAAGTGTCGGCACTTCCGACACGGCTCAGTCACGGTCGAACACACGCAGTCCTAGTGTCCGCAGCCTCGAGGCTCAACCAGTTTCCGCTCTCGTTTTGTTTCGAAACCGCTTACAATCGTTACCAAACACTTTCCTTCGCAACTCTCATCATCGACTCAGCTCTTCATCACCCGTCACTGCAGCCCTTGCCAGCGCGACTGGCTAAGCAAGCTTCTCTCTGTTTTTCGTCCTATATGCTCCTTTTTGCTGCTATTTGGCGCTCTTAGCACATTCGACCGACATCGACAGCCGACTTTGCACACTCAAGCTTCGACCTCCGAACCATTGGCTCCTTTGTCTCATTCTTGCAACGTTAACTCAGCCAAGCTTGCCCGTATGTCCTTAACGGTACCAGATATAATCGAGAGTCTCAGCAGCAGCAGCAGTGACCATAGATCCTCCTCCCCTATTCCCGAACCCGTTCTAGTCATATCGCCATCACGCAAGATGAATGGCAGGTCAACACATCCTGATGGCGCCGAAGATGAAGACATGCCTCGCTCTTCAGCTGCCTCGCGTGTGTCGCTTGCAAATCTCCTAGGTCCTTCTGGACCAGGCTCTTCGCCCTACTCCAATTCTCCGCGCACTTCGCCTCGCAAGCGTACCAGCACTGATGCCGACAGGACAAGCGTGCAAGCGCCATCGGACAACCCCAACAGTAACAGCACGAACGACAGTCGCGATCGTCAACGCTCGAATGCGTCTTCACCGCAACGTCCTGCAGCTACAGAAGCCGAGCAGACCTTCCACGATGCGGAAGAACAGGTTGCAGAAGATGTCGCAATGGCCGACGGTACTGAAGACAACGCACAAGAGCCACATGATGATGAAGGGGAGGACGAAGATGACGACGAAGACGAAGATGATGATGACGACGAAGACAAGGCAACGACAGATGCAGGTAGCGCTTCCGAAGGTGAAGGAGAGGGCGAAGATAAAGGCGAGGGCTCATCGTCAAAAGACGGCGCCAAGTCGGGTGACAAGGCGGCTGCACCAAAGAAGCGATCACGTCGTCGCAGTCCGACCCCACCAGAAGCTGTCACAGCGCCTCCACCTCCCAAGCGACCCACAGTGCGATTGTCAATCATGGAAGCAAGGGGTGACGGCTATTTGATCAATGTTCCTGAGCTGGTGCTCAACAAGCTCAAAGGCGTAGACCATCCTTGGGCTAAGTGGTACGAAGAGCAAGCTCCTGAGGCAGCAGAGCCTGAACCTGCCGCGGCCCCGTCTGGGCCTGAGGTTCCTCCTGGCCTCGAAGGCTTCGGCGGTCTTGCCAGGCTACTGGCCAAGTATCCTTCCGGCGAGAATGCACCTTCTGCCGGCGGCGCTGCCAACAAGAAGCGCAGACGACCCAATGAAGACAAGTACGATATTGGCCAATACGATGTGCGCGATCCCTTCGTTGACGATTCAGAGCTCCAGATCGACGAGCCCACACACTTTGCCAAGCCTAAAGCAGATGGCTTCTACGTCACTCAGGGTGCGGTCGAGCTCGAAAAGGCAAAAGCCATGGGCAAAGGTCTGCCAATTCCAGGGAAAGACAGGCCCAAACCACTCAGCATCCGCGATTCCAAATTTGGCTTTGCTGGCTCTCTCAACAAGCTCGTGGCCAAGAAAGCCCAGCAGAACGCTGAGTTGCCACCGATGCCGCCGGCAGCATCGCCCTCTTCCATGCACCTCGGCTCGCTGCTCAACAACGGCGATCCTGGCAGCCCTTCGATTGGCTCAGGCTCAGCGCTCACCAACGCACAAAGGCAAGAAGGAACGCGCGACTCACCCATCAAGGTTGACGACAACGACCCCGGCTCGTCTAAATTCGCCAAGAAGAATCGATACCCGACTCTGCCAGTTGACCCCCGTCTTCAGGCCGCATTCGATGACCTCAAGAAGAAAGTCGATGCTGAGAGCTTTGCTGTGAAGACGAAGTTCCCTCCCAATCTCAAACCGCCTCTGGTTGAGACCGCCAAGCTTGCCGTAGCGCTCGGCGAGTACGACGACAACTTTTTCAACCATTTGCCTACCATCTTTCCATACAATCGTTTCACGATGATGAAATTGGTCAAGCGCGAGTTCTTTCCCCACCACATCAAATACTTCGAGCAGCTTAAGCAGGACCACCTGGACAAGCTGGGTGCAATGATTCGCGACAGCTATCCACAGCAGCTCGCCGAGTTCGAGGCGGCGCACAAGAAATGGATGGAGCGAGGTGAAGCACCCAAGGATGGCGAAGCTCCTGAAGCTAGTCGACCCGCCGCTAGCGACAACAACGCTGACGAGATGGATGTTGATGGTCAAAAGGAGGGCGAGGATGAAAACATCGAGCCCGTCAAACGATGGAAGTGGTCTGAAGAGATGCGCGAAGAAGTCTTCGTGCTGATTACAATCGAAAATGCCATGAGCGAGATTCGAAACGAGAAGTATAAGCTGGAGAATTCATCAGAGCAGTACAGCGAGATCAATGCGAGGAAAGCTTGCTATAAGCAGATGGCTGAATTATTCCCAGAGGAAGGCTGGACCACGTCGACCAATATCTCGAGGGAATATGCACAGATCAAAAAGAAGAAGGATCGACAGGAGGCGAGAGGGGAAGAGCTCTTCGGAGATTCACGGGCAAGCAGCGTCGTTCCGTCTTAGTCCGATGGCGAAGAAGGAGCAGGAATGCCAAGCCACATTTGGAAGACGAAACGGCATTCGCTTCATGTTTCGTTGAAAAGCAGCACGAGCGGACTGGAAGCAGGGTACAACAGCGGAGATCGGCATCATGTGTTTGCAACGAGTCAACCGAGACCATTTCGAGATGCGAGAAAGCGCAACGTCAGGAATTGGGTATACGTGGACAACGCATGCACACATATGGCTCGGAAGGTCGACTGGGAATAGCAGGATCGATAAGTCTGGATCGAGGAGATGGATGCTATAGCAGAATGGAGCGGACTGACCGCCAATTGCGCAGAGAGGGAGGCAGAACGGCAGATGCCACTTTGACCGCGGCAAACCTGGGCAGGAGGGGCAGATCAAGCCAGGGTATGTGACGCAGTTAAGGGTCTGCAGCATGTTCTCCTTTTGTCCATGTGACGGAAAGGACCTCGTGCGTAAATATGGAGAGCGGTACCATTGCTCGTGACGGCATTCGCACATATCGGCAAATCCTGTGCTCGAAGAGTCGCTCGATGTGCTTTACGTAGACTGCGAGCCTGCAAGATGTCGCTACCTTGTAATCAGAAGCGTACAAGAGTCCACCTATTCACTCAATCTAATCAAAGTTATGCCCCTTCTTCGTTGAACGTTGCGCATGTGTGCAGAAGCGCTTGGCCGTCTTCTCTGGAGAAAGGGATGGGCTGCACTGGCGGCATTCTGTCGAACAGCCTGAGCGCTACCACTGCGTGAGATTGTGCCACCACGACGTGAGGACATCAAGACAGGACACCCAGAAGCCGGACCGACGTTGATGCTGTGAGGAGCTCAAGACAGACACCATGCTAGTTCCAAAGCTAGCATCTGGGATAAGGCGCGGGAGGACGATCAACACAGATCTCGAAGCTCGGGCCAGGATCAGAACATCACAGCTTATGCTTGGTCGGGCGAAAGGCTCTCTGCATTGGACCGACGAGGGGTCCAGGGGCACGACTCTGGGCATCTTGCGAGCGACGAGGAACCAAGTGGGCATCTCTGAAGGTCCAAGCCTCATCTCAAGGAGCAGACGAGAACCTCAATAGAGCAGCAGAGTTTCAGGTAGCGCCTTCGCAGCATGGGATCTGTCGAGGTGTGCCACTACTACCAAAGCCCACAAGAACACAAGAAGCTTTGTTTGTCTGAGTGTCAATACGGCTCTACCGAGCCCCCAGAAAGGCTCTTGCAATGTGTTTGGGCTGGTCTTTGACCAGCGATGAAGCCGCCCTGTACTTGGTTGCGATGCTGAACAGCTGCCAGGAGAAGCTGCTGTCTCTTCCATATTCATGATGTCAGTGCGCCTTTCTCTCAGCACTCTTGTTCGCTCACAGTGGGTGTTCGAGCTTCACCATTGGATCAGCAGGCTCGACGTATATCATACAAGAGCTTCCAAGCATCTTCATCAAGGCCATAGCAGCTCTGTGAGCATCGATGTATCGTGCGCAACTTGAAGTGTCCAGCTAGCAAGTCCGTGCGCTATCAAGGGTCTAACTGTGCGCGCCCTCAAGCCAAAAAACAAGAGTTGGTGTGGAGGCTTGAGCGTAAAAAAGGAGTTTGGTCTGGTGTATGACTCCAGCTTTGCGGGCAAACCGAAACGGCGAAACGCTCTGCTTGGCTTCTATCGCAGATCCTCACCCAGCTTTGGCGAGTGGCTTAGTTATTGGGTGAACGCTTGAAGCAAAGCTATTGCGCCGCCATTTGTTTGTCGTCGTTGAGCCGATCGAGAATGCTAAATGCGGGGAGAGCGAGCATCATCCACTCTCGAAGCTCGATTCATGCTGTCTTGCCTGTATCAACAGCCGAATGTCTTGACCTGGGACGTTCTACCCCGCTTCTCAATCCGCTCAATTGATTAATTGGAAAGAACAAGGAAAGATGCAAGTCGGCAGCCGATGGATTTGCGAGCAGCAGGCAAGGCCGATAAGAGAGCATGCCTGATGCAAGACAGTCCGACGGAGTCAGCCGAACAGCAAGTGTAATTCAGACGGCCAAGCTTGGAAAGCGGAGCTGAAAAGTCTGAGCTGTGTGAGTCGCCTAAGCTCAGCGTTGTTCGGATGGCCCGTGTCCTGCTGGTCGAGACCGTTGCGGAGCCTCACAAGCTCAAAAGAATGCGTTTGCAATGGTACCAAATAGACTCCTCATGCTTTGATCGTGTGGTCCATGCACTCGTCGTCATCCTCAAGCTTTGCTCCACCTGAATGCGCATCACTGTTGCCTGCCGTCCGCGCGCCTCTGCTCATGATACACAAGGTCTCTGCAGACCAAAAACCAAGAAGGTGGATGCTGGGCTCGGTTTTCTTCTTCCTGCTGTTGTCGAGTCAAGTGTGTATTGCAGGCTAGCTGACGTGGCCGGAGCGGATGAGCCGAATGTCACCAAATTGATGTAAGTGTGGAGAAAGACGGCACAGCAAAACATGGCGAAATATGCAGGTGCCGGTGCAGGGGCCATCCAAAATAACGTTGCTTTGCAGCTGTTTGAGTCTGTTCGATGCGATTGCAAAGGTCACAAGACTTGCTCGAGCTAAAAAGCGAGACACACAAAAAGTGATACCGACACACGGGCCAGATTAGGCGTGTATGCAATAGGCAGCAAGCGTGTGCGAATGCGAATGCGATTGTGACAGTGTGTGTGTGGGGATAAGGCTCGGCTAGACTTGGCCTCAGCGATAACGACATTGCGGAGCCAGAATCGGCTTGTAATCTCGCATGGAAAATCAAAGTGACACGCTTGCGATGCTCGCCGTACTTAGTGCCGGCAGACGCTAAGACTTGGTCATGGGATCGAAAGGTCACAAGGTCAAGCTTGCGTGACTGTAATAAAAAATAAAAATAAAAAACTAAAAGCCAGCTGCCGCGTTGCCTGTCGAAAACGGAACCCTGCATATTTACCCCACACTTTTGACTTTTTTTGGCGCTGCCAGAGTGTGGAGGAGCGGCAGTCGAATTGCGCAAAAGCAGCAAAGCAGCAGGCCAAGTGCCTCGGCAGTGATGAACCAAAGACAGCACGTCTTACAATCACGATCATACAAAAAGCAGCGTCAGTCCGCCTTATCTAGCGTGGTTGCATCGAGGCTCGGCTAGATGTGCAGCTCTGCAGCCGCAAGACATCACAGACTTAGACTGATTGAAGCCGGCCAATCGTATCCGCATTCACCCTGGTCGCTCTAGCAATCCTGTCCAGTCTTGTTGCTTATAGGATTTGCTACAACTTCACTTTAACAACAGCAAAGTGTCGTGCACCAATCTTGCAATCTGTAAAGAGGCATGCTGGATCTGAGTAGCATCGGGACAGGGGAGACGGAAAGATGTGCGGCCAACAGTGACTCTTATACTCGCTCAGATGCTGGCAACAAAAGTGGAGACAGGTCGTGTGGGGAAGGCGAAGAATGATAACGGATTGACGGTTGCCCCGTGCTTTGTTTTGGCTTTGCAAGCGCTCCCGTCGGCCATCTCCAGCCTTGCCTTGCCATGTCATCTCGCCAATCGCTTCATCCATTGTTGACTTACGACCTCGGCTCCTTTTACGGCATTTTTGGCTCCATGAGTTCACCTGACCCTGCCTGCGTCGCTCTTTCCGACACAAGGTGTAATCACCCGTCCCTCTTTCTTGTCTCGGTCTCGTCCATGTCAGATAAGCCTGAAGCCTCTCTTTCCAAAACTCTACATGGCTTGTGACCTGGACGCAGAGGGAGGAAGTACATGTGAGCTAGCGGCGAGAGTCAAGGCGACCGACAAGAATCAGCCAGGCGCAGAAAGATAAGAGCGTAGCAAATCACACTGAATAAAAAGAAGGTGCAGTAGCATCGGCGTTGGCTGCAACGCTTTGCTTTGCTTTGCTTTGCTTTGCTTGATTGTACCGGCGAAGTGCGAAAGATCGAGTGAATGAATGCACGAATGCGACGACGATATATTAGCGCCGGCCATATACTTCATCTCGACACCCAGGATTCATCAAGCTTGCCATGCTATGCTTCGATGCAAGCCACCTCAGCGTGCCCTTAGTTTGGAGAGTACTGTATGTCCCCGCCGGGGCAACAACGCTCGAAGGTGAGGTAAAGTGCGCTGCTATGGCTGGTGGGTGAGCTTGCAGTCTCGAGCCGTGCCAGGCAGATGGGCAGCGCAAGACAGATAGCCAGCAAGTGACATGGTCCTTGCACCTTCCCAGAAAGTGTCACACTGCTGGGATACCATCTCACGGCTTCAACAGCGGTGGACTGCCTCGAGAGTCTGTGAAGAGACGTCTTGCTCGCTGGAATATGCTCCACTGCTCTCATGCCTTACTTTGAGACCTTTATCGACGCTGCTCTGTTCTCACGCCTCACCTTGCTATCTGTCCGGTGGCTTGATGAAGACACACTGCTCTTTCGCACAGAATCCCCGCACCATGATCTGGAGCCGTCTCTGTCTCTGTTGAGTGCGGCCGTATTGTGGCTAGACCGCCGCTGTTTTTGCGCCATTTCGAGTGTTTTCGGCGTGTTCCGTCGCTGTGGTTTTGGCCCTTCCCCACACTTTTGGCTTTCTTTGCTTCTGCTGCAACGTCAATGCACAGCCAGAGAAGCTCCGCTCGTCTGACCTTGCGCTCGAGCTGACCCTGTGGGATGGTGCCTCTCCTCGATTGCTGGGTTGATTGCACACAGCCGAACTGCCATTCTCCATCATTGTCAGGCACTAAGCCTGTCTTCGACCGGACGCCTTCACTGTCTTTGCTGCTGCGCTTTCGGCTGTTCCGACTCTTATTCCCCCGTTCTCATGCTTGAAGTGTCAAGCAAAGCTGAAGCGAAAGCAAAGCAGCAAGTGAAGGACCGTGCGGTGCTCGCTGAGTTGCGATGAGCTGAACTGAGTCACACCCGAGAGTCGAAGCGTGGAGTTCCAAGTCATCTCTCAAGCATGTCTCGTTGGAGAGGAGGCATCGTCCGAGCAGGTCCTATAAAGTCTTGCTCCTTTCATCGTCCCTCCTTTCCTCTTCTTTTCTCTCCTCTCAACAGAACATCATACGGTATAACACACACTCGAGTCGATCTCATCGCTCTTCAACACTATCAGCCAGCTCTACAACACTCTAACTCTCCGACGCAGCGTTTGCTCATTGCCATCGTCCATCAAGACACTATCACCAGCGCAATCTTCCCCCCTGCCGCCGTTGTATTTGACCACGGCCGCCTGAACTCAATCACTCCGGATCAGATTCGAACGAACTAGCATCTAGTCGTTCGTTCCTGCTCTCCTCCTCAGCAAACCTTTTCGTAGCCACTCCAGGCTACGTTACCACACCAACAACAGCGTCTTTAGCACAGGCTATCCACCAATCCACCCCTCCAACCCCCCAACCCCCTCATATTCAACTCATTCAAAATGGGCAAGAAGAACAACAAGAACCAGGAGCAGGCCGTCGACATGAGCCTTGCAGTACGTATTTCATTCCCACTTCCCTCCTTGTTCGCCATTCTTTCCTGCAGCATATGCTGACCTCACTCACTCTATTGCTTCTCGATCACAGGGTCCCAAGGACTGCGGCGTCATCTTCGACAGCTCTGATGCGGTCTTGGACGAGGCCAAGAAGATGGTCCGTCTCGACCACGTCTCCAAGCCCTGGACTCGTGAGTCCTGGGAGAAGGCAAGGCCCTTCATCCTCGAGCAGCGTCAGAAGCTCGAGACTAGCGGCTGGTCGAGCACCGACTCGGCACGTACAGAAATGTACGTCCTCCGCCGCAACGCTCCTCACGGTGCCTTCACTGACGACGGCTTCATGTACATCAGGGTCCCCAAGAAGTTCATTGACTTCCACCGATCCAGCCGCCCCGCCGATGATGAGGAGAACAAGGAGAACGAGGATGGCAAGCAGCGCAAGACTCTTCGTCGTCGCAAAGAGAACGCCCCCTCATACAAGCTCGACAACGAGTACATCTGGAAGGTGCGCGTCGACGGTGACGGTGACAACAGCGACCGTGACCCTAACGTCATCCTTGACACCCCAGAGCCCCTCGAGAACATCTTCTACCTTGTTCAGTGCTTGTCGCCAGGTATGGCCAAGCTCCAGTACAACCGCAAAGATGCTATGCAGCCTAACACCAAGCAGTCCGATCTCCGTGACGACCCAGAAGCCCCTGCTATGCGTCACCGCGCCGTGTTTGCTGCTAGCGAGAAGATGGTTCGAACCCTCCCTCCCGTCTTCTGGAT
Source organism: Ustilago xerochloae (assembly GCA_928856705.1). Lineage (NCBI taxonomy): Eukaryota > Fungi > Basidiomycota > Ustilaginomycetes > Ustilaginales > Ustilaginaceae > Ustilago > Ustilago xerochloae. The sequence continues at coordinate 208,789 of CAKMXT010000010.1, forward strand.
GAAGAAGAACGAGATCGAGCTTCGCAAGATCATGGGCCAGGAGGCTTACGATGCTACCATGCGCGCTTGCCAGGACGCTGCTCGCTCGCATGTCCGCGACGTCAAGGGCCTCAACGAGAAGGTCTGGGAAGAGGCTCTGCCTCCCCGCGCCGAGTCGGAGAAGAAGAAGAGCAAGAAGGCAAAGGCGCCGAAGGTGTCGCCGGCGGTTGCGGCAAGTGCATGAGGAGCGGCTACGTGTGGCAACGGATCTTCCGAATGAGATCCCTAGCCTTTCGTTGTTGCTGCACGCAGCCGCTCCTCATGCACTTGCCTGCATACCGCCGTGTTTCCGTTCCGTGAATCGTCCTAAGCTCCGTTCTTCTCCGTCTCTGGTACCGCAATGGCTACGCAAGCAAAAGAAAACCCATACCTACTGGCTCCCCGATCGAGACCGGCTCCGTTTTCTCTTTTTAAAGGCTCCATGACGATGTCTGCCTCTCCAGCCGTTGACGCTTCTGCGCTCTCCTCATCCCCTGACTTGATCGTGCCTCCCAGCCGAGGGACAGGCTACTGGCTCTGCGACTGTTATAGTCCCAACCAGCCAGGCTCCCAAGCACAAATGATCTTTATGATCTCCACGACTACCATGAAACCCCGGCATCATTGCCGAGTTCAATATCCAACTGGCCCCCACGTATTATCTGTTGTACCACTATCTGTCTTCTCTCTCGCATCTCGCATTACTCTCTTATCGCATCCAGTCCGCCTCAACCCCTTTCGCGCTCATCGTTCTCGTAGGGTTTTCTTGTAGGCACACTCGTCAACGGCTCTTGTAGTAGTATCGTCGCAATAAGCATAAGCACAAACATAATTAAATTGAATCCGAACAAAGTTTTCTCAATCATTTCTCTTGTCTTTGGTGTGAGCGTCGGCTGGGCATCATGGCCAGTGGTGGCGTGGAAGGCTGAGGGCAAGTGAGAAGCGACGGAGAAGTCGTTCAGAGATAGAAGATCGGGTTCATATCTCTCTGTCAGTCTTGCGCTCCTGGCGGATATGCAAGAGTGAAGAGCTCATCACTGACGCAAAGAGAAGGACTGATTCTGACTTCACAATGTCCCATTGAAAAGAAATACAATACATTGTCGAGATAGCGTTTTGGAATGCTTACTCTGCCTCTTCGTCTTCAGCCTGGTCCTGGTCCTGGTCCTCTCCATTCTCCTCGTTCTCGTCGGCATCCTTCTCTTCTTCTCCTTCTTCTTGTTCGTCAACCTCTGGTTGCTCCTCAGTTTCTTCAACCTCCTTCTCAGGAGTTGGCAATTTTCTCGAACCTATCCAATCCTTTCTTGACTGTCCCAAAGCGGTCCTCAACTTGTACTCGTACAAGCCTTCTTGACCCCAAACTTTCTCCAATTCTTGCTCCTCCTTCCAAGCCTCCGCTTGCTCTTTCAATCTCTTTCGCGCTCTTTCTTCCAGCACCTTTTCCTTCTCAGTCTTTCCTTCTGCTTTCAGTGGTGTATCTTCGATCTCTTGTATAAGTGTTTGATTGACCTGCACGTAGTTACCTCCCCAGATTTCTTCAACCAGTCTAGGTCCAGTTGGTACTGCAAGCACCTTTCCACCATCTCCTCTGTCAATGTACCGGAAGAATGGAGCTGGCATCTCTTTGAGTGCCTTTCTGCTCAATTCTTCCCTCCCTCTTCGTTTCCTTTCTTTCTCCTGCTCTTCGTCTGAGTCATCTCCACTACCCGCCTTCAACTTGTTCCTACTTCTTCCCACCTGCTTCTTAAGCAATCGGTTGATTGTTTCCACTTTATCGTCTTCCAGTTTCTTCTCGACTTGATTTTTCCTCTTTCTCGCTGTCTCTGAACGACGCAATGCGATCTCGTTTTCGGTGAGCTTCTTCTTTCGATTTGGATCGAACATCGGTAACTCCATATGTGACGATTCAACACCACCTTCACGTGCGAGTTGTCGAGCAGTTTTACCGATGATAGCTGCCATCTCTGCAGCTGTAGCTTCGTCTGGTTCCGATGAATCAGAATCAGAATTGTCGGCAGTGGGCATAGCTTCGTCGAGAAGCTCATCATCGTCTTCAATAGGAGGTGTGGGAATGTTGTCGTCTTCATCAGATTCCAGATTAGCATTGGAAGGTTTCCACTTGACTTTGGATGGATCTTTTGGTGGACGTCCTGGTCGTCGTTTGGCAGCAGGAGGCGTTTCGTCCTTAGCGGTGCTAGTAGAGGCAGTAGCATTGGGAGTGCGAGTAAGTTTGACTCTCAAACTCTTCTTGCTGCTACTCGCCGGAGTTGTAGGTGTGGCAGTGGCTGTCGCAGTAGCAGTAGCAGCGGCGGAAGCGGCAGCGCGAGATGGTCTACCTGGTCCTCTCTTCGGGGTCGATGCTGTTGCTGCAGCTGCTGCACGAGGTGGACGTCCAGGCCCTCTCTTTCCAGCAGCTTTACGGGTAGAAGATGGCGCGTCGTAATCATCATCTTCTTCATCCTCCGCTAGTTCATCCTCATCAACTTCTTCATCGCCATCATCATCAATCAAAGCATCAGCAACTTCATCCTCATCTTCCTCGTCCTCGTCCTCGTCATCATCGGGAACGGTAGCACGGACTAGTCGTCTTCGCTTCTTTGAGGGAGTGCGAGGTGCAGAGGGCATTCCTTCGTCGTCAGAGTGTTGATTGTGAGAGCTAGCAGAGTCTTCACCTGTGAGGTCGGAGCCGTCTGAGAGAGCGTCGTAGTCTGGAGCCATGGTGTAGGACGAGATGAGGAGTGGCTGATGAGACGAGGTGCCGAGACGCAGAAAGAAGAGGGTGGGGTTCGGTCGGTCGGTGTTATTGCCGGTGCGAAGAAATGAAATGAAAGCTCGATGACCTAAGTGGAAAAGGCCAAGTCAGGGGTCTTGTTCGCTGCAGCAATGATAACCCTCTTGTCTTTGTTTGACGTTGTGCAATTCACCAGCGCCAAGCGTGCACGTATGGCGGGACCTTTTGCTGGTAGTGCGAAGGCGTAAGACGTTTTGATGTAAAGGACAAGGATGAAGGGTGCTCGATGTCGAGACGAAGAAGTTGGTCGATGCGAAGGTGAAGTGAATACGCGAGTCTCCATCGGGCTTCTTCTTGGAGTGTTGACAAGAATCGGCGATAGCGAACGTGGTTAGCGCGTGTGATTTTTAAGAGAGGTGGAGAATGCTGCATGAAATTTGGCAGCTGCTGCTCAGCACTTTCTGCGTGTCCGCGTGTGACTGAACAGGGTGCAGCGAACACGAAAGTGTTGGTCTCAGCCAAACGCCCACAGACACTGAGAAACAGCATTCGCATTCGGATGATGCACGTCAAAGAGGCCTGTGCTGTTGCATTCACGCTTCCCACTCGACGACGATTTCTTTTACCACATCAACTCCTCATCTTATGGACGATTCGCACAACGACAACACGCTGCCATAGTCCGTGCGATCAGTTCTATTCAACCCACGGATCCGGAACGCCATCAACAGGTGTGTCAGAGAACGGCTGGGTCGGACTTGACTTGCTACGTAGAAGTACCCTGTCTGAACGCCGGTCAAGACTCACTAATACAGCGTCAAAAAGATGTCAGCATCCGCCGCGCCCTCATCTAGCAGTCAAGATGCCTCTTCGAGTGGCGGTGGTGGCAGCTCAGAGAAGTCAAGGTAAGCCTCAGACATCCTTTTCAGTGCCAGTCCCTCTTTGCATCCAAGTGTCCCAGCCCCACTCACCCTCTTCTCTTTTGTTCCTCTGTTCTTCAGCGTCATCCTCAAAGTTGGAATGGTCGGGGACTCTCAGATCGGCAAGACATCTCTGATGGTCAGATATGTCGAAGGCAGTTTCAACGAAGACTACATCCAGACTCTCGGTGTCAATTTCATGGAGAAGACTATCTCTATCCGAAACACAGAAATCACTTTCTCCATTTGGGATCTGGGAGGTCAACGAGAATTCGTGAACATGCTTCCTCTCGTTTGTAATGACGCCGTTGCAATCTTGTTCATGTTCGATCTCACTCGAAAGTCAACACTGAACAGTATAAAGGAATGGTATCGACAGGCAAGGGGTTTCAACAAGACAGCTATACCGTTCCTGGTGGGAACAAAGTACGATCATTACGCAACACTACCGAGAGAGGAACAGGACGAAATCACGAAACAAGCAAGAAGGTTCAGCAAAGCTATGAAGGCACCCCTAATCTTTTGTTCGACAAGTCATGCCATCAACGTCCAGAAGATTTTCAAGGTCTTGTTGGCGAAAGCTTTCGACTTGAAGTGTACCATTCCGGAGATCAAGGGTAGTGGAGAGCCATTATTGATCTACGTAAGTGCAAAGAAAAGGCGAGGAGAGAAGAACGTCGCTGTGATTAGTGCTGACGATGTGTTTGAATTCCTGTCAATACAGCTCGATGTCTAGAGGCAAATTCCTAGACCACCAACCTACCACCAACCTCTTACGCCATGGCCTTTTTCCGTTTCAACGATCGCATTCCCCATCAAGTATACCCACACGATCCTTGCTCGGTCCATTCGTTTATTGTCTCATTGCATCATGTCTCTTTCGTTGCTCTTCGTCTCTTTCATTCGAAACACAATTCGCACTCTCTCAATAGACATCAGTGGCTTCTGACAATGCTCCCTTACAGTCACAGTGGGCGCGAAGGCCTTTGAAGGCGGGATGTCTAAGTGGTGTATGATTGCCAACGGATATGCTATCGGTCTTGAATGTTTGTGCGACTCACACTCTTCTCAAGACCAATCCGCTCCTAATTCCTGCCATGATCACTCCAATTGGTCTCACCTTGAACACGTCACCTGCTTGCGGCTCTTCTTCTCCCGCACCCCACTCTAAATCCGCTGGAATACCCAACTCGTCCACATTCACTCTGACTCTGCCGCTCAGTGTAGAACTGTTGACTCTGACCTCGGGCAGGATCGTCTTGGCAGTAAATTCTCCCTTCATCCATTCCTTGCCCGCCTCCCCTTCCTGGCCTAAAAGCGATCGTTGGAGTAGAGCATGGAGCCAGAATCGGTCAGCAGAGCGCATCAGTTGTCTTGCCGTTGCCTCCTGTCTTTCGAGCTGTGGAATGATCCTTTCTATCTCGTGAGTGTCAAATTTGGGTTTGGAGTGAACCAGATGATGCTTGAGCTGCCAATGCGCTACCATGTCTGTGTACCTTCGTAGAGGTGAAGTCGCTCTCGCGTATCCACTGTGGGTCAGAGCGTCCTTCATGCCAGCCGAAGGGCCAAAAGGAGAGGAAGCGTCACCTGCTGTGATACCGAGAGAGAAGTGTTCGAGTGGCTTCGCTGAGTATCCACCAGCAGAAATGTTCAGCCCGCGAAGCAAGAGATTCTCGAACTTGATCAATCCGTGTCCAACCATTCCATTGTCACTCAACACAGGGGTGGGATGGGAGGCGGATGGAAGATTGGTGCGCATCTCGAGGATCGCTTCTGCCTCTTCTAGACTATCCGGTCGTGGTTGATATCTGTAGGAGAGAGCAAGATTGTGTTGAGTGCCGTAAGAAGCAGCAATACGACCGGCGAGAACCATTAGTTCTGAAACCACGAATTGCGCCAAAGCCGGTGTTGAGCTTTCTTTCCCACCATGACTATTGGAAGCGCTGATAGTGATAGAAGGGAACCCTGCAAAGAAGTACGGTTTTTGCAATGCTGATGCGTTCATCGGAACAGTTGGGAGGGGAAGCGGTGAGATGGAAAGTGATGAACCGGGGCGATAGGCGACGAATGCGGTTGTTTTGGTTCGGTTCTCGCTAAGAAGGGTTGCCGCCTTCAACAACAGCTTGAGCTCAGTTGCTTGTTTCGAGCCGTCGTCTGTGCTTGCAGCGAGGATCGAAGAGACTTTAGAGTAGGAAACAGTCTGAACATCGTGAATCATTGCCGGGCGAACCCTCGTCTCTGAAACCAGCCCGGAAGACAGATCGAGCAGTGCACTGAAAGTCATCACCCTCTGTCCTTCCCCTTTGTCTCCGGCAGAGGAAGAGGAAGAGCGAAGACCGACACCAGATCTGACAAAGTCATCAGGCAACATAGCCCATCTGGCTTCTGGGAAGTACAGAGTCATGAACCTCCTCTCAGCTTTCCTACCCAACGCGTTCTCCGGTTGGATGTACGCTGTTGGGTCTGCGATATGGATGTGCACCCATGCTTTGTCTTGTTGGTTAGAGATGGGCTCGACAGAGATACCGTCGTCCAGTTCGAATGCCCCTTCATCATCAATCACGTAAACCGAGTGGGATTTTCCGAAGTCGTGCCTGATAGACTCAACCTCTTGGTCCAATGTCATTCCGTACTTCTTCGCAACGTCCCCCTGCTTAGGTGGCGGAGTGTCAGACGAAGCAGAGGGGTGAGACTCGGCTTCTTCTCCACTCGTAAGACTTCGGAAGCTTGCATCAAGCCTAATCGGATTTGTCCAAGGCGCCAGAACGCCCAGCTCGCCTAAGAAGTGCATGACTAGACCATGTTGTACATCTAATCCAGCAACTAGGTCTGTTCCGAGCGTTTCGAGCATCTTCTTTCCCAAACCTCCCTGTTCGGGCAGGAGGACAGCCGAAGCCTTCTCAACATCCATAAGCTCGGGAGTGTTGGGATGAGGTAAGACTCGGAAATGCCCGCCAGCGCGCTTGATGATCGACATCGCAATGCTCCCGTGTGTGTCGTCCTGGAGTTCTCGACGAGATCCTAAGGATGATTGGAGAAATTCGATGATAGCTCTATCCTCGTTCGACCAAGTGATATTGAGGTCGGAATTAGGCACCATTCGAGGCAGACCGGTGGAGTCATATGGTTTGGATTCGTTGTAGGCGCGGAGTTTGCCTGCTTTCTCGCAGAACGACGAAATGAAATTCTGACCTTCTGAGCCCGGGGGAGAAGAGGTCCAGTGCGAGATAAGAGCATGATTCGCTCGCTCAGCTAGACTGCGACAAGTAAAGAGCTGCGACGTGCGGTGCGAAAGAGCGTCGGCGAGGAAGTGTGTTGGGTGAGACATGAGTAACGAGTGCGTAGCGTAGATTGTGCTCGCTGTGAAGACCCCGCCTTCTTCCTTTTTCGGTACGGACTTTCCCAATGCAGAGGCAATCCTAGCACGGGCAGATTCATGCATCAATCTAGCAGCTTCGAATGTGATGATGGCTCCTGTTCGCAAGTCCATTCTCTCTTCCTCCTTCCCCTTTTCCTCGCCAATCAGGAACAAGCTTTGGAAACTCGGCAAGAGGCGCTGCAGCTCCTTCTCTTTCAACCTTTCCAGGATTCTGAGCTTGTTGCAAATCGCCGCTCTAGCCTCGAACCTTGGCACGTCTACTGGCTCTTGCTCCCGTGCAATTCCTTCTGCCGGATCTGCCTGTTCACCTGTATTGGAAGAGTGCGAGTCGTGCGAACCATCTGAATTCACTGGCATATCCGTGCTGTTCGTAGATACGACATACCTTCTGCTCGTAGCAGCTGCTATCTTCGTCAGCGACTCTGGGATCATTGATGGAATTTGGAACATGACATCGTTCGATTTGTACAACACGATCTGACCGGTTGTGATCAAAATGTAGATATCTTGCCTGCTCCCTTTTGCGGCATTTCCGCCAATAGCCAACAGTGACGGGTCGTCGGGCGGTGGAGGTAGCACGATACCGACACTGTTATTTTGTCGTCGTACCTCCACAAAATCTCCTGGTCGCAGCTCTCTCCTAGGCGTGATAAAGTCTCTTGATGAGACCAGTCCCTCCTTTGCCCCTCGTTCGAGGATATCCTGTCCATCAACAGGTCGGAGCAGCGGCTGAGTCAGCACAGCGGCGGCATGCGATCCAAGCAGGGTCTCGATATTCTCGTTTGCAGAAGCACGCTTCAAGCTCCTTCCAGCATCTCGCGAGAGCGGTGGACGACCAGTAGTTCGACGTGTGCTTGGCCCAGGAGTAGGTTTCCAGCCGGAAAAACGATCGGAAGTGTCTTTGGAGATCGATTCAGCATGACGACCTAGTCGAGAGGCGGTAAGGATGGTGTCTGATAGCTTGGTTTGTCTACGAGATTCGTTCTTTTGCTTGGACCAGGTGTTGGGTCGGCGGAACTTGGACGACTCTTCGGAACGAGGGGAAGACGTATGGAGGCAGCGAGTTGCAGAACCCCCTACTGTGACTGTGGCGTTGCAGTCGAGCAGCAGAGCGCGGCCCGAGGCAGCAACTGGTATTCTCATGCTCGCTAGGCTTGAATGAGTGGTGGACAGACGGAAAGTGTTGGTCGGACAAGATTCTCAGAGGTGTGTCAGAAGAAATTCTCGAGTTCTGACGTGAGCTTCTCGACCTGCAGAAAATTATGGTTCGATTTTCGGAACTCGGAATTGAATACCTCCACTCATCCTCCTCAACGCACCTGCCTGGCTTGGAGCAAGGTAGTTACACGCATGTCGATGCTCATTACAGTCACGAAACATCATGGTAAAGTCGAGATAATACACAGCAAGAGATGAACGAATGAGATGCAAATGCAATGCGAGGAACAACAAAATGAAAGTGAAGAGACAATACCTGTCGATTTGATCATATGAAAGAATGTGTTTGCTCGAATGACGAGCGTCGAAACGAGAGTTCAGGCAGAGATGTCAGGTGTATGGCAGATTTTGATGATGCTGTACACTAAGCCGCATATGCCCACCTCTGACCATGCGTCAGATCCTTCTCCTCCAGATGTCCAATCTCTGACTCGATTCCGACATCCTCCTCACCTCTCTCACCTGCCGTCAGATCGTCAAATGGATGCCAGCTTGCCCTCTTGTCCAGCCTCAGCCTCTTCTCTCCCCGAGCGTCCATTCCTGCATAGAGCTCCCTTGTCTTTTCTGCATCATACGAGCGTCCTACCGCGCCAATCTTCCCGATGGTCTCAAAGAAGACCAGGAAGACGAGACTGCCCGCTACAACGCCCATCAAGTTAAGAGAATTCCAATCTTTCTTCAGCGGCATCAGCCCAAATCCGATGCTTGTGACAAAGCGCATCCCAATTCTAGCCCAGCGTGGCACTAGTGTGGATCCATAGACATCCAGGTTGCGGTGCATGCATCCGATGAGAGCGAGACAAAGCATCACGCAAGAAAGCGAACCACCAAAGTACCACACTTTGCCACCTTGAACTTCTTTGTTCGAGATCAGCGAGGAAAGCGAAGAGGCGAAAAGGACAAGAGACGCCGTAAGTGGGTAATGTATGTGGCCGAACGTGATACTCGTGAAAGAGTTTCGGCGCAATGCATGTTGGTAGACTCGACTGCCATCCGCATCGTAGTAGATCCAAATGACCAACACACTGATTGTGATACCTAGCGATGCTCGACCGAACACATCGTTCAATCCAAAATCTCCAGGACGTGCGACAAAGTTGCTACTGATGATCGATTCTCCGACGATGAGGATGACGAAAAGGATGTATCGCTCGATGGAATGTTCGTGCGACTGGGCAGGGATAAACATGTGATTGCCTGTCCGTTTCTGTCGACCGTGGAAGAGTTTGATTGCTGCTGCGACGATGTAAGCTCGAGCCAGCTCGACAATGATACCTGCTGACCAAAGGATGACGATCAGGAGGGGATCGCTGATAAGAGTGATGGGGATATAGATCGCAGCAATGACGCTCATCGCCAGTGCGTTAGACCACAAAGCTTTCCTGAACTTTGGCAGACAGAAGCCATAGTACACATAGATGCCCAACCTCCAGAGCTTCGCTACCAGGAAGAATGCGATCGCGGCATGAATAGCCCTGTCGTAACCCTCGGTGAACCAGTACTGCCCAATTGCCGGTACTGATAACTTCACCTGCTCCCCTCCGCCTTCGCTCGCTGCCCTTCTGAAGATCTGACTAAGCTCGGCTGCAATGCCATGGGGTTGCAATTGCTCTGGAGCATCACCCGCCAGCTCTTCAACATGCAACTGTTCCAACAGTTCTGCCGTCGCCTTCACAATCACAACTCCACTAACGTTCGCACAGTAGCCACCTAAAAGCACCATCCATCCTAGTAAGAGCAGCCGTTCGAGCACATCATCCGTCCCACTCGTGTTTAGGAACAACCTGACATCCGTCCAAATCGAAAAACACGGCCAGAAACTCAATACGAACTTAAGCACATTGATCGCACTGCTGCTCTCGGCAGTGGCGTGACCGAGGCCGTTGACTACCGCGACAAAGATCAAGTCGAAAACAAGCTCGAATTGAGATGGCTTACGCTCGTCTTTCTCGCGATAGAGCTTGTGACCATGAAGCCATTGACGGATCAGTGGACGCTTGAGGAGATGGCGGAAGGTGATGGGGAGGTCGTCAGAGTGGATCTCGATGTGTGGCTTGTTGGTAGTTTGGGCATGTGAATGAGAACGGCCGTGGACGAGATCAAAGAGTGAGCCGGCACGAGAGTGTTCGAGGTGGTGATTTTGCGGCTTCGAGCGTCGGCGGAGGTGTGCATAAGAGGCCGAGGCGGTTTGATCTGTGAAGGGAATCTTTTCGTTGATTGACTGGACGGTGTACCGACTGTCTTGGGTGTAGTCGATAGCCATGGGAGCAGCGTTGGTGACAAACTCTGAATCGGAGTGTGTAGTCGCAATGGGCTGGAGTGGGATAGCGGTGACATCGTGTGGCGACTGATAAGGTAGATCGGGAATGTTGTGTCTGGATGCGGCTTGATCATGCTGCGCGTGCTGACGATGCTGATCAGAGGTCTCGACGTCGTGCCATCCCGTCGCGGAGGACTGAGAAGCTACATGCTGAGGATGGTGGTCGACATGCTCCAGAGAGGAGTCGTGGTATCTGTGACCAAAAGGACCGTAGAGGTTGGGGTCGATGACTTCTTCTTGCTGACGCTGCTGCTGTTCCTGTTGATCATCGTTGTATGCTGTGTTTTCGAGGGAAGGTGGGTCGTTCTGACCCCGAAAGGGTCGGTGGAAGCTTGACATGGCTATGGTGAACGAGTGGTTGCCTAACGCTGTCTAATGGAGTTGGTGTGTCGGCTACTTATGTGCTGCCTTTGTATGGCGAGGAGAGAAATGCGGTTGCGGATAGGGCAATGCTGACTGCTGAGCAGCTTGCACAGCTGGTCCCAGGAACCGAGGGGCGGCGACAGATGTAGCAGATGGTGGGAACAGCACACCACTGCGCCAGATATGAAAACAGAACGCTTCGACGAATGACGCCAACTTCAGCACTTGTTGTTGAAAGCAAAGAGGCTGAGTTGACCAGTCAACAGCGATTTGGTCCAATGTGAAGCTGCGTCGTTGGTGTGGGACGAGCGGTCTGTGTGGGGTCTTACCATAATGAACTAAAAATCGTCCGACTGCATGGACGAAGGGCGAGACCGGGGTCGGATCTCTGACTGATAAGAACACTCACACGAGTTCAAAACTTCTGGTCGCCATCAATGCTGCAAGTCTATGCATGCACGTGGGCCTGTCGATGGGGCTGTGCCCTTCCTTTTCGTAAGTCACACCATCTCGTACTGTAAAACAATTCGGTCGTTGCAGGACCTGACCTTATCCGCCGCATACTGTACAGAGCATGCAATTCGACCTTGTTTGTTGGATTCACTGCTCAACGAAGTACACTACGGAGGGAAAGAGGCAGCAAGCCTTTGACCCGAACATTCATGTTGCACAAGAGAGACATGCGAGAAAAACGCCAAGACCGATTGACATGCATCACATGCATCTTCTGCAGCTGCTCTTTCTTCCCGAAGATGTTCAGAAGCTTCGCTGTCAGTCTCAGCTATTTTCAGCTCTAAACTGGACGCGTGCCGTGTGAAGCGAGACCAACACTTCCTCCTCGTGCATCGTTGGCACAACGTGTCACACACAGACCCACTCCTTCGGATCTTACATCATCGCAGCTCAGACTCCAGCTATGCCTCTCTTCACACACGTAACACGGAGCATTGACGAAGACCATGGGCTCTTTATTAAGATCAACTAAGATTAGAAGGAGCGCAAACGTGAAAGTAAACGAGTGAAAAATATAGCGTACAAAGGTCACAAAGCACCTTCTGTGCTTAGAAATGTCCCGATCGACCATCCTCAAACTCGATCGGCTCATCATTGTCCTCCTCGTCACTCTCCTCTTCCTCATCATGTAGGTTACTATCGTCGCCGCGCGAATCATCAACACTCTCCTCCTCATCCGCCTCCTCAGGCAAGTGCTCCAAGTTGGTCTTGCCACGGAACGTGTTAAAGCTGTAGAAGCTGTTGCTGGCAATTGGTCCGTTGTTGCCCGAAGCAGGACTGGCGTTCGAGCTGGCATTGGTGCGCTGCGAACGAGCAGGAGACTGGGTTGCTGACATGGACGGCTCAGTGTCGCTGTCGGCCTCAGCAGCCTCTTGTGAGAATCCACCTTCGCTGAATTGGCTTGGAGAGAAACCGCTGTCGATGGTGCTGAGAGTATGCTTGTTACCGTTAAATCGACTGTACTTCTGCGAAGGCTGGCGTGAGAGTGAGTCGTACACATCGAGGTCCATGAGGAAGCTTCCGGGTGCTGCGAGTTCTGCCATCGATTTTGGAGCTGCTGTGACGTGGTCTGACTTGGCATCGTTGTCGTCGACCATGGTCTTGTCTCCAGTGGTAGGAGTGACGGCACCATCTCTTGCTTCCTCTTCGGCAGCTGCGATACCCAAGCCGGTGGGAGCCGGAGAAGCAGCACCATTGGAGCGTGAAATTACGTTGTTACGGAACACCGAAAGAGATTTGGCACCATCCTTGGCTGCCGTCTGCTTTGGCGAGATCACTGTCTGCTGCGTAGGTGTGGCAGCTCCACTGGCTCTGCCGTTGCCATTCGCATTTGCAGCACTACGCAACGACTTGCTCGAAGCACTGTGATGCAAGTTGTTACTAGGCACGGCCAGGTGACTCTCGAGCGACAACTTGGCAGCAGACGGTTCCTGTCGACTCTTGGCCCTGAGGCCACCAGATCCCATCTGGAACCTCTTGCGCAATTCTGACATCGACTGAGCCTTGTTGAGCGAGCTGATCCCGCCCACTGGCGCGGAAACATCACTAGGACGGCCACCGCGTGTGTCGATAGAAGTGGCGCGCGACTCGAACTCGATATCTGTCTGCTGCGTCTCGAACGATTCGCGAACACGTCCGTCGTACGAGATCTTGCGCATCGCCGACGCTGATCGTGGCCCCGCACTCAGCCCTCGTGCAGGGCCAAAGTCGGTGCTGAGGTCGGCCATTGATCCGGACGTAGGAAGCGATACTTGCGACTTGCTGAATCGACCAGGGAAGCGGCCCCATAAGCTTGGACGTGTGAAGCGCGAGCTCGTGCTGCCGGTTGCATTGCCACTTGTTGCTGTGTGGCCATTGGCGCTGCCAAAGCTGCCATCAAGCACGGCAGGGTCAGGCTTGTTCTTCTTGCCTCGCGAACGACCTAGGGAGCGCGTGCGATTCTGGTTGCCTCCGGCCAACATGGCTGCACGTGCGTCTTTCTCGTCAACGGCCAACTTGGGCTTGGGCGTCTTCAGCGATAGGTCGCAGCCAGCTTGAGCCAAGATACGTGGAAGGTCCATGTGTCCATCCGCTGTGGTCATACGATGCGTGAAGGAGCACTGCAGACCAGGCCCCAGGATGAAATCACCACCGAGCAGCTTCATGTCACCTGGATTGCGGATAGGCATGTCGAAGAGACCCTTCTTGATGGCAACCAAGATACCTTTCGTCATGCTCATGCTCGCATAATCGGGACGAGCGCAAACAGGGTTGGCATCATTGGTTCGCAATGTCATGCCGAGTGCCCTGTACACGTTGCGCTTAGGATCAGCATACATGGCGTAAGGCACCTGCATCACCTCACGGTATGCCTTGATGACGTGCCAGTCACCCTGACCGACAATGATGAAATCCAGGTTGGCCTTCTTGAGTGGAAGCGGATCGATGTTGCGAATCGACATGGCAAACTGTTGACAGAAACCACACCACCAATGACGGAGGAAGCAGACCAGCGTGCGTCGCTTTTTGAAGAGATCGCCAAACATGACCTCTTGACCCTCCTGATTGTAGACAAGACACTGTGAAGACTCGAAGAGCTGAAGCATGGAAGGGGGGTGGATAGCGTACGATCCTTCAGGGATGCCTGCTTCACGAGCAGCCGCTTTGACCTCGTCTGACTCGTCTTCGTTGATGATGTTCATAAGCATGCTGTTCTTGTGAGCTGCCTTGAAGGCAGCTGCATCCTGTGCCTTCCTGCTCTTGTCCATTGACATAGGTCGTGGCTTGGGACCAGCGCCGTTCTGATCTCTGACTTTGTCGACGATCTTGAGCTCTTGCTCGAGACCCCAACCGCCAGCGGCGGACGCTGCCCCGGCTGCACCTGCGGTGGAAGCGCGGAGGCTTGACGACTTGGCGCTTGAGGTATCAACCGAGCGATTGGCGTCGTGGATGCTGGCCGACTTCCTCTTGTCGATGAACGAGTCTCGCTTGCCGGTGCTGACACTGTCGCCACCATTGCTACCGACACGCTGATGCTGCAAGAATCGGACTGCGTTGGGGATGGAAGGCGAAGTAATTTCCGGTTCCTTGCCTTTGTTCGCTTCCGGTTTGCCAAGAACGAACTGCTGACCTTCAACCTCGACCATGGACTTTTGCGTGGCATTGCTAGCCAAACGGAACTGGCCCGCAGATCCAACAGGTGCAGTCGTTGGCCTCTTGATGGTCGCTCGCGAAGGAGTGCGAGATGCGGAGGGCGGCGCTGCACCTGCTGCTGCTGTCGATGGAGGAGCTCCAAGACCCAGGCTGTTCGAGGTCGACAGATCGCGCGATGAGACGCTGCCATGGACTTGCTTGCCAACGCCTAGACTGGTCTGAGCGCCGGACGTGGAAGATGGCACGGCAGTGCTGGGACGAGCGCTGCTCTTAGTGGGGCGGTAAGCTGGATTCTGGTCCGCGCTGCGGCTGCCATTGACATTCTTTTCGAGCATACGAGCTTGAGCTGCCTCTTGCGCCAAACGAATCATGTCCGAGCCGCTGGGGCTGCGAGTGTGCTGGATCGTGCGAACACCGTCTTTTCCGTCCTCGTCCTCCTTCTTCTCCTCCTTGATATCGTTGTTGGTGTTTGGCAAGGGAGCTTCCTGTGTAGCCGGGCTTTGCACAGAAGACGAATCGAGAGAGAGCCTACCGCTGGCATGGCTACCTCGACGTTCGGATCCGCCCGCTTCAGAGGGAACTGGCTTTCTTCGAATGCGATAGGTCGAAGTGGAACTATTGGCAGAGCCGATGGAAGTCGAGCTGTCCCGTCTAGCAGCACTGCCGAGGAGATGATTACTGCCGTTGCCTTTGCCATTGGGAAGGGCAAGAGTACCGAATGGACTGGCTGGGCTGCCGTTAGTTCCACTTTCATTCTTGCGCGGAGACCCATCAGTAGCATTCAGGGAGCGGAAGGTTTGAACTGGGCTGCTGTTCGGGGACACCGAGTCGGTCGCCGATTCAGCCCATTCCGGTGCTGTTGGAGTTGGTGGGACAACAGCAGTCTGCACCGGGCTCAGGATCGCAGACTTGATAGCTGGGGCAGGTACGAGCTCAGGGTCGGTGGCAGAGTCCGCACTTGCTTGCAACGGTGCTTCGGAAACCTCTTCAACGGGCTCTCCCAATACTGCTTCCACGGCTGTGGGTGTGTCGAGCGGACTGGCGTTCGCTGGGACCTCTGGGAGGGGTTTGATGTCGCCATCTGCAGCATTGGCAGCCTCTTCGGCGATAGTGTCCCCGTTCGACTGTGGATGGGTTTCGTGATCGGCGCTGGACCTGGGAGTAGAGTAGATCTCAGCAACTTTGGCTTCTGCATCATTCTCGCCTTGTGTCTTCCATGTGGCCGATTTGGTCGCTGGACTGTCTTCGTGACCGCACCCCGAAGATGCTGAGCTCTGTGCTTGGTGGTGTGCATCGTCGCCTTCGAACTCTACATTTTCGATGGAGCGACGGCCGCCCTTGGACGAGGACGTCGCCGAGGAGTCGGTGGAAAGCATCGAGTCGCGTTTGGACGGATCTGCGCCCAGCCTGGATGACGCACTGAGACTAGGTGATGCCAAAAGGGAGGATGCAGATACTCTTGCTGCTGGTTTACCTATAATGTCGCTTCGGCGTTTGCTTGCGCGATGCGAATTGAGGTCAAAACTATTACTGGAAACAACAGGCATCAAGGTGGCAGATCGGAAGTCGCCGGTGAGAAAGCTGCTGTGTCGGCGCGAAGCTTTTGTGGCAGCTGTGATGTGAGCAGCTGGTTCCAAAGCGCTCGAGGTGGAGTGAGATTGGTGGTGAGAGTCGCTGAGAGCTTCGAATTCGCGGGTTCGTCGAATCCAAGAAGCACGCTTGGACGCTGGTTGAGCTGATGCACCGGTAGTAAGTTCCCTGAGTCCTCCGGATGTGGTGACGACGGCTCTGCTGGCAAAGTCGAGATGTCCTGGCGCAGACTCTGGCGTATGCGGCAATGCAAAGGCGCGCTGTGGTGCGGTTCCAGGACGCCTTGCTCTTAGCGGTCGAGGAGGTGAGGTCGAAAGCGAAGGAGAAGGTTTGGTGTTTTGTATTGAACTGATGTCGGCTGCACTGGAGGAATTGCCAGCAGCGGAGCGGTGCTGATGAAACTTCTGCTCGAAGATGAGCTGGCTTCTGCGTTTGGAATGGGGGAACGCTCTATCAACGTACGGACGTCGGTAAACGAGACGGTCGAGGTCGATATCACCAGTCAAGCCAGATTTGTAGGCAAAGTCGGATGACTCGAGATCTTCGAGAGGACCAGATTCGTCAGAAGTGCGAGGACCTTCTGTATCTGATGTTCGTGGCTCGGACTCGAATTCGTTGCTGAGCAGTAACGGGCTTCTCCTGAGGCTGAGGCCAGCTTCCATGCGATCGTTGGGGACAACGATGCTGGTCGAGCCGGAGAGCTGGCTCAGAGCAACGGGGGCCGAGGCTGAAGCAGGTAGCTGATTGGCTGCGTGCGAGGATGAGTCCAAAGCCAAGACAGCCGGAGCTGGGGCAGGGGTGCCAAAAGCCCGCGAAGGAGCGCGCGGGGACGAAAACCCAATAGCAGGAGACGAAGTAGTGGCCGAAGATGCGCAAGAGGCGACCGGTGAGTGCGGCGGCGAGATATGTTGTAGTTCTGAGAAGGTGTTGTGACTTGAGAAGCTAGGAGATCGAACGTATGACACAGTCATGCCTTGTAGCTGTGCAAGCGTCGGACAAGCTTTTTGTAAGATAGCACACAGCGAAGTGTGCTGTCGAGCCAATGGTGGTTTTGCTAGAACACGGATGTTCGTACCACAAGCGTCGAGGATAGGCGTTGATGCGCCAGTTGAAAGTCGGCAAAATTTTGTCGTAACTGTTGACGATTAGACGGAGCTAGATGGAGCAAGTCGAGAACGGTTTTCCTGACGATGAAGGTTGTTTGCGTAGTCCATGAAAGATCCAGAGATGGAAATGATTAGAGAGATCAAGATCTAAAGGTGATGGGTGTTTGCTTGAGGTGCGTGATAGGATGGTGGAAGAAGATGACCAGAGCGTGGCAACAACGAGAAAGGGCGGGCTTGTGAATACGATTGTTTGGGATGCCTTGTTTGTTTGGACGGAGAGAAGAGGGGTTGGCTCGCGGTTAATGGCGAGAGGACGTATGGATGGAAAGCATCACGATGAAGCGCGGGAAGTGGTGTCGGGTATTTGGCGCCACGGTATCTGAGATGCGAGACAGAAGGGCAGGGGCAGATGGGAGGGAAGGAAGGAGGAAGGAGGTGGAAGATCCAGACAATGGACCGTGGCGACAGGAATGAAGCGGGAAGGGAGTGAAGGAGATGGGAGAAGGAAAGAGGATGACGACGAGGCAACGGTGACAGGCGGCGTCGAGAGGATAGCAAAGAGAGGACAAAATGGACTGGAACTGCGTGAGAACGGAAACGCAACGCCAGAGACAGGCAGAGGCTAGAATCTTGGATTTGCTTTGCATCCGTCGAGGACGGAGACACGGCGTTAAACTCACACGCACACACTTCCTGACTGTCACTGACGTGTGGGCTGAGTACTGTATGAGCAATTGGCCAGAGTGGGGTCAGCACACACGCACAATCGCAGTTCAGGGTCAGCAGCTTCAGAGAGACACGGAAGATGGCCGGCTTTGGAAAAAGTGAAACGGGCGGCTATCGTGTGCGATTGTGTGAAATGATCCCACAAAGTTGACAGGAGTGTGACAATGTGCAGCGATGTGCTTGTCTAAGAGATGAGAAAGGAGAGAGACAGAGAGACAACCTGAGAAACACCGACAACGGCGAATGGATGTTGCGTGCAGAAATTGCACCCTCGCTTATATTTATTACAAAAGTCAGCTCTCGCACAAGGGCTGTCTTACGATATTCGTCCCTTGTGAACCCAAGCGCCGGTTTCACTAAGTGTCACAGCTCCCGAGCATCGTGGTCGACACTAGCGATGTATGGCAAGTCCATTACGGAGGGAGAGAGAAAGATGCGGGGAGCAAGGTCGAGTCTGCTTGGAGGCAGTCTGCGCTCGTAAGCTTTGTTGCCGACTGCAGTCCAAGATCCAATTGGAAGACGGGACAGCGACACCGAAGCGGCTAACTTTGATCGACCGGAACATTCGACGACAGCGAGAGGAAAGCTTGCTCGTGCTGCTGCATTGAGCCGCAGGGAGGTGTGCAGGTGCAGCAAAGTCTTGCAGGTCGTACAAAGGGCCCGTTCTGCTCGTTTGTTTGAGGAGAAGTACACAAAATGGGTGCGCCACCACAAACTATGCTTCCTAGATGCTTCCGATACACTGCTCTATGTCGAGTGTCGCAACGCCTCCGCCACTATCTACATTTCCAACGTCCGCTCGATACGAAGTGCCGCTGCGGGAAACGAAACGGAGCTGTGCGCGCTTCAATACTATTAACGCCTCAAACCTTGATAACCGTCACAGTGAATGGAAGAGGCGGGACGGTTCTTTGGGAAAGTACTTCTGATGCTGCTGCGACTGCTGCTGGTGCTGCAAGGTTAAGCGAAGTGCAGCATCGCCTGATTTTCAGGGCCAAGAAAGTCTTAAAAGGGCAGGAGACAAGCAGACACAGAGACAGGGGTTGCATTCCAGGCACTTGAGCACAGACAGTCATCTGTAACCTGTCGATCAGGGCCAAGTTCTCTTCCTCTTCCTCTTCTGCCGCCATCATCTCTGTCTCTCCGCAAGTGTGAAGCGCGCGTAGAAACCTCTCGCAACAATCAGTTTCTCCTCCCCAGTCGCCGTTTGAATCTTGTTCAGACTCCGTCGTCACAAGGCGACACGCTTGTTTGTTCATCTCACCTGTCAAGAGTACAGTAGAAAGCTTGAGCTTGAATTCAAATTCATATCCATCAACCTCTAACAGCCGTTCACAAGACGCATGCGTTCATGCTTTTCCGGTGCTCTGGCCTCCCTACAACGACTTTTGCCGCTTCCGACTGAACCCTAAATCTCCATTTGTATGGAGAGCCTCGCAGTGTTAGGCGCGCTCGAGATGTTTGCGCTTGTACATCCGACCCGAACACGGGACCTCATCTAGGCGCCCACTTCTGAAACCGAGCGTGATCATCACGCGCCCGTGCTCCTGTTTCACACAGCTTGATCGACTTCATATCTTCGGATCGTCTGAGTCGTCAACCTTTCAGCCTTTACAGCGATGTTGCTGGTGTTTGCGATCAGCTTTGACACGAACAGCAGATTGATTGCCGGCAAGGAGTAAGGTGTTTCCGGCTCTTCGAGCGCCGTTCAACTAAAATAATTGCAAAGACTTCTTACACTTCGCTTAGCTTGCCGTGCGTGGGTGCTTTCTTTTCTCTTGCATCGATGAGATTCATGCGACGCCGCCTCTGCACAGTTCAAAGATCCTGTTGTTGGGCCTTTCGGCGAATGGTAGCTTCGCCAAACGGTGTTGCTTGGTTCCTGCTTGTATCTGGCCGACGGCATCACCAAGGACCGCGATGGAATCCAACGCGTGGTGGTCAACTTTGCCACTTCTGAAGAACCCTTACCGCTTCTGTCCCTTGCAGCTGCAGAACACGATGAACACTGTCTTGACCAACGCGACCTCCTTCGTCGCCGTTCTCCAGAGAGTGAGCATAGTCTTCACAACGACTTTTGCTCATGAGGTGTGATCCGGAAGGACGCTTCGTAGGAAGCCGGGACGCAGAGTTCGATTGTTACGGCGCTTCTATTGTAACATGCAAAGAAAATTTGAGTCCGGAATCCTCATTCCGACTTCCGAAGTGGAGGAGAAATCATGCTCAGCTCACACCCTCCTTGACCATTCTTCTGACATTGCATCTTCTCACGACCAAATTATTCGCCAAACCTCACAATGAGATCTGCAGCACTGCTCCATCGAGCGCCTTCACTTGTCAGCTGTAATGCAGCGCCAGTCGTGACGGCATCACGAATCGCGACAAGCACCGAGCGCCTTTCTCGCTTCAGCCACCCTGTCCCGTCCACGCTGCCCAAACGGTGCAGCTTCTGTTCAACCTCCGTCTCTCGCTCAGCAACTGCTGCCGCCGAGGGTAACTGGAATATCGCCAAAGTTCCTCACAGAGGCGTTTTGGAAGTCAGTGGCCGGGATACTGTCAAGCTCATTCAGGGCCTAGTCAGTAACGATGTCAAACGCCTTGCCAACTCCTCCGAGGCAAGCACACCCGCGGTAGTCTACGCCGGATTCATGAATCCTCAAGGTCGAATGCTGGCTGACGTCTTCATTCATCGACATACTCCGCTCGAAGATGGCTCACCAAAGTGGCTGCTCGATTTGGACTCTCGAACGTTACCGTCGCTTCTGGCGTTTATCAAGAAGTTTAAGTTGAGGTCGAAGGTCAAACTCATCGACGTCTCAGATCAGTTCGCAGTGGTTCAATCCTGGGCTCCCTCGGGGGCTTCATCTTCTGTACCCGCAAGCATCACTGAGAAGTTGAGTCTGGATCCAAGGTGTCCTACAATAGGCTATCGTGGTATCCTTCCGTCTGACTCCAGCCTTGAAGTTGAAGGTACCGTGAAGGTTCAGGAGGGAGAAGAGTACACATTACATCGAATACTCAATGGCATCGGTGAAGGGAGTCTTGACTTTCCAGAAGGTTCCAGTTTACCGCTGGAGAACAACCTCGACTACATGTCCGGAGTGGACTTCAGGAAGGGATGCTACGTAGGTCAAGAGTTGACGGCTAGAACACATCATACCGGTGTTGTAAGAAAACGCCTACTTCCTTTGTCTTTCTATCTCCCCAGCACCACACCTCCCACATCGCTCACACCCGGATCAGTCGATCGTTCAGGGAAGTTCAAGCTACCAGAGCACTTGACAGAGATCAGATCAAAGCCAACCGGAAGCGGAGGTGAAGCAAAGCCAGCAAGAGGAAAAGCAGCAGGGAAGTTCACGAGCGGAATCCATAACGTTGGTCTGGGATGTTTGAGATTGGAACAAGTTCAAAGAGTGGGCAAGGAAGGAGCAGATGGTTTGGAGATGTCAGTGCTAGCTGCAGACGGGGAGACAATGCTGTTAGTCAAACCATGGATCCCAAGTTGGTGGCCAAAAGAGGAGGTGCCGAACGAGCAGGAAGAATGAGAACATGCAGTGCAATGAATTCAATCATACCATTCCGTCAAAATCTTTGTGTTACAATTACAGGTTCAGTCCTTGCTTACAGAGGGGTCACTTTGACCGCTTCGAAGGTTTATTGAGTGCTTTAAGAGTCTCACCTCGCTCCAAAGCAGCAGTCTTTGTGCGCTCTGCTGCCAACTGATACAAATCGTCCAAAGTGAGCGTTCCATCATCGTCCGGCCTTGTTAAGGTAGCAGCTTCGTCTTCGATCATTCTGCCACCATCAAACGCTACACCTTCCTCTTCTCGTTCTCTACGCATCCTTCTCTCGTGCTTAAACTCTCTCAGTACCCATTCGCCAAAATCTCTGCTCGCTACCCCTTCCGCTGTGTCTGCCTCTGACGCGCCGTCAGACGGCATGATTTTACTTCTCATGCCATAGTACCGCCTCTTGCTATCCGTCGCCCGCTCCATCGACTGCTGCATCGGAGTAGACGACTCTTCCAGCCACGGTTTGAGTTTAGCCGTGTATTTCGCATTCTTCATCCATGATGGAGTCTCAATCTCAAGCCTCGCACGTAAGCCCGAAGATGCGGCGGACGCGCTTTGCGGAGCCGTTTGAGCTAGTAGATCCGATGTTTGCTTTTGAGACGAGCTTGCTGTAGGCAGTGTCTGGGTATCTCGGGAAGGAGGAAGGAGTTTTGAGAGATCTGCTGATGCCATGGCTAGCCTCTGTCGTGCCTTGAGACGAACCACATCGCCTCGCGACAAACCTGCCACTTTTTCCTTGACCTCCGTTGGGGCTGCACCAGGCGCTGTGCCAGGTGACATTGCAGGATGAGCCTGATTATGAGGGAAAGCCCCAGCATCGTTCTCGCATGGTCGAATGCGAACAATGTTGCCTACGCGTCCAAACTCTTTGTTAGCCTCAAGAGTGGACATGACCCGCATTGAGGGCCATGTCGTCGGCAGTCGAGTACCCAAAGTCGACGCAGGGATGATGTCAAAGATGCCATCTGGATGCGCTGTCCTCATCGTGTCGTCTTGTGTCAATCGTTCCGGTGGCTTTGTGGACGCCCTCGGCTTAGCAGCGGCGTTCTTGCGAGGCTTCGTAGATGCATTTTTAGTGCTATTCAGCGCTTCCTGCAATGTCTCTTCGTCGAAACGTCCTCCGACAAGTCTGATTATCACCTCGATCAAGTCAGCTGCGATAGCTTCAGCGTTGCTTCGAGTCCTGTGCTCTTTTTGCAGATGCTTGAGGATTGCTTCAGGAAGCTCAAGTAGTAAGTCGTAGTAGTCCTGTTCGATAGGGATACGTTCGAGAGCTGGTCGGCAGTGCTTGACTCCGGTACCGGATGTCGGATAAATTTGGGTGCACCAAAACATGTACAGCGCAAATGGCACAGCCATGATCGTGAAGAGCCGTTTGAGGTCTGCAAAGCTGATTGTGGTGCCACTTCGGTCGACTTGACCGGTAAAATCGGTAACGTAAGGCGTCAAGCGTTCAAGCAGCGCACGACATATCGCCTCTCCCATAGCACGCTTGCTATCCGTGTGATCCGCAAAGGTGAAGTGGATGTAGTGCCATCCTTTCTGCTGCCATACTTGCGTGAAGACGGAGAAGGGCGATGTGACGTGCTGAGCTGTATCAAGGGTGCTGCGGGAAGTCGAGGCTACGCTGCCGTACTGGTCGTGTTGGCTCCCTGAAAGAATGCTGAGCAGATATGCTTCAGCAAAGGCAGAAAGAAGATCGTCGATGTCGTTGCGCAGTCTGGATACGAAGAGCTCGTCATTTGGAAGCTGTGTCAATCCGACAGGCAGCAGCTGCAAGTTGCGGGTGAGGAGAGGTGAAGGAGCAAGAGGAGGCGAGGCGAGACGTCCATCTGGGCGCCTACGTTTCCTCGATCCAGCCGTCATAGTCTGTCATTTGGATCGACGCGGAGCAGGAGTTCGATCCTGGATGGTGTTGGTCGTTGCACGACAGACTTAGAAAGGAAGTGATGCTTGGACATGCAGCTCAGTTCAGGGTCCAAGAAGCGAAGATCCGCAAGGCATGTTCCGAACACATTTGTGCCCGATGCCGATCCAACTTGGCTCCCTATGTTTGACCCGATGAGATCCTCTGTTCACTGCTGCGAATTTCTGAGTTTTTTGATCTCAGTGCTCGCCCGGATTTTTTTGGACTTTGATTCGAGGTTTTAGGCTTGAGGAGCACCGAATTTTGATTTCAGAATTTGTGTGGAATTTCCTGCTTGCTCCTCAAATTTGTGAGGCTCCAGAGCAGTCCTTCGTGCTATTTCGCCACGCTCTTTCGAGGAGACTGACGTGAAGCCTTTTATTTTTGAGTGACTCGCATCGCGCGCTGGTGCCGCGATCGAAGCCGATTTCACAAGGCAGTGAAACTGTGGGACTGTGCTGAGCAGTTGCACCTTGTGACCAGCCTTTCCCGTTGCAAGCTCTGCGACTACTGAGCCTCGAAAGCGCGCTAGAGGTCAGATTGAGGAGGAGCTTCGAGCTTTGACTGGCCTGCTGCCCCTCTTTCGTCTGTCGCAATCCTCAACCCTCAATCTCACCCTCCGCGCTCCAGTGCCTCTCTATCCTATCTTTCGCTCTTCACCTTGCCAGGTAAAGAGTGCTAGAGTGCAGTGTCGCTTTGCACAAGCTTCGACTCGGCTTGACTTCCCGCTCGCCTCGCCAACGATACTCTCATCTCTCTATCAAAAGCAGCATTCCACAACAGCGAAGCCTGTGATGTCTCAATTTGCCCCTTGTCGTGGCTATGCTGTGAGCTTGTGTCGCACTCTCAAGCCAAGTGAGGGACTCTTCGATTTTTGAACACTTGGTTTTTGAACGTGTTCTGCTGCTCTGCTGCCCCATGTTCCCATGCCCTTTTCCCAATTTTCTTTTTCGACTTTCCGCGCTCGCTCCAGGCAGCCTGTCAGTTCACTCGAAAATCAATTCTCGTCAATTTCTCTCACACTGCCTTCCAGAGCCCACAACTTTTCCTCAATTTTTTAGGCACTGCAGCCCTGTACCTGTCAAAGATGGAACAGCGTGTGTCCAAGTCCGCATCGGTAACGAGTGTTAATCTCGAGACTTGTCTGCTGCCTGAATTCGCGTTCTGAGGCTCCGCTGCCCCGAGCAACGAGCAACACTACTCTGCCGCGCTGGAGCCACCTTTTTTGTGTCTCTTGTGTCTCTTGCCGTTGCTTGGCTGCCGACCGCTTTCATTTCCTCAAAGATACAGGGTAGTCAAGCCCATCTTTCCCTGTTCCCTTTCTCTTTTCCCTCCTCCCCTTCCCCTTCCCCTCCTCAGTCTCTTTCCACACTATCAACTGTTGTTCTCTCTTTCTCACACTCTACTGCCCCGCTCCTCATCAAGGTATAAGATCCTAGCTTATCCCTTCCCCGACCCCGCGTAGCGCTCCTTCTCTTTTCCCTTTCTCCATCCGCAGTAGGTACTTCCGACTGCTTTCTTTATGTTTTCCAGTCTCCCTCAAATCATGAGGACAGCCGTCCGTAACGCCCAGGGGCAACAACCTCTGGCCCGCAACGCTATGCCCGCCGTCGCCGCCGCCGCCAACTTTGCTACCACCGCCGCTCCTAAGGAGACCAAGAAGCGCGCTTCTTCAACCACCACCAAGAACAAGGCCACCGCTTCCAAAGCTTCTGCTGCCGCTACCGCCGTTGCCGCCGATGCTGCCGCTGCCACTACCAAGGCTCGCGGTGGTGCCAAGGCCAAGGCTCCTAAGAAGGAGAAGCTCAAGCCTTGGCAGGCACGTGGTGCCGACGGCAAGCTTCTTCCGCTTCCTTCGGCCAGCAAGCCCACCCTCCGATCTTCGTTCTTGATCTACATGTCGGAGCGCGTCGCTCAGCTCAAGGGTGAACCTCAGTACCAGAAGACTTCGCCCAAGACTGGTGCTCAGGTCGTCGACATTGTCAAGATGGCCAAGGCTGTCGGTGCTGAATGGGCCCAGCTCCCACCTCAACTTAAGGCTCGTTACGAGGCTCAGCACGAGCAGGAGAAGGAGGCCTACGAGCGTGCCCTCGCCGAGTGGAAAGCCGCCCTCTCCCCCGACGACATCAAGCGTCAGAACGCGTACATCGCTTCGCAGAAGAAGAAGGGTATCAAGGGTACCGCCTTCCTTCGCGACCCCGCCAAGCCCAAGCGTCCCAACTCGGCTTTCTTCGAGTTCCTCAACGACTTGCGAGCCAGCGAGGCTGTCATCCCCAACATCACCGAGTTCAGCAAGCGCGGTGGTGAGCGATGGAAGCAGATGACTCCCGAACAGAAGGCTCCTTACGAGCAGCGCGCTCTCCAGGCTCTTGAGCAGTACAAGCGCGACCTCGAAGTGTACAACAGCACCCGTGGCCCTGAGGCTGAGCTCTAGATGAACTCGGTCGTTTTTTCTTATCTGTACCAATATCTTGCCCCTGTCTTCGCTGAGTGCTACTCGCCACCGCCTTACGGTCCGTGATCCTCCTCGGCACACGTGCATGACGGAGGGCAAAGCCCCGATAACCTGGTCGGCGTTGTACGCCTCATGCGGTTTCTGTCCCGTTTCGTAGTAGCCTTGTTGTAGTTGTAGGATCTCTTCTTTTCTCAAACGCCACTTTTCTTATTGTACTCGGGTATTGTGTGTGTATTGCTCAGTGTGTCAGACTTCGGGAAAGATTGCATGCAGTCGATATGTGTCGATCATGCACGTTCGGGAAAGAAAGAAGCGAAGGCTTGCATCGACTGTCATGTCAACCAAGTGTTGGTCGGTGTTGGTCTCGACGCGTTTTAGAAACCAGACGCGAAAAATATGAGTCTAGAGAAGGCAGTACGAGTATTGCGGTCGGCTTTTGGTGTCCGGAAGGCATGACATTTCGGAACGAAGTGCAGACCCTGAGTCGTCGGTGAGCTGCTTGTCGTTGCGTCAGTCCATCACCAGAGATATTGCCCGTACGACTGTTGAAATGTTTGCTTCTGTCAGATGTCATTGGAATCGCAAACACCTTGATCGTGATGTTGCGTCTTACGTTGGGATAGCTGTCTGGGATCGGTCTTTCTCAGCGAGATTCTTCGAATCTGTGAGCTCGGTGCAATTGCCGATCAAGGGTCTTCGAAGGATATATCGGGCTGTATCGTCACGTCAGCGAGCGGAGAGTGTAGCAGGTGGAGGCTTGACGGTCATTTTCAAAGGACGTCAGCTGCGAAGCCACACATGCCGCTTTCAATTCTCTCCTCACAAGCCGCTGACTGAAGCTGCTCATCTTCCGGCTGTAAGGGTTCAAGAAGCACACCAACACTTCCTTGGGGCGATAAGATCGTTTCCTTTCTTTTCGATCATCGTCTTGTTTCAACCTTTGTAACACTTGACTCACTCACGAAAGATGGCTCCCTCACTCAAGATCAGTGCCGGTCCTTCGGTCGACTCACTTCAAACCGTTGCAGTCAACCACGACGACGCACCGACCACGATCTCCTCGCCTCACTTCCAAGGTCGAATTGCTGTGCGAATCAAGAACTTCACTGGCTCCGATCCTGACGGCGTTGAACACAAAACCGACACACCATACTTCTCAAATGGTCACGGAAAGAATCAGTCATGGTCCATGCAGATCCAGGGTCGATTCAAGAGTGAAGTCTCTGCAGATGACCTTGTGTTCGGAAACGAGTTCGATAAGCCGATCAAGGATCACTTGCCCTACGGAACAAGCGTGGCATTGCAGTTCGTAAAGCTGATTGACCCTAACCTCGAGCATGACTTGTACGCTCAAAAACCACATGCCTGGTCTCCCTACCTCGCGACAATGCCCCGTATTAGCTCGACCACTGTCAGCTCGGACGGAGACTCTTTCGATGATTGGCCTAAATTCCCTGTGGCTCCAGAGGAGTATGTCAAAGACGACATCTCTAGCTTGATTCCAAAAGATCTCGCAGAGAAGGAACACGCAACGGTCGAAAACTTCAAAGGCATTGACAAGGCTCACGAGTACCGTCAGCGCTTCCTGGGCAACAAGCAACATAGACAACAAATCACAGTCAAACCGGATCAGGTTGTTACTGCCGACTTCTTCAATGGTTTCATCGACTTCAATGACCTCACCCTACACATTCCATTCTCAGGAGGACTGAAGTTCGATCTGAAGAAGTACTGGGATGGTCAACCAGTAAGATACATTTGCAAGGACAAGAAGGATGGCAAAGTGTTCTTTGTAATCCAGTTCGACATTGTTGATCTCAATCAGTAGACGAACCGAACATTCACTTGCAATATCGACGACATCCGATGAGATCTTGTGTGATTTGCCGTGAAAATGAATTGCGGATTCGGTACAAGTACATGTGATACAGAACTCGCGAACACAAGCGAGCGATATCTTTTGAGATGAGACTGAGTGCAAAGAAGGGTTCAATGGGATGAGGAGCACTACTTGCGATACTGCGGAGGCACGTCCTGTCCACCCTCCTCTTTTGTAGGTGCACGGTTGTGGTACGCTCGGAAGCTGTTCTCCCATTCAACGTACTCTCGCCAATATTTGTCAAGAGCTTCTTCTTCTGGTGACTTGGCCGCCGCTGCTGCAGGCTGATTGCGAGATTGAGTGGAGTGGTGCGAGTGGCCGTTCCTTTGCTGCGTGTTTCTGGCAGCATTGCTGTCGGTAGGTGGTGGCGGTGGGGCATCATCATCTTCAGGTGGTGGAGGAGGTGGTGCGTTAGGATCATCGCTGGGTGGTGGAGCCGGATCACTGCCGTTGTGTCGTCCTCCATATTGCTGCGATTGAGACCAACCGCGGTTCTGGTCCCATCCGCCTTGTTGCTGCTGATAGTGAGATTGAGATTGATGGCCATAGCCGCCTGCACCGCTCGGGCTACCGTATCCTCCACGGCCGTAGCCTCCGCCGCCTCTTGGTGCACCTGCACCACCTCCGTACCCATCATAACCACCTTGTCGCCCGCCTCCATACCCTTGTCCACCGCCCCCACCCATCGCATCACACGCCTTCTGCCATTCGTTTCGCACAACTTCGAGCAGATCGTTCGCCAGCTCCTTTGCCGCTTTGATCTGCTCCTCCTCCGGCCCAGCAATCGCAATATGCATCGGCTCGGGCATCTCTACACCCGTGTCAGTTTCAATGAACCCACTTCCCACACCCTTGATCTGCACTCTTGTTCCTGTCTCACTCTGGATGTACTTGACAAACATTCCTCCTGGACCAACAATCTTGGACCTCACATTGAAGTTACGGATATTTTCAAGGTTGATCGGCACTTTCTCTTCAGGCCATCGTCGCCGTTCTCTTGGAGGCGGACGCTGATTCTCGTAGTCGAGTCGACGCTGATGACGGTCTTCCACAAGTTGCGGAACTTCTTGCGCCATAAGTTCGTTGATCTTGGCTATAGCAGCATCGAGGATCTCCTGAGAGATGGCAGAGACATGGAGGTATAGAGGAGGGTCTTCCTTCGTGGCGAGGGCTTTGTCGGGGTACCACGTGCCCTTCGTGGTGACAGAAGCGCCTGTTTCGCGATGGATCTGTTGCTGCGTTTGTCCTTTGGTGAGCATGTAACGATTTCGTTGGTCGTTGATCTCAATGTCGTGAGTGAACTCAGCATCGTGCGCATCTTTCTCCTTACGGTCGGAAGGAGTAGCGGAAGCGTCGGCCTTTTCAGTGGATGTCGGGGCTGATTTGGATGCGAATTGAGCGGCGATCTTGGCTGCGGCCGCAGCAGCTGCTGCAGCAGCGGAAGAAGATGAGGCAGAAGCCTGACCTTCATCCTTGGGGCTGTCCCAGCGACTCGACATTACTGTGCTGTCTGGCCCTTGCAAGGGAGCGGGGTATCGTTTTCGCGGTGAGATGATGAGAAGAAGGGAACACCAAGTTTCGAGGCTTGGACCCTGACAGCAGCCCGAACTTTTGACACGATCACAAAATTGTTGGCGAAATGCAGAGAAAGAGGAGGTCTAACATACATACCAAACATCGGCGTTAAATCGATAGAGAAGATCTCCGATCAAAAGCGTTCGAGATGTCCGGACCGCAACCGGCGTTACTCTATCTTATCGACCAAAAGCGGAGATCTTTTTGCTCTCTGGGAGCAGCGTTTGCCGATGTTGTAGTTTCGAACGGACTGCGGCCGGCAACCTTTGCTCATTGTCGAATGGAGATCTGCGAGATGCAGGCTCGGAAGAGAAATGATAGTCAGGAAACAAGCATCAAATTGGTCCTTGCTAAACTGCAAGCGTGAGCAGCTGAGAAGCAGAAGGTCACGCTCGGTGATGAGTCTTGTCGACACGTGCGAGCTCAAATCGTCAGCTCAAACAGTATTGACGAAAGAAGCTTCGAACAGTCCCGCAAGAAGACACGGGACTGGGAATTGAGCTCGTCGTCGATCAGAGCTTAGAGCCGAGTATTGCTGACTTCGCTGATATGTGACGACCTTTAATTTGCAAGAGCGGCAAGATGTGTGGGATGCGAATTTCCGAACTGTCAGTCAGCAGCGAAGGCGGCGAAATTGTGAGAGTTCGTGACGGTCCGAGCGTCCGTGAGAATGTCGAGGTGACGTCCACTCTGAATTTCGCCGCTGCCGCCCCAAATCAGCATCCCACGAAAGGACCCCAATCCTTCTTTCCGAGTTCAGGCACACTCCAGCCATCTATTCAACACCTGCCCCGTCTCTCCCGCTTCTTCTCCTTCTTCTCCCTACGCTATCGTCTACGCATCATATCGTCCCCCCATCTATACATCAAAATGGCTCACAAGCTCACTTCTTCCTTGCCAGCCTGGCAGAAGCTCCAGCAGCTTTACGATACCAAGGGCAAGCAAATCAACCTCTCCCAGGCTTTCAAAGCTGACCCTCAGCGATTCGAGCGATACTCTCGCGAATTCAAGTCCGACAAGACCGATGCTCGCTTCCTCTTCGACTTCTCCAAGAATCTCATCGATGACGAAGTTCTCAACCAGCTCCTTGCCCTCGCCGAGGAGGCTCAGGTCAAGCAGCAAATCGATGCCATGTTTGCTGGTGAGCACATCAACGCTTCCGAAGACCGTGCCGTACTTCACGTCGCTCTTCGTGACGTCCCCGGTGACTTCAAGATCAACGAAGCCGGTGTTGATGAAGTCAAGCCCGAGCTCCAGCACATGAAGGAGTTCTCCGATGCCGTCCGTTCCGGCGCTCACAAGGGTTATACTGGAAAGAACATCAAGAGCATCGTCAACATTGGTATCGGTGGTTCAGACCTCGGTCCTGTCATGGTCACTGAGGCTCTCAAGCCTTACTCCAAGCGTGACTTGGACGCCCACTTTGTTTCTAACATTGACGGAACTCACATGGCCGAAACCCTTCGTGTTTGCGACCCCGAAACTACCCTTTTCATCGTTGCTTCCAAGACCTTCACCACTCAGGAGACCATCACTAACGCAACCACTGCCCGTGACTGGTTCCTTGAGCACGCCAAGGACAAAGCTCATGTCGCAAAGCACTTCGTCGCACTCAGCACCAACGTCAAGGCCGCCACTGAGTTCGGTATTGCCAAGGAGAACATGTTCAAGTTCTGGGACTGGGTCGGCGGTCGTTACTCCCTCTGGTCTGCCATTGGTCTCTCCATCGCAATCGTGATCGGTTACGAGAACTTTGAGCAGCTTTTGCTCGGTGCCCACGAGATGGACTTGCACTTCAAGAACACCCCCCTGAAGGACAACCTGCCTGCTTTGCTCGCCTTGATCGGTGTTTGGTACATCGACTTCTTCGGTGCTCAGACCCAGGCTATCCTTCCTTACGACCAGTACATGCACAAGTTTGCCGACTACTTCCAGCAGGGAGACATGGAGTCCAACGGAAAGTTCATCACCAAGAACTCGGAGCGTGTCGACTACCAGACTGGTCCTATCATCTGGGGTCAGGCTGGTACCAACGGCCAACACGCTTTCTACCAGCTCATTCACCAGGGCACCAAGCTCATCCCCTGTGACTTCATCGCTCCAGTCCAGACTCAGAACCCCTTGGGCAAGCACCACGAGATCTTGCTCTCCAACTTCTTCGCCCAGCCTGAAGCACTCGCTTTCGGTAAGTCCGAGGAGGAGGTCAAGCAGGAGTTGGGTGCCGAGGCAAACAACGAGTTCCTCGTCAAGTCCAAGGTCTTCGAGGGCAACCGTCCCACTAACTCGATTTTCCTGCAGAAGATCACCCCTGCCGGCTTGGGTGCTTTGATTGCTTTGTACGAACACAAGATCGCCGTTCAAGGTTTCATCTGGTCTATCAACTCCTTCGATCAGTTTGGTGTAGAATTGGGCAAAGTCCTGAGTAAGAAGATCCTGCCTCTACTTGATGGCACGGATGCTAGTCAGGTTGATGGTGCTGGCCACGATTCCTCGACATCCGGTCTCGTAAAGTACTTCCTTAACAACAGGAACAACTGACTCGCTGGCGATGAGGCCAAAGTGACGACTTCGAGTCGTAGTAGGATCTGATGTAGGCAGTCTTGAGTTTCTGTTCGGAATCTAGCGTATTTCTATTGTGCTTGCTCGGCGAGTGTTATATATATGTGATGGTATTGTGTCAATGCCCGATCGACCCGATGTGAGATCGATCGAGTCCCGATTACGTGACCAAACAGTGTCCCTCACCTCACACTAAGGTCCTGCCGACCTCTATCTGATTGGCTTGCCGCACAATCAACCTGAAGGCAATGAGATGCGAAGTATGATGCTGCGATTCTAGCTGCGAATAATGTTACAAACGAGTGTGTATATGATGCTAATGTGATATTCTCGTGCTGTTGTTGTTGTTGTTGAAACAAACCTTTCCATCTCTGCCTTCAGCACCTCAACTCAGGCTGAGTCTCTTGGCTCTTCCTCCTAGCCGCGTATCCCTTTGGCAAGAATCTAGGGGCGTCCACCTCTCCTCTCTCGATCAGATCTAGCTGCTTGATCATGTCATAGTTGATCTTCTGACTGACTACCGAATCGCCCTTGTACTCGGGATGATTCCTCACGTACTGCCTGATCCAGCTTGCCGTGGTCATCAACTTCCCACTTGCCCTCTGCGACACCAGCTCCAAGTACAGTCCCATCTCACACCTCGTCTCCACATCGATGTTCAGACTATCCAAGTAGTTATGCACCAGCCCAACCAGGCCAGGGAAATCATCTCCCTTACCATTCATCAATTCGTCCATTGTGAACTCTGCATACTCTTCCTCTAGCCCCTCATCCGAAGACGACGAGATGCTTTGTGGGCTAGCCCTACCGTTGCCGTTCATGCCATCCTTCAGATCCTCTGCAGACCCACACCTACTGACTACCCTACTCGCTTGCCTGCTAGCATGCCTGTTCCTTGTCCTGTACACCTCCTTCCTAAACCAAAACTTCTCCCCATTCACCGCATCTCTCTTGTGAGCCCTTGCCATATTTTCATCAACCTTGGTCAATGGCATGTAGAAGTTCAGGCCGAAACTCAAGATCGCCCTCGTCAGCAATACAATGAAAACACTGAATGCCGCATTCTCGAAGTCCGTGATTTGTACCTCCATGCTCCTGAACTCCACTCTCCAGCCGATCCTTCCTCCTGGCGGTGGAGGCTTGAACCTCATCGTCTGCCAATTGGTCGATTGAAGATTCTCAAAGTGGTCTGTGCTAGTCTCGTCATCCTGATCCACCATCTCGCTGAAGATGACCAATGGATCGCGAATGAACAGATGCGCCAAGTGATCTGACAGGAGATCATCTACTCCTGCTTCCTTCAATTGCTGCTTGACGTCGGCGTTGATCGGCAGTGGATTATCGTTGTAGCTACGCCTGTTGAGCGGATCTTGCGAAATGTACGAGTCGACCGAATCATATCTTGACTTTGGTATCCTCTCGGCATCTCGATCTAGACCACCACGCGGTGTATGACCAGGCAAGGGCAGAGCCGGCTCGCCTCTCTCTTGCGGCGTCCTATCGTCCACAGCAGCTGAGATGACGTTCCATCTGCAATCTACGTCTGCCAGATAGCCTCTGTACGCAGGCGATGCAGCCGTCAAAGCCAACAAAAGCGGTCCTACTGGGATCAGCTGATCGTACACCGTCCTCGCTTCCTGAACGGAGCATGCTTGGAAGGTGACCTGCAAACAACAACAACCCATACCAAAACCCATGGCATCCATGTAAATGTGATCCGGCTTGGCTGCACCTGCTTTTGCCTCAGCATCTTCTGGGAACAAGTTTCGATCCCACGGGATGCTAGGATCGATGAAAGGCGATGGTGTGTTGACGTCCTTGAAAATGGGCATGTTGATTGCAACCTTTGATCCTCTTCGTTTACGGATGTTGGCAGCAAGAGTGGGGAAGCGAGCATGCGGGTTGATCAGCTCATCGGGAAGGAACATAGACCGGGAAGCATTGCCGTTTGCTTCATAGTGTGGCTCTGTGAAAGGAGCGTCGGTGACACCTAGACGTGGATATGAGGTGAGAGTGATAGGCAGCTCGTTGAGTTTGAGATGGGAGCGGGCGATCTGTCTACGAAGACGCATGTTTCGCTCGACACCACGGAGCTCCTTAGGGCTAGCACCGTACGGCGAACCCGGAGTTGACTCGAGCATGAAGCGGCCAAATTCTGGATGGAAGGTGGGGATCTGACTGGCGAGGCCGGGTGCTGTCTCGCGTGTCTCTTGGTCGCTAGCAGAGAGCACCTTGAGGATCTCCTCTTGTCGCAAGGAAAGCTTGGCATTCTGAGTCTCTTCGTCGAAAGCAACGACAATGTATTCGATCTCATCACCCCAGAGCAAGATGTCGCCACGACGATCTTTAATCTTGTTCCAGAGGGAGAGAAACTGCTGGATGCCGTGCTTGCGGACGTGAGAAGCTAGCGGTCGAGCATCCTGCCACTCCATGGGCGTTCCTAGTGAGAGGAGACCCATGTTGGCTTGGCTTCCAGCTGTCTAGCGATACCGTTCAAGGAAGAGCTCCGGTAGTGATGTACGGGACAAATAGTCGTCGAACCTGACCAAAGGGATGACCGCACCCTGGACAGTCGAAGTAATGCCGTCCCGGAGATGATGATCCCGGTGAGGTCTAGATGAAAAAGTGAGTTCCGTGTACCGACGGCGGATGCCAATTCCGACGCGAGATGCGATTGAACGCTTCGTCCGGTGGATAGGCCCCCCTCCAAGATTGTTGACGACTTGTTGAGAGAGTGAGAGAATGATGGGAGCGGGTGGAGAGGAAGACAGTAGATGAACCTCAAGGTATTAGCAGCAGGATAGGAGGCACGATGCTTGAGAATGAGAGGGTCCTCCGTCGTGACACGGGAAATTTGGCCAAATGACCGCAACACACACGGAAAATGTTGCAATTCGATTGGAGGAAGAATTCCAAAATGAAACAAAAGCAACAGCAGCAGCAGGAGAGCACAGACATCCTCCCCGGAATCAGCATCAAAAATCAAAGAAAAAATGCTTTTGCTCTCCCTAAAAGCCGAATTCCACGAGCAAAAAAAAGCGAAGGGTCGCGACTTGCAAACACGCCCGATGCAGTGAAAGGTGAGTGAGCTTCAGAGCCAAGCCACACGTCCGGCTATTCCGATGTGAGTGCTTCGTCATCAGCATGTTCTTCCACCATCGAGGCTTGCCTAATAGCCTCGCAGCCACACTTGCAGGTCTCGAACAGCTTGTTGTTGCTCCATCATCTCAATTTGGTTGACATCGATGTCGGTGGTGGGTAATTTAATGCAGGCCAGAAGGTGGGTTTGTGCAACCGGAGCCAAAAAAGTGGTTGATTGAACCCTGTCTGTTCGCTTGCAAGCGTCTTGCTTATCGCCGACGGCTGCTGCATTTCAAATCGATCGTGATTTCGATGAAGCTTCATATGTGACCGAGTCCCGCGTTTAGCCGGAAAACATGTACAGCTGTCCAATCTCTCGAGGGCGTTGACTCGCATGCTTTCCTCAGAAACTTCTGAGTTGGCTATGTGTAAGCAGTGACGATGTTCTCGAAGGCTACGATTGAAGACACTCCATCATGAAGCTGCTTTGTGTGTGAGGTGTTGCTTGATGGTTTTTTAGGTGCTTCTTTTTCTCGGCGATTTTTTCGGCTCATTTTTTTCCTCCACCTTCAATTCCCTTTTTTGTTGGCAACCTCCCCGAACATCGTTACCGACACAGAGACACTCACCTATCACCATCCGTAATTGACTGATCGTCTCGCTACGAGGCGACAGAGGACGGCGGACGAGCGGAATGTGGGCTTGTAGATTGCCAGGCTTGGCACTGTCGCGTATGCTGGTCAGGCCGACAAGATCAACCATCGGTGCTCTCCCAGCAGTGACCCGGAGTGTCAGTGCGACACCATCGACCATCAGTGGCCCGAGCATCATCAGGCACCAAGGGATCTCCTTCTCGGCTCCGTGTCGCAATCAGGAAGACGACGCCGACTATGATGAGGAAGAAATGCGAGAGCGTCGAAAGTGGGTTGCTGCATTCCAAAACATCGACCTCCGACGCAACGACTTCCAGGTCACCTTCTCCCGTTCCTCCGGTCCAGGCGGTCAGAATGTCAACAAGCTCAACACGAAAGCTAACGTCCGTCTTGAACTATCACAAGCTGGAGGTCATGCACCCGACTCGCTCGACCCATCACATCCACGCAAATGGCTCACCCGGGACCTCGTCAGTCGCATCGCCAAAAAGTCGCCATACTATGTCGCCTCGGATCACTCCATCTTGATGACCAGCATGCGAAATAGAACGCAAGAGGCGAATGTACATGATGCACTGGAGAAGCTGCATGCTCACCTGCTCGAGCTGGCACAGGAAGGTATGGTGGGAGAGACTAGCAAGGAACAAAGAGATAGAGTGAGAAGGTTGCAGGAGGCAGAAGCACGGAGGAAGAAGCAGAACAAGATCAAACGCGCAGACGTCAAGAGCGGTCGCAAGTTTAAGGGCTGAGAGAATGATGCATAAAAGTACAGTGAAAGTACAGTGACAAGCAAATGTGATCGAGGTCAATACGGGAAGAGACGGCTGACACCTGTCAGGCTATCAATTCAAGGTGTTCATGGCGGAGGCTTGGAAAAGTCCCAGACTTTGAGCGAGTTATCCTTGGTCGTCCATGCTGGGCGTCGGCCTGCTTCGCCATCCTCGGTATCATCCGAGGTGGCATCGCTATCGCTTTCAGCTTCGGCATCGGGCCAATGCCGCGAACCGGAAACCGAAACCAACCAGGGCTGGTATGGATGAAACGATATCGATCCAACATTGTCCTCATGCGCTTGCCAGCTCAGATCAGGCAACAGCTCAAGCGCTTCGCCCTCTGCACCAACTTCCTCATCAGAACCATCAGTTTGATCCGTAAATCTTCCGGCGTCGATGCGCCATAGGTGAATCTTACCCTGCTCATCTCCTGAAGCAAGCCACCGACCAGCCCAATCCACATTAAAGTAGAATCTCTGATGAGTACCTCCTCCTGGTCTCGGCAACTTAGCCAGCAAGTGAGCCGCGCGTACGCCAGCTGCTGCCTGCGTCAATGGTCTGAACATCCACCTGGTTGTATCTCCCATCAGATACCGTATATCATAGACATAGATGTAATCTGACCTTCTTGAGGCGACAAACAATACGTGCGGTGTGAGAGGATGAAATTTGAGCTGCGTGATGCCATCGCCTTCAATCTCACTCCACCCAGCTATGCAAGAGGCTTGCGCCAATGTTTCGCCCTTATTGTTGGTTGGAGTATGGACTGCTGTGTGCTCCGCTGGCTCTGGGAACTCGGTAGGATTCAAGTCGTAAATACCAATTGTGCCAGTGAATGTTCCGACTGCGATGAGTTCTCGGGTGGTCGCTTCGCTTGGATGAGTGGTGGTTGCAAGTGCTGATACGATGCCACGTTGACCTCCGATCGAGTGCTTCCCAGTAATGAGTGGAATGTGGGCATGTTTGTTCAGCCCAGGACGTGAGAGCGGAAAGACAGCAAGACTAGAGTAAAGACCGCAGTAGACACGTGAGAGGTCTGGACTGAAAGCGAGCGAGTGAGGTCCAACGAACTTCTCAACGTGATTCATGATAGAGTAGTTTGCACGAGCACGACCATCTCTGCTCGAAGTGAGGCGGATAGGGAGGTCTCGATGCGACTCGGCGAAGCACCATGTTGCTGTTGCATCTACGGCTGATGTTGAGGCTCTTGAAGCGTCCTGGGAAGTTGGCCCGCTCGGCTGCTCCATTGCCGGCAACGGGTACCATATCGCATCGAGGAGTGGAGACGGGCTCTTGAGTATCGCGACTCGCTGGATGTCCCTCGAGAAGCTACAGCTGAGGATGTGCTTGTGCTGGGACTCTGTGATGGCTAAGATGGCCGTACCGTCAGGGGCCCAACTCGCTCTGCGGTAAAGGTCTTGGTGAGACTGGACGCGCACTGTGCTGCTCGGTGGGTCCACCCCAGTGGAGCTCTGCTGAGCTGGACCATCAAGACTGGTCAGAAGATGGGGCTTTGTTTGTGTTGATGCTGTTGGTGACTTGATTGCATTCTTCCAAGCTGCTATGTTGAGCTCGGGCGGGGTCGGATAGTCCGACTGAGCCAACTCATCGTGTCGGATGGCTTCCGAGCCGTCGACGTCCATCTCTGCCTACTCGTCGTGAACACTACCTGAACATAGCAAAAGATCGAGTATGCCGATGCGAGTGGACGTCGGGTCCGAACATGGTGATGTTGATCGCGGTGACGAGAAGGGGAGTGTACCGCAGACGCAGCAAGAAGAAATCAGAGCGTTGCTTGGACCCTGAACCGGCCAAATAGCGCTCTGACGCTCAGTCCGCTTCGGGAAGGTATGAAAAAAAGTCAACTGTGAAGAAAGCCGCGGGCGTAGCAAAGTGGAGCACAGTTATCTCTTCGCGTGGCTCTTCTGACGTTTGGCCTTCCGCATCCAACACTCAACAACCATCAGGCTATAATGGCCACACTCGATCACAGGCAACCTTCAGAGACTCTATAGGGATGGTTGCACCGTCAGCAGCGATGTACTCACTTTCAGTCGCTACATTTCAAGACTCTCAGTAACCGGTGAAAGGGCGTAAATGCCGCATAGACGCTTAAGGTAGAAACTATGTCGAAGATGCTGCGGACAAGCAGATGCCTCGGCGCGCTGCCATCGGGAAGCTCTAACGTAGTGAGACATGTCGCACCCATCACAGGTCATCTTGATTGTCGAGGGACACCATCATTGCTTTTGCAACAGCAGCAACAGAAACGATGGCATGCCGCAACGCCTGTCGATCATCCATCAATATCATCAAAACTACCTCATCAGCCACCACCAATAAAGAATGACAAGACATCGCGAAGCGGATCAAAATCACTGAAGAAGCCGTCGACCCTCTCAGAGATCCCGCGCAACGAGGTCGGTGTCCAGCTACTTCCTCGAAGGCTGCACGAACAGATCTTCCCATCGACAATGGATCCAGTGCCACCTGTTGCACCTAAGGCGCTTAACATCTGCCGCGACCATCTGAGCCAGCATGGACTGAAGGCGTCGGATGCCTCCACCTTACCGCAGACCTCATTCGACTTGCCCCCATTGCAAGGCAAGGACCTCGCAGAGCACTTTTGGAGCTTAGGACGAGAAGTAGCTCAACCGTGGCTCGGCATGGCCTTCAAGCTTGCCGATCTCAAACCCGTCGAACCGCCAGAAGAGCTCGAAGAGGCCAGCTCGAGCAAGACAGAAGGCGAAGACTTTCGCTTCGAAGCGAGTGAGTGGCTCAAGCTTGATCCTGCTCTACGCACTCCAGGACACCTCATGCCAGTCAACTGGTCGATCCAGCCTGGATGGACAAAGTATCCTATCCTCCGATCAGAAGATGGCTCAGCTGCAGCTCTAGGTGCTGGAATCAGTGTTGCTTTTCCGGATAAGGAAGACGACATGCTTGTGTTCGATGTCGAGACAATGGTAGCCGAGGGTCCTTTCCCTGTCATGGCAACCGCCGCTGGTCCCAAAGCTTGGTATAGCTGGCTGTCACCATGGCTTGTTCAACGCGGCAAAGACCATCATCGAAAAGATCATCTCATCCCACTGGGGCCTAGCGGCAAGGAAGATCGAGCGCGCCTCGTTGTCGGCCACAATGTGTCGTACGATCGAGCTAGGACTCTCGAGGAATACACGCTTGACCTAGGCTCAACAAGATGGCTTGACACCATGTCACTGCACGTCGCAACGCGGGGCATTTCATCACCTCAGCGCCCTGCATGGATGAAGCACAACAAAGCTAAAGCCGAAAGACGTGCCAAGAAGCTGCTTGAACAGGCCGCACTCAAAGAAGAGACACGCAGGGCTATCGAGAACGCGCTATCCGGCCTCGAGTATGACTCAGACCAACTCGAAGGCCTCAAGCTTGAGGGTCTGGCAGTCGATGCTGTCCAGCTGGCCTCAAGCAAAAGCGGGTCGGATGCTGCTTCTGCGGACGGAACAGACGTTGCAGCATCACCGTCAGCGCTCGACATGCCTTTCAGCGACGACGAGAGCGGTGGCCTTGCCTCTCGCGTCTCTCAACCCAGCACGTCCGAATCACAATGGCTCGAAGAGACATCAAAAAACTCGCTCGCTGATGTCGCTCGGCTTCATCGCATTCCCATGAAGGTGTCAAAGTCAGCTCGAGACGTGTTCGTCGATGGTACACCGCGGGAAGACATTTTGCGGGACGTGCAACATCTCCTCACCTATTGCGCTTCCGACGTTGTAGTCACGCATGAGATCTTCCGTCGCACTTGGCCCGACTTTGCAGCTCGTTGCCCACATCCTGCCACCATGGCTGGTGTCTTTGGCCTCGGCTCCACCTTCCTCCCTGTTGACGACGAATGGATCGACTATCAGCAGCGCTGCGACGAACAGTTCAACCGCATTAACGATCAGGTACAGAAGTGCTTGATCGATCTCGCAGAGAAGCTCAGGGATAAAGGTACAAAGGATGTGCCGTGGAGTCTTGCAGCCAAGGTTGCAGAAGAGAGGCAGCTCATCACTGACCCTGAACACACCGAGCCCGTCTTCCCAGATCCCGATCGCCGAAGGGCTTGGTGGGAGGACGATCCATGGTACTCACAGCTCGACTGGACCCCAAAGAAACCAAAGAAGGCGAAGCTGTCCATTGACACCGCCACTCCAGAAGTGACCCAGCGGTCCGACTTCTCCTTGCCGGCATGGTACCGTGATGGCGTCCTTCGCAACAAGACCAAGGACGGCTTTTCGCCCAAGAGCACAATTGCACAGCAACTTTTGCGATT
The DNA here is from genome assembly GCA_928856705.1 of Ustilago xerochloae. Taxonomy (NCBI): domain Eukaryota; kingdom Fungi; phylum Basidiomycota; class Ustilaginomycetes; order Ustilaginales; family Ustilaginaceae; genus Ustilago; species Ustilago xerochloae. The sequence continues at coordinate 249,552 of CAKMXT010000010.1, forward strand.
GCGCATTGATGGCAAAGCAGTGCTCAAGAGCGACGCGCGCGGATGGATGCTCGAGGATGGCACAGCGCTGATTGGAAGCAACCTGTTCGCTGCGACAGCACTGAAGAGGTATGGCAGCCAAATGACAAGCAATGCAGGTCCTGTTGGATCCGCCGTCCTGTCTGCCATCACCAAAGGCTCACTTGAAGACGTCAACAGGCAGCTACGAGAGCTGGCGGATGCGATCAAAGATTTTCCGGAAGCAGACATACAAGCAGATACCCAACTGGCTCAGCTTGATTGGACCCTCAAAGATATCCGTCTCGAGGAGGCAACAGCCCTGCGCGGCAGCAGGGAAAGCAGCCTAGACTCAGATTCGGACATTGTAAAGGCGACTTCGCCAGATGTTATTGCTGAACCGGCCTGGTGGCCGAAATGGTACTGGGATCTCTACAAGAGTGCAACAGGCGAGTTGCAAGTCACCATCCGATCGGCAATCGCTCCGATTCTTCTCAAGATCTCATGGCGAGGGTGTCCTCTCTACCGCAGTCGTGAGCATGGTTGGGTCTTCCGCCATGATCCATCCGAGAAGCCCGAGCTTGTCACAAGGCAGACGCCGCTCGCCTTTGGTATGGCTGCTGATGGTCTCATACAGCATTTGGCAGCACCTATCGAGACAAAAGCAGTCAAAGCCAAGAAGGGCAAAGCGAAAGGCAAAAGCGCCTCAGACGCCCCTGCGCTCGTCGTCAAAGCGTTCGGCACCTCGACCTTCTACAAGGTACCCCATAGCGAAGGCGAAGGCGCGAACGTCGGTAGTCCATTCGCAAAGTCATTCATCGCATACTTCGAAGACGGCACTTTGCAAAGTCAGCATCCGGACGAGGTTGGGCGGACTGCTGCCAAGACGGCGCTAGATCTCAATGCACAGTGCAGCTATTGGATCGCGGTCCGTGATCGAGTTCACAAGCAGATGGTGGTATGGGATGGAGATGCAGGCACGACGATGAAGTATCCTAGCGGAGCATCAGGCGCTCGCCAGGACAAGAAGGGCGAAACTGAACGAAGAAAGGGGCTCATCTTGCCACAAGTCGTTAGTATGGGCACTGTCACACGTCGTGCCATCGAGAACACCTGGCTCACTGCCAGTAACGCCAAAAAGAATCGAGTCGGTTCTGAACTCAAAGCCATGGTCAAAGCACCTCCTGGCTACAGCCTGGTGGGAGCCGATGTGGACTCGGAAGAGCTTTGGATCTGCAGTGTCATGGGAGATGCTCAGTTTGGCATCCACGGCGCCACTGCGGTCGGCTGGATGACGCTGGAAGGCACAAAGGCTCTCGGCACCGACCTACACTCCAAGACAGCCTCTATCTTAGGCACAAGTCGAAACCAAGCCAAAGTATTCAATTACTCGCGTATCTACGGTGCCGGCATCAAACATGCCACTCACCTTCTTCTCAAGGCCAACCCGAGCGTCACCAATGATGAAGCTACACAAAAAGCCAAGGAGCTCTACATGGCCACCAAGGGTCAGAACACGCACACAGACGAGTTCTTTGGCGCCAAGTTTTGGTTCGGTGGGACCGAAAGTTACGTCTTCAACAAGCTCGAAAGTATCGCACTCTCTGACAACCCCAAGACTCCAGCTCTCGATTGCGGTGTCACCAATGCTCTCACCAAGAAGTTCTTGGGCAAGGTCGACTTTGGCAACGGTCGCATGTCGGAAGAGTACATGCCGAGTCGTATCAACTGGGTCGTGCAGAGCAGTGGTGTCGACTATCTTCATTTGCTCATTACGGCAATGGAGTGGCTTTCGAAGAGGTACGGTATCGATGCGAGGTTTATGCTTTCGGTGCACGACGAGGTGAGATACCTGGTGAAGGATGAGGATAGATATCGGGCGGCACTGGCGCTGCAGATTGCCAATATCTGGACGCGAGCGATGTTTGCGTTCAAGTTGCAGATGGATGACCTTCCGCTCGGATGTGCCTTCTTCGCACAAGTGGACATTGACAAGGTGCTGCGCAAGGAAGCGGATGACCCGTGTGTCACGCCGTCTCATCCCGAAGCCATTCCTGTTGGTGTCGCGATGGACATCGAGCAGATTCTCGAGCACACCAAGGGTTCCCTTCACAAAGATGGCGTCAAAGTAGACGCTGTTGAAGAGCAGGCCTCATCCTCCGATCCTGACATCTCGTTCCCACCATACGTGCCGTCGACGCAAGTGCACCGCTCGCTTGGAGAACGTGGTTTGTATTTCTTGCAGGCTCAGGCATCCAGAGAGATGGCGGAGATCAGAGCTCTGGAGACGCGTGCCAAGATGTCGGAGCAACCCGCTGAAGTTCCGATCAAGCCCGTGCGAGTCTCTCGCACGCGGTCTACTCCAGCTGGCGATGCAAGTGAGAGCACAGCTTTCTCTTCGACCAAGGCGAGGAACGCTGCTGCCAAGAAGCATGCTTCGTCGTCTTCGCCATTCGACGAGGACGCCTGGGTACAAACGTGTGCGGAAGAGGCGGCTGCATCGAAACCTGCACGCCGACTTCGTGTCACCGCCGCGAACCGAACATCCAGCTTCAGCTCGAGGAGTGGGACACGAGTGGGCAAGCAGCCAACGAACATGACACACGCTGTGCCGTCGAAAGCAAGTTTTGGCACATTAGCTCCGATGCGCAAAGCCTCGTCGACTTTACCGACATTGACGGGTGAGATGTCCACAGACAGCCTCGATGCACTATCTCTGGCCGCTTACTTTCCTCGACGCCCAGTCAAGAAAGGACTTCCTTTCTTCCGCGAGCAGACACACCGCAAGGATGTGCTTTGGCAGCTCTACAGACCCCTTCTTCAGAGCTGTCCGGCCTCATGTCCAGCATTGAAGGAGGAGATCAAGAAAGTGATGCGCAAGAAGAAGGCATTGACCTCGCTCTCCAAGGTCGCCGCTCTGATTCAGCAAGGTCGTGATCTGTTACAGCTCTTCAAACTGGCTCAGAGCGGCGATGCAAACGCTCAAACCACTCTCGCCGAACGAGAAGAAGCGCTCTCGCTCCGCAATCATCGCCGATCCTGGAACAAGTTTTGGGAGAAGAAAGTATATGAGCTCAAGTATCCGACACGCGTTCCTCATCACTCGGGCGCCATCATGCCACCCACCATCTTCAACCGCCCTTTGCCGCGCTACAAACCTGTGCAGCCAACGGGAATCAGCATGATGATTTACAAGCGTCGCGTGCGACGACTTCGACGGGCGGAACGACTCATGGAATTTCGAGAGCTGTTTGCTGCTCAACGCTTCGATATCGAACTAGCGTCACAGTTATTCGCAGGCGAACGGAATGCGAAAAGGGCCACGGACGAATATTTAGGGTATGACAAGGTGCTCTTTCATGAGCTCGAACAGATTCAAGCTTGCTACGAACGAGACACGGCGAGGAGCTTGATGATGGTTGACAGAAAGACACTTGTTTTAGCACAGAGGGCGAGGAAGGCGAAGAAGAGGGTGCATTTGGCGAGAAAGTACAAGGCTGCGATGGAAAGATGGAGAGCCTCCAAGGCCGTACAAGATTAATGCTTCACGTATACAATGTACTCATAGCTACAACGGCATTGGAATGCCAGGGAATGCTACATCTAAGACTGACGCTTGCTATTGACGAAAGAAGCTTGGCGAGACACCAAGGGTCTTTCGGAGACAAGCGGCTTCCATCTACCTCTGAAGTCTGCGTATCAAGCCCTCGGAAATGGGCTATCCTTTTCGTCTGTCGCATCCGTGTCAGAGCAATCTGCATGAGTCGAGCATCAGAAGCGGTCTGACCGACGATGCAGCTGCGGGGAGCAGACAAGCGAGACCCGATCATGACAATGATTGCTGCAAGAGAAGGCTTCGGGAGAATGGTATCTTTTCCTTCTGTTAGGACCTGGCAACAGCAGAAACGCGCTTGCAGACAGGCTCAGACTATTTTTAGCTCGCCTATAGATGCCCTTGCATGCAGACTTCAACGGTCTTGGGGACACAAATCCTGATCGCTGTACAAGTGATTGCTGAAGGCAGAGCGAAAGGAGAATCGGGCCGATTTTACTCTCCAGTCAGAGTGTTCAAAGAAGCCGAGTCGATGGCCGAGAAGGTCAGCTTGAGTTTGAGCCTTAAGTTTTGAACCGGGGCTGAGCTGGAAAAAAGGGAGCTGCAGCTGGCAGATCTTTCTACGTCACACCGCTTTGAGAGAGGAACGTCGCGGCATCCCGTCCAAATTTCATTTCCGTATTCCTCTCAGCAGTCAACTTGTCATGCAAACACAAAAGCTGTCATCCAAAACAATCGGGTCATCTTCCGACGCCAATCATACAGAAGCAAATCGTTCTCAATGAAATCAGAACGTAAGGGTCAATCAAAATGAGCGTTCGGCTTTTCGTTGCGTCTGTGCAGATTGCAGCGGTGATTGTTGAGGTGTGCAGCGTCGGATGTGCCGTCTGTAGAGTATTCTCCGTCAGCTTGGCACTTTTTAGGCTGAAGAACTCCGCTCGCTTGTCACTCTCACTCAAATTTAGCAGGAGACAGCATCATCCTCTGTAGCGTTCCAGTACGCAGCGCTTCCTCCACCCTCCGCCTGCTTTGACTCACACCGACTCTGTGACTGCGTGAAAAAATAGAGGCGATGGTCGAGATCCAGTCACAGCCAGCTCAGTTGCCGAACCTCTGACCGCCTTACTGCACATGTGCCGTTTGGTCTCAGTCGGTCCACTGACCAATCCTCCGTGCAGTTCGTCTCTCTTTCTCTTTCTCTCCGCTGCTACACTGGCTGAGTTCGGGCTTGCCTGTCCGCTAAGCTCTTTTTTTGGTCCGCTTTTGCTATGCTTGATGAACGCATTTCGACAAGGTTCCATTCGCCCTCACCTTAGCTCAAGCATGCACTTTTCCTGTTTGCTCATGCCTGTGCCCTGTCAAGTGCCCAATTTGGCATGCTTGCCGCTCACGATTACGTTCCTTGGCTATTCCCGTCGTTGACATCCGCTCCCAGTCTGAACACGTCACGCCAGAGTCACTGTCCTGTTTCCCATATATGTCCTCTTGCTGAGCCCTGCGCCACTTCTTGCCTTTCTTCTACATCCATCCGCAAACACTACAACCTATTCTAACTTCTGCAAACAGCATCCACTTGCTACCGCTTTTTGCAGTCAAGCTTACGAACGTTCCGGTATATACCCTCTCAACATACCCAGTCTCACCTGATACCATTTCATTCCATCCATCATCATGACTGATCTCGCTCGCAACGGTTCGGTTCTTGTCGCCGAAATCAAGGCTGTCCACCCTCCTCAGGATGCCAACGGTAGCGCTCTTCTCAATGGCGCTGCCCCTCATTCGAACGGCGAGGCCATCCACGCCAACGGTGCTGTTCCCGGTACTGCCACTGACGGAGGAGCAGCTCCCGCTGTTGACCCTTCGCTCACCACCCCTCAGACTCACTCGCAGCTCAGCAATGGCCACGCAGCCGAGGCTTCTGCTTTGACTGCTGGCACTGGCGCCATTGCTGTCAACCATCAGCAAGACCCTTCGCTTGCTACTGGCGTTCCTGCTACCGTCGCAGCTGGTAACGAGGAGGCTGCTGCACCCGGTCTGATCCAGCCTCACACCACTCCCATCCAGCCCATCCAGCCTAGCGAGCGTGCTCTCCAGCCCACTCACATCGACACTGCTGTCCCTGCTGCAGGTGCTGGTGCTCCCGTCTCAGCGACTGGCTCTGCTGTCAGCGGTGGTGCCGCTCCAGGCACTGCTCCTGGTAGCGTCCTTAGCACCACTTCTCCTGTTGCCGCTCAGCAGCAGCAAGCCGTTCCTGCCCAGCAGCAGCCCTCGCAGCTCAACGCAGTCGCACCAGCCGCCGCCGCTGGTGCTGCTGGTGCCGCCGCTACTGTTCCCATCGTAGCTCACCCCGCTCCTACCACCGTCGCTGCCACTGAGGCCCCCAAGTCTGCTCTCAACCCCAAAGAAGTCAAGAAGATGGACAAGCTCATGAAGACCGAAGCCAAGAACGAGCACAAGTCTATCAAGCGTGCTATCAAGGACGCCGCCTCTGCCGAAAAGCTCTTCCGCAAGTCGCGCGATGCTGAGACTCAGGCTCTCAAACGTCACCAGAAGGCCCAGACGGGCGAGCACAAGGCTGCCAAGGCCCTCAGCAAGGCCAAGGCTGAGCACGAGAAGCATGCCGCTGAGCTCGCCAAGGCTGTCGAGGATCTTGACATTAAGAAGCGTCACACCGAGAGCACCAGGGAAGGTTACGAGAAGGCCAAGAAGCACATTGATGAATTGAGGAACCAGAAGACTGTCAACGACCAGGCCAGGTCTCGTCAGGCTGCTCAGCTTCACGGTGCTCGTTAAGTCCTCTCTCCTCAATGGATAGCTTGATCTTTCATTTCGCCTGGACAGGATCGACTCGGTTTCTCAAATATCAGTCACTGTGCAAATTGCCTCCTTCCTCTCTAATACTATAAGATACCCGAGGCTTGTGCAGTGGTTGATCCGAAATCAAATACCTCTCTCTTCAATGTATCTAGTCTGCTTCTTCTTCTGATCGCTATGCCATGCATAGCCAGGAATCGACCATTGTGTATCCTGTCTTGATCGTGGATGAGCATGTGTGTGTGTTTGATCATGATTGGCTTCTGCAATAGACATCGTGAAGGATATGTGTTGTTGCAAGAGACGCCTAAGACAGGATGAGGAGGTCAGTGAAGATGAACAGTATGATAATTTATCGTGCGAGTACAAAACGCGTCCTGAATCGGCGGATGAAAGTGAGCTTTGGCAGTGGATTACAAATCGGAAGCGTCGGATCAAAAGAGTGTGAGTGTACGCGCCTTTTGGCTCTGTGAATGTCAGCTCGCAAGCGGATTTCTGTGGAGTCTTTCATCAGAGCCGATCTTTTCCGCTCGGCGCGCTGTCTCTCTGCCAACCCCGCGCTTTCCACCATCTCGTATCTCTCTTTTCGCACCATCATCCTTCACCGCTTCCTCAAACCGGCATCATGTTGGCAACTCGACCACTTCTTCAACTCAACCTCGCACGAGGCGGTGCTTCGATGAGCCGTCTTGGCTTGCGAACTGCTGTTGCTGCACCTGTTTTCCGTGCTCCTGCTATGAGCTTCGCTCGTGGAGCAGCAACTACTGCCAAAGCTCCTACAACCAAGTTGTCTCAACAGGAGAACTTGGATTTGCTTAACGAACACAGAGCTACTCGTCCTATCTCTCCTCATTTCACCATTTACCAACCTCAGTACACTTGGATTTTGTCTATTATGAACAGAATCACTGGTACAGGTCTTTCTGTCCGTGCGTATTCGCTCTCTCGTTTCTTTTTCTCATCTATCTCTCGGTAGGACTTACTGACCTTTTCCCTTTCCGTTTTTCAAATTTGTAAACAGTGTTGTATGCATACTTCTCAGCATACGCCGGATACCCTCTTTTCGCAAACGGATCCGTCCAAGCTCTCTCATCTTCCTCGCTCGTTGACTTCATCCAAACTCTCCCAGCTTGGTTCAAGACTACCATCAAAGCTCCTTTGGCTCTCGCTTTCACTTTCCACAGTTGGAACGGTCTTAGACACTTGGCTTGGGATTGGGGTTACGGTTTGACTCTCAAGGGTGTTTACAGAGGTGCTTATATTGTTATGGGTGCTACAGCTGTTAGCACTCTTGCACTTCTTTTCATCTAAGCCGCGAAAATGGAGTTGTGTTGAAGTCAGAAATCAAAACTTGGTCCGAAAAGCAATTGGGGAGCGCTGTGCGGATGTGTGAAGGGTCGTGTACATTAGGGGCTGTACATTGAGAGAGAGGGAGTGAGTGCATGTAAGAGTGTGATGATCGGATTGCTGAGAGCTGAAACAATGAGAAAGACAGTAAGTTCCTGCGCGAAGGATCCCGCATATGTCAACCTGGAAGCAGCTGAAAGTGTATCACAACCGTGTGCTGCTAGCTCTGCGAATAAAGCACACTTGACTGCTACATTCTTTTCGATCATCCGTACTCTCACAGTGTCGCAGGCGCATTTGTTATCAATCCATGAAGAGAATGTATGCTCACAAAACGGTGACGACGGACACAATCTGGTAACTGCGATGATATGTTATAAATGCTTGTGTGTATTGCTTGATAATTCAGAATGCTGTCTATTGGTATCAGCTGTCTACTTTCGACCATCTTCGCTCTCGCTCTCGCTTTCGCTTTCACTTCCGCTTTCCTCCTCACTTCCGCTCTCACTTCCACTTTCACTGCCCTCACTACCGCTTTCATCATCATCGTCCTTTCCCAGATCAATCTCAACCCTCTCCATCCTATATCCAACCTCATTCAGCTGCTTCTCAATCTCTTCGACCTTGCTCTGTGGCGCCACTACAGCCGCAACACTGCTTTCCGGATCAAACAGCGGAAGAATATACTGCTTCAAACTCTTCCTCACCTCCTCCAATCCCACTTTCTCCACTGCTTTCAACAATACCTTACCCCTGTTCTTGGGTGCGCCTTTGAGTACTTGATCAAAGAAACTCTCCTGAGCAGCCCCCGAGACGGTTCCTTCGGCTTCGGCAATGTTGAAATGTAATGAGCTCTTCGCTGACTCTAATGTTGTTTCGTCAATCTCTAGCTTCAGTTCGTCGTTAAGACCGCAGAGCGCTTGGATAACCTTTCGAGCTTCGAGGAAAGCTTTGGCCGAGTCAGGAGAACGGTAGAGACTGAAATGAATCAACTGACTCTCGGGGTTCGACGAAATGGATGCACCGTACGCCAAACCGGCGCCTCTAATATATCTCCACAAGAAGCTCTCCATCGCGTTCAAGATTGTGATTGTCGTGATCAACGCTGGTGCATCTTCATGGGTGTAACTCGGGATACCTTTGCTACTGAAGTACGAGTAACTCGACTCTACCGTCGGCAATGCCGTGATCAGTCCTTTGCGAGATGGGTTCTTTCCTTCAGCCGTCAACATATCCTTACTCCACGGCACTGGCAAGGTCTGCTTCACCTCATCTTTTTCCCATGCGTAGAAGTGATCCTTCCAACTACCCTTTGGTTTCGGAAGCGCCAAAATGTCACCAGCAACACTGACCCTCAAGTTCTCTGGTCTCAGCAAGACCTCTCTGATCTTCTCAAAATCTTCTACTACCTTTTCGGGCTCCGTCTGAAGCCTCTCCTGCAATTCAGGCATAGTCTTGACCAGCTCCAAAACACTGTTTGCAGAATTGGTACTCTTTTCCCCATCATGCGTAATGCTCCTACTCAAGGCACTTGCAATTGCTCTTCCGTTTCGCTTCTGCTCCGGAAGACTCTGGATGATCTTGCTGATAGACACCTTGAGCCTGTCCACGGCAAATTGGGAGCCAAAGAGCAAGTCGCGAAGCCAAGCAATACCTTTCTCGTAATTAGCACGCTCAAGTTTGAGTTCTGCGCAGACGAGTTCTCCGAACCCACCGGTCCCGAGCGAAACGTCGTATTCCAACGTATCTTCATCGAGACCCTTAACGACTTGCTCGTAAGTAAGCTGGGTACGAGTGGAGTCCTGCTTGACGATGGGAAGCGAAAAGAGTACGGATAGATAGAGCTGCATTTGGGAGCGAAGCTCGCGTGGAAGATCGGTGGTGCCAAAGACGAGAGAGATCGAGACAAAGGCGGAGTTGACGTGGTCGAACTGGACAAAGTAGGGGAGTTGAGCGGAATCGGAGTCGACGTGAGATTGAATTCTCTGATCGAGTTCGTTGGGTTTAGTTGACACTTGCAGACCGTAGGCAGTAGTTTCTGCATCTGCTACACGAGTAGGCGTGGGAAGGACTTGCGCTGTGCCAACCGGAATCCACTTGATGCTGTCCGTGCTAGGAATCTGGAATTGCTTGAGCATCTCATCTGGGATCGGTTTGTCATTCTCCTTCTTAGCCGCTTCAAGCTGCTCCTCCAACTTCTTCAGACCGTCTTCACCGAGCTTGTTCCTCCTTTCTTCCTCCAGCTTTTTCGTGTCAGCCTTGAGCTTGTCCGAGAGCGCCGAAGATGGTCTTCCCACGACCACAAGTCTCGGATTGTCAACAAAGTACTTCTGTAACAACTCGGTCCAGTGTTCGTTCTTCCACGTAAGTAGCTCGTCGTAGCGCTTCATATCTTCGAGCGCTGTGTGGAGATCCTCGCCAGTTCGCTTACCGTAGAGGAAGTCGGTGATGAGCAAGTCAGCAAACGAATCAGCGGGCTTAGTCTCGAGCTGAGACAGAACCTTGAGCTTATCACGCTTGATGACCATGTGCATCCTCTCCATGTCGATGCCGTCCTTGACAATCGCAGCGAGCAAATCGATGAGTTGCTGGTCGAGCTTGTCAAGCTGATCGGTGGGGACGGAGGAAAAGTAGGCCGAGAGAGTAGTTGCACCTGCTTTGTCGGTAGCGCCAATGTATGCGTCGGTGCAGAGAGGGTCGTCGCGTTCAACGAAAGCCTTTTGAATGGCTGAAACGGGCGAGTCAGTGAGATAGGTGCTGAGAATGTTGACGGCTTCACTAGTCATCCAATCTTGGAACTTGGGACCGACCCAAGAGATCTGGATCTCGCCGACACTCTCGTCCTTCTCTGGGAAATCGACAAAGGCGCGTCTACGCTTGGAGTCGGGCTGTGAACCCTCTGCTGGTAGATCAGCGGGATCAAGACCGGGCTGTTGGGTTTTAGAGCCGTCAATGGTGGGAGGGACAGCCGAGTCAGTTTCAACGAAAGGTCGCTTCCAGCCCCTAGGTCCTTCCGGTGTAGCATCACGCTTGGAGACGAGACGCTCCTCGACGGGTGCGAGCGAGTCGAGCAGATCTGATCTTGCAAGAGGGCCACAAACAACGAGAGCAGCGTTGTGAGGCGCATAGTATTCGTGATGGTAGTTGCGAATCTTGTCGATGTTGAGAACGCGCAATGCCGACATGAGACCACCTGTTTCGGAGCGATACGCGGACGAAGTTGGGTAGAGCATTCGCTGCGACTTGAGCTCCATAAGATCTGCGGGCGAGTTCTCGCGTCCTTGCATCTCACTGAATACGACACCGGCATCCTGACCCTTGCCGTTGACATGATAGACCTCGGTGACGAAACCCTCCTTTGTGAGCGTTGGAAAGAAGACATGATCGAGGTAGACAGGAAGCATGCGAAGGAAGCCGTCAGAGCCAGCGGTGGTGAGGGTGTAAGCGGTGTGGTCGTTGGCGGTCCATGCGTTGGTTCCGCTGGCGAAAGCACGATTGGCCAGGGTGTCGAGAACTCCTTTGAAGGGGTAAAGATCGGAGCCCAGGAAGATGAGGTGCTCGAGTGTGTGTGGTACACCAGAGTCTTCGAAGATCTCAGATGCAAGGGTCATGTAGCAGTTGAGGAGGGGCGAGTCGAAGTTGGCCCAGAGAACGGTAAGGCCAGTCTTGCGAGACTTCCACTTCTCGACCGACATGCCGGGTGCATAGTCGAGGTCATGGCGAGTGACTAAGTCGAAGTTGCCGTACTGTGAAGGTGCTCCATTGAGGGCAGAAGAGGACGTCGCGGCGCCGTCTGCGGGCATAATGGCAGCGGTTGAGCGGTGGGAAGTGGTGAAGGTGCGCTGAGTTGGCGCGCGAGAAAGGTAGGTAGCAAAAGCACCGGCAGCCAAGGTCGAAACGAAAGGAAGCGAAGGACGACGAATGGTAGCAATAGGCCGAGCCAAAGAGTGCTGCTGAGCTGTAATGGAAATAGCCGAAAGGGATGTGAGGTGTCTAGAGGCAACAAAAGGGCGCCAAGCAGACGTCAAGTTGGGATTGCTCGAACGAACTGACAAGCCAAAAAGCAGAGAGCGCTTGACCAAAGGCATCAACGGATGCGGAAGATGATGTTGCACGATCAATCACCTTGCTCCGAGATGCTTGTTATGTTCTGCTTGAGATTCGTTGAACAAAGCCAGCTGACGAGGGTGATTAGACGATGAGGAAGAGAAGGTTGAAGAAATCTAGACGAGCTGAGCTGCTTCTCGAGGACCCTTTCGGTGTCTAAGCGTTCGTGGCACACGCACGCACACACACACACGCACCAAGAAACGCAAAATCCAACGACGGAGCTGAGTCGTGATCGGGTGCAAGATCTCGAGATCATCGTCGGCTATCAATTCTTCTGCCCTTGCTCGGGAATCGGACACCTTTGTTCTACGGAGTTTAGAAGAATTTGGCGCAGAAACAACCTTATCCAATCTCAAGAAATTCCGCCACAGCACACGGCGACGACGTGATTCCTGCATCTTCCGAGACCCTTCTTGCTCCACAATGTCAATGATTGTCATCCTTACTTCTTCTTTGTAAACCATCATATCCTTGATCCAGCACACGAATCACGATCTGACCACTCTCTTTTTCAACACACTAAGCGGCCATCATGTCAGACGCAGCACCACAGAAGAGCAACAAGTTTGTCACCGAGCTCAATCCTGAAGGCATCAAGCCGTAAGTACTGACTATCATTCTCGTGATAGCTTCATTCCCAACGTCTTTCACACAGCGTGTGCTGACCTTTCTTCACCTATCTTGTAACGCTCCTCTTCTCAACCATATGCTTTTGCACTAATGACAGTTGCTGCGCGTGCCCGGAAACAAAGGCAGCACGAGACGAATGCTTCTTCAAGTTCGGTCACAGCGTGGAAGAGCACGGCGAGTCTGCGCGAAAGTGTGAAGATCTCGTCAAGGCACATCGTGAATGCATGGCCAAGCTCGGGTACAAGATTTAATCATACATCAGGCACCCGTCCATCACTCATCCTGTTCACGCCTTTCGGACGGTGCGGGATCGGTCTCACGACCCCAATATACCATCGACTTACTTCACTCTGCCAAAGCCGTTTCTTCGTGGTCGAATCTTCTGTCCGATCTTTGGCTGAAATGCGCATCTGCTCTCTTCGTAGACTCATTCAGCCACCGCAGCCACGCAATGTACTACTATCTCTTGTTACACCACTCTGTATTGAATACGCATTCTTAAACATGCCAGCTCTGGGTTGTGTCTGTGCTATGGGGCATCGCATCAAGCGTTTGTGCAAGACACATGCAGTCGCTCATCGACAGATTGGAAGCGAGCAGAGAGGTGTCTAGGGTGATCAAAGCTAAGGTCGTGCGAGCTGTGCCGGTCGGACTCGCTTGCTTATCAATCCGCGAAATTTCTCTTGGTCTCTTGGCGAGAGCTGCTGCGCTATCTTATCGCGGCTTCCCAAAAACAAGACTCAGATTCGTGATTTCTGATTGCCGATGCTTGAGTCACACAGACCTCACTTTCTTCTCACCGTAAAGCACATTCCTTTCCTTTCCATGCCACCATCGTCATTCATCGTCTCTTCAAGGAGCACACTCACCAGACCACCGTACGGGTCGTGTTCGCAAACATGTCGGCCAGCGAAGCAACAGTAGCTTCCGTAGCAAGCTCGTCCGCCATCCCGCTCTACTTCGCCGAGCCCAACCCTACCGCCAGTCTCCTGCTATCTCACCGACCACCGGCAGGGAAGGTCGCTTTGGTACTCGGAACCGGAAAGCTCGCAGCATCAAGATGCTTTGCCTGTCTTGAGGCAGGCATTAGGCCCATTGTCATCAGTGTTGAGTCCAGTGACTCTGCCTCGTCCAACTCGATCCAGCCTTGCGCCGAGATTCAGCACCGCATAGCAGCAGGACAGGTGCGACATCACTCAATTGATAGCAACGCATTCTCTACCAAGCATTCGGTCGAAGCAGCATGGAATGGTATCTTGGACACTTTCGATGGCGACAGCAACAACATCTTCGCCGTCTGCATCACCGACACGCTCCACTCGGGAGACGAACCATCAGCCTCGACTGCTGTTCAAATCGTCTCAAAAGCAGACCAAGAAGGTGTCAACGGCGATGATGCTCTCCTCGAATCGACAGCGCCTCTCACATCGTACGATCGAGCAGAGATCGTCACTCGCCTCTGCCGAAAGCGCCGAATTCCTATCAACGTCGCTGACAAGCCTGCTCTCTGTGACTTTTCCTTCCCTGCCAACTACCGATTCCCTTGCATCAACCCTATGGGCTCGCTCGACACCAATGAGCCCTCAACAAGCTCGCCAACTCCCAGCTCGTCCTCACTACAGATTGCCGTTACCACCAACGGTCGAGGCTGCAGGTTAGCTGGCCGTATTCGTCGTGAGATCGTCTCTGCGTTGCCACACAATGTCGGCGATGCGGTCGAGAAAGTTGGTCTCATGCGAGATCTTGCCAAACGTCAAGGCGAGCATCATCATCAAGCATTATCTGCTGCAAAAGCATCCCCACTCAAGCGGCTTAATCGGACAAACACCGCACGATCAAGCAAGGACGGGACAGCTGAGGTCGAAGAGGAAGATCTTTCCTTCGACACAACGCCGCTTAACAGTCCGGTGCCGCAACTTGTGCCCAAGAATCCACTTGAAGGAGCTGGCGCAAACGCCCGTCTCCAGCAGCTCCAGGCCGAAGTGCAAGCGAAGCACGAACAGGAGCTGCAAGAAGCTGAAGAAAGGACAAAGAGAAGAATGCGTTGGGTAGCACAGATCAGCGAGTATTGGCCCATTGAGTATCTTGGCAACCTGGCAGAGCAGCAGATGAAGGAAGCTCTGCGCGCGCATGGTGAGGAACAGCAGCAGCAAGAGCAACATACGATCACAGTAGAGAATGGAGAAGAAGCTCCAATAAGGGGCCGTTCAACAGCCGCTCGCAACACGGGAGACGCCGACACAGTGACAACGCCAACCTCAGTCGCAAGCACGGCAGCACACCGAGCCCGCTCCCAACACTCACTCGACATCCGTCCACCACCTACCACGAACTCCGGTAAAGGTCACATTTATCTTCTTGGTTCCGGCCCTGGTCATCCTGGCCTTCTCACCACCTTTGCGTACAAACTCCTCACCTCCTCCTCTACCGACCTCATCCTCTCAGACAAACTGGTACCTGCATCTATCTTGAAGCTCATTCCCTCCAGTACGCCGCTTGAGATTGCCAAGAAGTTCCCTGGCAACGCTGAAGGTGCGCAGTCCGAACTCATTGCAAAAGCACTACGTGCTGCTTTAGAGGAAGGCAAGACAGTCGTTCGCCTCAAACAAGGTGATCCGTTCGTCTATGGTCGAGGAGGTGAAGAAGTTCTCGCCTTCCGCAAAGCCGGCATCGAGTGCACCGTGGTCCCTGGTATCAGCTCCAGCATCGCCGCTCCAGCGATGTTGGGTATCCCTGTAACCCAAAGAGGTGCTGCAGACTCGTTGGTGCTATGTACTGGCGTGGGCAAGGGAGGCAAGAAGGTGAAACTGCCAGGTTACGAGAGAGGCAGGACGTTGATTGTACTGATGGGTGTGGCTAGGCTGCGTGCTGTGGTTGCTACGCTCACTCATGGGGCAAAGCAATCAAGTTCCGGCCAAGGGGAAGAAGAGAGCATTGGAGACAGAGAAGGAGCTGTCTTCCCACCCTTTACCCCTATTGCTATCATCGAGCGGGCCAGTTCGTCGGATCAGCGTATGGTGGCGAGTACTCTGGAAGGCATTGTGGAAGCTCTGGAAAATAGTGGCGAGCAGCGCCCGCCAGGAATGATGGTGATCGGCTGGTCAGTTCTTTCCCTCGAAGGAGCGGGGGATGTGAGCATTCAAGATGATGCGATCCATACTGAAGACTCGGACGAGTTGGAGAAAAGAGACAGAGAGCGAGTCGACAAGTGGCTGAAAGGTAGACGATGGATTGTGAGGGAAGGTCTGGACGCCGCTTATCGTTCGGCTCTAACTGGATTTCACACCACCCCTCTCCAGCTGCCTGAGCTCGAAGCACCAGCAGGAGGAGGTTTGACGCACCACACCGACACGAACGAAAACAACTCGGCAGACGCTCGATTCAGCACACGCGATCAAACTGGTTGGGCACCACCGCGCTATCCTGCGGGTATCCCGGAGGGAGGCTGGGCTCCTGGCGAAGCGCCCAATCGTCCCGCTACCGACCAGATTGCATACGAACAAGATAAAACCTATGCCGAGATCCAAGCCCGTCTTTCTCAACCACAGGCTCAAAGTCACATTGCATCTTAATCTCGCTTAGCAATGTATTATTCGCATTACGACTTTGCAACACTAGGTTCTTTGATTACCATCCTTCCTCTGCCCGGCCCTTGTCTGACTTTGACCTTGGGTACGGATACTTTCTCTGTTCTTTTCCTGCTCCAGCTCACTCTGCCTACCTCACTCTCGCCCTGAGCTGCGGTCGAGACATCGAACGAACTTGAACTGTTGGCAGCTTTGCTGAAACCTAAACTGAAGACGGAAGCAAAACTCTTGCCAGTATTCTGCTTCACTGCAGCAGTGTCGACGGAAGGAGTCGAAGCAGACTCGATCGTGGTGTTCGTCTGTACTGACGTTGCTGTTGAAAGGGCTCTTGCCCGACTCTGTTGCGGATGTGTGGGATTGAAACGGAAAGCTGAAGCTTGATCCGAGACTGACCCCTCCCAGCTTCCCTTTTCACTATTCGCAACACCTTGCATGTGATGATGATTCTGAGTCGTGAGAGTCTGAATCATTTGTTGAAGTGCATCGACTTTTCGATTCAAGTCGTCGATCTTCTTCTCGTCTTCATCCCTCGTCACTGCTCCGCCGAACAGTGTCTGAGTCGCTGAGAGGGAAGGGGAAGAAGAGGCTTGGGATTGTGAGATTTGACTTTGCCTACTTTGCCTTCGATTGACCATCACTTGCGGGTGTAAGTGGTAGTCGTAGTATCCTTTGTCGAGCGTTTGGCTCATCTCGGGAGGGGTAGGAGGCAGTGGCAGATTGAGCATGAGAGACGCAGTAGAAGCAGGATATGTGGGACTGAGGGGCGCAGTCGATCGTAACATCGATCGATGTGCCATTGGTGAACTTGTATGCGGCGATAGTGGTGCTGTAGACCAGGCTTCATGAGAATAGCCCGTAGCACTCGGCTGTTGCAACTGTGACGTTCGTCTCCTCAAGTGTTGTTGCTGCTGCGCCCTTCGGGCCAACTCCTCCATCTCACGTTGCTGCTGTTGCTGCTGGCTCTGAAGCTGAAGAGCCATCTGGAGCTGCTCAACTTGACGCCGAAGAGCCTCGACCTCAAATTTGTCCTCCTTGGATTCGGTGGATGTACTCAAGCCCTGGTCGATGCGAGGACTGGAGCCATCGATGCAGCTCGCATCTTCCCAAGCTGCTTCCATTGCTCCAGCTGCCTCAGCCTCCCCATAGTGAGGCCCGAGCATCTCCGACTGGCCATTCGAAGCAAGGTACGTAGATCGAAGAGCGCCGTTGCTTGGATTGCGAGGTGTTGGCACGGGAAAAAGGCTTTGGAGATTTGAATCTACAATCGTGGTAATGGAGGAATTGTTCCGCTCGTGTTGCGGTGCAGGTGGCGACTTGCGGGCTCGTGGGGGTTGGTGATGCTGGTAGGGGCTGGGCAATTGGTAGGCATTTTCGAGCTTATTTAGTGCTGTTGCCATGGGAACGGAAAGGTGAGGTTCCGAGATGTAATGACATATGGGTCTTTGTGGTCGCTTGTGAGTGCCGTCAGCGGCTGGATGATACTGGAGATTTGGTGGGCTAGAGACTGCGGTGATGGAAGAATTATAGGTTCTAACACTTTCGTCGTCTCTGCCGGCAGAGTGTTCCGACCATGGAGTAGCAAGCATCAGTGGTCTTTTTGAGTGGAGTGTTACTGAGGCAATTGAGCTTTGGTTTATAGAATAGAGGTGATGTTGGGCGCACAGTTTGCGAAAGCACGAAGAGGGTAGTCCATATATGAGCTCAGATTTGCCCAAGGTAGAGCCGATAGCAGTCTGGAGCTGATGCCCTGTATCAGACAGTAAGCTGCACTTACGGTTGCAGAAAATTGGCATCCATTCTTCATGCGTCTCTGGAGCGAAGGATACTGGAATGAAGTGCAGCAGGTGTTCTCGAGCTATTGTAGGCACTCCACAAGGTCTCTCTTGGCAAGGCAAAGCGAAAATGCCTGATTGCCAGACCATAGAGCTTGTTCAGAGGCCATACACCAAACAAAGCAGCCCAAGAAGCGTCAAGCTGAGTCAAGACAGCAAATGAACCGATCCAGTGGGTTAGGAAGACGAGTTCCTTCTGCTGGAACCCAAGCTACAGTAAGATGGGCCGGTGAATTGGACCTGTTCGCGAACAGCAGCACTAGCTTTTTCCCACGGCGTTCGAGATGCCCGAGAACGAAGTAAAATTTTCCTCGGAAGCTACTACTGGCACACAGATCTGGTCGGAGCTGCATCGTGCCTGTCATTCCGGCCTTCTGCTGGCTTCGTTGGCCAAGAACCGGGGCAGCCGCAAGGCACAACACATGTCTCGAAAGCCATTCTCCTCGGTTCTTCCCGACCCTCTCGCTTCCTCATCCCTGTTCCTGTTCTACCTGGGCCGACATACAGGTGCAGAGGGAATGCCATCTTATCTCTTGATTTCGTAAGGTGGGTGTATGCTATCAGCTGACAAGACCCATGCGACGGTACCTTATGCTTTCACTTTGGTCCTGACAGCTCGCACACAATGGACATAGCTCGACACGCCAACCTCACACCAGCCATTCGAGAAGGAGCCAGCAATGTGCAGTACAGCTGCCTTTCATGCTACATGAGAACAAAAGACGATGGTTTGGAAAGTGGGGGTTGCTTATCTTTGTGGCTGGTGAGAAAGGATGCAACACCGCTTCGCTTAAACCGTTCGAGCGCAGTGTTCGACAGGGTCCCGACCATGTGCAAAGATAAGCTTTTGGGCTCCGACATCGCGGCTTTTGCACAGACATGTTACGCCGCACGTCAAATCACACTCAAATTTCAAGCGGTCTTGATGTGTGTAAGCAGAGCCCTAACATTTCTAATCCATGGCCCAAATTTCGTTAAGCACGCGAGCGGATGTCGTGCTTGCACCATCAGCAAATGATGGCGTCTTGACCGACTTGTGTTCGCCATCTTTGCGGACTCTCTTGTGTCCGGCTCGGCAATGCATCAACAATGCTGTTTTGCTGGACCCTTCCTTCTTTTCCTTGCCTTCGCACCGAATGTCAGGTTGCGCCATTTTCAACACCAGTGGTGTTGGCCTCTCGATGTTCGTAAATGTGCTCCATACCTAATAGCGCCCACTCTCTTTGCTAATGGCGAGGCCCGAGTCAATGACGAGATCCAAAGGCGTGGTGATTGCTTCCCCACAAATCCTACTCTCTGCCGGCATGCTGCCGCTGCCACTGCTGCTTCGACTCCTCGGCTTACATCCCACTTGCGCCATCCTTAGCAAGCATGCCAGCATCCTTCGCATGGCAGCGCCACGCCGAGATATGCAGGGTGAGTTGACGTTGGTGTTGTCCTTCGCACCAACGAATCAGTGTCGGTGATAAACTCAGCTCTCCACACTCATTCTTCAGGAGCTTGAGATGGGCTTAACCTCGCGCTTGAGCTTCTGGAGCCCGATGACGGCAGTTTCTTCCCTTCATGTCGAGTTGACTCCTTCCTCATACACGCCCCCGATGCTGTTGACGGAGCATGCTCGGACTTGTGCGACCCGCCTTTCGCATACACTCTGACGTGCAACGAGAATGAGGTGAGCCGATCCGAATGGCGTCTCCTGGTCACGCAAGAACCTCAGTCATGTGTGGTTTAGTGGTACCATCTCCAATTCTTGGCTGTCGGCAATAGACGCTCAGCTTGTCCGCTTGACTTGCGTGTCGTCTGATCCTAACGGAACAAGAAAGAGCTAGAAGACAGGCGCCTGAACTGACCTTAGTGCAGCTGTCAAAGTGAATCACATCCCTGGGCAACTTTCTGTACTTAAGGAAGCTATGTATCTCCCCCTACTTGGTCCTGTTCTCATCATAGCTATCCTCCCTCAAGGACGACATCACTGCAGCTCTATCGAGACTCTATCACACCCGCACTGCTTCCCTTCCTCTATCTTCCAACTCTTACTCGCCAGACTTGTAACACAATGGCTCCTATCGCAGTCGAGCGCCGTCCCACTTCGCCTGAAGCTTCTGGCTCCAAGATCGCTGCTCCTGTCAAGAAGCAAGCTATCAGACAGGGCCTTACCAACCGTGCTCACCAGTACAACTCGGAACACTACGACCTCGGCGCCCTCACCACTGAAGAAGACTACCCTTACAATGACTTCAAGCCTTCCTTCCCCGATGTACACTGGGACGCTTACGAGCCCATCACTCCTCCCAAGGACCGCGCTCTCTTCGCCGATCCCGAGAAGAAGGCGCTCTTCGGTGCTGCCACCGCTGTCAAGGACCTGACCCGAACCATCGGTACAGAGCTCGAAGGTATCAAGCTCGGCCAACTCACTGACGCTCAGAAGGACGAGCTCGCACTCCTCGTCGCAGAGCGAGGCGTCGTCTTCCTTCGTGGTCAAGATGACTGGACTATTGACGAGCAGCTTGCCTTGGGTCGATACTGGGGTCCTCTTCACAAGCACGCTACCACCGGTGTTCCAGCTCGTGGCGATTTGGACGAAGTTCACGTCGTCTACGCACACCCTACCTCGAACCCTGACGAGAAAGTCTACCGAGGTCCTGTCCAACACTCGCGCTCGGATCTGTGGCACTCAGATGTGACCTACGAGATCAACCCCCCCTCTTACACCAGTTTCAAGCTTCTTGTGTCTCCTGAAGCCGGTGGAGACACTCTCTGGGCATCTGGTTATGCAGCCTACGACCGTCTTTCCTACCCTCTTCGACAGTACCTTGAGTCGCTCACAGCTATTCACTCTGCTGTTGACCAGGCCGAGGGCGCTCGTCGCCACGGTAACACTGTTCGTCGCGAACCTGTAGAGACTGAGCACCCTCTTGTTCGTGTTCATCCCGTCACCAAGCACAAGGCACTCTTCTTCAACCCCGGTTTCTGCAAGTACATTCCTGGTGTTCCCAAGGCAGAGTCGGATTACTTGATTGCCTTCCTCACAAATCACGTCTCCACTGCCAGTGACTTCAGTGTCAGGTTCAAGTGGAACGCTGGTGATGTCGCCATCTGGGACAACAGGACCAACATCCACTCTGCCATTTACGAAGATGTTGGTGTCAGTAGAAGACACGCCATTCGTGTCGCTGTTCGAGGTGAGATCCCTGCCGACAGCGAGGATGGCACTAGCCGCGAGGAAGAATACTACAAGTCCAGAGGCTTCAAGGTCGACCGTAGCGTCGCTAAGGGTCAGAGGCGACAGGCTGGTTACAAGGACTAAGAGAAATAGCCTTGAGCCTCGCAGTGGTAGTTTTATACCCTTTTCGCAACCTTTTTGTCTCCTATTGCATAGCTCTTTTATCAACCCTAAGAACAATTGTCTAATGTTTCCTCGTTTGGTCGTGTGTGCCGGTGTGGTTAAACGATGGTCTGAAAGCATTCTGAAGGCAGTACTGTATTCGACATTCATCCTGAGTTCAATTTTTTTCGCGCTTATTCTTTGCCGGTCTAACAAAATGATACCAAGCCCTCCACATATGCACGTCTGTCATGAGCTGCAGCAGAAATGCTTCAACGGCTGTCAGCAGCAAACTCATCATCTCGCCGAAGTTTCGTCATCACAAACCAAAGACCTCATGCTTCTTTACCGACTGAGAGACTCACTGTTGCTGCCCTGAAGTGGGTTCTGGCATTGAGTGTGCGTTAAGAATGAAACCGGTCAGGACTTTTTAATCCCACAGCGCGTGGATTGCGCAGTAATCTTCCAGGAAGCAAGACCCTTCTTGAGGTCTGCGTTTCGGAGAGTTTGGAGTTTCAACGACTCTGGAAGAAGCTTGGTCTGAGCGTTTCTACGGCTACACTGATCCTGAGGTCTCTGTCTTGTTGTGTATCAATACGATTGAAGTTCTTTCTCCTTGCTCCTTCCTTCCCATCCTCGACACCTCCCCTTCCTTCCTCGACCCGCAGCCCTATCGAAGATGTCGAACAACGAAATCAAGATCGGAGCTTATCTCCTCGAGCGTCTCGTCCAGCTCGGGACCCAGTCCATCCAGGGCGTTCCAGGCGACTTCAACATGGGATTCCTTGACCTCATCGAGGATCACGCCAAGCTCGAATGGATTGGCAATTCAAACGAACTCAACGCTGCCTATGCTGCAGATGGTTACGCTCGTATCAAGCACACGATCGCCGCCGTTGTCACAACATTTGGTGTTGGTGAGCTCTCGGCTTTGAACGGTATTGCTGGTAGCTTCTCTGAAAGGCTTCCGGTGATTCACATCGTCGGTGTGCCATCGACTGCCGCGCAGGGTGCTCACTCGCTTTTGCATCACACACTAGGAGATGGCAGGTTCTCGGCATTCGAGAACATGAGCAAGGAGATTTCTGCTGATAGTGCAATTTTAAAGCAGAAGGAAGGTGCTGGTGAAGCGATTGACAGAATCCTTGTGACTGCCATGAAGAAGGCGAGACCCGTCTACCTTGCTCTTCCTACCGATCTGGTTCATGCTACCATTCCAAGCGCAGCCCTCAAGGAGAAGCTGAACTACGAAGCAGACGAGAACGATGCTGATGCTGAAAAGTACGTGCTCAAGGTTGCACGCAGACATATCGAGGAAGCTGCATCCGCCGTCATCTTGGTCGACGCTTGTGCTGACCGTCACGGCTGCGTTCAAGAGACACGAGAGCTAATCGAAAAGTCCGGTCTTCCAGTCTTTGCAACCCCGATGGGCAAAGCCATTATCGACGAGGACCATCCTCAGTACGGTGGTCTTTACGTTGGCAACTTGACCAGTGACAGTGTCAAGCAGGTAGTTGAAGGTGCAGATATCCTGATCACAGTGGGCAGTCTCAAGTCAGATTTTAACTCAGGCAACTTCAGTTACCGCACTCCTCGCGAAAGCACCATCGAGCTTCATTCTGACTATACCACTGTCGGATACTCAAACTATCCCGGTATTGGAATGAAGAGACTCCTTCCTAAGCTCTCTGCTCTTCTTCAACCTGCACAGCAAAAGCGTTTGGAACAGACGAAGAAAGTTGTTCCCAAATTCGAGAATGCTTTGCCCAACGATAACTCCGAAGTCATCACACAAGAGTACCTCTGGCCGAGAATGGGACGTTTCTTCAAACCCAAGGATCAAGTGATTGTCGAAACCGGTACTTCCAGTTTCGGTATGCTCGAAGCAAAGCTTCCAAAGGAGACCAAATGGGTTTCGCAGGTTCTGTGGGGAAGCATCGGTTGGTCTGTGGGCGCAACGCTGGGTGTTGCACTTGCTGCTCGTGAAAATGGTCTTGGACGTACTTGTCTCTTTGTCGGAGACGGATCGTTGCAACTTACGGTCCAAGAGATCGGTACTATGATCAGACATGGTTTATGCCCTTACCTCTTTGTGCTGAACAATGATGGGTATGAGATTGAAAGACAAATTCATGGCCCAGAGAGAAGGTATAACGATATTCCACCTTACGATCATAGCTTGATGCTCGACTTCTTCGGAAATGAGAAGATTGGAAAGAAGCAAGGCGAAAGTCATAAGAACGATCCAAAGCCGAGTAAGAAGCAGTACTATAGGGTGGAGAACAGGAAGCAGTTGGATGAGCTATTGCAGGATGATGAGTTCAACAAGCCTGACAGAATTAGGGTAGTGGAGCTGTTCATGGAGAGAGGAGATGCACCAAAGGCGCTCAAGAGACAGGCTGAGGCTACAGGTGCGGCGAACAAGTACGAGTGAAAGTCTTTGAGGGCGAATCGCGATCTTCGGAACAGCAATGTCATGTCGTGTTCTGTCATTCTTGTCTGGCGTTCGGCTTGCGTGTGTCAAAGAATTGCTGAGAGTGAATGAAGAGACAATAGACAACTTACCAGCGACACTTGCAGATGCCGTGGTCAACTCAATCGCGGGGAAATCATTCAAGAACGGGCCAGCGGCAAAGGATCTAGCTTCCGAGATTTAACTGGTGTCAATTTACGCTAAACGTGCTACTGTTGCATTGTGCATCTTCTCGTCTCATTCCTTCCTTCCCAGAAAAGACATGCTCGGTCGGCTTCTGTCTGAAGATCGGTTCAGGGCTCAAAGTCTTGACTTCCTACATTCACAAGCATCAAAAAGGGGCAAAAGGCGTTGTGTTGGTATAACGATTTTCATTTACTCGCATTCACCATCTTACATCGATGGAAAAGGTGCTGTATATCTTACTGAAGCTTAACCTGCTGAGTAGCAGCCTTCTCGCTGTCTTCCCCGAATACATTGACATCCCACTGGGGACTGTATGTGTAAGGAACGTTGAATCGGACCTTGCCCAACTCCTTGTACAAGCTGGTAACAGTTTCGTAATCCTCGTCCTTGAGCTCGAGCTGGTCGAAGTTGCTCTTGATTCTGCTCTCAGTGACACTCTTAGGAATGACCGAGTAGCCACGCTTAACACCCCAGGCAATGAGAACCTGAGCGGGATCGGCGTTGTACTTCTTTGCTACCTCGCTGACTTGAGGGTAATCGACGATCTTTGTCTTACCGCTCAAGTTGTTACCCAAAGGAGAGTAAGCGGTGAGGTGGATGTTCTTCTGCTTTGCGTAAGCTACGAGGTCGTCTTGAGGAAGCAGAGGGTGAGCCTCGACTTGGTTAACAGCGGGAACAACACCAGTGGCGTTGATGATAGCGTCAAGGTGTTCGATGGTGAAGTTGGAAACACCGATCGACTTAACCTTGCCGGCTTTCTGGAGTTCGATAAGAGCCTTCCATGTGTCGACGATGGAAACTTCGCGGTCGAGAGAAGTCTGCTTACCATCGGCAGACTTGGGAACAAGGTCTTTGCCAGGGGTGAAAGCGACGGGCCAGTGAATGAGGTAGAGGTCAAGGTAGTCAAGACCAAGCTCTTGAAGAGTCTCCTCGTAAGCGGCTTGAACGTTCTCGGGACGGTGAGCATTGTTCCAGAGCTTGGAGGTGATGAAAAGCTCCTCACGCTTGACAACGGAAGGAATGGTCTTCTTCAAAGCAGCGCCAACTTCGTGCTGGTTCTGGTAGATCTTGGCCAAGTCGAGGTGGCGGTAGCCGTTCTTGATGGCAACCTCGACGGCGTTGGCAACCTCACCGGGCTTGGAAAGCCAGGTGCCAAGGCCGATCTGAGGAATCTTGTTGCCGTCGTTGAGAGTGATGGTCTTGTTGAGCGACATATTGATTAGTGTTGATGCTGCGAATGTGGGCGAGGGGGAAATGTAGGATGGAGATATGCCGCACGGTTATATACTTGAGACGTCAATCACGGAACGGGACTCAACTTCTTCGTATTCTTCTTCCGCCATTCTGACAACCGATGGCAATCTTGACTTAGAATCATGCACGAAGTCATTGCATAGCACAGCAGAGCCAACTTCGCATGGCGTGACCAAACAAAGCAGCACGGCGACACCAAAAAGATTGACCGAAGATTCAGCGCGGGGGAGAGGCGAAAGAAGCACGGGCCAGGGGCAAATACTATTCTTTCCACGACTTTCTTCTCATTTGCCCTGAGCCATCACTCTGTCTGTGACTGCAACGGTACACAACCAAAAATATGATTATGTACGGAAAAATGAGGTCATTTACCGAGAACACTTCGAATTTGTTTTTCGCTTGCAACATCAATCTCACACCCTCTCTGTGTAACAAGGCGTGCTTCCGAACCCAGCCCGATATGACCGATGATTTCTCGCTGTCTCGGACCGACCATTGACCGTTGCCACACTGTGAAATACTGAGGGGTAGCCTCCAACTCAGCAGTCGAAGGTCATTGGTTCCGCCTGTTTGTTTGTACGTACTGAATGCACGCGATTCAAGCTGTTGCATTAAGGAGCTTGACAACCCGCAATCCGCGACCCGGCTCAGCTTTGTGACTCGCGATTGGTTGCGACCAGGCATGCTCAGCCTAAGAGAGGGTTGTTAGAAGCTGCTCAGCCCACACCAAGTCCATGGAAGAGAACGATACCCAGCAATGGATGCCGATTTCTGATTGCGCTAAAACAATGCGGTGATCTTCGCCGTATCAATCAATCTCACTTCCGCCTGCCTTTGCCCTTCCTGGCAGCACTAGGCTTCTCTCTCAGCTCAACATCACCACCCTGCGCCTCCCCACCCTCCTGATCCAACTTATCTCTCGCCTGTACAAAGAACATGAGATCGTTCACTTGCTCCTGCAAATCCACCACTTGAGCCTTTAATCCGCTCTCGCTCTCTTTCACCTTCTCCAGCCTATCCATCAGGCCTTTGCTGATAGACCGTTCTGAATGCAAATCATTTTGCAGTGTTCGAGCGAGCTCAACAGCTTTCTCTGCTTTGCGATCGCTCTTTTCCTTCTCCTTTTTGAGTGTCTCGTTGGTTCGCTCAAGCTCGGCTGTTCGGTGCGAGAGCTCGTCGATTTGCTTGGACTTGAGCGTGAGCGAGGAGAGCTCGCCTGTCATGGCAGTGAGCTGCGCTTGAAACTGATCGAGTTTGTCCTCGTAGAAGTGCCTTTGTGCTTCCAGCTGGCTGGTTAGCAGGTACGAATATTCCATACCAATGGCTTCTAGCTTCTCGTCCGCCGAACGACTGGGGCCAGGAAGCCTTGTCCCTTGCTGTTGCTCTGCTTCGTTCTGCGGTGAGGCTCCGTCTGTCTCGTCCGCTGCTGAGGCGTGATGACGGCGGTCTTGTCTCCCATAGTCAAGCGGCGGGCCGGAGTATTTCGTCCCACTCGACGACATCGCTGAGGCATAGCTTGCTGAGGATGGCAGGGTTCTGACTCGCTCTGGTGTCGCTGTGGCAGAAGCTGCCGATGGAAGCTCGACCAGCTTGCCATCGGCCTTGTTCTGAATGAGTCGATGGACGTATCCGTCACCCGCGTAGTCCCATACTCGCTGCGTCTCGAGCTCCAAGCTATACAGATGCCCAGTCTCGCTGAAGTGACGATGCGCATGGCCTTGCTTATACCTTCCGCATCCAACCGAAGCGCACACCAAGCAGACCCAAAGATCCTGCTGCGTATCGCAAACCGCGCAGCAGCTCGGTTCATCGACATCGCTCTCCTCGTCCGAATGCGCTTCCGCATCGATGCCGCCTTCGTTCTTGCGTGAAGGGGTAGAAGGATCCATGGAAGACCGTGGCGTTCTTCTCCGGTGATGCGCTGACGCCTGACCGGTCTGAGAATATCGGCAGACGGGGCATCGCGATTCTCCCCACTTCGAAAGACACGAGCAGTGAAATGTGTGCTGGCACGAGATGGTCATGAGTCCTGTCACTGAGCTATCCATGCGCTCTAAGCACACGGGGCATGTGGGCAGTTCATGCGCCGCCATATTGGCGGTGTTTGTCGGTGGACGCAGTGGCCAAGGGTCCGAATTGGTCAGCGTTGGATAGCTGAACGGCAACGACGAGTGCTTCGAAACAGTGAGCGAAGTGATGTAGACCACTTGGCAGATCTCTTGCGGATCCATAGCGTTGAATGGCTGACCGTTGAACATCTTGTGGAAATCTTCGGCATCTTTGGCATCGCGGAAGCGGATCAGCACCATGCAACGATTTGGATGCATGTCTCTCACCATGCGGAGATGCGTGATAGCCTCAACTGCAGGTTCAATGTAGGACAGGAAGTGTGAGGCAGTCAGATGTGATGGCACCGCCAGGACAGCAACGACTGCTCCGACGTCCTCTTCTGGAATCTGATTTTCAAGGCCTGGTGGTGCGGCTGCTTGACTTGGCCCTCCTTTGACACCGTTGCGTGAAGCTGGAACAGACGCGGTGCTTGCTTCTTGCTTGTCTCGGAAGAGGTGCACGATTCCGAATGCCACTTCGGTCGCACCGATGGTCATGCCGTCAAACCTTTCGGTGCATGACGCAAGGCTTTTATCCGCGCCATCCTTCGAGCTTGAAGCTGATGCTGAAGCATCTCCTTCGAATGAATCTGTCTTCTCAAACTTGGCGACAGGCAGGGACACTTGAGGTTGCCTGGCGTGAAAAACATGCTTTCGTCTTTGTGGTTTGGCGTGTGGCTGAGCGCCCGAACCGGAAGCGGCCGGCGTGGAGCTTGTGGATTGGCTTGGACCCGCGTTTGTGAAATGATCCGACGTTACCGACATTTCAGCACGCTCAGCCCAGTCTATCCGTATCGGTCCAAAGCGAATGTCGATAGGAGAGCCAAAGGACTTTGTGGATCGGTCGCGGTACAAGAAGCTACGCTGTTGGCGACTTGCTAGACCGTGCTCGCCTTGCCACGCGGTATCTGGTAGCTGATCAAAGATACGTTCTACAGGCAGCCGATTGTCGCTTTGAAAGGGTGCTCGGCTTGCTAGTGCTGGGTCCGGGTTAAAGAGTGAGAAGTGGATCGAGTATGTTTCCTCCTGTTCAAGAAAGAAAGCTGATTTCGCTGGAGCTGACTTTCGACCTTTTGATGGCATGCTGATGAGACTTTTATTGTAGCCTCTCCTGAGACGGGCCCTTTGTGGCTCCTCAGCCAGCGTTTTGGGACGCAGAGCAGAGAGTCAGCTGAGTAGTGCCGTGGACGAGCTAATGTGGTAGGACTGAAAGCCTGCTCCACTCTGTGTGGCCTTATTAGGTGCCGGCTCTGATACTGGCTAGATGAGCTGCTTCGTCTGATGGCAATGTGGGTGTCGATCCATGATGCTTCGAGATGATGGTGGTCGATGGAAAGATGCTGTTGCAGGTCAGGCAGCATGGCAGCACTTCCTCCACTCGCATGCATGTCGAAAGCGCAGCTGAGCTGGACCCTGAATCTCGCTACCGCATCACGTGACTGCCATCACTCAACACGCGCTTTCGTGGCTAGGAATTTGGGCTTACCGCTGCTGTGTTGTTCGACTTTTTCCCTAATCCTGACTTGACGTCGGCGACTTATTATGAATACTGTCGACTACCATCAACCATCCTTTCGGTCGATTAAATTGGAAGGTGAAGCTTGATGATGGACGGTATCCACGTGAGCAAAGGAGCATACGGAGCATGACGAGAGGGCGTAGAGCCGGTTCAAGCTTGAAAGAAAGCCTTTGCCCAAGCGAAGATTCCGACGTCTCGCATAGCGATAGCAGAGTCGCTCTCTCTCTCTTCGACAGAGTAAGAAGCGCCCTCTGAGCTCGAAGCTCGGTGCAGATGCAGCATCATGCGGTCTTACACTGACCGGTCTGAATCACAAGACCGAAGACATGTCTCTCTGAGCCTTAATTTCAACTCCACTCAATCAGTGAAGCTGAACAGCAAGCGAACTTGTTGTCAAAAGCCCCGGTCTCCGCTCGTACATGCAACGTAGATCCTCTTCACAACGAAACCATCTGCACCTTCCATGCACTCCATCTATCTCATTTCCTCTCACATCTTGTTCAACATCACACGGCAAAACGTAACAGGACCTTACCGCTTGGTCCCATGCGTTCATGCTGGTGCAACTCTCTTCCGCTCTCTTTCCAGCGCTTCGTCAGCCGCCACAATCGCCGAACCCTGATACCCGCCCCTCATTGTGGCACAGGTGCGCTTGTACCTCCCAATTAGGCAAGCGACATTTGTGCTTCGTTTGACCAACCTGATCAAAGCTGGCAGGCATCTACTACTGTTCCACCTGACAACGTCCTTACCATCATCAATATTATCATTAGCACTCTCCATATGGGACTGCAACCATGTCACCACCAATCATATCTCGGTCTGCCACACCCACTCAAGCTGCTTCGTCCGAGGCAGCACGGTTCAGCACGGCACGCGATCATTTCAGCCCAGGCATCTCACGACCGAACAACACCATGTCACAACCTAAGGCGCTCATTTTGGAGCTGACGGTTGAAACTTGGCTCGAAACTCTAAACTCTCCACTCTCGACACCTTCAGAAAGAATATCTGTTTTGAACGATATCGAGAAGACACTGGTCAAGATCACCAACCATGCACAACAATCACAGCTGAATTTGATCGGTCTAAACCAAGCGACAACCTTCTGGTCGCTGCAAGCGACAGCGGGATTCAGTCTAGCAGACACACTTTTAGCGCATGTCTATCGTTTACACATGGAGCTTGAGAGAGAGAACGAGTCTTTCCGTGGCGTGCAATCGGAGACTGCATTGCATGGGCTAGGGCTGGGAATCTCGTCTTCGCAGCAACGATCTTTGGGAATGTCAGAGCCACAACGTCAACGGGTCCACTTCACCGTCTCCGAAATCTGCATCTCTATCACCATCCTTCAGGGTCTTACTCTTTGTAGTAGAGCATCGAAACGTATTACACAACGCAAGTCCTCACTAGAACTTCTTCTTCAGATCGTTCTCGCCGACTACTGCACACAGCTCCTTCCACCGATCCTCATTCCCACAGCATCTAGCAGTCCGCCCCTCACACCAACAACACCTTCTGCTGCCGATGCGCCTCTACCGCTTCCATCTGGATTTGCACTCGACTTGTTGATGTGCATTCTGGTAGACAGCGATCTAGCTCAAGAACGTTTTTCGGACATGGGTGGCATTCATCAGATTGTTCAACTAAGTCATAAATGTGCTGATACCGTGACGACTCCTGCGAGTACTCCGACTAAAGAGAGCTTTATGGAAGGTGGTGTAGGAGGGGGAATTGGAAGGAGCAGTCATATTGTGGCGTTGAAACAGACGGACTTACTTTGTTTGGAGTTTCGATATTTCTGGTCTCAGGTGTTGCAGTCTGAGGCAAATCAGAGTAGACAAGGGAGTGGTGAGGAGGGAGTCATGACATCTGTGTCGGTGGCTACAAGCTTCTACAGTGCTACTGAATCGACAACACCAAAGGCGTCGCCTAGAAAGCGAGCTTCGACGCGAGACTTGAGAGGAGAAGGAGCAGACACTCCGAAAGCAGCGCGGCCGTCCGGCAGAACCACTGCGCCCTCAAACGGTAGAGCTACCAGTGAAGAGGCTCCAAACCGATCCGACTCAAAGCAGAGGGAAGGCAGGCTGGAGCGTGCCTCGCCTAGAAAATTAAGACACAGCACTTCCGTAGCAGAGTTAAGACAGAAGCCGAGGATGAGCGAAATGCCACCACCTCCTCTTCCTACAATGTCATCACGACGACAAACACGACCTTACACATCCGAAGGATCTGAAAAGGCTCCTATCTCCTCCTCCTCAGCTTCAGCCCTACTTCGAAGCAGCGAAAGAGGCGTCAGAAGGTCTACCGTATCCGAAGTCACAACAGAAGGAGTAGGAAAAGGAGAAGTCAGGAAAGAATTCAACGCAGCTCGTCCAGGCATGTCCTCTCGGGATCGACCACGTATTCCATCTCCACTCAAACCACGTACTCCCGCACAAGAAGCTGCTGAAGTTGAAGCAAGTAGGAAAAAGCAACAAGCATTTGCATCCAATGCTGGTGGTGCTATTCCATACCGAAGATTGAGATCTTCTACAGCAAGCACACCCTTCTCTAACCCCTTATCTTCTTCGCGAGTAAGTGGTAGAGGCAGAGAAGCTGTCGGTGATAGCGAGAATCAGAATCCTTTCCCTCTTCCCACTGTAGCTACAACAGATGGCGGGGAAAGGATAAAGCAGCGGTCTCCTACTGATATCTCATCAAAGGCAGCAGAAGGTATCATACAATCTGCTTCAGATTTCTTCGAACCGCAGTATAGCAGCGGTGCACTTTCAGCTTCACCCTCACGAGCTAATTTAGCAATGGCTAAGATGATACCGCCTTCACCGGCGGTTAGAAGAGCTCAAATGGCGAGAGCGAGAAGTTTGTCTCCTACGAAAATGAGTTTGTCTGCTTCTGTAGGTGGAAATTTGGCTGCCAGCAATGGACATTAAAGGTCGCCGCTCTCACGCACCTTACTCGTTATCCCAAATCAACCATGTTGATATCATGTACCCTTTCTTGTTCGTATCATTTTATATGCATTGCAAATGTTCTTGTCTCAATCATATATCTAGACTTCTCTGTTGGTTATCGGTGTGAGTGAGCAAGCAAAGATTGTGGTACGGAAGGGGGACTTTGCAGGATATTGTATGCAGACCTAATCCTAACACCACTGTTTTTCTCGGCCGCGTAGATCGACCCAATTTTCTGCGGTCAACTTGAGGCTGAAGCACGAAAAAAAGGTCACGTCTGCTGCTTCTGCACAAATTCTTCCAAACACCTAATCCGATCTATCTTCTCTTCTCTCCATCACCATCATTCGCAATTCGTAAGTAAAACTCCCAACCTTTACCTTCTTGAACTCTTTCAAACAACATCGCGATAGCAATAGAGGTAACCCAGACTTCACCACCGATGAAAGATATAATGTCAAACAAAAAAGAAAGATGATCAACCATATTTGACTATCAGGAATCTCGTTAGTCCTAACATATTTTGAGGACAATCAAATTACCATTCAAGTTTCAGCCTTGTCTGACTTTTTTTCATCACATTCATCCTTCATCGTTGGAAAGATCACCGGACCCTCATTGCCGGCAATATCGCTTTTGTCGGTCAAGACTTGCGAAGAGGGGAGAGATTCGTCGAGAAGACAGTTCAGACTAACTCCTTTCCTTCTCCATCTTCTATTCTTATCTCCTTCGTCCTCGGTAGAACCTTAGCAAATGATTCACTGTAATGCAACAAGAGTTCAGGCTGCTCAATTACGGATTCGATGCGATGAACTTCACGGAATTCTCGTGATTCTTTTGTGTGTATTGAGATACAAGTACATTGATTTTAGCCCACTCATTATGAGGGTGTGCTTCTTTTTGATACATGGCCAAGCATGTTTCGTATGCAAAGGGTCTAATATGGCCATTGAGGCCTATTCGCTGGTGCTGTCGGCGGCAATGGTGGTTGAGCATGCTGTTGTGGAGGATAGACTGCGTCTTGCTGCTGCTTTTGTTCATGATATCCTCGTGCAGCGTAGGATGGATAATGCTGCTGCTGCTCGGGAAGAGGAGGTGTTCGACCACCAACACTTCTGCCGCCATAGTATTCATCAGTACGATTGTTTCCAAAAGGCAGCCCGTCAAAGCTACCTGGCATCGGAGGTGGTGGATGAGAAGGATAGGTTTGAGAGTGAAGGTAGCTTGATCGTGCACCATACTCAGCAGGAGGAGGGTAGTAAGAAGAAGCGGCATTGTCATACCGCAAATCTTGGTCATAACCTCTATTCATGCCATAGTTGTACGATGGCACGGGAAGAGGAGCATATTGTCGCTCACTGCCATCCAAGCCATATCTCTCCGGAGCAACATCGTATCGCTGAAGACCTTCCGTCTCTGATTTTGGTATGATCGGCCTATATTGAGGGTAGTCGAAATTGCTTGCTCCATTCTGATACCCTCCCTCCTCGGCCCGATCCCGCTCCTGCTCGTGCTGAACAGATTGCATCTCCGCATCCTCTTCTTCCTCCGCACGATCTCCATCCTCAGACGGGTCTTGCTGTACTCTTCCCTTCTTCCAAAGCCTCGCACCAGGCGGAGGTGGGCGCTTCTTCCTCTTTGTGCCTCGTTTGCGTCCGCTTACTTCTGCTGCTGCTGGACTAGCCGCACGACTAGGGACCACTGACCCATCTCCAGCCGGAGTCTGTACCCCGGAAGCTAAAGCGCTATTGACACCCGCGTTCTCAGCAGCAAGCTGGTTGGCAAGTCGGATCTGGCGTGCCCAAAGGCTTTCGTCTGCATCCGCGTCCGAATCGGCATCTTCGTCGCCAGCAACGGCATCGCGAAGTGAAGCGACTTCGGAGTCAAGACCGCCGTCTGGTTCGTTGATGGACACAATAATGTCGGGTGCGGCGTCGGCGTCGGCGATGCTCGGCATACGAGGCGAGCTGTATACAGAGCTGAACGAAGGTAGAGAAGAGACGCCTGAAGAGGTAGAGGCGTAGGATGAGTCTGATTCGTAGTCTGTATCGGAGTCGGATTCGTACGTAGATGAGGCAGAGGCGGCTTCTTCCGCGTCCACAGGGTCGACGTCTTTTTCTGGCTCGACGCCTTCCTCGCACTCTGCGTGTGCCGTCGCTGTTGCAGGTCGGTCCTCGTCGCTCGGCTCTTCGTCTGATACTGGCTCTTTGCTGCGCCTCTTGGATTCTCGCAAGGCCGCCCTCATCTTTCTCAAATCCGCCCTCACCAATGGATCCTCTGCATCCGTATACCTAGCGCCCCCTGCGACAAACTTGCCGAGCCTCGCATAGAGCTTCTTGGCCTCTTCTACTTCCTCCTCGCCTTCCACACCAAGCACATCAGGCACCAAGATGTCTTTGACAAGGTTGCGCAGCGCTCTCGTCTTGCGACGGTGGACAGCGAGCAGATCAAGCTCCATTTCTGCCTGCCACTTGTCATGATTGACCTGCACCATGGCTTTGCGATAAAGCTCGCCTGCACGATTGTCGATGAAAGTCGACCAGGCAAGTTTGCGATCACATGTCCAGATGCGATCAATCTCGGCTTTGCGCATCTCGAGCTGCAGTCGCAGGCGCATAAGTTCGCCTGCACGCCACTCATCAACAACCTCGTCGAAGCTGAATAGATAGCGGACGGTGTCGTACAGCTCTTCGTTGGCTTTCCCCTCTTCGAGATATTCTTCCTCCTCGCGAGAGTAAAGTTGGTGCGTGTCGAGGGTGTCAAGTGGGTTGAGACGTCTAGGGTCGAATTTGATCCAGGCTTGATGACGTGCATGCTCTTCACTGTGGTCTACTGGGGACGAATTCGAAGGATGCGGTGAAGGCGGAGGCGACAGCAAGGGAAGGTCGAATGCTGCGAGTTGTGCAATCTGAGTAAGACGGTCGAGTTCGGTGGTGTCGAGCTTAGGTATGGCAGCAGCACAGGCCTGGAGGAATTGGGAAGCCATCTCGTCTTCTTCGGTCCACTGCTGCATGAAGGATGGTATCTGCTGTAGTGGAGGCGAGGGTGTGCGAATGAGCTCTGGTGATGGAGTGCGAGGTTTTGCTGGGCGGCTTGGACCATCCATGAGTGCGGAGATGGACATTATATTACCGCGGGCTGGTCGGAACGGCGTAGACATGGGCTCATCTTGGACTTCATCTACCTTTGCTGTCCATCCATATGGCTCAGAAGAAGGTTGCGGAAAGTAACCATGACCGTTTTGTGTATAGGTCGAGGCGGAGTACTGCGGTGGCTCGTGGAAATACGAGGAAGGTGGTGGGTGGAGGGTGTCCATTAGTGCTACCTCGGGGGAGGATTCCGGGGAGTAAACTGGCTTGGATGTATGCTGCTGCTGGTGTGACTCAGTTCGAGAGAATTGTGGTTCCGGGTGTGACCATTGCGGAGATTGTAGTGGTTCGGCTTTGACGACAACAGACTGCGACTGCGAGGATGAATTTGTCCCGACTGCAGGTTGATGAGTCTGGTAGTTGTGACCGTGCAATTCTAGAGGCGGGGTATTAGGCCGGCTAACATTGACTGGAGCACCAGGAACAGCACTGGCAGCATGTGTTGGGCGATGCTCGTCATCGTGTGCATCATGTTGATCCTCGTCCTCGGGCGAAGGGGTAGCAAACTTGGCTCTTAGCTCGTGCATGGACTTGTGAGGCACCATGTCGAGTTGCGCCTGTAGCTGATACGAGATGATGCATAACTCGCGGTAAAGCTCTGCTTTGGCGTGATCATCAGGACCATCAGGATCGGTCTCCTTGCTCTTGCTCTTAGCAGCACCACGCTTGTTGCGAGTTGGCGCACGATCTATGACTGGACGTATGCCTCTTGCTCCAGACCGAGTGCGACGGTCTGTCTCCTTTGCATTCATCACTAGGTTCTCGAGGTAGGGCGAAAAGCCAAAGAGTGCCAAGTTGGGAGTATTGGGACTGTCAGAGGCACTCGCGGTGACAGCTTTGGCGACTCGCGCGGATCTCCTGCGATCGTTGGATTCGAGGCTCGGAAGAGCCGATGTGACAGCACTCGGAGTTGCCGGATTGCGTTCACGCCTCTGCCTCTTGGCACGCCCGGAAGGGGTGCGTGTAGGTGTGGTAGCGCGGGATGAGTTGGCGGTAACATCGAGCGAATCATGCTTGACACCGAGCAGAAGAGTAGGTGGGACTGGCGTGGTTGCTGCACTGCGAGAGCGTATCGAGCCTGGATTGGGACTGTGAATGGCCGGCGCCTTTTTATGTTTGCGATGCAATGCAGACAAAAGTTCAGCAGCTGCGGAGGGTATTGTTGCAGCATCCGATTCTCGCTGCTGAGGTATATTGGAGAGAGCCTCAGATGCAAGCTGAAGCGTGCTGACGGTGGACCCGACCTTGGGAGTGTTCGCACCCGGACTGGTATGCTCTGAGGGTAATGCCGACGGCTGTGCAGTTGACAGCGTCAGTGTCTTGGTAGAGTCAACGGCAGGGTCGGTGTAAGATGGCGGTGGAGGTTCGGCAGGTGGGACAGCCGATGAGGAAGGGGAAGAGTTTGCGCCT
Organism: Ustilago xerochloae; assembly: GCA_928856705.1. Classification (NCBI taxonomy): domain Eukaryota; kingdom Fungi; phylum Basidiomycota; class Ustilaginomycetes; order Ustilaginales; family Ustilaginaceae; genus Ustilago; species Ustilago xerochloae. The sequence goes on from CAKMXT010000010.1 coordinate 285,800, forward strand.
GACGACGATGAGGAGTCAGGCACAGCATTTTTATGCGGGTCAATTGTCGCTTGTGATGCCGATGTATTATTTGTAGGAGCTGTTGCCGGAGTGGAGTCTATTGTAGTTGATGCTGCGTCTGCTGCTGTTGCTATGGCTGTTGGAAGTGATGTAGATGCGGTGGCTATTGTGTTGTTGTGTGATGATGTGGGCTCGTCGGTGACGAGCGAAGGTGGATCGTCATCACGCGACTCGTTCGGCGCCACGTCCGACATTTTGGAAGAATCGTGTACGCGCGGTAGCACACCATGAGTTTTGCCGAATAATGAGGGTGGTGGTGCGGACGAGAAGGGAGAGAAGGGGGAGGGTTGAGATGCGGAGAGAGACGATTGTGTTGTGGCTACGGCTGCATTTGCAATGATGTTGGCGGTAGTCGCCGTGAAAGATGATTGTTGCGGGTGATGAATTTGAATTGGTTGAGATGATGGAGTGGCAGCAACAGTAGCAGAAGCGGCAGTTGGAAGCGGCGGCGGTGTTAGTGTTGGAGAGCGCATCCGAGAAATATCGTTGTCACCGCAGAACGCGGCGGCGGAAACAAATAGACAGGCGAGATGCTAGACGCCAGACGCAAGAATTATTATAGACAGGCAGGCGATCAAGAATTCTAGGCAGAAGGTGAGCGAGCCACGCCTAATTCGGAACGAGATCGGAGCCAAAAGATTGGGCGTGTCTCGTTATGCTTGGTCTGTGTCTGCTTCGAGACTGTCAAGCTACTGTTCAGTAAGGGCGCGGTGAAGGAAAGCGGAACCAGGAAATTTATGAAAAATTAAAATGAAAAAGGAGGGAGCGGAGGCGATGATGCTGATGCTGTTGCTGTTGCTGATGCTTGGGTGTTCGGTCGGTCGGTCGATTGGTCGGTGGGCGGTGAGCGGTGAGGTCGGCAAGGCAAGGCAAGGCAAGAGAAGGCGGCTCAGCTCAGCTTTGTGGAAGCGTGTCGTCGAACAAATACAGGGCACAGTGTAACTGATATTCGGCAAAGGCGGAGGTACCGATCTCACCTTGTCGACCAGAATCAAGTAACAAAGGCTGCGTTGGACAGATCTGTATGGTCGATGAAACCAAAGATGTCGGGAGACAGGAGCTTGGCAGCTTGCTATACCTGCTGCGCACAGCAAATGTTCGCAGGAAAGCAAGCTCAGCTAGGCCACTTGCTGTACTGCTTCACAGCAATAGCAACGGCAGCAGCTACTAAAGATCGTGCGACCTCCGATGAGAGCAAGTGCTTAACCCGAAACGAAGCCTAGTCAAGCACCGTTGTAAGGCGATGACAATGGATGCTTCGTTCAATGAGAGAGAGGATACTCGGAACAAGAATGGAAGGGGGGAAGAGTGTGGTGGCTCAAAGTCAAGATGTGCCAAGATCCGCGTTGGTCAAGATGCACATAAACCGGAGAAGTGTGAAGGAGACGGAGACACAGGAACACTCTAAGCTACGCTATGCAACGCCATACAGCAGAGGCGAGCGAAACAGGCGCGGCTGCGCGTTTCTGGATTCTGCTTGCTTGCTTGCTTCTCGACGCTCGTCACACTACTTTCTCGGGAACAAAGACAGGGTTGAGTCGGTAACAATTAAGTGTAAGCCCCACGCAAATGCAGAGACTCGAGTCGGCAGAATCAAGAATTTAGCTGTCTCAATTCGGCTCATCTTGTTTGGCGCTTCGAACATGGCTCGCTTTCCTATCACTGTCCGTACTGGAGTAAGTGAGCAACAACTTCATAGCTGAAGGGCAATTGGTGTGATCCAGTTGATCAGTTGGATCAAAGATCTTGTGTACATTCAAATGCACGGCGGCACGCTCATGGATGCTGTGTAGCTAGCTGCTGTAGCTGTAGCTGTGCTCGAATTTGATCGACGCTCTCCTCTTGCTCCATGTGGCTGCCTGTCTGACTGTCTGACGGCTGATGAGCAAGCGCGGCTGGCTCCTCTTCTTGTCCATCATCGCACAGCAGCGAGAAGCGAAGCCCGAATTCTCAATTTGTCTGGAATCGGCGGCATCGGCTTGATTTTCTTCAAAGCTTTGTAACACAGATTCACGTGGCACCTTATCGAGATGGTCAGAGAAAAGAGAACTTAGACCCCTTATCGGTGATTGCTCTTGGTGACGGTCTAACAGCTAGTCCGGTCGGCGACTTTGGCCCCCGATGCGTGGGGAGAACGCCGAGCATTCTTGTCGGTACAGAACCCTGAATCGGAAAATGAAGATGGCCCATGCCATCATGCCATGAATGTCATTTTCCGCACCTTCTTCTCCGCTCAATCAGCAATCTTGACCTGCTTCGTCTCGTGCCTGAGAGTCTTTCTCATTGAGCTCGGGAGAAGATCAACCGTATTGTCGTCTCCATGACGCTGGGCTTGCCCGGGAATCTCCCTGACAATCCCACACTCTACCCCGCGTGGGCAGTATCTGAGCACCCGACTTCTTGGCAGACGTCTATGCCTCCTTCCTCACAGTCGGTCCGATCCGACAACAGTCTGTCCATATATAAGCTTTGGGCTGAGAGAACCGCCTTCTGAGATCTCACCGGATCACGCGCCATCATCTTCCTCTTTCGACACTGTATACGATGTCGTTTGCCAAATTCGCCAAATCGCTTCCGCCTTCCCTCAGCCTTGTTGGCCGCACCGCTCTTGTCACTGGCTCTTCATCAGGTATCGGTAGACAAGTAGCCTTGCATTTGGCTCGTGCTGGCGCCCAAGTACTTTGCACTGACTTGCGTCCGGAGCCACTCGGCAAGCAAAAAGTTCCCTCCGAAGGCTCTCGCCATGTCCCCACACACGAGCTGATCAACACTCTCGGCGGATCCTCCGATTTCCAACAACTCGACGTCTGTTCCGAATCCGATTTCAAATCTGCCATCGCCAAATCCGTCTCCTTCAGCACCAACAATCGTCTCGACTATCTCGTCAACAACGCTGGAATTACAAATTGGAGTGGTGGTATCGAACATGAATCCGTCGAAATTCTCGAAAAGATGATGCAAATCAACATCAAAGGTGTTTGGCTTGGCACCAAGCTTGCTATTCAACAAATGATGAAACAAGATCCCATCGCTTTTCCAGCAGATCTAGAAGAAGATCTGGATAGTTTCAACGATGTTCCCCCCTCCGTACCCTTACGACCTTCGTACCATGAACAAACTGGAACTCCCATTGCTACCGTTGGTCGTAGAGAAGGAGATAAAGGAGCAAGAGGTTCTCGTGGTTCAATCATTCAGATTGCTTCCATTCATGGTTTGATCGGTGGTCCTTCTGAACCTGCTTACTGTGCAAGTAAAGGTGCAGTAGTGAACTTGACTCGACAGGTCGCTTGCGATTACGCTCCTCATAGAATCAACGTCAACGCTATAGCACCCGGGTATATTGGAGGAACAGCTATGGTAGCAGAAATCACACCAGAATTGGCCGCAATGAGACCAACTTATTGGCCCCATCAAGGATCCGCCAGGGACGTGGCAAATGGAGTTCTGTAAGTGATCCAAACTTATCGATTCGATTGTGAATCACCAACAGATGTACTGACTCAGACTATCCTGTTCTGACATTGTACTGACAGCTTCTTCGCCAGAGACGCACCTTGGTGCACAGGAAGCATCCTTCCTATCGATGGAGGCACGACCGCTCGCTAGACACTACTGTATCTCTCACAATACGTCCGCCTGACGCTCTTGGATCTTCACTGGAACACAAGCTCGGACCCAAACACCCTTCCTTGCCATCGGGCTATTAATACAATCACATTCATCTCTCGCACGCTTTCTATGCGTGCTTGTGTGTGAATTAGTACATCCAAAGACTCAATGCAAATCCTAATATCTAATAACATCCTACTTTCCAGTTCCCCAATTCGCCAAACCCGCCAGTCCAACACCTACAGGCATATCTCCCGTCCCACCTTGACCCTGCTGCTGTCCATTCTGCTGTTGCCCTTGTTGTGGCTGACCTCCCTGTTGCGGGAACATTCCTCCGAATTGCCCTGCACCATTCATCAAACCCATCATCTGTTGCATCTGTTGCATCTGCCCTTGACCCGCACCACCAGCACCAGCACCGAAATTCATTATTCCGCTTCCAAACTGTCCTAGCCCCATTTGCTGCATTGCAGCCAGCGCCGCTGCTTGAGCTTGAGGATTGTTCCCCGCATTGAATCCAGCATTGTTATTCATCATTGGTAACCCAAACCCTCCACCAGCAGCAGGATTGGTCGCACCAAACGGAAGCTGATTCTGCATTTGAGGGAACAATCCTGCCATAGCAGCTTGTTGGATTTGCTGTTGCGTCAGCTGACCGCTCATCATCTGTTGTTGGAACTGTTGCTGAAGTTGCTGCTGTTGATGCGGTTGTAATTGTGGCGGCTGCTGCTGTTGCTGTTGCTGTTGTTGCTGCTGCTGCTGTTGAGGTTGAGATGGAATGGAGCGGTGAGCGGGTGTAGGCGTGGATTGGACAGAGGGTGTTGCACTGCCAAGAATAGGGGTTCCTTGAACTCCGGCAATTGCCGCTGACGGATCAGCTCCATTGACCGCTCCGGCAGCACCTGCATTAGCATTCGTGCCGGCGTTGGCAGCCTTCTTGTCCGCCTTCGCAGGCGTCTTCTTCTTGCTCGCACTAGCCGGTGCTGCTGGTGTAGCAGCAGCTGGTGCTGCGGTTGAAGCTACTGGCTTCTTACCAGCCGTCTTCTTCGGTGACCCTTTCTTATCCTTGTCAGGACTACCTGGGGCTGCAGCGGCATCCGCACCATTCGCGTTTGACTTGCTGTTCTTGGAAGGACTCTTGCTCGCAGCTTCCGCAGCCGCCGCTGCCGCTGCTGCAGCTGCTGCTTCTTCCTTCTGCTTCTTTTTACTCTTGGCCTTGCCTCCCTTCGTTGCAGCTGCTGCTGCTGCAGCTTCTTTCTCCTTCTTCTCCTTCTCTTCCCGCTCTGCCTTCTCCTTCTCTTCTTTCTCCTTTCGTTCCTTCTCTTCGCGCTCTTTCTTCGTGAGCTTCTTCTTCGGCTTCTTGGCGGCTGCCGCTGCGGCAGCTGCCTCCTCTTCGGCTTTCTTCTTGGCTGCTTCTGCTGCTGCAGCTGCTTCAGCTTCCTCTTTCTCACGCTGAGCTTTCTTCTTCTTCTTCGATGGCGGCTTCTTCGTTGTCGATGTGTTGGCTGCATCCGCACCATCATCCTTGTCACTCGCCTTCGCCTCTTTGCCAGCCTTTCCGCTTGCGGGAACCGCTCCATTTGCGGCATTGTTGGCTGCAGGCCCTGGTGGCGGTGCACCGGGTAGTCCTCCTCCCAAAGCGGCGTTTCGGCCCATTCTCCACCTCTCGATGAAGCCCATACGACCGAATGTTGGAACGAACGCGGTCGCTGCGGCAGCGGAAGCAGGTGCACCTTGCGCGCCCATCATTGCTCCTGCACTGCCATTGACCGCCATGCCCGCTGCACCCGGTCGAGCACCTACACCTGCGCCCGCAGCACCCAGCGAAGTCGGCAAAGCACTCTTGTGACCGTGCTGCATGAGCCGCATGATCTTCTCGCGTCGCTGTCGATTCGCTTCTTCCTTTTCCATCTCGATCGAATTGGCTCCGCGTTTCTTTGCTGATCTGTACGGCGAGTCTTGTGATGGGTGATATGCGGACGGAAGTGCGGTTGAGCTGAGCATCAGATTGGCGATGCGGGTTGCTTGCGGATCCGGTGTGAGACAGAGTGGTGGTGCGGTAAGAGCAAGAATCTTGGCTTCCACTTCGAGTGCTTCTTGATCACTCCAGATGCCCCCAGTCATATCGTCGAGCATCTTGATGTCGGCCCATAGCGTTTCGGAGGTTGGATGGAGGACGATGCGGTAGATCTCAACACCACCAAGCCCGCTAGTTCGCGGATCAGAAGAGCCTGTACCGCCCAAAAGCTTCCGTGCTCCATATCGACCACCCTCTTGTAGATAAAATAAGCTGGATGCCAGCCCACCTTCCGTGTCAAGGCCAAAAGAAGCAAGTGCAGAGCCGTCGCGGCTGTGTCCGACTGCAGCCGCGCTCATATTGTGCAATTCGCGTGGCCCCAATGATGATTGCGAGGCAGCCGCATGACTTCGATGATCGTGTACGTCAACAAGTAAGCATCCCTCGAAAAATTGTACTCCAGATTCCGTGAGAACATCTATTACGTCGGCAGGAACCTTCTGGTCCCGGATGAAGCCGAGAAAGTCCTTCACCGGTGAATCGAAGAGAAACATGCCATTTTGACGTTCGAAGCGGAAATGGTTGTTGTGTAGATGCAATATAAGCGAGGGTTTGTCTTTGCGATGCCGCCGAAGAATCTGCCGAGTAGTTCGTGAGGTGTTGTACACAGACGCCGTCGTCGCCATGTTGCTGAAATGTCCTTCACAGCGCTAGATGGAGCGCCGAGCCCAATTCTCGAACTGATTTGCTTTAGCAGTAAATGCGAGACCGATTGCAGAGGAAGAGCGTCTATGGCATCGGATCTGTCCAGATATAGTCTATCCTTATGTCGGTTGTTCAGTAATGCCCGTGTAGCTGCTGCACCCAAGACACCGGCAACCTTTCAGCGGAGAGTTGGCTACGTCGTAGAGATGCTGAGATGCGTTTCGGGCTAGATGAGATTGAAGCTATCACGCTACTGAAGGCGTCAAACGAGCTGCGGGACAAAGACAAGAATTCCAGTGTGGGGGATGTGTTGGTTCGAAGTCGAGATGATGAGGATGGTCAGTCGAATGATTGGCAACCTGCAGGAACGCTCGCCGTATACATTCGGACGCGTGCCCGACAGCCGAAGCTGTCATAGATTATATAATGCATTGTCATCCAGCCCGGCAATGCTTTCCTCCACCTCATGCTCCTCGTTCCTCCAACACCTTGCACATCCTACCTTTGAGATTCGACATCAACAAACAAACAGTCAGAAAGAATCGTCAGCACGGAGAGCCTTCCATGCTCACAATGTCGTCAATATCAAGTTCTTCGAGCCGGTCGCTGACCCGCACGATCACGCCGTTGGGCATCCGGAACTCCTCGTCAAGGCTTGCACCGAGCTTCCCTGGCCTGCTCAAATCAGCAACCGAACGCAGTTCCTTCTCCCATACTCCCACTGACGCTCGTACAATATCTAGCACCTCTCGCAACTCACAAGAACTGCAACTCACACTAGCACTTATCAAACCATCCGTATGCTCGTACCAACCTGACGTATCCGCTATACTCAAGGAGATCAAGCAATCCGGTCTCAACGTAAGCTCCAAACCCCAACCCTACCCGTTCTTGCTGCCCCACGCTCATCACCACTCCATCCCCTCTGTGTAAATAGGTCGCCCGAAGCAAACGCTTATTCTGGACGTCCTCTGACGCACATGCCTTCTACGCCGAACATCGCGGTCGCTTCTATTACGATCGTCTCATCATCGGTATGATCTCTGGCCCTTCCCTCGCACTCGCTCTTTACGGTCCAAACGCAATCAAGAAATGGCGAACCATGCTTGGCCCAACAAAAGCTTATCGTGCCAAATGGGAAGATCCACAATGCCTACGAGCCCGATACGGCTTAGGCGATACCAGAAACGGCTTTCACGGGTCAGATTCGCCTGAGTCAGCTGCTAGAGAGCTGGGTCTGATCTTCGACGGCTGGGATACAAATTGGTGGTTGCAGAGAGAACAGGGCAAGTTGCCAACGGATCAAAACGGGAAATTGAACCCGCTCGGATTTTGAACATGTCACACAGAGAGTATTTGTCTAGCACGAATCCATATACCCGCTGTTACAGCAATACAATGAGTCCATGGTACAGATGGCACGTATACCGTATCGAGATAAGAATACAAAATCGACGAGAGATGTCCAGTTAGAACACGACACTATGCTGAACGATAAGCCTTAGGATCCTTCATGATCCTCAATGAAGAAAGCCTTCCTACACGCAATTCATCTTCCTCGTACACCTCTTCGCCTTCCGCAGGCGCATCTCCCTCCTCCTCGCCTCCGAGATCATCATCCTCGCTACTGGAACGGATGACCTTCCCTGGAGCCAGTCGACCGAAGAGACCGCCGGCACCATCCCCTTTCGTGGGTGTAGTGCTGTTGCGTCCACGTTTGGCTCGCAGCGCTTCGATCTTGTCCTCCGTCCCCGTGCTGATCGCCAGACCTTCCTCATTGGCAAGATGCAAAAGACAAATGAAGCAGAACGATGTCGAGATCTCCTCCATCTTGTCTTGTGGATACGCCTTCTGCAGACCAGAAAGGACCGATTCAAAGGTCTTGACGGTGCCTGCTGCCTCGGTTGTGTTGGAAGCCATGGATTCGCCGCCATCGGCCTCTTCGGCGGCAGCAGCAGCCATGGCAGCGACTTCGGCTGGGTCTTCACTGGTGGTGCCAAGGATGCCGAGCTCTTTCCAGATGTTCTCCTTGAGCTTCTTGACGTCGACTCGCTTCGCTTTCTTAGCGTAATTGACGTACTCCGGCTTGACACGATTGAGAGCTTGCAGTGTTTGAGTCAATTCCTCGTCCTCAACGTCGCCTCCTGTTGTGACATTGGCGGGCGAATCGTCGAGCCCGCCAAGATCGCCGCCATTGGCATCATAGCCATCATCAGCATCGTGGAAGAACTGTGTGTCAAACGGCATACCACCATCAGCGCCGCCCATATCGTCTCCGTCAGCCTCGGCATCGGCCCAGACCTGTGCATCCGCGCCAAAGCCGGAAGCTTGCTGGCCCTTGCGGCGCATGTTGATAGCAACACGCGGCTTCAAAAAGAGTCGCAGCAGCTGCTTCGAGCTGAAATGACGATCCTCGGGTAGCAAGTAGGCATCGGATGCCGAAGATGCTGCCAAACTGGACATCTTGTTGCGAGCACTCGACGGCAAGGTGATGGCAGCGGCCTGCTTAGGCTGCTCGAATAAGTCCTTGGCGTCAACGAAGCCTTCTTCGGACTCGAAATCGATCACAAAAGGCTCCTTGCCCTTCTTGCTCTCCTTGCGAGTGCTCGCTGCTGCTTGGGCAGCAGCTGTACCTGCAGCGGCTCCGAGACCGAGTGGACCTGTGGCAGCCACGCGAGACAACTTCCAGTGTTCAGGACCCGCCCAGTTGCGCATCAGGCGGCGGTCAAAGTAGTCGAAGAGGTCGCTGCCGGTCTCGCCATCTGCACCATCCATTGGCATGCCGGTCTCTGGGTTGAAAGCCATGGCCATGACGAGCTCGGAGGAAGGGCCAGCGGAAGGGTCGAAGGGTCCGTACCCTTGCACGTTGCCTGTGGTACCGTCGAGGACGATGGGTCCTCCATGATGCAAGGCAGGCGCAGTGTCGAGCGCATCGAAAAAGTCGTTTCCATCATCGTCGTCGTTGTCCATGCCTCCACCCACGTCAGCGCTGAAGAAGTCGACATCCGCCCCAGCACCGTCCATGGCAGGAATGGCGTCGTTTTCAAAGCCCATATCCACGAAATCCTCGGATTGAGCTCGCATGTCTGCGTAAGTTGGACCGTCGTGATATGTTTGTGTTTGAGTCGCACTTCGGAAGTTCTGCTTGTTAAACTCTTCGAGACCAAAACCGAACTGAGAATTGTCATCTCTGGAAAAGCGGAAGTTGCAGAGAGTTGGGCAGATGACGTGACGATCGAGCAATGCTTCGAGATCTTGAGAGGCGTTCTCGCCATTGGCTGCTTCCTCTGAGCCGAACAGTTTGGCAGAGAGCTTGGACAGGTCGACCGTATCGTTTTCCCCATCTTGAGCGGCTGCAGAAGCGGGAGTGTCTTTTGTCTCGTCATCTTCGCCACCGACACCAGCGACGTCACTGGCGTCAAAAATGACGGTCATGGAAGGATCAACACCCAGATGGTTCATCAAAAGACCACTGGCACCGCCTTCGTCAAAGTCGGCGGATGTCTTCTTGAACAAAGGGTCGACGGTGAATTCAAGGTCATACTTTTTGATCTGGATGTGTCCGAACGTCTTTGCGAGTGTAGCCTCCTTGTTTCGCTTTCTCTTTCGCGTCGAGTGGCCGGTACCATCCTCATCGTCGTCGTCATCAGCATCATCTTCGCCGTCGTCGTCGCCTTTGCCACGTTTGTCTTTACGCGAGGCCTGGTCAATGTCATCTTGCAAGCCTGAGAGGAGCTTGCCGGTCTCAACGACGACCGAGTCGACACGCGATGTCCAGACTTTGACACATCCATCGAGGGTGCAGGAAGCCTTTTGAAAGTTGATGGTGCCGTCACCACTCTCGTTACGCAGAAGTGACATGTCGTGGAAGTAGTCGATGAGCGCAAACGACCATGTGTTTGTAGAGTTGATCTTGTTGTCGGTGGCCATCTTCATCCATTCTTCGAAGCTGGAAGTGTCGACACGGAGAGAGGCGGCAGCAGGTGCTGTGCCATTGGCATCGGCAGAGGAGGAGCCGCTGGAGGAAGGGTTGACAGACTGACCGCGACGCATGATTGAGGAGGCATCTGTAACGGCGTGAGATCGCGCCAGCGCTGCAACGCGCGAGTTCTGGAAAGCAACGGAGGTGTTGGCACCTGCCATGAGCATAGATGCATTAGGATTGGATCGGGCCAAGATGGAGCGGTTGGCGTTGTTGGATGCTGAAGGCTGACGACTGGTAGGTTGGGATGGTGGTCTGGACATTGATTTGGACTGCAAGCCGGAAGCTTTGCGTGAGTTGCTTTGTCGTTGGTTGTTTTCCTCTTCTTCGTCGTAGCTGTCTCCATCATCTGCATCGTCATTTTCATCCTCTTCGGCGATGTCATCATCCTCATCGAAGCGACCGCGATATTTTGCAGACGCTGAACGTGACTTGTAGGATGAGGTTGAGCTTGATTTTGAGCCTAACTTTGAGGAGGAAGATTTGTTGGAAAGCGAGGCTTTGGTGCCAGAGAAGGAAGCCGAGATGGATCGATTGGCGGCGCGCGATTCCTCGAGAGGCGCTCGCGAAGAGGATGAGGAAGAATGTCGAGATGGCATGATTGCTGAGCTTTACTGCCGACGCCTGCGCTGAAGAGGGTGTTATTCGAGCAGAAGTTTGGAAAAGGTGACCAAACTCGTTGGGAAGGGGTGCGAGCCAGTTGGCGATTGGCTTTGCGCCAGATGGTGCGGACGCTCAATGCTGTGCTGTGCCTTGGATGGAAAGCGTAGGTGCCGTCTATTGGTCAGGACGATGTTGGTGATGGTGAGAGAAGAGAACGAGGATGTATGGATGCCAAAAAGGCGCGTTGTCGAAAAGTCAAGTGTTGGTCTGTCTGTCTGTCTGTCTGTCTATCTGGCTGGCTGGGTGGCTGGCTGCTGCGATAGGAAGCAAGCGAGTGGAGTTGGCCATGAAAAGAAAACGTGCTGAGCAGCGCAAAGCAGACAAAGCAGCCAAAGCAGGACGGCGCGCGTGTTTGTCTGCTGCGTAGTCTCGCAAAATGTGACTAACTCTGTGTGCAACTGCGAGATTTTTCCCGACTCGACCCTGAAAATGTCCGCGCCTCGAAAGAGTGCTGCACTCTCTCAAGCCTCTCTTATTTTGCCAGTGTTTGTCTCGCGTCGTGAGACATCACGTGACAGAAGAGACTGCTAACGATCTAACAAGTCTAATCTTTCTGCTTTCGGCATCGGCTGCCATTCTGAGCCTTACGACACAAAAGCGGGCATTAGCATAGGCAAGACTCATGCAAAGGACGATGTCAAAGAACAAGAGTCAGAATGCAGTGTTGTATAAGAGAGACAAAGTGGCTAAAAGTACAAAAGTGAACAGAAACGACAACATAACGGGCGACAGATGCCTCCTTCCTAAACGGCAAGTGCTTGATAGGGAAGCATCGGATTGTAGGATGGAAACAGTGCTCGCTGTACTTGAATATCAGTACCTCGGTCGGCGAGCAACAGGATAATGATGGTGAGGAGCAAGGTCGATGAGGGACGTGTTATTTACGAATGAAGCGGTGGCAAGTCTTGATGATAGACCTCACTTCTTGTTGACGTTCTTCTTCTTATCATCTGCATCGCCGTCAGCCGCCTTCTTCATGATGGTAAGCGGTCCACCTTTGGATGCTCTGCTAACCATCTCCTGTTCGATCCTTGCCGTGATAGAGGCAGTCTGCTTCTGCTTGGTCTTGGCTGCTTGCACTGCTGCTTTCTTCTTTGGTGCGATCACTCGAGCTGGTAGAGAGTAACAGTGAGATCGCAAATGTCAGCACTTAAACCAATCTTCTCAGCGGGTTCGATCAGGAAGCTGGTGTTGTCCCCATAGTAAAAGGTTGTTACTTACGACCACGCTTAGGGCCGGTCTTGGCCTTGGAACCCGACTTGGGCGAGGCAGCAACCTTCTTTGGCTTGGCAGGCTTGAATCCTTGTGCCATGTTGGTCCTTCACAACGTCGAGGCTCGGGTATCGAATAGAGTGATGATTATGAAGATATGACTTGGATGTGGCGGAATAGGATTGTACAATGAAAAACTCACGGTGTCCATCAGTAGTTAAATTTCAGCGAAAAGAGAGGCAGCAAAAAGGCAAACAAAATTATTGTGATTGCACCCTGCATCAGTGTCACCCAAATTGCTCCACATATCGGATCTCGGACAACCGTGCTCAAAACCCTTGCTCATCATTCACATTGAGAACGAGGCATGTCATTTTGTGAACAACACATCATATCAAGCTTTAACAAGTTCCACAAGCAACGGAATCGACGTAACGATCCTGCTGGAACCTCGAGTCGAACTGGACTGCGCTTGTCGTCAACAGCCTCATGACAAGGGTATCCTGCAGTCCACCTCAAGAGCAATCGATACAGCACGATGGGGAAGGACAAGGTCAAGCACAAGCACAAAGATGACGAGGTTGACGCAGAACCCCCCAACTTCTATTGCCGTCGCAATCCAACCATCCCTCGCCAGGATCAACCCAGACCATACGCCTTTCTACAACGCATCCTAAGCGAGCATCGAATTCGCACCGATGATGTGGACCAATACGGCTCCACCGATGACGTCGGCACTTCCCTCAACGCCATCAACAATATCAGCATCAGCAGCGACCAATCCGACTCAATAGCACTTCAAGCAGGTACCGGAGCCATAGCAGCCGTGCAGAATGGCCTCAACCTGCGCGAAACCGCCAACACACTAGCGGAAACGTCAGGGTCACCAGACACAAATCACAGTAACGGCGAAACTGGAGCAGAACAGGGTTCGAGCTCGAATTCGCAAAACGGCAACGCTAACACCGCCAACAAGACAGAAGAGGAAGACGAGCTTCCTTGGTTCTCGCAGCTCTCGGCATACCCGCAATTACGATCTGCAGGTATTCCGCTCATACCTGATGATGCGTCTTCCAACAAAGTCGGTGGAAAGAAACGACACACTGGGGCGGCAGCGCTGGCTTCAACGTCTGTAGGTCACCTCAACGGAAGCTCACGTCCAAGCTCTTCTTCGTCCTCATCCGCAGCTTTGCTCGGCGGCAACACGAGTTCGGCACCGCTATCTCGTGTCACCTCTCCAAAGGCTTCCTCTGTCTCAACCATGGAAGCTTTCAACAATCGTGGTGGTTCACCAGCCTCGCTTTCGGAAGCCATAGCTCGAACGCAAAAGGCAGGCACAAATCTTGGCATTCCTTTGACTAACACACTGTCCTCGACAGGATCAATAGCGTCCAATCTCAGTGCAGATCACAAACCTGTACCAACAACAACTCATCCAATACCCATGTCGACCAACTCTACAAGCAGCATCGCCGCTGCACCACCACCTTCCTCTGCCACTTCACGTATCAATCCTTCCCCGTTATCAAGCCTGCCTCTCGCTGCTGGCGTCAACTCTACCAACACATCAACCAATGCAGGCCCTGACTTTCAAGAGGATCTTTTACCACCTGACAATTTTGCTATGGTCAACTCTCATGTCTATCGATCCTCTTTTCCCAAGAAGAAGCATTTCCCTTTCCTGCGCACACTTGGTCTTCGATCTGTTCTAACTCTTATTCTAGAAGAATATCCTGAAACCAACTCAACCTTTCTCGATCAAAACGGGATCACTTTTTTCCAATTTGGTATTCCAGGAAACAAAGAACCTTTCGTATCTATCCCCACGGATAAGATCACCGCCGCTCTCACCACAATCCTTGATCGTCGAAATCACCCAATTCTGATACACTGTAATAAAGGTAAACACAGAACTGGTTGTTTGATAGGTTGTTTAAGAAAATTACAACAGTGGAGTCTGACAACAATATTTGATGAATATAGAAGATTCAGTTGGCCAAAAAGTAGAAGTATGGATCAAGAATTTATTGAATTGTACGATGAAAGAGCGGTTTGGAGAGATATTGATGTAAGGTGGCTACCAAAATGGTCGGTACTGCCTTTGGCGAGTTTGAATCTGCATAACAAGGTAGGAAGAAAGGTGGTTGATGTCGAAGATGAGTTGGATGGCGTCGGCGGGGAAGAAGAGGATGGTAAGGATGGTTATCGAGATTCGCTTTCCATTTGGAGAGGCATGTAGATCCTGCTTTATTGTAATCTCACCCCGTGCGACGATGGTCCAGGTCTTTCAACCGTTCACATGCAAGTATTGTGCGGTGTGCAGAGCCGTCTGGACGAAGCACAAGGATCGGAATGCATGGTACAGACTTCGAGCAATCGGGTTTACGAGAGGCCGATGTCGGCATCGGAGGGCCTCGATTGTTGGTGAGTTCGGCGTCGGCTGCGGCTGACGTCCCCACCAGATTGGTCCCCGCCAGACCTCTCGACCTCTTAAGATATTGTAACGATAGTGGACGAGGCCCTTGCTGTAGCGTAAGTTTCTATCAAACAAACCGCCTTCATGCAAAGACATGGGCGGGGGCCTGGATCTCACAGAAGACTTCATTTCAAAAGTCTTCGACGCTTACAACGTCTCAGCGTTCCTCCTCGTGTCTCTTTCTTACTCTAGGGAGGCCTGTTTTGGGCCCGAGCTTCGCACTGTTCCTCTTTTGCGGCTGGTTTCATTATGCAATGACAGGGGCCGTGGCTTGGTGTGGGATCCCACCGAGGACTTCATTTCAAGAAACTTCAATGCTCCGACCAGGCTTTCTCGATTCTTTGCTCAGCTCCTCTTCGTCCCCTTTCGTGAGGCTTCTTCGTATAGAAAGGTATAAATAGAGCCTCACGAAGCTGCTCGTGCTCTCTCAACCACCAACACATACAGATCTATACTACTTCACATCATGAAGGTCCTCACGTTCATCTCAGTCCTCGCTTTCTGCGCTGCCTTCGCCAACGCCGTGCGCCTGTGCGAAACGAATAAGGATTGCCCCAGAGACAGTATTTGCTGCCAAGGAGAGTGAGTGTCACTTTCGTATTATAACATAAAGCTCGGCACTGTGATCAGATTGCTAACATGTATTACGATGCACCTTTCTTTTTCCAATCCATAGCGATCACGCAGACACCTTCTGCGAGCAGAAAACGTTCCCGGGCCAAACAGATTGCTCTGCTTAAAGTGCTCGACTTCGATATTCCGGCAACGCTATTATCTTCCTTCGGTCTTGTTCCAAGATACTCTCAAGTTGATCAACGATTGTCTATCCCATATCTCCTCTGCGCAATCAATACTGGTTACTCATTCACAAGCGCGAGTCTGTTCCTTGATCCACGTCGTACCTTATGTGATGCGTGATCGTGTTCAATACACACCCTTGTCGACGGTCAATGCCATAACGTGTTATTTGAATCGTTTTTGTCATTGCAAGCATGAGCAATCATTCACTCTTCTGACGCTTTCCCCTATCGGTCTCGGCGGTGGCTGACGTCCCCACCAAGTATTTCTTCTTAAGAGAAGTACTGGATTCAACGCCCCTACATGACAAAGCTCCTCAGCGTTCCTCTTTTCTGACAAGCCATCGAGATACAAAGCTGGGGACCAGCCCCTCAACGTTCGTTTTTGTCACACATGCTTCATTGTGATGACAGGGTCAAGGGCTTGGTCGACCCACCAACGACCTCATCTCACAAGCTTTGATCCTTACGAATCCTTCCAAATTTCCCACCGAGCTTCTCACAGTGGTCAGTCAAACTGTGAATACTCGAGATTATAAGAAGAGACCCTTTCCAGACTGAGTTTGCTCCCAACCCATACTCACAACTTCCTGCCATCTCAGTCTTTTCTTCTCGACATTATGAAGTTAATTACCATCGTCTCAGTCCTCGCCTTCGGCGCTGCCTTCGCTCGCGCTGCACGCGAATGCGAAACCAACGCCAACTGCCCCAAGGGTAACATTTGCTGTCCAGGAGAGTGAGTGTTTTCTTTCACACCATTGTGTGAAGCTGAGCACTGAAAACAACTTGCTGACATTCATTATGATACACCTTTCTTCTGCCTCTTAACAGATTCGAAAACACCTTCTGCTTCGAGTCCGCTACCCGCGAATGTCCTTTTTGAACCGCTCAGCTTCGAAATTCCAGCAACGCTCCTACCTTTATTTCGACTTGTTCCGAGATACTTTGAGCATGGTCAACAATTGGTTTCCTCATTTCCACTTTCAAGCAATCACTTCTGATTCCTCATCCATAAACGCGAGTCTGTTCCTTGATCCACATCGTATCTCTTGTGATTCATGTCCGCGTTCAAAACACACCCTTGTCGACGGTCAACGCCATAATGTGATGCTTGAATATTTTGTCATTGCAAGTGTGAGCAATCATTCACTCTTCTGACGCTTTCTCCTATCTTCCTCCCCCGTCTCACCTTTCGTCGTCACTGGTATAGACTCTTTCTTCTTCTTCCCCTTCTCCCCCTTCCCCGGTGGTGGAGGTGGACGTTGATCAAATGGCACAATTCCACCCTTTTCCCATTCTGCCTTTAACCAACTCTTACACTCTTCCTCCTTTTCCAATCCTCCCTGCACCTCTTGCTGATCGTACTGCCAAGCCAACACAAAAGTCTGAATCTGAGAAATCAATCTTGGATGACATCCCAAACAAGCCGTAACTGCATTCCCATCCAACAATGGCTTCTCATCAGCCCTCTCAATCAAATCCCATTGCTTGATAAGCTGCCAAAACCTTCCATACTCTCTTGCCAATTCAACAACATAATCTTGTACTGACAAAAGTGTTGCTGTATCATGATCAAATCCTTCCCCTTGCTGCTGCTGCCAGATCTCACTAACCTCGGAAATAAATGCCAAAAGCAACGCCGGTTCAGGTCTCAATTGTAATAACGCATTCGAAACATGCTGATTTCTCATCAACAATCCAAGTCTAGATTTGACACTGAGCCCTGGTGGAAGATTCAAAATCCTATCCAACTTTTCACTTTCAACTCCTCCTTCCGCTTGTTCTGAACACAACACTTTCCTCCCCAACGGAAGAATTTCCATACATCTATGCAAAGATGCAACTGGCTCTTTCAATGTCTTTGTTCCCAATTTGAGTCCATTAGCAATAACACTCTCTCCAGCCCAAGCAGATTTGTTTTTCTTCTCCTCATAAATTAGATGTCGTAATGGAAGCAACGCTACTGAAATCCACAATCTCCGTCGTTCTTCCGATGTGAGTGATTCACTTGTCCAGTTGGAAAGCAGATCGACAGGTAACGCCTCGAAAACAGCTTTGGGCAATGGTGAGGTTGGCACGGTGGAAAAAGCGCGTGAAAGGTTCGAGTTCGAAGTTGAGGTAAGGGGCACTTGATCACCAGCGTCTGCGATACGAAGAGTGTCCATTGCAACTGGTTGATGTGTAGGGGAGGCGCTTTCAAGATCTGCATTGTTCAGAATTGCATCCAACAACCGAGCTGCATTGAGGGCGATGGAGTCTGATGAAGGCTTGCCTTGATCGCGTGGTGGAGTGGATTCTGATGCAACAAGAAGTTTACCTGTTGATGGTGGTGGATGAAAGACAAGAGGGAAAAGTTCCAATCGATGAAGCAAGAAGAGCGCAAGAAGTGGATGTGGTCCTTTGATCATCTTGTCGACCTCGATACCGAATCTCTCTCTTGACACTTTATTGATCAGTGCTTCACGGATCTGGTCCCTTCCATGTTGAACGCCTTGACCGTCCTCCGCCGAAATTCTGGGGTCGTCACTGCTAGCCAATTGCATCAGGCTTGCGTCTGCGTCCTGCTGAGAAGGTTGTCCAGTGACACTAGCACCAGTAAGACATCGAATAATGGTGGGATGAAGCTCGTAAGCAAACCGACTTGAAAAGCGAACGCATCGCAGCACCCTCAGCGGATCGTCAAGAAATGTCGTAAGTGGCGGCAGAGGTGTTCTTATCAATCCAGTAGCAAGATCTTGCAAGCCCAAACCAGTATGATCTTCCACCTGCCGCGTGTGAACATTATAAAGGAGTGAATTGATAGTGATATCTCTGCGCTCTGCATCTTCCTTTGGCGTACCAAATGTCATTGTTGGAATGCGTGATCCGGGGTCGTACGTCTCTTTTCTAAGATTGACAAAGTCGAGCGAGAGACCGAGAACACGTGCGGTTGCTGTTTCGAGGTTCTTGCTCTGCTCTGGATTGGCGGCGATCTTGCCGATGCGACCCATTTCGGAGCCTTGATCGTGGAAGAACGGAGAACTTGCGAGAGAAGATGATGCGAAAGATGACGATGAGAGATAGTGTTTGAGGTAGAGAGCAAATGCGTTGCCGGTCAAGGTGGAGAGGGAGATATCGAGATCGTCCGAGTCACGGGAGAGAAGTTTGTCTCGCACCCATCCTCCGGCGATGCGTGCTTCGCATGGTTGTGATGCATCTCCACTGCGCTGTGTTGAGTCGACGCCTTCAATTTTTGGTCGCTCCTGATGGATGTAGGAGCAAGTCTGGTCGAGTAGCTGACAGATGGCCTCCTCCTGCTCTGTCAACTGGATGTGGGCACCTTGCTGCATGGTGAGCTTTGTTCTCAAATGCAGTGGTACAGCAGGTGGTATGAGACTCAAAGGAGCGGATTTTCGAGTCGGACTTGCCAGAAGAGTAGAAGACGTCCCAGCTGAAAGCAATCGGTGGTGTCGAGACAAGACGCGGAAGCAATTCAATGACATGCCATTGAAGCCGAGCTCGTGGCCAATTTACCCTGCTTTCAATTGACGACGAGCTCGGAGCTGGTTCTTGCGATGCCTGCTACTGACTGACTGGTTATGCTGAGTCTTGATATCGATGTCGTTAGGGCTTGAAGAGACTTGTTTGATAGTGACAAGAGAAATGGAGGATGTGTCCAATTGCGCTTCCACAAAAAGAAGCATTCAGCCTCCACACTTTAATCTTCGCATGCTCCGCTCCTCCCAGAAATTCCACTCGCGCGGTACAAGCAAGACAGTCACGTGGAGCGCTCGTTCCATCTGCAAGTTGAGCTTCGAAGGCCAAGTCTACGTCGCCATTGTCCCAACACTCACCACAGAGGCCTTTACTCTCCTTAACATCGCAATCCTCGACAATAGGTTCAGACAGTAGCTGACATCACGCTCTAGGCAGCTGCAAACACCATCAAGATGCCGCCCAAAGCAGCAGTAGAAGATTTCGACGATGATTTCGAGTTCGATCTCCCCACCGTTTCGTCCCCTGCCGTAACACAGTCACAAGCTCAGTCCGGCGCACCTCAAGCCGATCAGATGGCCGCATTTCAGAAGATGATGGAACAGATGGGTCAAGCTCCCGGTTCCGGTGACTTTGGCACTACACGACCTCCTGTGGCTGGTTCAAGTGGCTCCAAGGGCAAGGAAGACGATGGAGAGCACAAGAAGTGGGTCAGCGTGTATCCGATCTATTTTGATGCTAAACGTCACTACGGCAAAGGCTGTCGAAGAGTCGCTTACGACAAGGCAAGTCCATTCCCTACCCAGCTATGGGTTGCCAAAGCTGTTGGTCGGCTTCAACTCAAATACGTTCAGGAACCCTTCAAGACGCATCCTCAGGATTGGGAGAACCCAGGTCGTGTCAAGGTGCATCTCTTCAATGAGGATGGCAGTGTTGTCAACAGTCGATTTTCCAGCAAGAAGCAACTCTTTGATGCTATCGCCGAAACGATTCAGCCCAACTGCGGAGGCAAACCACCGGCGATTGAACCACGAAAGAAGCGTGTTCGACCTTCTACCATGAAGAAACAAGCTCTTGCTGAAAATGCCAAAGCTGCTGCCTCTGGTTCATCCGCTTCCACTGATGCTGGCTCAGGTTCATCAAAGAAGAACAAGAAGAAAGCTGTAGCCGCTACTGCTTCCGCTTCCAACAATACTGCCGCTGGCCCTTCCAAGCCCACTCTCACCAAGCAACAACGCAAGCAGATCCTTCAAGCCAAACGCGATCCCAACCCAAACCCGATTCGCGAAAGACTCAGCAAAATCCGCTATCTTCCCACACTTGAGGCACGTCTACCAGCACATTCACCCGCGATTGAAGGCGGATTACTCAATATGAACTTGGCTGAGGCTATGGGTGGAATGCCTCCTGGCATGCCTGGTGCAGATGCACTTGGTGGACTAGGAGGTATGCTTGGAGGTATGGGTTTGGGTGGAGACGACGATGATGAGGAAGAGGAAGAAGAGAAGGACGAGGCGGCGGGTAAGAAGAAAGATCCAATGAACCCGCTCAATCTTGGAAGAAGGCAGAGAAAGAAGGTGGTTCGTATTGGTCGTTGAGAAGTTTGATTGCTTGTCGATGCTGTTTCGACGATACCCGATCGATGTTTTTGGATAGGTAGCAATCTAGATCTTTCTTCTTCGTGCATGTTTGTGTCTCAGTCGGGCGATTTGCGATATCAAAGCCACATGATCAATGATATCTCTTGATTGGGTGGCCGAGTGAAAAGTGACATGGTCACACGATGTGTAGCCGATTGTTCGTACTATCCTTCCGGGCGCAATGCCCCCCGGAGCTGCACGCTGATGAATCAGACGTGAAGCTGCAATGCAGCACTGATGAAAGACAAAGTTTGGGAGCAAAAAATGAAGCTTGCGGAGTTGCAATGCACCTCACTGTTCCGGCGGTAGCAAGAACCACCTGAGGATCTCTCATCATGATGGTGCGGTAAGCTTACCTTTTGACACCTGACTTGCTCTTACTCTGACGCACTCAAACAAATTCTCTTCGAGCAAGAGCTCAACGAATGAAAGGGTTCATATTGGTGTATCAAGCAGTTCCTCACATCTGCGGCCATAGAACCTTGAAAGCACCGCATCCCGTCCGATCTGCGAAGTTAAGCAAGGTATCGCCTAGTCAGTACTGCGGTGGGGGACCACGCGGGAATCCTAGGTGCTGCAGTTCCTTCTTTTTTGTTTTGCTTTTTGCCAAGTTGAGTGTGCACTTTGCTCGGCAAGTCACAGAGGTACGGTGTGAAATATGCCCAGATGGTACAACACAGCTGTTTGCGAAGTTGTGGAAAGTCAAAGGCCGAGCGGGAGAATCGGAAAAGCAAGAAAAAAGTGCGGGGTGACGTCGTCGACGACGCGGATGAATCGATGCATCGGAAATAAGAATCTGTGTGACTCGGGAAAAGCGTGCTGTGTATACTGTAGCATGAGTACGAACTTGATGACAGTCATGCACTTTGTACCGCCGAAAAGCTATCGTACCTTCTTGGTCCTACCTTGGTTTGACCTCGTGACCAGAGCGGCAGAAGAGTGGGAAACGAACTTCACTCAGCCTAAAGAGTACAGTAGATGCGATCTCGCATCATTGTGCAAGCAAGTCAGGTGAGCAATGGTTGCCAGTCGAGATCGAGCTCCATTGTCTGAGCAATATTGACGGCTGCATTCCTGTTTCATGCTTACTCGCAAGCAGCACTGTACTCGGTATCGGCCTTGTTTCTCTTCCAATTCCGGGGTAAGGTACTGTAAGCGCCTCGTCAATTTCTGCCAAAAGACCAAAATCACTTAGGGGTTTGGATCTCGTGACCCTGACATAATATCAAAATCACAGCTGAGATCTAAGTTATTGTCCATCGTCACCGCCCTAGCGGTAGCCTACTGTAAGTCATGTCTTGTTGTGCCCTTCCAGGTGCGAAGACGTTGAACTCCAAGTCGCATTTGCGAGCAAGAGATGCGTTTCTTGGCGTTGGATCAATGAGCCATCTCAATTTGTTTGAACGGGTTCAGGAACGCGCATTCCTTTTGCGATGCATTGCTGTGCGCCAAGCATGAAGCCAAGAACCACCCCATTCCTCCTCCGCCCGATTGTATTCCTCTACTTTCTGCATCCAATAGCTTGGACGATCACCTCCTGCTATAGACTGAGATAGATGGCAGGGACTTTGACTTTTCCTTTCTATGTAGCGAAGCCGAAGCATCAACGGAAATCCGTGTTGGGCTGTGAGAGAATGCACGCGTGCGGCTCGCATCGGGCATCGCTTCTGCACGACCGTATTGGTGTTCCTTGAGATGTGGAAGGAACGGAGGCATTCCAATGGACGGCCGCGTTCCTTGCAGATTCGAGTAGAGATCGTCCGAGCTAAGGCCGGTTACCAGATCGACGCTAGCACAAAGCTAGAGAAGAGTTTTGCGATGTTCTGGCTCATCTCCGCTTCACAAAAGACTGTAGGAAAGCACGATCGAGGTTGCCGAAGGGTGCATGAGTACCATGCCGTTCCTGACATTTCCAATTGACCGCGCTTGTCGTGAATACAGTATATCGGGTTGCTTTGCTGTCATTAATACTGCGACGCAGCCGTACGCACAGCGCAGATCATGCGCGAGTCTTTATTTTGCGGTGCATGTCAACGATGGCGATCCATGCTTGCAACGTTACTGTGAATACGTGTGCATACTGTAGGATGGAAAGTCTTGCTGTGGTGTACCCTTGCAGGGAAAGGTTTGAGGTGGTGCAGCCGTGCCAAGTCGGTCGAATAGGATCGCATGATTTTCTTGTGGCTCCATTTTCCTGCTCAGCTGCATGGAATCAGCAAGAGTACGACATCATACTGCAGCGGTTACAGTAGCGCTTGCTGAACAACGGTCTCCATTTCTCTCCTCTCATTGTCGTTGATCTGCGAAGAGTTTTGGTCCAGTCGAGAGAGAGTAAGTTGGCCATCAATTCCACGCTATCCCGAGCTTAACGTCTCAAAGATGAGCCGGAATGCTACAGTTTACTGTAGACGCGAGGAAAGTTGCATAGCTGAATGAGAGGATCAGCCGAGATCTGTAGGATCTTGGCGACAACCCAAAAGAATGTGGGGCCAGAGACGGCTCTTCGGCAGCCTTGATCAACTTAGCCGAGCTTGTTCACCCGACGGAAAAGCAACACAAAAGGGTCCAGCGATGCTCTTTGAATCGAATCAAGTTTGCATATCGTCGTGGTTGAGTGTGATTATTGTCGATGGTCGATGGCTGCCGAGTGCCGAACAGCGTGTCTTTTTTTTTTTTCCCTTTTGCTGACGAACAGAACAGACAAAATGCGGAGTATCAATCTCGGGATGTGCATTGCAGACTTTTTTTTTTTTTCCTCCTTCATCTTTTCTGTTTCTCCTTTCTCAAACAAGCCCAGCCAAGCCCAGACTGTGATCGCCTCGCGGCTGGGCTTGAAAGTGCCGCTCTTCTGCTAGTGTTTCCATACTCCGCGGTCTTAGCGGGCCCCTGAGAGCAAAAAGGATTGCGGCCTGTGAAATGCAGACACCACCTACCGTAAAGTCAGAACGATATTTGCTGAACAAGATCAGCCAAGAACCATGCCAACATCCACAAGGGTTCATGCAACGACCATTGAACGATGACTCAAAAGAGGTTCGAGGTGCGCTCATGGAGATGAAAGGAGTGGGCGTTGCAATGCACTTCGGCACCCCGAAATTAGACTTTATCAACCCACAGGGTACAGAACAGCAAAGCATGGACCTTGATCTTTGGTGGCCGATACCGTTATGAACAAAGGAGACCTTCGTGAGAGCGACGACAGCAGCAGCAATACAATAGCCAGTTGGTGGGTTCCTGAACCAGTCACGAACGGTGGTCGTAGAAGAAAGAAAGCAAGCAAAGCATTTTTTTGTGTCTTGGATATCTGGAATGCTGGACTCTGCCATGAAATCATGCCGAAAAGCATCTTTTGGCTCTTGGCTTTACGCGAATCGTAAGCTGAGGAGAGAGAGTTCCCTTTGTTTCGCAAAGCAGAGCTCGTCATCACCTGAGACACTACACCACAAGAGTTGCGGAGACGACTGACGCGTTGTGCCTTTGTGTGTGTGACCATGTCAGCAGCATCGGCTGTTCCGCATAGCTTCGGCTTGGCAAACAAAAGCAAGTCCAAAGCACCGGCAAACGCAAAAGTGCCTTTCGCTCTCGACCCTTTTCCTGGCTGTAACAAGCGAGCGTAAGAGAGAGCAAGAAACGACTTTGTGCCACAAAGGTGTCTAATTTCACCCGATGCGTTTCTTCGACGCTGCTTCACCTCTCAGGTGACATCTGCTAAATAAAAATAAAAAGTAAAAATGGAAAATTTAGCGTCAGACAACGAGCGCACTTTGGTCTCGGAAATTGGCTCTTTTGCAGAAGTAAGCGCAACTTTCTTTTCCTTTCTGCGTCGGCTTGCGGCTCAGTCATTCCATTGTGCCGGCTTGGCTGCTGCAAGCCTCTCTAACCAACACACACGCACAGAGAAAGAGAACCCTGACCTTGACCTGACCTGACCTGACCTGATTCTGCCTTTCTGGCTGACATCCCGCGGCGCATTGCTCCCGAGACGTTCCCGCTTTCATGGCTTTTGGCTTTTGCTTTTTCTTTTGCCTTTTCTTACACAAGGCCTACGCTGCTCGCTGACTGTCTGTCGGAAAGGTTGCGTCTTGCCGCTTTGCGCAGAAACAGAGAGAGGGAGGGAGAGAGAGCAACACTTCCTGCCGTCGCCAAGCAGGTGACAAAGTCACTCTCTCACACAGATAGCGTTGTACAGTAAGGGACCAAAGCTTTTACGCTTTGCTCGCTGTGCCGCCTCCGTTCCCTTTGTGCTTGTTAAAACTTAATGTCGACGTCCCCACCGTCGTTGGTCCCACCCTTTCTCATCTCTTCCTTCCTATCCACCACCCACCATCATCAACATCTCTTCACCTTCATTCATCGCTGTAACACAGCCATTCAGACGGCCCTACTACAAAAGAGCAGGCTAGCACATTCGCCTTGATTACGACCACATCCTTACGTTCTCCCTGTTAGCCTTGCTTTCGCCCCTCGTACTTTTTCCCATCTCGAGGCCAGCTTCCGACACCTCAGAGGCTCGCACCATATCACAGCACGGCATATCAGGAGACCAGTTCCGAACGGCAGCACCATCTGCTTTATCAATCTTGCCCTCGTCTACGCCATTACTTTTGACCAGCCACACCTCTGACCACAACACCTTAGACTTATGCTTTCGACCTTGCTTTTGTGACCAAAGCATACATCACTGGAAGACGACATGAGCCAGTGGACGATGGCATCAGTCGAGGCTATCAACGCTTCAGCGGGTCCATCGCGCTACGACCCATCCGTTCGACGCAGCAAAACCATTGGTGCATCTACAGCTTCCAACTCGTCTACACTTGACCAGCTCGCACTGCCTTTCCAGCTCAACACCACCGCCAGACGCGGCTCTACACCTCTCAGTGAGCTCCGTGAACCCGCCGTCAGCCCATCAAAGCGAGGCGAAACGCTTCGTGCCTACTCTCGTCAGCGACGTGTCTTTTCCGGTAACGACAGCCGAGTACCTACCAGCCCGGATCAGGTCACTCGAGCGCTTCCTTCAGCTGCACCTGCTTCGCCTACATCGTACCGTCCTCACACCTCTCGCCATCATGGTAGCGGCGATTCTATATCCGCTTCCTTGCTCTTCTCGAGCGATGCCGATGACACCACCAGAGTCAGCTTTGCCCCCATGTCCAAGTGCTCATCTGCAGACGGCGTCGACGAAATCTCGTCTTCCATGTCGAGCACGCCAAGTCTCACCAGCCCCGCTTCCACCCTCTCTCGCTCAACATCGCTTCGATCGGCGCAATCCGAACGAAACAACACTCTCGTGGGCGGCACACGCTACATCTCGATGAACGGTTCAGCCGATCTTCCAACCACCATGGAGGGACTCTCACCCGAGTATGGCGCATCCAACTGGACTCGCAGAGCAAGGAGATGGTCCAATACAATGTCGCGAAGGATGAGCATCACCGCTTTGAATCATACCATTCACTCGACTACCTCGCCTTATCTCAAGGCAGGCTTACAGGAGCTTCGATCCATCTTTGATGTGGACACGCTTGGTGTTGCCGTCGACGACAACGAGGACGACACGGATATTGAAGCCGAACGATGCTCCCACCAAGCTCGAGAGCAGGATCGTTTCGGCCCTCTCAACACATCGAGTGCAGCTTTGGGAGCGGTCTTTGATAGCCCCGAGAACATCTCACCAGTCTTGTCACGTCAGAGCAGCTCCGAAGATCGAGAGTTCGCTGTCAATATGCCAACCGCGCGTGGCAACATCAGTTTCAAGAGTCAAGTGTACGAGCCACCTGTCACTCATCGTCGGGCTCAATCTTGGCGAAAGCATCGCAGTCTTTCCATCTCTGATCTTCCGAATCGATCTCAGCTTCTCCCTGCTGCCACCAACAACAACAACTCCACTGTCACCGTGCCGTCGCAAAAGCAGTCATGCTCAACCTTTGGCAACTCTGCACGCACTCACTCTGTTGACACGGCAGTGGTAGCAGTAGGCTTGGCTGCAGTCAGTGTCACGATCATGGGGCTTTGCGCGTTCGAGGCGTCCATTCATCCAGATGCTGCATCTCTGCCATTGACTGCCTTCATGCTAACACAGGCCGGATTCGCGTTGGTTGGCATTGCAGGACTTGTTATGCAGAAGCGATGGGTTATCGATCTGGCTTCTCGTTTGATCCGCGCACACGTGCTGTGCCAGGTGCTCATCGCTCTTGCTGCGCTTCGAAGCTTGAGCCGCACCGCTTTTTACCGTGACAGTGCGGAGGATGCTAGCCTCCCGACTTCATCTCGCTTCCTCGCAAGTCACGCGGACGTGGCTGACCCTCATGCGTCAAGTGTCGGATCGTTCCGAGATCAACTCACGTATGTCTGCGTCTTCATCGCTCAAGCTGCCTTACCGCTGGCCTTCGTCTTGGTGGCTCAGTATACTGTCGCGTCGGCACTCAGCCGAGCCACTCGTCATCTCTCTTCAATGAACAAGGAACACAACGAGCAGCAGCAGCGTCAGCAACGGCAGCACTCCGTCCCCATCGTCAAGATTGCTGATGTTGATGCTTGCGACGGTCAACGCAACGAACGTGTGCGATTCAACAGCGTGAATCCTACCATTGGCAAGTCGTTCGGCAACACGGACGGTAACAGCCAAGGCTGGTTTGGCTTCGTCATCACTCGACTCGATACCTCGAACAAAGTCGCATCAACTCCCGCCAACTTTGAGCTGGATGCCTCCGAGCTCGCTAATCGACTGCAGGCGTTGGCGAGGGCAGAGACACCTACACCGCGAATGGCGTAGATCCTGGTGATCCGGCGCCTCACTCTCTTTCTATTTGTTACCTTTCTGCATACTGCACTTGCTTTCCGTTTCTCTTCATCAGTGTATTTTTATCTTTGCATTCATCTCGATTCAGACACACAGTCAAATGATACCACTCCTTTACCAACACTATCTTGCGTCGCTTTGTGCTCAACATTCGCCCGAGTTTATTGCAGAAGAATGGCAGCTAGATCTGTGGAAAGATATCGTGACGTCTCTGCTCCCACAATGGCATTTCTTTTCTTGTATTCTCCAAAGACTCCAAGTCGATATCTGCTAAACAATAGGTCGGCTTATATGGCTGAATATCCGGACATTGAGCAATGACACTTCCCCAAGGGTCTACGATCATTGCATGACCCCAAGATGTTCTTTTGGTTCCATCATGAGCGCCTACTTGTGCAGCTGCTAAGACGTAACTTTGTGTTTCTATTGCCCTTGCTCTTAACAATGTTTCCCAATGAGCTGCGCCTGTTCTGACTGTGAACGCAGACGGATAGGTAATGATTTGAGCTCCTTGTCTCCGTAATGAGAGTGATGGTTCTGGAAAGCGTAGATCGTAGCACGTCAAGAGACCAACTTTCCCTATCGGGGTTGATCGGGGCTGAAGCAAGGAAGAACCTTTGATTGTTGAATCCGATTCGAGGATCTTCAGTCCACCTTTGATATCAACATCGAACAGATGCAATTTTCTATACCTGTCTAAAATTTCGCCTTGGGAGTCAATGAGGAGTTGTGTGTTATAGCAACGCAGACGACCTTTGTTTTCAATTTGGTCCTTTTCGTCTTGTTCTCGAGAAGGCGGTTCGTGAATGCCTATAGAGACAAAGATGCCTGATTCAGCTGCTGCGGATTGAATGCCTTGAACGAAAGAAACGTTTTCAGTCGAACGGGTGAGTGAAGCAACAGATGCGGTGGGCGCAATGAAATCAGTAGCTTCAGGAAGGAAGATCGCTTTGGCTCCAGCACGAGAAGCAGAACGAATGATGGAAACAGCTTGAGTAAGATTGTCGGCTATTACACCTGTACTCTTCATCTGAGCTACTGCTGCAAGAACCATGTTGACGACACTCTGTGCTGATGGAACGATGCAAGAAGGAAGATGGAGGAGGCAGATGAGTAGGTGCTATACAGGCGAATGAACAGATGGTGATGATCCGGCGACTTTGAAATGTTGCCTACATGATACAATGATGAACAGTGTCGCATAAGAGCGCGGGGTGCAGGCCAAGTTAGCCGCTGTCCGATTTCCGACGTCAAGCTGGAACCGAAAAGCCGATGAAGCGAAGAGCAACCTGAGATTTTGCCGACCTCAGACCTCAATCACTTATCTCGGGGCTGTGCTCGGTCGCTTTCTTTAGTCTCACTTGTCCATCTGAGGTCTGATCTGACAGCGCTTGAATCGGAAGCAAAGTCCGACAAGGGATACAATACATACAGTAGCATCTTCTGTTTGTTCTGCCTTAGCAATTCCGATGTCAAACCAGTTCGGTGTCAGCTTTGAATCGTGAACGGTGTTGCTGCTGCTGACTTCTTACTTCGGCCAATTTTACCGACGGTTTCGGCAGAAATCACCAAAATGCACACACACGCAACACCGCCGCGCTTTGGCCTTCGGTGTGTTGGTTTGCGCATGTCACACTTTCATTTCGACAACAGCACAGCACAGCACAACACAATCCAGTTTAGTTCACCGATGCTGTTCTCGATCATGAAACACAATTGGCCGTAGGTGCAGCTACAGCTGCAATTCACCTTTCCTCACAACCATCATCATCAACACCACAACAACGACGCACGCGATGCCGGATCAGCTTCCTGTTGCTCTCGTTTAACACCACTCTTGACCGCCGCGAATGCCTCCACCTCGAATCGACTCAGCCATAGCCAGGCTAATGCAACCTTCAACGGACCTCTAAAAACTGTCTTGCGAATTGCGAAACATGACGGATCAACGAGGCACGCAAGAGCCAGACGAGTTCGGCGCTTTGCCAGGCGCCGTCTCTGATCTTCGTTCCAGGTTCGAACAACTCTCCAAATCCGAAAGCAGCCGACCCACCTACAAGCAAACTTCTTCATCCTCCAACATGCGTCAGAGAGATTTGAATGCAACACATACATTTGGACAGGCAGAGAAGAAGCTTGTGATGGGCAATAATGCCGCAATGCTCCCGAAGCCCAAACCAAAGAACTCGGGCAGCTCCACATCTTCATCGTATACTGCCGAAGATGCTTCCATACCCTCAACCGGATCTACCCCTCCATCCGGTACCGCTGCTCACAAGAGCTCTCATGCGGGCCCGTCAACACTCAGCATAGCAGATCTCGCAGCATTGTCAGCATCCGGAAGCAACAACAGCTCCTCTGTCGATCTCTCCGGCTCCACCCACAGCAAAGACGTCAAGTCCGGTACACACTCCCGCCAAGCATCGGGCTCCACCAAGCCACTCAGTATTCCCGAGTGCAAGTTTGGTCAGGCAGCTCCTTCCTTGCGTCCACCACAACCGAAATCACGCCGCGATGCTTCGTCCAGTACTCCAGCGTCTGCAACCGCTTCTGCCTCTGCTTCCGACGCAGAAGGCTCTGCCACCAAGACCAAAGTGCCACCGCCACGACCACCCAAGCCAAATGCAGCATCTCATGGCGTCCAGATCCTCGATGATGCTGACCTAGAACGACTATCCAACATGGGTTCATCTTCTCGCGTCTCATCCCTTGCCAGCATATTCGGGCATCACTCTGGTCATCCAAAGTCGAACGGCAGCAGCAACAACAACAGCAGTTCGAATCTAACGCCGAATCGAATCTCCACTGGTAGCAGCAGCAGCAGCCACCATTTTCTCAAGTACTCCAGATCAAACGAGCAGCTTTCCCCCTCGACCGAGTTTGGATCGGGAGCAAACCCATTCAAAGAATCTCCGCCAACCGTGCCCCCGCGTCCAATCAAGACAGATGGCTCGGAAGAGAGTCTATCCCGGCTACCAGGCGGGATCGCTTCAGTCTTGCTTGATGTCGATATAGGATCCTCACCGCCCATACCTCAGAAACCAACCATGTCTCTGTCGCCGCCCTCGCTGCCACCGCGAGACAATGACTCTGGCATGAGTGACGACTTGCGACGAAGGAGGCTCAGCGCGTCGAGAAGCACTGGTTCTCTCCCCATCATCGGCGGAGTACTCGCCGGGGACGAAGCAGAGATTCCGCCATTGCCAGCACGAAGACCTCAAGCCAGTGAAAGCAGCGCAGCATTCGATGGATCATCCATCCTTCCACCGCCTCAACGGAGCGCTCCTTCTTCAAGCGCTGCTGCTGCCGCTGTTCCGCCACACAGAGCACATACCATCACAGCAAGATCCAAACCTATCCCTGTCTCATCAACTCTTGCTGCTCGACACCCACATCATACCCGCAGCTTGTCTCCCAACGACATTGATCAGTCTACACCTGTGCTTCCACCACCCATCCGAAACGCAAACGTCTCTAGTCGCGGTTTTGGCTCGTCTATTTTGGCAGCTAAGAATCCCGGGAGTGATAGTTCCGACGATGAAGATGATTTCGACACCGCTGGCACGTCCCTTTCCTCCTCTTCATCGTATAAGGCTCCTACAGGGCTGAGACGGCCGCATCCAGCAGCGGATATGACTCCGGGTGGCTTACCTGATACGTCTCACGCCAATCGAAGAGCGCCCAAGTTCAACCCAGATTGTTGTACGAGTGCTAAGCAGGCCTTCCAATGTTTTGCAGTATGCGGCCATACAGTTGTTACAGGAAGTGGCGACAAAGTCAAAGTCTATCGTGTTGGTGAAAGTGCGACCGGCGTTGGGGAGAAACTTTGCACAGTTGGAGAACATCTTTCCAAAGAAGTCAAACTTACAGCTCTGGAGTTTCGACCACCGAATCATGGAATTGCTCCTGTGCCAGCTATGGGAAGACGGTCGCATGGAGAGACAGCGGACGAAGGAAGGTATCTATGGTGTGGGACCAAAGATGGTCATATTTGGGAATTGGATATTGCCGAAGCGCAAGTTGTGTTTTCCAGGCAGAATGTGCATAGTGATCCGATTCAATTGCTCAAAAGGGTGGGGAATAAGATGTTGGCTTTAGATGAAGGCGGAAAGATCAGTATTTGGGTTCCGTCGAATGATGAGGATGAAGCGAAGAGGGGATTGAGGTTGAGTAACAACCCGATAACGCAGAGGATTGCGTTGGAGAAGGGAAGTTATGGATGTATTGTGGGACAGCAACTTTGGGTCGCTAGTGGAGCAAGCGGGGATAGGAAAGGTGGTGGAGGAGGAGGAGGGGGGTTGAGGATCAGAGTTTACAATCCTTTTGCTGATGACAAGCCTTTCAATGCTCTTTCTAAAGCCATGAGTATTCCGGAAGGGATGGGAGAAGGGGTGGGGGTGGTCACAGGTGGAACGGTGATTCCTTCTCGACCGCAGTGGGTATATTTTGGACATGATTCAGGTCATGTAAGTATTTGGAGTAGACAGACGTATGAGTGTGTTGGAGTGAGGAAATTGGGTCCACATGGGTTGACGGCTGTTGCCGGAGTTGTCAAGTATCTGTGGGTAGCTACGAGAGCAGGAACCATCTCGGTCTTTGATACAGAAACAGCGCCATGGAGAGCACTCAAGATCTGGACGGCTCACAAGGAACCCATCACTGCCATCAAAGTCGATGAACACGGTATTGAAAAAGTTGGAAGATTACAAGTTGCATCTGGAGGTCTGGACGCATCGGTTCATCTATGGGATGGAACGCTATCATTTGATTGGATTGAAGCCGAGAAAGGGAAAAGGGAACATGAATTCTGCACTTACAGAAGTATCAAAACGTTGCATGTTACGTTCAATATGGATGCTGCTAGTCCGAGTGATCTTGAAACGTCAAAGGAGAATATGGAAGTGTTTAGTAATATGCTACGCAATGCGTGTCAGGTAGGATCAGATTCTCCACCGGATCTGATTGTTTTCGGTTTCCAAGAATTGATTGATCTCGAATCAAAGAAACTTACTGCCAAGAGCTTACTGCTGGGAGGAGGAAAGAAGAAGGGGAATGATTTAGGTGATAGAGTTTCTAGGCAATATAGAAGTTGGTACGATAAACTGATTCAGATTGTTCGTTATGCTATGCCTCCAACATGTGGATATCTTTTGGTTCAGTCGGAGAGTTTGGTGGGACTGTTTACATGTGTATTTGTGAAACAGACCGAGTTCAAACATGTCAGAGAACTAGCGATATCCACTGTCAAAACGGGTATGGGTGGTAGATATGGTAACAAAGGTGCTGTCATAGCTAGATTAGTGATTCAAGATACATCCATAGCTTTAGTAAATGCTCATCTTGCAGCTGGTCAGAAGCATGTTAAGCAGAGAAATGCTGACGTTGCGGATATTTTGGAATATCCAACAGTGTTTACTGATCCTCATGCCGATCCTAATGCTTATGTAGGTGGAGGAGATGGAAGTATGGTTTTAGATCATGAACTGGTTTTCTTTTCTGGAGATTTGAATTATCGAATTGATCATTCAAGAGAAACAGTCTTAAATTCTATTGCTTCCAGAAAAATCATACCTTTATTGGAACAAGATCAACTTCGAAAAGAATTGAAAACTAATCCAGCTTTTCGACTAAAAGATTTCACAGAAGCTCCAATATCTTTCTTACCAACCTACAAATATAATAGAGGAAGTAATGATTGGGATTCAAGTGAAAAAAATAGAATTCCTGCTTGGTGCGATAGAATTCTTTTCAAATCAGATAGAGAAGAAAGAATTAATTGTTTAGAATATAGAAGATGGGAAACTACTATAAGTGATCATAGACCTGTAACTGCTATTTTCGAAGCAAGGGTTAAAGCTGCAGATCATAAAAAGAGAGGTTTGGTTCAAGATGAGGTCAAACAAGAATGGAAAGATTTGGAAAGGATGTTATTGACAGATACAATTGGATTTTATTCTGATCCTCAATAGATAATGTCCAGATTAAGCAGATCTGAAGGATGATGTTAGACTCAATAGCATTGATGAACATGTCTTTATTAGCATGCAACGAATGATGTGTGAAAAAAGAAGAAAAAAGAAAAAGTGAAAGATATGCCTCTAACTAGAATATCAAAGCTTTGAATCTCGATCTTGATTATCTTGAAGCATTACACCAACTTGAAAATCTCTAAGATGTGTAAGACCTTTTCTAATAGCACCTCTAACAGTCATTCCACCACCTTGTTCTTTTGATCTTGGTGAAACGTAAAGTCTATTTAACGTCTTTGTTTCTGCTACTAGTGAAACTGATTTTGATTCAGTGTTTGGATCTTTAGAAGATGTCTTAGATTCATCAGTTCCAGGAAGAAATAATCCTTTCTTTGCTCTTTCTTTTTGAGCTGGACTGGCTTGCCAATCTCCAGGTAAAACTAAAGGGAAAACGAAGCTATCTTCTTTTTCACCTTCTCCTTCTGGGTTTGTTCGATTTTGATTTTCAATAATAACTTTACGAATATCTAACATTGTTCCAAGTTTAGGAAAAGCTCTAGGTTCAACTGCTGTAACAATAGGATCATCGGAAGAAGAAGAAGAAGGACCAAGAGATCGAATTTTAGATAAAGGTGGATTGGTATCTGATACCCAAGAAGTTAAAGGAGAAGAATCTTTTTTGGACGAAGTATCTTTACGATCCCAAGAATAATTTTTACCTTTTAATCCACGAGATTCTTCTTCAACAGGTGTAACTTTAAATTCAGCTTCGGGAGTAGATTGAGTTGTAGCTTGAATTGGATCAAAGATAAGTGGTATAATAGGAATTTTACCGGATGAAGTTGTTGCCCTAATTGCGGTTTCTAAATCAGCTAAGATGTAAAATTGAGGTGGGAATAAAGAGATTTGATCTGTGATTCCAGCGTACATGATTTCGTTTGGAGTTTGAATTCGTAGTGAAAGAGTTTCACTTCCATCCGCAGATATCTTTAGATTTGTATCAGAACCAAAAACATCCGGTGTATCAAGAACAGTAATAAAGAAATGAGCATCAAAACGTTTTGCCGGTCTTACAACACTTCGAGGTGTAATCCAATTCGAATGATGTGCCATTGGTGCTAATTCCGGCAAACCATTCTCTCCATCTCCTAATTTTCCATTCAATCCAAGTTTGTTGCAAACTTTGCGAAGAAAGGGAATGAAATCAATAGCATTGTGATGAACGTCGTTTCTTGCATAAGCCCATTCTTGAGCTGACATGCCTGCTTCTTGATGCCCTACTGCACGACTAGTGGGTAATCCAGATGGACTAGGTCGAGAAGATGGTAGAAGAAGTAAGCCGGTTTCTTCGAAAGTTTCTCGTAGAGCGCACAGCTTAAGTGCATGCATATACTTTTCCATCTCTACACCTGCATTTGAGGAGGGGGAAGAGGTCATGGCAGAATTGACTTCTGCTTCATCAACAAGATCGAGTGCTCCTCCAGGGAATACTACGGCGGAGCGGAAACTTGAACCGTCTCTTGCTGATCTTTGAAGCATGACCGTATCGTATTCGAGATCAGTGTTTGCATTTGCGGTGGTTGTCGAGGATCGTGGACAGAGAACGATGAGTGTTGCAGAGGGTAAAGGTGTCATGGGTTCCCCTTTGGGACCTGTTTTATGGTCAGACTCGCGTTGAACACCGCGAGGTTTGGAGGGTTTCCATTCTGAAGCTGCGGTTTGGGTTGTCATTTCGATTTGGCGAGAGTGACTAGAGCCGAAAGCACGGGTGGTAATGAAAGAGAGAGGCCGTGAAAGCGTGGGAATGTGACACTTGAAAAGGGGAGGTGAACAAAAGAGCTTCGGATGGGCCGCGTGTGCTAAGGTGCTGCTGCTGCTGAACGGACGGAGCAATACGAATGCTCTCCGAACGGGCATGTTCTGGATAAGAGGGAAGGCGGAAAGAGCGAGCAAAGGGTCGGATGATCCGATACTACTGCCAAGTCTAGTCGGTACTGTACTCAAATGAGGAGGCAACCTTGCTGCTACTGTAACGATGCGACAGAAGAGATGCAATGCAGCATCAGCCCCGCGTTCCCAATGAATTCACCAGCCGGTTCGTGCGTTTTGGGTCGGCAATTCCGGACAGCCGGTAAGCGGACAGTTGACACACACACACACACACTCTCTCAAATTTCGCGAGCTGTCAACTCCGCAGCATTACTTGTGACTGCTTTTTAGCGCCAAGAAGTCACACTCACACTCACACTCGCGCAAACTCTCACACCAAGCTTCTTCGGTTCATCCGACAATATCACATATCTTGACTTTGGACCATCACAGTCCACGACTCAGCATCACATTCGGCTTTCGGAGCGAGAGACTGTGGCAGTTCTGAATTGTGTTGAGTTGAGTAATCTGAAGGATCCCTTGAGATTGTTATCCTTGAAGTCGACCATGATCCCACCGTTGCCTCGTACCAACCTTTTCGGTTCTCTGACCAACCATGGACGAATGGGCCTCATCTCTGGGCTACTCAGCTGCCGATGTGTTCCCAGATAGCGACGATGAGGGCAATATCAAACTAACTGAGCAGCAGACCGTCGACGAGGACGATCTGGTCAAGTTCATAGACACGCCTTTTACTATTGCGGCTCGCAATGCCCAGTTACGAAAGGCTCGACAATCTACGATTCCTCCGTTCGAACGTCCAAGCAGTGTTGGATCACATCGTCAACGTCAGAATGCTATCGCAGCCCCCTCCGATGTCTCTCGCAGTGCTCACCTGAGCAGCACAAGGCAGCCTTCCAGCGAAAGTGCAAGCAATTCTGCTACCACCAGCGTCGACTCGAGGATGCGAATACCACGCCTGCTGCAACCGCAATCTCAAGCGCCTATTATGCATCCATTTGGACTCAAAACGAAGGCAAATCCCACCGACCGACAACGCGGCGGTGTCTCACCCTCAGCAGATGCGTCTCAGAGCGTCCAGGTGCGAAGCAGGAAGACACCAATTGACGGTGTAAGCACGTCTAAGAAGACTGGCCATAAACGCCAAGACGGCGGTAGCGCCGGTTCCAGCACACAAGCACCAAATGTGCCGCAGAGGCCATATCCTGCAACTATCATGCATCTCTTCAAGCGTCCAAATGAGTCTTGTCAGCAGCATGCTCAGCCAAGGACGGCGGAGCCTTCGAGCAGGTTACGTACGCCATGCCTGCCGCCCCCGCAGTATCAAGAGCCGCTGACAACGCTACCACATCCCCCTCCTACGATCTCGCAGCAACTTCAGGAACCTTCACCCAGGTCCGTACAAGCTACCACCGGGAGCATTTCTTCTGAAGTCATTGTTGTATCCGACGACAGCGACAATGACTTCGAAATCACCGACACTCTTTTAAGAGGTCAGAATAGCGGCGATAATGCCACAACCCAGGTTCGCGACCTCGAGCTCACTGCAAACGGCGTGACCAAAGGCGAAGAGCTTCTCGAGCAGCTATTTGAATCGGATCGTGCCTTCTACGAGAGTCTCGATCGTGAAAGGGCACAGCAGCAACGAACTCTCTCCACCGATGCCGCCTCTTCTTCAGTGCAGATGGAAAGCATGCTTCCCGATGGCACTACCTCTTTCGATACTTCGTCATTTGCTCCTACAAATGCTATGCAGCCATTTTGGTCGCAGCACGGAGCGCAGCCAGGGCTTGCAAATGTATTGTCGTCGACAATCTATGACGCACCCGGATGCCCTTTGCACCTTGGCCCCCCGCAGGAGCCAACACAAATGGTATCACATCCACCGCCCGGCTACGTCCATGGCTGCCCGCCTGACTATCCGCAGTTCCCTGTCGCTACTTTGCCACATTCGGGCTGGCAAGCTCCTCAGCTGATGTTTCAAAGCATTCCACTATCACCCATGCCGCTCTACACACCAGGTCCACCAAGACCTCCACCACTGACTGAAGCAGGGCCATCCTCTCTCCGACATAATACACCACAACAGGCACAAGCTAAGAAAGCAAAGGCGGACAGTAAGTTTCTAAACCTATCCAGCTCTGCCAAGATGTCGTCTCGTTGTTGACTCCTTCTGCACCGCTCGTCTCTCTCAGTGGTACACAAAGCCCTGCAAGGCACGAAACGCCTCAAGACCAGAAGCTCAAGTAAGCATCTCACCTGAACTTCCCTCACTCCAAGTTCACACTGTCACTAATCTTTCGCCTTTACTTTACAGCCTTCGCGTCCATCGAGAAGCAAGGCAAAGAAAACGAATGGTCTACCATCAAAGCTTCACGTACAGGTCCAGACGGCACACTGTCAGTGACAGCTGCACTACGAAGACCACTTCCGGCGACCAAACTCCCAACGACAGGCCGTGGCGGCGTCAATATTCGTGGCGGCATAAGTCGCGGGGGAGGCCGACTAGCGATGCCACTCTACCGTCCAGTTGGAAGCTCTGCAGAAGCTAGACGTCGAGCAGAGACGATTCTGCTAGGAGGACCTGGACACCGAGGAGAAGAGCAAGCAAGCAGCAGTCGCGCCGCGGCTTCTACCTCTAGCAAAAGACCGGCAGCTGGGCCTTCAAGAGCGTCAAAGCTCTTCCGACCATCCCCATTATCACAAATGAAGCCAAAGAGCGCACAGCCATAGTAATGCAAAAAGGATCGACATTGCTGGACGAGTATAAACATTAGATGCAAGCGAAGGTGATGCTATGAGAAAACGAACGTGTCAGATGAGCAAGGCGAAACGGAAACGAATGCTGAGTTTTTGAATGCTTAAGCAAAGAAGGCAACGGCAACAGCTGCAACAGCCAAACCAGTGCCGACCATGGAAACAGTGTTGGAGCTAGCACCGCTCTTCTGGGTCGAGGACTGCGAAGAAGAGGACGAGGAGCCGGAGGAGCCAGAAGAGCCGGAGGAACCGGAGCCGGATCCGGTAGAGCTGGAAACAGGAGCACTGCTGGACTTGGTCGAGGTGCCAGAGGAACCAGAGCCGGACGAGGAAGAGCCAGAGCTTGAGCCCGAACCAGAGCCGGAGCCAGTGGAAGAGCTGGAGGTGGCAGCGGAACCATCAGCAGCAGCAGAGCCGTTGCTGTTGAGGCAGGTGGGGTCCTGACCAGCTAGGACAGTAGCAACTGCACTGTAGTTGACCTGACCAGAGTCATCCGAGACGGAAAGAGAAACCTGGGTACCGGCGGGAAGGTTGGGAACCCACTTCAAGCTGTCAACACCGGCATCCTGAGGAGCGAAACGCACCAAGGGCGTAGCAGAGGGCTGCTGAGCGGGGAGAACCGAGACGTAGGCTGAAGAACAAAAAGAAGATAAGAAGAGCAAGTCAGCACTGATCGCTATATGCGTTGTGATAGCTTTTCGGAGGAAGACTCACTCTTGCCTTGAGCACCCTCCCACTGAAGGAGAACAGGCTGGCACTGGGTGAGGGAGGCAGGGGTGTTGATGGTGGGGCCAGCAGCCGAAACGACGGTTGCGGCAGCGACGATAGTAGCGACGAGGACGGAGAAGTTGTTGAACATGTTGATGGAGGTGAGTCTGTTGATGAGGGTGATGGTGTTGGTGATGGCGAAGGTAAAGTCGGCTCTTGTGGTAGAGAGGAAGATGGTCGTGGCTGAAAG
This sequence comes from Ustilago xerochloae, assembly GCA_928856705.1. Classification (NCBI taxonomy): domain Eukaryota; kingdom Fungi; phylum Basidiomycota; class Ustilaginomycetes; order Ustilaginales; family Ustilaginaceae; genus Ustilago; species Ustilago xerochloae. The sequence goes on from CAKMXT010000010.1 coordinate 324,811, forward strand.
AGGATCGAGACTTATGAGCAGACAGCGACACGCAGGGGTTTTAAAGGTTGATCAAACGGACGGCAACCGAGCAGCAAGACTTCATCAACACCGGTGGGTTGGGATCAGAACGGCCAAAAAAGTGGGCGTATCATCTGCAGAGCTGCCAACGAAGGGCCGAGAGGGTTCGAGCTCCTGAGTGGCTTTCTGCGGTTACATTAGCCAGAGGCCAGAGGACGTTCCTCGAGCTTGTTGTTTCATGTACAGCATTAAGCTGAGGCCTGCATCAATGGGCGCCAGTCGATTCGTCAGAAATAGCAACACAAGAACAACTCGAGCCAAGAGCTACCGTAGTACGAGAGTGTGTGGCCAGGCTAACTTGTATTCCGTATGGCTTGTCGATTTGGACAACGGACGAAACCCACTTGACCACTTTCAGCGCTGAACAAGAGGCTCGAGAACCCCTTTATTTGAAGCAGAGATCCGGCCGTGGGGATGACTGCATAACACCTTCACAATCAGGAAACTTTTGCAAAGCAAAGCAAGCAACGGAAGAAGGATTCTTGAAGATCGCCGACAATCATGACAGGGATCTGCGTGAAACTGTACCATCAGACCCCGGGCCGCCGCTGTCTCTCAACCGCTCTCTCGCTCGCTCGCTCGCTTGCATGCATAACATTGCGACAAAAAAAATGGCCGGACTTGCTCTGTTCTGCGCTGTCAGAATATCGATTGAGACAGCGGAGAGAGGGTAGCTTAAGCGAAGAAGAAGGAGTGGAAGAATCAGGGTCCTTGGGGTCTCAGACGAGAGGGAACAAGAGAGTGTTGCTGTGTTGGTTGGTGCTGCACACGGAGATGCGACATTTCGAAACGTGCATGTGACGATCGTAGAGGCAGCCGAAATAGCGGACACCAAATCACAACACACACACAGACAGACAGCAATTGATTAGACAGCCGAATCGCAGAGTCGCGCTGGCGTCTCTCTGCAGTATTAGCGAGCAAAAAGTGTTGTTCTCGCTAAGAAGAATTCGAAAATCATTCAGAAACACACACACTCACCAACACACATCTGTTCTCGCCATCGCCATCGATGGCTTACAGTAACTTACAGTCGATTGTCTTCCGCACGGTAACAACTCGATTGCTGATCTTGAAGTTGCACCTACTGGCAGCACAAAAGAATGAGGGCTTGTAAATGCATCTTGCGTTGAAGAAAAGGACCACAAAGCTGGGAGTCTGTACAAAGTTTGCATTGCAAGCTTGGCCTCAGAAGCAGAAAAAAACCAGGGTCTATGTAGAGCACAGCATAGCACTGTATGCGTCTCGGCTTGATGCATGCAAGAGCCAACGCCCTCCATTCCATCCTGTCTCGTTCTGTTTAGTACTGTACTGCTCATCTTTGAGCGACTTTACTGACCGACGAGGCGGTCGTAGCGCCAATGTTTCTGAATGCAATTGATGGCAGAAGGCGGGAGTCAAGACCGAGAGCCAACTTGATCCATTTTCCCGGTGACGGTTAACACAAACAACGAGAAAATCGCTTCTCTGTCGGACAGCGAAAATTTTGGCATCGGGAAGAAAGAAAAGTCGCGCGGCTTTGCGTGTCAAGCGACGTCGGACAACCAAAAGAAGTCCGGATCACAAGAGGAGAGCTTAAGAAGAGCTTAGCGAGGACAGCCATGGCATAGCAATAGCAGCAGAGAAGTCGCCAAAATTCGCCGTACCCTTCATCTGCCCTTCGGAGAGCGGGATCTTGATTGCTAACTGCTGTAACTTATCGACAAGGATTGAGGAGATCTGAGATGCATCGCTTATAGTCTGAGACGATGATTCGGTCCTTGCCATCGCCGCTGCCTTCTCCGAGGATCAACGTCGAGCATCGATTGACCACGACCACGACACTCTTGTGCAGAGCACAGGGCAGCTCATCGCCGATATACATCCCTTACGCCGATCCACGAGATCCGTTTGTTAGATTGACCTTGGACACAATCGCAACCGGGTCAAATCGGGCTCTCTCTCCGGAAGAACTTTCCGACGTTGGATGTCCAGCTTCGCGAATTTTGACTCATACACTCTATCTATCATCATCAGTCGGATGGCAAGCAGGTACAGTAGTTCGATTTGGTCCATACGCTTCCCACATCAGTCAGCGAGGACATTGGACGAAGATGCTTCACCAGCTTCATGTGAGGGCTTGGCAGCAGTGTTGTCGACAATTTCACGACGTACTCGAGTTTGAGACCGACGTCGAAGCTACCATAGTTGCAGTTACTTGTACTCTCGCTCCAAGGCTCGATTGAGCTGGCGCTTGTAGTAGCTCCATCGGTCATAGCCATCAGGATGCATTAATCACTGCTTCAGCCTCGTGTCGACAACTCTTCTGGAAGGTGCTGTCGGAGAATCGGTGGTTTCATGCGCACCTGCAGACATGTTCAAGAATCATGGTGGCATCTTAAAAAAACCGCTGGCCGGGGTTCGATGTTGTGCGGCTTTGGAGTGTATAACAGGCGACCGAGGGGATAGCAAGCTAGGGTCTATTTCGTCACAAACGAGGATCCACAAGGATGTGTCAATCGCACGCACAAACGATGCCGCGGAAGCTTAGTTCCGTAATTGACGCGAATCCCGCGGTACCACAGAATCCTGACTCATGACAGCAGCAGCAGCAGCAGCAGTTGGTGATCTCATTTTGGCGCCACAGCGCCAGTCAACTTGAAAATAATGGCTTTCTTACGGGCCAGGCACCAAAACTGAAACGCGAAAAGAAAGCTCACCTCTGCTGCTGCCACTGCTGCCAATTGCCATTGTGTGTTGCCAGGATCGGAGCCAAGACCGAAACGCCTCTGGCATCATAAGTTATGCTCGCATGGCGTATGTTCGCTGAGTGGGGACAATAGACAAACCCTTGCAGCGATGCCACAGGGTTGGACGTGAAGCTGCGTCACAAGGTGCAGTCTGTACGGTAATGCGATCGGGACGAACAAAGGTACTGTAGTCATTCTACCGGGAAGACGACATGATTTCCTCGTCGAGCGTCCACCGCCATGACAACAAGCTTTGTTTTGAACCCTGATTTCTTCGTTCATTGCGCATCCATCACTCACTCACTCCCGACGATTCCAACAAGTGGAGCCGTGGAGTCGTGAATGATCCCAACCGGTTGAATTAAAGAATGATGGTCAAGTTCGAAATGATGCTATACTTGCCAGCAAACTGAGAAAAGAAAGTGATGACCGATGACAAAACCTTAGACTTGGTCTTGTGCAAGTATGTCAGGCGCACAGGACAGCAGCAACAAAGTTTAAATTTCTGACATTTGGATCTGACGCGCAGGGTCGTCAGCGAGAATAAGACGCTGCTCGGCTGCCCTTTTTGCTCTGCCCTCTCTCTCGGTAATTTCATCACATCACAGCAACACAGCGGACAGCGGAAAACATCAGCCCGTGTCGGTCAGCATTTCTTTTTGCCTCCCTTTTTTCGAGGCAAAATCGCGGTTAAGCATTGCTCTCTCGCTTTTTCTCTCTCGCTGACTGACTCGCCCACGGAGAAGCGGCAAAATAAGAGTACGATTGTGCCTTTTCTTCCCTCTCCGGAATCTAAAGTCCGTGGCAAATGCAGAACGAAAAAAGTTGCCGTGCGCTCTGCGCTCTGCTCTTGCCCTTGCCCTTGCTCTCCTCTACGCTCTACGCTCTGATTGTGGCTTGACGTGGCTCACAAAGCGAGCCAAGCAATCGACGCAAGAAGCTGAAGACTGACAGATACACAATCTGAACTTAGTGTCAGTTGCACACACGAGCTGAGATTTCTCCGGTCTGACTGTCGCATACTTAGTCGAATAGCTTACCGGTCTTTCCGTGGCTACTCCGAATGGCAACTTGTGATCTCACTTAAGCCCGACGGAGTTGTGTGAGAGAGAGTGTGTGAGAGACGAGCGAGCATGTCAGAGAGAAGGAGAGAAGTTTTGTATGACTCTATTGCAAGTGAAGCACGTTCTTGGCTGTCATACTGAGCCACAATCCTTACTCTCTCTCGCTCCAATTCTTATCTTGTCCGGAACTCGTCTTCCATCCCCCATCTCAGCATCCTTCCACCATCAACACTTCTTTGTACAACCACGCTAGCCTTGTCCAGCCATTTCATTGCGCAGCCTTCTCCGGAACTCATCTTCCAGACAAGCCCAAGTTCTCGCCTCTCGCCTCTGTCTCTCTCTCTCTCTCCCCTCTCTGTGCAGACCATCGTTGCCGCGGAGGTGGTCATTTGACAACCACGTTTGTCTCGTCGTCGATCCTCCCATCCTTGGCATTCCATCTCTCTCTCTCTGAACGCTTAGCAGAGCTCAGACGGTCTCGACCACCAAGTGTCTAACTCTCGCCTGTCACTCTAGCTCGTGAATCCGAGTAGACCTACGACGCTCCCGCCGAAACCATCCGAGATCACAGGGTCTTTTCCTGTCGTCATACCTTTGCTCCCCACCGAGCATCTCCACATCTCTATATCATTGTCTACTAGTCTTCTCCCTTCCTCTACTTTCTACCTCCATCATGTCCGACCTCAGCAAGACTCACTCTCGATCGTCTAGTACAGGAACCCGCTCTTCCATCTTTGGTCGTGCATCTGGCTTCATGTTGGGTTCTCGACGCAATCAGTCGGCTTCCGAAAGCCAAGCCGGCGCCGCCGCCTCCTCCTCCTATTCCTCATCGTCCAACTCCACCACCGTTGAATCTCCCACCACTATCCAGACACAATCAGAAAGCACCGACAATGGCGGAGTTCGCAAATTTGATCACATCTTCACTGCTCCTGATCCGAGCGTCAAGCTCTCCCAGCCTGCTCCTCTTTCCGAGGCGCAAGAAGCCAAATACCAAGAAATGCTCGAGCACTTCAAATCTATCGACGAGTATCCAACCGCTCTCAAAGCCAACTCGCCCAAGAAACCTCTCACCGAATGGGAAAAGCTTCGAAACCTCTCTCGCGAGTCCATGATTCGTTATCTACGTGCCACCAAGTGGGATGTTGCATCCGCCAAAAAGCGTCTTACTGAAACCATTGCGTGGAGGCGCGAGTATGGTGTCGACTCGCTCAAAGCCGAAGATCTCGAACCAGAAGCCATGACTGGCAAAGAAACCATTCTCGGCTACGACAACCGTGGTCGTCCGCTCCACTACATGCATCCTTCTCGCAATACCACCGAAGAAACACCTCGACAGATGCAGTTCGCCGTTTGGATCCTCGAACGAGCTATCGATCTCATGCCTCCGGGTGTAGAGATGCTTGCTCTACTCATCAACTTTGGTGGCAAAAAGCGCAACCCCACTTCGATCAGCAATGCTAAACTCATGCTCTACATCCTTCAGAACCACTACGTCGAACGACTCGGTATCGCACTTTGCATCAATGTGCCTTGGATCTTCAAAGCTTTCTGGAACGCCATTTACCCTTTCATCGATCCTGTCACCAAGGGCAAGTGCAAGTTCGACGAAGCTATCAAAGATGAAGTTCCAAATTCACAACTTGCTACTGATTTCGGTGGTCTGCTCGACTTCCCTTACGAACACGATAAATACTGGCCTCAGCTTGTAGAGTTGACCGACAAACGGAGACAGGAACAATTGGAGCGTTTCCGTACGCTTTGCAATTCCGAAATCGGTGCTAGTGAATGGGTGATTCGTGGTGGAGATGAATTGAATCGCTCTACGGATCCCAAGAAACAAGATTCCGGTTTCCATGAGGTGTCGACTGTTTCATCGGGTGCTACTGCTCCTACTTCTGCTGAAGGTGCCAAGTTGGAGAGGGAAGGTTCTAGTCGAACTGCTTCGACTGCGGTTGAAAAACCTGCACCCATTTACGAATCGGCTGATCCTGATGCTCAAGATGATGACCAGATCGATCGTTTCTACACCACGCAAACTGAGTTCCCACCTCAATTGGATGCACAGGAGGGTGGTGTCAATTCGGATTGGGATAATTCAACTGCTGTTGATGAAGATGCAACAACATCCACCACGCCTACAAAGAAGAGGCATCATGCGCATAAACATGGTGATGCTAGCTTGTTCGCTGCTATGGTTGGTGGGATTAGCGCAGGTTTGATCGGTGGTAAGGTGGGCAAAGGAGTTAGTGAAGAAACGCATAAAAAGGCGGATAAGGAAAGTGAATTGCATGATAAACATAATCATGTCAATCACACAAAGGCCATGGCAAGTAGGAAGAGTGACGAGACTCAACAAGCTAGAGCTGCTCCTGCGATTTCGGCTATTTAGTAAAAAGATGCGTTTTGGCGATTGCATTATATACACTCACACACATATGGATACCACTTCTCTCCCTCTTTCTTCTTTAGCATTACCACTATTGCATTGTTCGGAACGCGCTTTTTTGTTTTGACTGTATCTCTCTCGAGGCTTGGTCGATCTTCTTTTGCTCGCAATTCAGATTCGTTTGCATGGAACAAATGACGTGGGTGTGCTAAAACTGAGATATTGTTGAACGAGTTTTTGGAACAATCACGCGCACGCTCTTTGCTGCTCACGTCACATTGTGCGTGACTTCATTTCATAAATCTGGCACAGGAATCGTCGGTTTTGTGATCTGAAGGTGAGCTTGACTCGATCAAATTCTCATAAAATCACACACGATACTGTTGTAAGATACAGAGTATTTGCGAACGAATTTTCTATTTCCATTGATAGCTCTACACTTCCACAATTGAATGCTTCTTTCTCTCTCTCTCTTTTCACCTCAAAGCTTGCCCGGATTCTCACCATGGAGCCACTGGTTAAACATTGCTAAAGCAGCTTCCGGTTTATCATGTGGAACGAAATGACCTGCTTCGTCTACGATTGCATAAGTTAAATTTCCCCAATTTTTGAATTCTCCACCTTTCATATCTCCCACATACCAATCCCTCAAATTTTGTTTATTGTATTCTTCTTTACCATCCCAATCTAAATCATCTGACCATTTCCGATTCCCAACATAATTACAAATAAAATCTCTTTTACCTGAATAAGTTAAAACTCTTACACCACCTTTTAAAATATTCCCCACTGCCCAAGTAGAATCTTTTGAACCATCACCAGTTTTTTCAAAATCTTTATAAACTTGATCTGAACATCCAACAAATTTTCCATCATGTTTATCACCTGGTCCTTTTCCATCTACACCTAAAGCTGTTTTGGTTGTAGGGAGATTTAGGAAGGCAGCAACGTAATCTTCTTCGATATATTTTGATGGATGTTTCCAATCATAAGGAGATTTGTTAAGTTTATCATAAGGTGAAGCTAAAGATCCTTCACAATAAGTTGATGCTGTTTTACATGCTAAAGTATCGTAAGTTTTACCTTGGTTGTTAAGACGATTACATTTTTCTACTAGAGTTAAACAGGTTGGAATACTTTCGTACATTTTTTTACAAGTTTTTTCCCCTAATAGAGGTTTTGATGAACCAGAAACGTTGGTACATGTATATTCGACATAAGCTGGATATTGATGTTTAGGACTTGTAATTCCATTACCAATCAATACGCTTGAAAGAGGTAATGGAGAAAGTCCTAATTCAGGATGTTTTTTGATTTTTTTATTATCGTTAAGAATTTGATTAGCAAGTAAAGGTATGTATCGTCCAGCATAACTTTCACCTGCAATATGAAAACTTGAAAATTTTTTACCATTACCTTTAAATATTTCTTTACCCATATGCATCGATAATAAATGTAAAAAAGCACTTGCATCTTTAGCAGCACTTTCAGCCGAAAAAACTCGTCGAGGTGGTTTATCAATTCTACTTTTATTAGCCCAATCAACATAACTATATCCAACACCAACAGGTTGATCTAAGAAAAGTAATGTTGCATTATTATTCCATGCCCAAGGATTTCTTTCTGTTCCTGGTACACCACCATTTTGAGCTGGATCAATAGCATTACACGGACCTAATTCCATCAGCAAACCTGTGAACGACGAACAGCCAGGACCGCCGTTTAGCCATAGCACAACTGGATCTGTTGCCGGGTTATTACGAGATTCAAAAGCCCAAAAATAAAAATGTTCAATTGCACCTTTTGTCGATCCATCTTTTTCATGCTTAAAAGTTGAAATAGAAGAAGTGGGTTGAGAAAGAGCATCAACATCAACATCAAGATATCCAGAATAAGATTTCACACTAGAATCGCAAAGAGAAGAAGGTGGAGATACAACTCGAAGTTGATGAGCTGGTAAATGAGGATGTGAAAAAGTTTGAGCTGATTGTTGATGAACTGAGAATGGGATTTGAGCTGCTTCAACAGCAATGTTAGCGGCCAAGATGATGGCAATTGCGCTCAAAAAGAAACGCATCTTGATGAGTCGAAAACGATAGGATGGGAAAAAATGATGGTGGAGAGACTTAGACTTGAAACGTAGCTAAATCGGTTCGAAATGGAATTGGCCGTTTATACCGAACAATGGTAGACCGTGCGCAACTATCTGTCTGTACGACACAAGCGTCTGTCAAACTCCGCATGCGATTGATTACGCACAGAGAAAAGGATGATAAGCAGAAGCAAGACAAGTCATTTGCGGAATTTTCTCAAGTTTGTTAGGCCGACTTTATTTTCGTTTTGTCGGGAGAAATTGGAAGATTAGCAAGAATTTTGGTTGCTTTTTCAAGAAGAAAATGCAAAACCGACAACAGAAGAAGAGTCACAGTCACGCGCGATAGAGGAGTCTTCTTTATCTAATCCTACAGCAGAGCACACAGCAAAGGTGTGTACAGTAACCGCTTCATTTCAAATTCCGAGTCAGAGTCAGTCAATCCATCTTCCTACTTGACCACTACATACATACATCTGCTTCTTTTGGCTCATCCCGACTTTCTTCGTCGAAAGATTTCGCATCGCGATGCAGCAACTCACCACTCCCCTTGTGCCCTTCTTGGACGCAGAGGGTGTCAAGGACACTACTCTCCTGTCCTCAATTGCTCGTATCGCTCCTATCCTCGTCCCACACGATCTTGTTTCGAGTCTTCCACCCAACACTTCTTACCTCGTCCTCGCCGATCCTTCTCTCACCTACGACGTTGCTGCTGATATCCTTGATGCAGGTTGCGAAGCTATCGTCACTTCTGACACTGCGCTCATCCAGCAGTTCGACTCTACCGTTTCAACTAGTCGTTTCATCTATCTCTCTGCTTCTGGCGCCTCTCCTGTTTCAGAAACACTCAAGACGGTTGCAGGTGTAGTCATCACTCTTCCTACAGCTTCTGCTATCGCTTCGTCCACTCAACTCATTCAGTCTACCGCTGAAGCACTCCAAACCAACACTTCCGGCAAGTCGTTGTTTGTTCTTGCTACGTCCGGTGTTCCTTCGATTGCCGATGTCAAGGCTGTTGCAAAGCTTGGTGGTAGTCTTATTGCTCCTTCCTCCGTTCTCTCGGTTTCTGCTGATGAAGCCAACCAGCAACAAGACAAGTTGGATATCGTAGATGCTTTTGTAGCACCTCTCACCTCTGATCGAACCGATGGTTTGTTCCCCACCACAGTCGTTTCTTCCGCTTGTACCACCTCTCTCGGTCTGGTTTACTCCTCCCCTCTCTCCATCCGTAAATCCATCGTTACTGGCTCAGCCCACTATCAATCGCGTAATCGAGGTCTTTGGCACAAAGGCGAATCTTCCGGTGCTACTCAACAAGTGGTTTCCATTCGTCAAGATTGTGATTCCGACGCACTCCAATTCGCAGTTCGTCAATCTCGTGGTACCTCCGCAGTTGGGTTTTGTCATTTGGAAAATCGACAAGGATGTTTTAGCTCAGCTATTGGTCTTGCTAAACTCGAATCTACTCTTCGTCAAAGAAAACAATCTGCCCCTGAAGGAAGCTATACCGCTAGACTCTTTAACGATTCCAGTTTGTTAGGAGCTAAACTAAGAGAAGAAGCAGCTGAATTGGCTGATGCAAAATTGGAAGATCAACATCATGTAGCTTTCGAAGCTGCAGATTTAATCTACTTTGCTCTTACAAAGTGTATTGCTGCTGGTATTGGTTTGGAGCAAGTGGAAGCTAGTTTGGATGCTAAAAGTAAGAAAATTAGTCGTAGGAAAGGTGATGCTAAACCTGTATTTGCGGATCAGCAAAAGAAGGCTGAACTTCAAGCACCAATTCCTGCTACTGCTCCTGCTGCTGTGATCAAGGATGCATCTGCTCCTATCAAAATTCAATCTTACAAATACGAAGATCTATCTTTAACTCAAAAGAAAGAATTACTTAAACGTCCAGCTTTACGTACTGAACAAGTGATGGAAATTTGTCGTCCAATTCTTTCCTCTGTTAAACAAAGAGGTGATTCTGCTTTATTAGAATTAACTGAAAAATTTGATAAAGCTAAAATGGATTCTCCTTTACTTTTACCTCCTTTTGTTGATGATTCCGTCATGGCAAAAATCAAACCTGAAGTTAAGATTGCTATTGATATTGCTTATAATAACATTTATAAATTCCATAAAGCACAAAAAACTACTTTTGGTAATAAAAAAGCTGGATCTACCGGTGTTTCTGGAGTTGTATCTTCACTAGAAGAATCAGAAGATGGGGTATTGGAAGTTGAAACTATGCCTGGAGTTATTTGTCGTAGATTTGCAAGACCTATTGAATCTGTTGGATTATATGTTCCTGGAGGAAGTGCAGTTTTACCTTCAACTGCGTTGATGTTAGGAGTACCTGCACAGGTTGCTAAATGTCCAACTCGAATTATCGCAACACCACCTAGATCTGATGGATCGATATCACCTGAAGTTTTATACTGTGCATCAAAAGTTGGAGCAACAGCGATTCTAAAGGCAGGAGGAGCTCAGGCGGTAGCAGCAATGGCATATGGAACAGAAACGGTACCTAAAGTAGATAAAATTGTTGGACCAGGAAATCAATTTGTTACTGCAGCAAAAATGTTAGTTCAAAATGAAACTGATGCAATTGTTTCAATTGATATGCCTGCAGGACCATCTGAAGTTTTAGTTATTGCTGATGATAGTGCAGATCCGGCATTTGTTGCTTCTGATTTATTAAGTCAAGCTGAACATGGACCTGATTCACAAGTTGTCCTCGTTGGTATTAACCTCTCTTCTTCCTCTTTAGCTGCTATTGAGGCCGAGATTGATTCTCAAGCTAGGGCTTTACCAAGAGTAGAAGTAGTTAGACAAGCTATAGATAAATCCGTAACTGTCATCGTACCTGATAGACTTACTGCTATTTCATGGTCAAATTCCTACGCACCAGAACATTTGATCTTACAGGTAGAAAATCCAGAAGAATTAGTTAAACACGTTACAAATGCTGGATCAATTTTCGTAGGTAAATGGAGTCCTGAAAGTTGTGGTGATTATATGTCCGGAACAAATCATTCTCTCCCTACTGCAGCTTATGCGAAGAGTTACTCAGGGGTAAATGTTGGGACGTTCGAAAAATGTATTACAAGTCAAAGTTTAACAGAAGAAGGTCTAAAAGGTTTTGGTAGGAATGTGGTTGATTTGGCGATGTGCGAAGGTTTACAAGCTCATGCTAGAGCTGTTAGTATTAGGTTAGAAAAGATGATGAAGACTTAAGATTGGAAAAAGAAAAATTTGTATATAGAAGTAAAAAATAAAATTCGATTTGATGCTTTGAAACAAGATATTCATTTTTCCGGTATCAATTTCGTGATGAAAATTGTTGTTCGTTCGACACAGATTTTCGTGAACTCCCTTAATGTTATGGTTGATGTTATCGTGAGTTTTTTCAATGTGTGTTTTTCGTGGGAAATCGGCACGAGTTTTTGATCAGATTAGAAAACGCAGTCTTGTCTTCAGGTTCTACATCCGACATTTCCCCTTAACACCCTTCTTGTGTTTCACAATGTGATGAAATCATAAGTTCACCAAGTTAGGCAAAGAGGCCATTCAAGAAAAACACCAGACCCCTCTTTCACGAACAACAAAAGTCCCGACTAAAAACTGCAGGGTTTTCAACAAAGACAGAGGCAGTTTCTCACGATCTCAAGGACAATACTGAAAGTGCTTTTGTGATATTCAACACTTCTCAATGATAACAACAACACAACATATCGAACAACAAACCTGAAACAGAAACAAGAAAAAGAACGAATGGGTATTCAAAATCCAAAACAAAACAAAACTAAAAAAAGTTAAACTGCCTAACCAAAAAAAAGAAATAAGAAACCAAAAAGAAAGAAAGCAAAGCTATTGAAAAAAGAAAAGAATGTGTTGTAATCCTTACAAACCAACACCTTGAGCAACCTCCAGATAAGTCCAAGCTAGACTTTTTCCAAAGATACGTGAGAAACAATGTGTGTATGTAATGTTATGTATGTGAATGTTTCTCATCAAATTCACGTAAAGGATGATTTTCTTGTCCACTTCCTGTTGAAATTACTCCTACTGCTGCTGAAGAAGAAGATGGTTCACCTTGAATCGGCGTATTCTGTTTCTGTTGACTCATTCCTCGATTATAGGATTGTGAGGGTACAGTCAAACCATCTTTTTCATTAAATCTTTCCACTCCACTACCACCACTAATCGGAGTTAATCTTCCTCCACCTCCTACTCCACCTGCAGATATTTCAGCTACAGCTAAACCAGTATTGTTGCTATTACTCGGTGCAGTAGTTTCGGATAAAGGTTGATCTTGTAATGTATGTTGTGTGATTGAAGAAGAGATTTGAGAAATTCTATCTTGTTCTCCTCTTGCTCCTAATCCTCCTGTTGTTGCTATTGCTGCTGCTGCTGTTGTTGTTGTAGCTGAAGTTGCATTCGAATTCGAATTACCACGTTGTTGAGCTGGTGCACCTGTACCTCTAAAATAAGATTTTCTTCTCTGTTTTAAATGATCAAAAGGTAAAAACAATTCTTCCATCTGTCTCATTTCTGGAGGTAAACTATCTAAATCAGCATTACCTCTTTTTTTAGCCTTTAAAGGATTATCTTCCAACAATAATTCTTCTAATTCATGAGTTGCATCAAAATTAGCTTTTTTACTATCAGGTTCAAAAGGAGGAGTAACTTGCTTTTTTTCCATTTGTTCCCAATCCATATTCGCAAACCAAGGATGTTGTTTAAATTCATCAATACCACTTGTACAACCTAATCTTTTTCTTGGATCTCTTTCTAATAGCGATTTAATACAACTAACAGTTTCACGTGAAACTAAAGTTTCAACATTTTCAGGAAAATTACATCTATCATTTAAAATTGAATGAGTTAAAGCTGAATTTGTTTTACCTCTAAAAGGTCTTCTACCAAAAAGTAATTCATAAGCTACAACACCTAAACTCCACCAATCAACTGAACTTAAATATCCACGTTTTGTTAAAACTTCAGGTGCCATATATGCCATACTACCTGCAATACTTGTTAAAGGTCTTTTTGGTGAAAAATGAACAGCAATATTAAAATCAGTTAAATGTGCATGTCCTTTTTCATCTAATAAAACATTATCAGGTTTTAAATCTCGATGAACTATCTGTAATCGATGTAAATAATCTAAACCTAATGCTAATTCTGCAACATAAAATCTTACAACTTCTTCACTCATATTTCCAGTTCGATCTAAATGAAATCGTAAATCACCTCCTAACATTAAATCTAAAACCATAAACATATTTTCATCATCTTGAAAAGCATATCTTAAATTACAAACAAAAGGAGAATCGATTTCTTCCAATAATCTGCGTTCTTGAATAATGTTAGATACTGCTCTCATACGAATACATTTGGATTTGTTGATGTATTTAAGAGCATAGAGATCTTTGGTTTGTTTATGTTGAACTACTCGAACTTTACCAAATGCACCTTTACCAACCGCACGAAGAAGGTAAAAGTGATAGAGATCGACAGGACCATCGAAATCGATAACTTCGGGTTTGCAACAGATTGCGCCCATGGTGCCGAGGTGTGTGTGTGAGGAAAGATGAAAGTGGCGCGCGGATATGCTACGAGTGGAAGCAAGTCATGAAAATGCTGGAGGATGGTGAATGCGTTTTGCAAGTTGTTGCTAAAGAGATTGATTTAAAGAGGGATGCTGCTGAATGCGAGGGTGATAGGAGCGTGGTTGTAGCATGGACAAGACCATCCAAAAGCCACGCGAGGGTATCTGAAGAGGAGGACAAAGTGGCTGAGTTAAGAAAGTCGATACGGATGGTGAGGTGAAGAACAAGTATGAAATGGCATGGGATGCCTTGAAATGACTTGATGAATGCTGAGCTGAATCGGTTGTCAGGATCGGGATTGCTGGCGATGGAGAAGGATTGATGGGATCAGGAGAACGATCACGAAGCTGTCGACCACGAGTGGTTCGGTGGCATCCGAAAGATGAATCAGAAAGAGAGCGGATGATGCGTGGGCTGCTAGACGGAAGGATGCCGAAGGACGAGGATGATGGACACCACTGCACTGGTTGGTGAAATGGATGCCACGGTTGATCCGATCACAGAGTCTAGCTTGCTCTGCTTGCTCTGCTTGCTCTGCTTGCTCGGAAGGAGCTATGGCGTGTATGTGTGTGTGTGTGTGTGTGTATGTGTGCGGCAGAAGGAGGACGGGAGGCAAGGCGATATAGGAGACAACGAGAAAGCGGCAAGGATGGCACCGGCGGCGGTTGTTTCAAGCAAACAGTGACAAGTGACAGGGTCAGTGTGTCTGTGTCGTTGTGTCGGTGTGTGTGCGTGTGTGTGTGTGGGTAAAGGTAGGCGAAAGGGTGTTGCAGAGTGTCCAAATTTGGAGAGAAATAATACACAAGCGCTTCTCAAGCAGGCGCCTTACTTTAACTTTACGCTCAGGGCCGCACACACACACACCACACACACCTCTCGCTCTCTCTCTTCTCTCTTTCGTTCTCCTTTTTCTGTGTGCGTCGCCAGTGTGAGTTCCAGACTCTCTGCTCCAATTTCAAGTTCCGCACTCTCCACGCCAAAAACAGCCATTTTAGGCTTGCTTGCTTGCTTTTCTTGCTTGTTTCTGTCTTGCTTGCTCCCACCTCACTCGCAATGATTCCGACACAGTAAGCGATCAAATCCAAATCTCCAATGGTGGACGACTTTAACCCATGTAGCATCATCCCCGAGTTCGGCTGTGACACGCTTGCACACGACCACACACACACACACGAGCGCATGTCCCTTTCTTTTCTCCAACTTCGAGAATTCGAGTTGCGGGGGATTCCTTGCGAGCCAAAACGGCGTTCGGTTGTGCCTTTTGTGCTCATGGTTTGCCGTTGATTTTTCATGCCTTTTTCCACCTGCCCAACCAAAGCACCTTCTCAACTCTGTGTTACATGTGTAACGACCACGGCCTTGCACTTCAAGCATACCAAACAACAATCAAGCAGCGACTGCGACGATCACATATTTGCAATCATTACATTCTAGAGTGTGAGTTTGTTAAGACGGTCAAGGCCGAGAGAGAGAGAGAGAGGTTCAGTAGCAAGGATATCATGACCACAAGCTAAGCTTCCCTCACTCGCGCGAAAATGTGTTCTGAAAACACACGTGACAATTCTGATCGGATCGGGCATTTTGCTGAGAAGAGTGTCCAACCAACGAATTGCAGTCACAGAATCGCGAGAAGAAAAAAGAGTCTGCTTTTTCTTGCTGCCTCATCAACTCCTTTCCTATCCTTTCCTGCTCGCCTTCATCATCAGCAGCTGTGTCCTGTGCTTGACAACAGCTCAACACGTCGTCAAGATGATCAGTGTACCCTCATCACAAGCTTTGCTTGCACGAACAGCTCTTCGTTCTGCTATCACCAACCACACCACCACTAACAATACCGTCGCTTCTAGGACTGCACGCATCCTTCTTACCGCTGCTGCTGCTTCCAACAATCCCACTTCCCACTCTCGTCGAACCTTTACTATTGCTGCAGTATCTCGACAAGCTGCTGTTGTTGACGACACTCCTGTAGAGCCTGCTGCTCATCCTATCATCCAACACACTTCCACCCCTAATACTACTAGTACCACAACCGGTCGCAAAAAGCGTCGTGATAAGAATCAACCCACCAACGACGATGAAAAACTCCTCCTCCTCAATAAATGGGGTTGGTTCTCTCGTCTCACACCTTCTGAACAATCTCAATGGCAATCTCAACCCGATTGGCCTCGAACTCAATACGACCTAGCTAAATCCTTCCGAATTGCACGTGCAAGACGTTGGCTACCTACTTTGGATCAAATTCGTGATTCCCTCACCTCAGAAGAACAACGAAACAAACTCAAAGATGTTCAAACATGGATCGATCTTCGAATTGCACAAACCAATCAACTATTTTCAGGATTGCCTGATTCGGATTACGAGACCAAAGTGGATTTCGTGTTAAGAACTGTTTGGGTGAATATGTCAAAAGAACAAAGGGAACAAGCTTTATCAAAGACTAGATTCGATTGTATTAGAAAATTAGGTTGGAGACAAGGATATTCTTCTGGATTTCCTCGTTCTTCTTCGACTGAACATTTACCTGATAAATTGGGCATGAAAGGTGATCAAGGATGGAATGCTTTTCGATCCTTACAAGAACAAGAAGAAAAACTTGCTTGGGAAGTTTGGCAAACTTTAACATCTGAACAAAAAGTAGCAGAAGAAAAATCAGCTTGGAAATTACGTGATCGTTCTTATATTTATATTGATGATTCTACTGAAAGTCGAATTTTATCTTGGACTGCACCTCGATGGTATTCTTTCCCGGAACGAGCAGGATCATTAACATTTTTACCCAATACAACTGTTAAGTTAGTTAAAAATCATGTTGGAGAAGGAGATGAGTATGATCCATGGAAAGCGACTTTTAGAGTTCCACTTTCTATGCATAAACATTCTCTTCGATCTTACTTACTTTCTATCTATGGACTTAAAACTACTTGGGCAAGATCAAGTATTTATCGATCTGAAGTAACCCGTGATTCTCGAACCGGAAAGAAGATAACAGGAAAAGGTAGAACATATAAAAAAGTTGAAGTTGGATTATTGGAACCATTTTTATTCCCAGAAATTTCTCCTGAATTTCAAAAACAACATTTATTAACATCTGAATTAGATTATGAAAGAGCAAGAGTTTATTTAAAAATGACAAAAACTAATAGATGGAGAGGTAAAAAATTAACAGAACAATATGAAGAAGAAATTAAAAATAAAGATGAAAAAATGTATCATGGTTTAGATTCTTTTGCGTCTGCAAATGAAGATGAGAAATTGGAAGGGGAAAGGTTCCCTAGATTTATGGTTAAAACAAAAGGATTACCAAGTGCAAAAACTGGTAAGATTTTAGAAATGTTAACTGAAGAAAGGAAAAGAAAGGAAGAAAGAGTTAATGAATTGATTAAAAAATTTAAACAAGATGCTTCTACTTCTACTTCCGATGTTTCATCGTAAAGATGAGAGAGAAGATTTTTGTAATTTATTCACACGCACAACAACAAAATGGTATTCATACATACGTCAAACAGAACAAAGCTTTGTATGGTATGAAGTTTGATTAGTGGATTGTGTTTACATAGGATTTTTTTTAGATGAAGTTATGTTGTTTTAATTGTGATACTATATCTTCTACGATTTGGTTGTTAGACATATTTTCTGTAACGTTTATAACTAAAACATTTGGTTCTTTTTCTGGTTGTGGGGATTGTAAAGTATCTAATTGAGAATAAAGCATATCTAATTTCATAAAATGACCTTTTCTATTCCTCATTCTTTTTTCTAATAATTCTTTACTTAGATTTAAATATATATGAATAACTTTTAAATCTTTTGGACTTATTTCATCTTGTTGTTCTAAACTTTTAATACTTCCTCTTAAAAGTTTTCTATAAACCAACTTAAGCGCACTACAAGCAATAATCGCTAATTTCTCCTTCTTCCCTTCTATATGTTCTAATTTTTCAGGAAAAGAATGATCGTTTTGTTGATCTTGATAAGAAGTTTCCATAACCTCTACTGTTTGTTTATCAATAGATTGATCAGGTAAAACCAACTGTTTTTGTGTTTCAGCAAGTTCTAAACCAATAGATCGAATACGTAATAACCAAGGTTCTCGATCGGAATCATTTAAAGGTTGTCCAGATGCCATTTTTAAAACATTAGAACTAGGATGTAAATCATCTCCATCAACAAAAGGACATGAAAGAAAGGTAGAAAGTGTAGATCCGACGGTAGATTTTCCTGATCCAGATGTTCCCATTATTATTAAAAGTGTTGGTACCGACATTTTGCTCTGTAGTCAGAGTTGTGGGTTTTGAGAAAGAGAGAGAGAGAGAGAGAACCGAAGAAAAAAAATTGGATTGAGTTTTTAGAGAGAGAGAGAGAGAGAGAGAGAGAGAGAGAGAGAGAGAGAGAGAGAGAGAGAGAGAGAGAGAGAGAGAGGAAGGTTTGAGAGAAAGAAGATGATAAAAAGATGGAACAGATGGTGTGATTGTGGAGAAGAGAGGAAGAGTAAACGAACACAGGGTGGGATGAGAGGGTTCGGGCGTGTGGGTGTGTCTGTGTGTGTGTGTCTTTGTGCGTGTGGGATGAGACAAGACCGCGGGGAGAAAGAGAGACAGAGAGGATCTCGGAAGAATTCACGCGTGGCTCCCGGCAACGCGGTCCGAGTGTTCCGTTCTTTCTCAAAAAATCTCTTTTACACTCGCACTAACACATACGAGGAACTCTCTCACTTGGCATCATTCTCACACGCAATCAGATCACAGCTGAATATCACCTATGCCATGTCTGCAAAAGCACAATCACTTCACATTCCCCAGCACAGGTCCCGACATTGGCAAATTAAAGCACATAGGGTATCATTGCTTCTAAGAAAATAAAACATCATCAAACCTCACCAGCAGCAACATCATCATCGCTAACAGTGCCACTTTGTCTTCCTGACTCGACTTGATGATGATGATGATGATGATGTACATCATCCAAATGATGCGTCTGTCCAATACCACATTGGGTCAAACTTGGCGCCAACACTCTAGCCAAAGCTTTAGCTTGCGCATACAATGTTGACCAAACTTTTGTTTCCCATTCATCTCCTTCCCCCGCTGCAACCCCCTGTGCACCTACACCTGCACCTGCAGTTCCAATATCACTGCTGCCGTGTAAAGGCGACGAAGTTGAGTCGGCAGTACCCTGAACATCTTTGGGAAAATTCTCCGAGACAGGACTTCTACTGGGTGTAGCGGTCTGATCAGATCTAGTAGATGTTGGGGTTGTTCCACCTGATCTGAGTCGCGAATGAGCTGTTCTTGTACCTCCAACAGCTAGTGTTGCTGTGGAGGAAGCGAGTGCTGAACTAAGATTTGGATTTGGTGTTGATGGACTTTTGGGAATAGCAGCAGCAGCTTCCTTGTGAGATGATGAAGAAAGGGAAGCGTTCAAAGTGAGCAACATGAATGGTTTGGCTTGATCCATAAGTGATGCCTCGTCATGTGTTTGTTCAGCGGCTTCTGTCAGTTCACTTCTAGACTGACTGAGTATCGGAGTGGGAGCAATAATGGGCATGACAAGAACTCGACCTAGATCCGTCTCAAGAAGAAGAGGGACAACTTCTTTACTTGCTGAAGTGATTCCGGTGACTGCATGTTTGGCGAGGGAGACAGATGCGCCTGGCATGACTACATTGCTTGTTTTATGAGAAGAAGAAGAGGAGGAAGATTCGGTGACTTGACGCCATGATGCGATAGCGATAGCAGATAGACACGAAGCACGTTCATCGAGTGAAAGAGGAGCTGGTTTTGCGTTAGCAGGTGAAGAAGGAGGGGCTGTACCAGTAGCTGCGGCAGTACTAGCGAGAATGGAGGCGACAGTGGAACGAGAGGGTGGAGAATCAACAAGTCGTGTTGCGACGGCATAGAGCTCGGAGGATTCGACTAACGTTAAAAGCGCCGTATGAGGTCGTATTGAGGCAGAAGAAGAAGAAGAAGAGGGGTCGACAGTCTCAGTGATGAGTTGATGGAGAAGAGCGGTGATAGCTGCTGGTTGCAGCATGATTGATCGATATCGCGATGCAAACTTTCGTGCGAATGGGTCGAGGTGATGGCAAATGCTGTACGTATGTGGTTCTTATCGAGACGATGATGATGACGGTAATAATGATGATAATGATGATGGTATGAATGTCAGATAAGTGTGTGACGGAAGCTCGGAATTCGGGGCGAGTGTGAAGCGGAATGCGAAAAAAAGAGGTCACCAGCCAAGTGAAGCTGTGAAGCTGTGATGCGACAAAAGTGAAAAGTAGGGTCGTGCGCCCCATGTGGAGTTGTCGCGTGAATTTGAATGTTGGGTTGACTGAGGCCAACACTCAGTGAGCAGAAGCGCCAAAAATGAACCGCGGAACCCCAGCATCCACCAAAAGGTTGGCTGGCTGGTTGGCTGGTTGGCTGGCCTGCTGAGCTGCAGCTCAAACACGGAGTCTTTCTCAGAGAGAGCCTTCTTGCCCGTTCATGCTCGGAGACAACATCAACCTCACCACCTCACCTTCCCACACTTACTTGCCTTCCTTCTTCGCCTTCTTCATTTTGCTGCGGGTCCATCCCGATACCTTGGCTCAAACACGCCAAAGCCGATCTATTGTACATACTTCGGACCCCCCGCAAACGCAGTTTCGTTTTCTCACGCCTTTTCTTTTCATCAACCATCGTCATGAAGCGGTAGATCCGACACAAAGTCGCAGCCACAGCCACGCTCACGCTCACGCCCACACTCACTCGGTCTAGCGATATAGCTGCTATCGCCACCTCACCCGATCGAAGCGACTGTCTAGCTCACCACCACCACCACCACCACCATATTGCCCCAACAATGAATTCAATCAGCTATCTCGACTCGGTGCTCAGCCGATCTTTTGCACCAACTACCGATCCACCACCACCACCTACACCATCATCATCATCATCCTCATCTAGACCCTACTCTTCCAACAAGCGTTCACGCTCCCACTCTTCTCTTCCGGGAAGCCGTCGAGCCTCGAGTACCTCTCCCTCCACACCCTCTGCATCTTCTTCTTCCTCGCTTCGTCGATGGTCCCAAGAACAGGATGATCCCACCCGGTCCTTCTACAATCACACTCTTCGTCGCACTGGTAGCATTCCATCAGGCTTCTTTCCCTCCTATGCACTCGACACGGATGACAGCGATTCCGCTTCTCAGGCTACTGCACGACGAGCAAGGTGGAGTGGACTCTGGGGTTTAGCCGGCTGGATTGACGAAGCCATCCATCCTGGATCTCGTAATCGATCACGAAAGAACAGCGATTCTCAATCTTCCTCCCTTGCAAGAACCAAGCGTGTGCCCAGCCTTGACGATCTTTTGCTCACTTCCACTGCACCAAGACGAGATCCGACTAGAAGAACCGCTTCCTCAGGCTCAGGTCGTTCCCATTCACGTCGTTCACATGGATCTGGGCGCAACACCGACGAATCTAGCTCCGACACTCAGTTAAAATCCAGACGATCATCCAGATTTGATCAGAACGCGTCGCTCACTCTTACTTGCGCAAACCAAACCCAGGACGATCCAGAATTGATGACCGAGAAAGAGAGAGAAGATATCGTAGAGTTTGACGGAGGCGATTTCTCACCTGACGAAATGGAAAGATTGAGGGAGAGGACCATTTCACAGAGTAGCGCAGAGAGTAGCTGGGCTGAAGATGCGTCTTCCAATGGTTCTCATGATGTTGCTCCTACCGCATCAAGTACTGCACTGCATTCACCGCGTACAATGGAGGACAAATCGCTTTCTGATCGAGACCGAGTTTTGTCTCAGGACAAGGAGGACGAACAGAGCGTGGATTCACAAACCTTGCTTGAAGCAGCTAAAGGCGAACCAGAAGCGATTGAGGTTGTTGCCCACGAGAATCCAGATTCGTCTGTTGTTGATCCTACCGCTGCAGCAGCAGCGGCAGCAGCAGCGTCAACCTCCACGCCGAGGAAAGCATCACAGGAAGCGGATGGAGATGACACACCCAAGCTCACTCGAAATGGAATTCAATCCAATCACGATTCCTCTGCGTTGACAACACCTTCAGCCTCACGCAGATCATCCCTTCGACGTAAGCAGGATCAACTCTCGGCTCTTGAATCATTGGCTTCTTCGTCCAGTTCGTCACTCGTTTCAACTGATGATTCCGAACAAGCTATCAACCGCAGCCTTACTTCTTCATCTTCATCTAAGCCAAGACGGCGTCGGTCCGGTCGTTCTTCTACTAGATCTTCAGAGACGGACGATTCTCGCGCTTCTCGACACGGCTCCCGCATTCATCGTCATTATGATGATGACAACGCGCCGTACCACCCCAAGAGGAGGGGTTCAGCGACTCAACGTACCATCAGAAGGACGCTAGTTGCACTGCGCGATCTATTGCTTGCTGTGCTGTTGTGTCCTGTTACTTGTGTGCGCTATTTGAGGAGGAGGAGGAAGAGGATTAGGGTCGATCAGGCTGTCGAGCAGATGTATGAGCGTGCACAGGTGCCGATCCTTGAAAAGAACGCAGACAATGGTAGCAGCACTGATCGATTGCTCTCTACTCGGTTGGCGTCGAAGGATAAGGAGCAGATTTCAGATAGCGAAAAGGGGAGGACAAGGCTAGCTGAAGAGAAAAGAGGATACTTTGATGAACCGGTAACAGAAGATCAAGCAGCTGAGTTAGGTTTAGCTTGGCAAGCAGTTCAATCTGGACATCATCAGCGAACTCCTTCTCGATTATTACCAAACCCGCAAATGGTTGATCCGATGCTGAAGCATGATGCTAAGGCAGAGTTGATTGATGTGATTGCAGCTGAGAAAGAAGCACGAATGGAAGCAGAAAGGCAGAGTAGAATCGCCAAGGGTAGAGAAGCTAGGAGAGCTGCTATTGTTGCGGCTGGTGGTGGTGGTGGTGGTGGTGGTAGTGGTGGTGGTGAAGTAGCTTCTTCTTCGCCGCCGCCGCCGACCTATTCTCAAAGTACAATCTTGGCGACAAAAGTACCAAGAGGACCTAGTACTAGTTCGATTATTCATCATTCACCCAAAATTCTAGTGTTGGATTTGGATGAAACTTTGATACATTCAACATCACGTTCTCCAACTCATCATTATTCGAATAGTACGGGAAGAACAACAACAAGTGGATTTTTAGGATTGGAAACAGCTGGAGCATTTTTAGGATTAAGAGCGAATGATAATCCACGAAGAATACGACCTCATATGGTTGAAGTTGTTTTAGATGGTAGATCTGTTTTATATCATGTATATAAACGACCTTGGGCAGATTATTTTTTAAGAAAAGTTTCTTCTTGGTATACTGTTATTATTTTTACAGCAAGTGTACAAGAATATGCAGATCCAGTAATTGATTGGTTAGATCAAGGTAGAGGTTTAATTAGTGCGAGATTGTTTAGGGAAAGTTGTACTTTTGAAAATGGTAGTTATGTTAAAGATTTATCTGTGGTTGATAAGGATTTAGCGAAGGTGGCACTGGTGGATAATAGTCCAAGTAGTTATAGGAAGAATAAGGCAAATGGGGTACCGGTGGAGGGTTGGACAAATGATCCGAATGATGAAGGGTTATTGGATTTATTGCCGATTTTGGACAGTTTGAGATTCGCTAGTGATGTTAGACATGTTTTGGGGATTAGAGGTTGGTAAATGTTAGACAAGGGTAGGAGTGGGATTGAATGATGGGTAGAGCGAGGGGGTTTAGATGGTAAGAGGGTGAAGGGGTTGGGAAATTGAAAAAGAAAAATCTCAATTGAAAATTGATAAGATGTGTGTGAAGGTGATTTGTTCGTGTGAGTGTGTAGTGTGTTTAAAGTGAACAACAGAACAAAAATTCCAATTCTGTTTGTCGAATATAGGTACGCATTCGATACTCATAACGGCACAAACAACAACACAAACCTCAAATCAACCATTTGCAAAATGAATTACGATTTTAGTTATGTTTTACTCCAGAAGAAAGAATGTGTGTGTTAATATTACTTTTTAAAACTAAAAGGATTTTTTAATCTTTTCTTTTCTTTTAACTTCGTACTTCCTCCATCTGCTGAACCTGATAAACTTATTGTTGGACTTTGACTTCTTTCTACCCCAACCCCATTTCCATTTCGATTTTGATTTTGATTTGAAATATGATTTGGAATTGTACTTTTTTGAGGAATAGGTTGAGATTGAGAATGAAATTTTCTATCATAATTCAATTGATCATTTGAATATCCTGATTTTTGACCAATTATACCAGTATCATTATTTAAAGCACCATGTTGTAAAGAAGTATTTCTTATTGCACTTCTATCATTTAAAGGTTTAGATAAATGATTTGCTCCACTTGGCATTTCTAATTTCTGTTGACCTTGTGGTGCCGCTCCAACTGAACGAGAAGAAGAAGCAACATCTCTAGCAGTCGCTTTACCAAAATGTTTCAAAACATCAACAAAACTTCCTGGAGTAAAAGTATGAGAACTCCCAATATAACAATCTTTCCCTAACCTTTCACTTAATTGATAAACACTTCTAGTTTCACTATAAGTCATACCTCCTGCAATAAACACCAAAACTCTTTGTCTATTATCAATTCTTTCAATACCAACATTTGAACCACCTCTTCCTTTTTGATGCCAAGTTGGTTTAGCTGATCTTAAACTACTAGGTCCCGTTTTCAATCCTCCTCCTACTACATTTGAACCACTGTTACTCGTATTACTACCTCCTCCTACAACTCTAGCTAAAGCTGAAGTTTGTACAGGAAGAGATAAACCTCCTACTACTCCTGTACCACTTGTTTCTGGAGGAGCATCTTTAACATATGGATAAGTAGTTTGTTCCAACTTTCCAGAAAAATGATCTTCAATCATTAACTTGACTAAAGGTTGATATCTAGATAATTCGTATTCATTTTCACCTGTTGGTTGTTGTTTTCTTTTCCCTTTCTTAAACCAAGCATCCCAACTACTATTACTTGGATCTTTCACAACTTGCGTACCTAAATGTACCAAATTATCAACAGCTTCCATCTCACCTCTTCCTAATCTAGCATGTTGAAACAATCTCTTCCTATCTTCATCCGGCACTCCATCACAATACATTATATACAACGCAATGATCCTAACCTTATCACCTCCACTTATACCTCTATCATCCAACAACGTAACCATATCCTCAACCAACGTCTTGGGTTTACCACCATCAGGTGTTAACCTAGTTGCACAATTTTGCTCCACCATAGCTTGTTGTGGTAATCTAGACTTTTCGAATCTGTTCATGCAATCCTGTGCCAAGGTGAGATGGAGGGATAGCTTCTCCTTTTGCTCCTGCATATGGGGTAAACTCGCCAACATATCCCTCATATCATTCAACGAAGAATTTGGATCGGCAAAAGCTCCTTGTTCGCCAGCATGAGTTTTAAAGTCAGCCGTGAGTTTAGCGATAGCTTCGGCAATGTGCATATGACGAATAGCGGTATAGATGGAATCTTCATCGGAGAGAATGGCTTCTTTCTCTTCTGTTTCGCCATCGGAGTTGTGAAAGGTATAGTGGTATTTGGAACCATCAATGATGGGAAGAAGATCGTTGCACATAGCTTGATAGCTAAACTCATGCAAGAAAGGGGCGATGGTATCCATGGATCGATCTGTGATAAAGAGTACACCACGAGGTCGAGTGGATTCGATTTTGGGCTGATTGTCGTGGATGTATTGATCGATGGCTGCTTGAACTCTGAAAGCGAGTTTTTTGGTGAAATGCTCTGAGCCCCTTGATGGATCTGGGGCGGAAGGATCGTTGCCTCGTA
Organism: Ustilago xerochloae; assembly: GCA_928856705.1. NCBI lineage: Eukaryota > Fungi > Basidiomycota > Ustilaginomycetes > Ustilaginales > Ustilaginaceae > Ustilago > Ustilago xerochloae. The sequence goes on from CAKMXT010000010.1 coordinate 350,551, forward strand.
GCCTGGCCATTCTAGCAGAGCCTTGGTACATGTTTGCAGCTGCAGTTTGAGATTTGACTGCCTCTTTGGATGGTTGTAAAGGACCTAAAGGTGGATGGGAGGGGTTGTAGTATCGAATAAGAGGGAATTCGTTCAGAGTCACACAAACGTTTAATATCGCTTGGGTTGCAAACTGCAACTCGTCCTCAATGTTGCGCATAGCCTCCATGGGATCGGGACCATAAAGACCACCGACTGGCTGAAAAAGATGGAGGAAGCTCTGCGGCGAGCGTAAGGACCAAACCTGCGCCTCGGTTGGCCAGAAATTTGTATACAACTCGATCAACTGCCTCAATTTGGGTTCAGCAGGGGAGGAAGTGAGCTTGTGGACGAGCGCATCCGATAGAGAGTCGACAAAAAAAATGTGTCCTGCTGCATAAGTAGGTTGACGTTGTGGTTCGGCGGGAGCGAGATCGCGAATGATTCGATCCACGTTTTGAGAGGTTGGAGTGAGAAGGTAGATGGCTTCAAGAGAAGGGTTGAAAGTGCGAGAGAGCTCAATGTTGTCAACTTGTGCGACGTTCTCTTGGAGAATGTCGTACATCTTGAGAACGGAGTTGAGAAGTTCCTTGGTGAAGGAGTCGACAACGAGGATCTTCCATCTTGAAGGAGGTTGGACGGAACGAATGGTTGTTAGGTAGCGATCGCGAAGGGTTGTGACGAGGGATTTGGGAGGCATTTTTGGATGTTTGATCAAGACTGGATAGTTGCCATCCAGTGCAGGCCGGCCTCCGATGGCAGCTCAACGGAGGCTAAATGTGAGCAAGCGGTTGCACTAAGCAAGCAATACCAAGTGGTTCAAGGAGCCGAGGACGGCGAATTCGTGCGTCTTGTAGTTTGACAAGGTCGGCGACGGTGTGTAACACTGTAACACCGTAGGCAAGAAAGGGGTTCGCGAACTGAAGAGGTGGTGGTGATTGTGAGTCAAGAACTATGATTGAGAAGTGTGTGCTTTCAAAGTGTTGTTCGGATTGAAAGTGTGCGTGTGTACAGCACAGAACAGCACAGTAACGTGCGGACAGGCGTGGGGTTTGCTTTGAGTGTGACTTGTGTGTGTGTGCTGTCGATTGACTTGGCTGCAGCTGCGTGCAGCTAAGCAACGCTCTTTTAGACTCCTGAATCATTGGCCCCTGCGAGTGTCATTTGAGTGTCATTGGTGTCGTGAATTTGACGCATCGTTGGCTGAAAATAGCCGCGGGAAACCTCCACTCTTTTTGATCTTGTTAGACTAGGATTTCACACAGTTATGAATTCTATCAGGCTCTGGAACAACGGAAATTCTTGTGATTGGCAGCCGATCACAAATCTCACCGATTGAGTCATCCACGTGACTTGGCATCGACCATCGATCCATGAAACGTCTGAGCGCGAGTGTGAGTTGCCAACTCCATTGTTCAACCCGAACTCGACTCTCTTCCACCTCTTTTAGCACCAACACCAACAATCATCGTCCGACTTCTTCCCTTTACATCAGTACAGGCAAGAATGTCGTTCTTCGGTTTCGACACCTCGCTTCCCGGCGACAAACGTGGAAGCACTGCTCGTCCTAATAACAATTCCGCCTTCGACCCAACTTCGTTCGACAATGACTCCTCCCTCGATGCTAAAATCGCCGCTCTTGCCGCCGGTGCTCAAGAAGATGTAGAAATCTATACTTGGGGCCAAGAAGGCTACGATGGCCTCGGCGACAAGCTCGACGAAAGTGGGGATGATCTTAACGAAGATACGTTTGGTGATTTTGGAGGTGATGTTGGAAACGATTTTGATTTCGGTCATTCTGCTCCCCAACCACCTCAACAGCAGCAACAGTACCAACAGCATCAGCAGCATCAGCAAAAGAGCAAGTTTGATGCCAACAACAAGTTTGCTGCTAGTTTGGATGATTTCTTGGTCGACCCTGTGCCTAGGTTTGGCGCAAGGGGACAGCAGCAACCACCTCAACAACAACAACAACAACAACAGCAGCAGCAGCAGCAGCAGGGCAGGGCACAGCCAAAGACGTTGGAAGAGGTGGAAGCCGAGATGTTGGCTATGCGTGGTCACCAACAACCTCAGCCCCCGCAGCAACAGCAACAGCAACAGCACGCAGGTGTCGAGAGAAAGCCCATGACAGTCGAAGAAGTGGAAGCTGAACTTCGAGCTCGTCGTTCTCAACAGACCCCCATGCAACCTCCCACAGCTGCTGCTGGAAGTCCACTACCTCCAGCTATGATGCCACAATCTGGTCCTGCAGGAGCTCTTCCACCTCCACCCATGATTCCTGGCGGTCCCATTCCACCTCTTCCACCCAATGCTGACCCAGCAGCAATCCAGGCAGCTCAAGCAGCTCACTTCTCTCGTATGCGTTCCCTTCTTTCCGCCATGCCACCTCTTGTTCAACAATCCATCCTTTCGCTTCCTCCCCCCATGCAATTCGATTCACTCGAATCTGTTGCTCTCAATTTCCCTTCCCTTCTCGACCCTTCCACTCGATCAGCTCAACCTTCCTCCGCAGAGCAAGATGCAGTTCGATTCATGATGGACAAAGCTCAAAGTAGCATTGCTGAATTCGAGCGTCATGAACAGAAGCGTAAACGTAGGATGGAAAAGATTAACGCAATGGCCAAGTACAACGGTCTAATGAGCGGAAGTGATAAGGATTTCATTACAAGGATTCAGATCAGTCAGTTGATCACAGCCGATCCGTATGCGGATGATTTCTACGCTCATATCTATTTTGCATTGAGAGGTGGACCTAGAAGACCAGGTGTTCCTCTTCCTCCACCTACCGCTAGTGGTGCAACTGGCGCGGGAGCAGAGAAAGGCAAAAAGGGAGGCAAGCAGAAATTGAACAAACAGCAAAATGCAATGTTAAGAATGCAGCAACAAGTTGAGAGAATCGTTCAAAGTAGAAAAGAAAGGATGGAAAAGGGAAGTACTTTGGAAGGTGCATTGGGAAGGGTTAGTTTAAGTTCAAGTAAAAATCCGAGACAGATGTTACAGGTTGAAGGTAAAGCTGGTGCGGTAAAAAAGGGTAGTGGTGATGAGAGTCCTGATGCAGGACATGCTAGAGATGCTGTGAGACAGGCTTTGGAAGGTGCTAGTTTGGGTGGAGATCGAGATGGAGGTTTGAGAAGGGATCCTTTAACTAAGCATGAAGTTTTGAGAATTCTTGAAAAACTTTATGATTTGGTTTTGCAGTTGGAACAACTTCGTCGAAATGCTCCTCCTCCTGTTTCATCAACCCAACCTGTTGATCCAGAAGATGAAACTGCAGTTGCACTTAAAGAAGCAAATGATGTACATCAAGCTGAGGTAGTTAAAGTTACAAATACGCTTTGGACTGAATTGAGGGTTTTAGAACCTTTAGAAATTTCTGATCCACATCCATTTGTTTCTTTACTTTCAAGTGCAAAAGGAAAAAGACTTTTACCTAGGGCATTAAGACATTTAAGTGCAGAACAAACTTTAACTGCTTTAACAATGGTTGTTGCAAGTTTTGAAAGTTTAGATGTTGTTAAAAATGGAAGTTTATTAGATGATTTAAGTAATGATGATGCTAGTAAAGTTGAAATTAGAAGGGATGCTGAAAGACAAAGTGAAACATTTGCTACAACGATTGTACCAAGTATGATGCAAATGGCTAGTAATGCACCTATGAGGATTGTTTCTGGAATGTTGGCGTTATTTGTTGAAAGAAATGATCCTGTTAAAGTTAGTCAAACTAGACCTGGAGTTGCATTTTTAACAATTTTCTTATCTAGAGCTGAAACGTTAAAACAACAAGGAGAAGTTCCGGTTGAAGAATTAGAACAATTTAAACAAATTTTTGCTCTACTTTTTTCAAGGTTAACTGCTCAAGGTAAATTACCGACACTTTTCCCATCTACTAGAACTAAAATGTCTCTACCTTTTGGTGTAAGTTATTATATGGGTAGTGGTTTAGGTCAACAATTAAGTGCTCAAACTGTGGGTGGTAAATATAGAAATGTTGATTTAGAAGATGAACCTACTTGGAATCTTATGGCTGCGCTAGCTATTGGAGCTAGTATGGAACAACAACAAGTTTTAGTGCAGGAATTGAGAGAAAAGATTTTGGAAAATGTTATTAGTGCAAAAGAATGGCAGAAGAGGAATAGAGGTGGAATCGTTGCAGGTGCAGAAGGTTTAGATCCAGATATTAGGATTAGAAATGTTAATTTGTTGTTACATGCACTTAATTTGGACGCTGCTCAGATTAGTGTTTAGGGGAAAAAGAGAAGAGAGAAAAGGCAGGAAGGAAGGATGATGGTCTTGGCTCAAATTTATCTGTTCAATTTAAACAATCAACGACGAAGATACCAGTGCGTCTTTTTTGGAAGAACGTCACTGCGTTAAAGAGTTCGTTCATGATGTGGATTTCTCGGCTTTGTGTTGCTTCTGAATGAAAATGAAAAAATGTGTTCTTTCGCTCAAACGAGGCGGCTGTGTGTGTTTGTGCGAAACCAACTCTGTCATAGTCAAAATAGATACAAGGCTCTTTCCAATCTTGTAGGAAGGACAAGAAGACTTCACAGTCGATGCAGCCATTCAACTACCTATAGCGCGAGCTTCCAGCCAAGTGCGTCGGTATCCAACCACGACGTAATCTCATCCTCCGTGTATCCGTCCCATCCTATGGTCTGATCCGATAACAATGGACCCTTATTATACACGTAGAACCGAGTTCCTTCATCTTCGACAGCGGTCACCACACCAACAAAATTCATCTCTTCCGGCCGCCTATTCACAGGATGCAATGCAAGTTGCCGAAATATGAATGTGTCCCCGACACAGAATTTCGCGGGTACGATATATTCAGAAGCGCCGGAAGGAGGCTCGAGCTGAGCTAGTTGTGCGGGGTGGTACTTGGTTTGGATCTTGGCCCAGGTGGCTTCAATATCAATATCTGATAGAATGGTGTCTTCGGGATGGCTGCAATCGCTCGTGGGCTTCGGGCTGGAAGAGGACGACAACGAAGGTTGGGATGCTGAGTCTTTCGTCGACTCTGGCGAGGCGACGTAGGGATCCTTTCCGGCCTCCTCGATGGCTTGTGTCTCCTGGACAGATGTGGTGACCTGATCCAGCATAGCAGCCTGTGTTTGCTCCTCGACCTTCACCTTCTTCCGCACGCCTCCCTCCTCAATGGCCTCCTCGTAGGGCGCCCCGTAGTCAAGATCAAAGTCATTTGCTGTACTTTCGTCTTCATTCTGATGACTCTGACCGCCTCTTTTCTTTCCTTTACCTTTCTGCTTGCGAGTACTCGCCTCTGAATCATGTCCAAGACCATACGTAGCCTCAGCCTCGGCTTGGGCTTCGAGCTTGGCCAGCTCGTTATCGTAGTAAGTCTGACAGTCGATATGTCGAATCGACATGCCTGTAGGAATAGCGCCGCCGTATGGTGCGGAGCCTGGCTGGACCGTCTCTAGGGTCGGAGCCGCCGCTCTCTGGGAGTTGTCAAGGGCGGAATGATCGTCGCGCTTTCGCTTTGTACCTTTGCTTGCGCTGAAAGTGGGGGCGGTAGAGTCAGTGACTACGAATGGTGATGATAGACCCAAACTGCCGGCACCGGGAGGTAGATTACCATCTACACTTGCAGAACTATTTGGTGGCACGGAAGCTTCAACACTGGCACCTTTGATATGGTACATGGGCCTCCTGTCTTCCACCCACGCGTCTGCAGAGGCGACTGGCTCTTCAATGCGCTCACGTTGGGCAGCCCGTTCTTGCGCCAGATGGAAGTTGTTCAAGTTTTCAGCATCGCGCTCCATTTGAAGCTTCTTTCTGCGCATCTGATTGCGTCGCTTGGTGCGATTGGTGCCTTGACCTGGCGGAACTAGAATTGCGTCCTCCGAATCTGCTGTTGTCGCGGCTGCGGTTGCTGTTGCTTGAGCGCGGTGTCGGTCCGACACTGTCTGATGCTCCTCAGGCGCGGAATCCGAGCTGTCGTCGGACGAGTCTGATGAGGAGTCCGATGAGGAGTCTGCTTCTGAATCTGAGTTTGAGTCTGAGCTGCTTGAGGAAGAACCGTTACCCGAGCGAGATGATGAGACTTCGTCGCTAGACGAGGAATCGGAGTCAGAGTCAGAGCTGGAATCAGAGGCACTGCTTGACGAAATAGAAGAGTCTGTGCTCGATGAGGAGGATGATGATGAGGAGGAGGATGTGGTCAATTGGTTGCGCTCGGCATCCTTGATTCTTCCCGGAAGCTTTGTAGGAGCGTTTGGAGGTTTGAGGCAAGCGGAGTCCTTTGCTAGCGCTCTCGATGCGTGTGATGGAGACTGCATCTGCTTCCTCTTTGCCTCAAGAGCAGCTAGAGCAGCTGCTGCACCACCGCTGCCAGTTGCCACCGCATGGGGCATAGGCATGGCTGGGATAGATGTCGGTGGAAGCGAAAAGACGCCCGGTGATGATGATTTGGAGGACGATGCTCTCGCAGGCTTGCTTGCCGGAATAGAGCTGAGGTCAGAAAAAGATGGCATGCGAGGCAGATCATCGACTGCAGACTGTCTCACGGGAGCGTCTTGGGCATCGTCGTTAGCGAGGTTGTGAATCCCGGCTCGAAGCAGCGCAGCAACACGTGTGGCTTCGAGGATTGCATTGCGCTCTTCCGCATCCTGAGCTTGCTGTTCGAGGGCTTCTTCAGCAATGTCGTCCGCCTCGGCTTCAACGCCTTCAGCATAGTCGTTTTCATCATCGTCCTCGTCCGCTGATGCTGAGACTGCACCCTCGTCCATCTCTAGCTCGTTCCTTTCTCTCGCTGCGCTAGCCTTGACTGCATCGTGATTGAGATGGACTTCGATAGTGTCTCCGTCTCGTAGAATCTCTGGATCATCAAAGGGTATCTCGAAATTGTCGATTTGAAACTGCAAAGACTCCGAGGTTGATGCCTTAAGTGTGTCGGCATCCTTGGACCCTTTCAATCGGCTTAGCAAGTGCGAGTAGACAAATCGCTGTAACTTGCAAAAACTATCCGCATCGTCGTAGCTAAAGGGGGCAAGAAAGTGAAGTTCAGGTAGTGGATGTCTGCTGACTATCCTGAGACGGATCTTACGGGAACGACCGAGCGAACCCTCGGTGAAGGTGACGGATTCGGGAGCGATGCTCGACCGAGCAGTGACAGGTGTATGCCCCCGGAAGCTGTTATCGGACATCTTGGCTTGTGGGGATGATGGTTGTTGGTCGCATCGATGAGAGCCGAATGACCGCAGTCACGTCACCGTGTCTGAAGAGCTAGGCCGGCCTATTCGGCTTGACCGAGTGTGCTGCGCAACTGTGACGTCTCGAGAAGCTGGTGTGATTGTACAGAAGGTCGTTTGTGAAGAAAGCTTTGCGGGAGGCTCGTTGTTGAAGCTTTCTTCCGCAGTTGGACCCTGAAAAACGGTCCAAGCGAGCGCTTTCACTCCAAAAAAATGTGATACAGCAGAGCGCGATCTTCACAAAGCCATCTGCAGCCTTGTAATTTTTGGAATCGGCCTTGACCGCGGTCCACGCCGAAAATCCGAACTGTGATTCCGAAGAGAGCTTACGTCAATGGACAGCTTTGAGACCGAGAGACAGTTCTCGATTCCTTCGTGACAGCTTGGACCACGTTCAAACCCCACACTCTGTCATCACTTCTTCCTGCTTTTTGAATCCTTTCTCACCATCGCAGCCGGCCTTGCCTTTCCTTTCGATTCCCAGGCACAGCTCATCAATGTCGACGAACGGATCACAAGCCTCCTCATCAGGACAGGCGTCGTGCTCAACCTCCTCGCACTCAGCACCTCAACCGGCAAAAGAATGGCTAGCCTCAATAGATGCGGTATATACCCTCTTTGAACATCCTACCGCTGCCTCTCGATATCCCAATCTCTCCTCCAAAGTAAAAACTGCAGTCCAACTTTGCGAGCAAGTGTTGCTCGACGTAGGCCAGTCTCACTGCGCTCTCTCTTTCAATGGGGGAAAAGACTGCACTGTCCTCGTACACATATTATCCGCCGTTCTTCGTCGTATCAACAAGCTCGATCGCGAGATTCCAACAATACCCTCGCTGTACATCACATGTCCATCGCCGTTCCCGACGGTTGAGAAATTCATTCGATACTGTGTATCATCGACGAATGGTTACAATCTGGAAGTGATCTCGGTGGAGGGCGGGATGAAGAAAGGTATCAGGACTTATCTGGACGGCGGAGGCAGGAAGCAGGTCGGAATCCCTGAGGATGAGGCAGGCGGAGAAGAACAGGATGAAGGGAGAGAACCAAGGGGAATAAAGGCCATCTTTGTGGGCACAAGACGAGACGATCCTCATGGACCACAACTTTCAGCTAGGAGTTGGACAGATAAAGATTGGCCTAGAGTGGAAAGAATTCATCCGATTCTGGACTGGACGTATCAAGATGTTTGGGAGTTTTTGAGGTGTCCTCACTTGGCAGCAACAGAGGAGAGCTTAGGCATGGACAGGCACACTTTGGCGATCGAATGGGGAACTGCGGGCGGAGGTAAAGAGGGCGTTCCGTATTGCTTATTGTATGATCAAGGGTATACAAGTTTGGGAAGTACGTTCAACACATTGCCGAATCCAGAGTTGAGGTTAGCGGACGACGAAGGAGAGGGGAACAAGGAGGCGACAGAAGTTGGGGACGGAACTGCGAAGGGGAGGTGGAGACCAGCTTACATGTTGGAGGATGGCAAGTTGGAACGCGCCGGAAGGGTTGAGAACTCGCAGCAACAGCAGAAGCAACCACCGCCGGCATCATCATAGACGAAGAACCACACACACCGTAAGCAATACACATCATTTGATAAAAGTGCAACGCTTCTGTTCTACGATTGCATATCTCATAGACTGTCTCGCATTGAAGTGTTCACAGCCCATCATCCAGACTTGCTCCCGCTCTCTTAGCCAAATCCCAATATCCTTGCATTCCACTTCCCAAAACCTCTCTCGCCTTCTCATCGCTCTCTGCTTTCACACCTCTGAATCCACGCCCTTCCCAGACTCGTTCTCTTACTGGACCTTCGAATATCACCTCGCAACTGTTATTCTCCCAGTCTATCTCTGCATCCTCGCCTACACCCGTTGTGAGTGCTCTGAACCCACCACCTCCGAGGGGTGTATTGTTTGCGTTGTCTTTTGTATCTTGCCTCTCATCTTCAGACCCAGATTCTTGCTCCTGACCAGGATCCCTCCAATCAATCCTTACCGTCATCAATCTCTTATAAGCCTTGATAGCCTTTCCACTTCCTTCAACCACCACCACAGCCATATCCTTACCGAACACGCACAGTCCTGTCAAACCATGCTCCTTCGCATTCTGTCTCACTTTGAACTTGTGTCTTCCTGACACCAGGTGCTTGATTTTGAATACTGCACAATAGAGTCCTTTCTTTTCTTCTTTTTCCTTCTTATATTCTACCCTTTCTCTTCTCTTTTCGTCCGTCACCTTTCTTTCGGCATTTTGGCGCTCGTGTGCTTCTTTTCGAGCTGCGATCTCTCGACGAACTCTTGCTTCGATTTTGGTAGGATCTGACACAGCTTCTGAGGTGAGAACTCGCATGAGGTTTGATAGTTTCACTTTAGGCGGTTCGGGTGGTAAGAGTCCCATTTTAATACGGTCTCGTTTATCTTGTTGTTCTGCAGCTCGCCTTTGACGTCGCAATTTGCGTTGCTCTTTCTTCGTCAGCATCAAGCCGCGAGGTCGAATCTCTATCTTGTCAGTTGGCGCAGGTATTGGAATGGGATGTTGGATGTATTGATCTATTGGACTTTCTTTGCCCCACAACAACATCCCTGAGCCTTCCGCCTTCGCGCCTTCCACCATCGCTTCTATTGATACGTTCTCAGGCACGGCTGAATAAGATCGGTCAGACAGAAGGTTGACATCCCACCATTCTATCTCTGGCGGAGGAGGGCGAAGTAGACGCTTCTCGTCACCTTCTTCGATTCCTTCTTTGGCCGCAGCTTTTCGAGCAGATTCTTCAATTCGTCGTTTGAGATCTTCCATCTGCTGTTCACGACGAAGCTCTTCAGCGAGGTGAATGTGTCGACCGGGTTTGTGGAATTGGAAACCTTTGTGCATGGAGCGTTGACGTGGGCCTTCGGAGGAGGACGTCTCGGAAGCGGCCAATTGTGAAGCTTGAAGATAGGGATTTGACTCCGGTGGGACCGCATTGCGAGACTTTACGTAGGAACTGGATGTGCTGCCAGTGGTGATCGAAGAGGAGGACGAGGGTAGATTAGAAGAGAGAAGCAGTGGGTGAATGCCTGTTGGTGCTTTGCTTGAAGAAGACGCCTGGGTAGAAGAAGAGGCAACGTTGCGGCTGGTTGCCGGCGCTGAAGTGCCGGACAGGGACGAGAAGGAAGTGGTAGTGGGAGCAGTGGTGGTGGTTGTCGGAGGTCTGTTCTTGTTGCTCAGAGCAGCCATCTGAGCTTGTACTTTGGCTCGGGCTGCTTCGAGTTGTGCCTGGATACTGGTGCTTGAACCGCTGCGCGCTGCTACTGCTCCTGCCGCGGCTGGTCTTGTCGAAGCTGCGCTTGATGACGTTGCTGGAGCTGCTATGTTACGAGATGAGTTCACGGAACCGAACTTCGATGGAGCACCCGCAGATGCCGGTGGTGGAGGCCTCGCTGATGTCGCAGAAGTTGACGCAGAGACTGGAGCGGAGCCTTTGTTCTGCATTGCAGCCATCAATGCTTGTGCTCTGGCTTTAGCAGCAGCTACTTGTGCTGAGATACTGTTGTCTGACGGTCCATTTTGCGTTGCGGACGCACTCGTTGTTGCCTGGGGTGGTGCTCCAGTGCGGTGAATGGTGCTTGGTCTTGAGTCAGGACGAGACTTCTTCGGTGGAGTTCCACCATTTTGTACGTGGCTGGAAGAGGAGGCATCGTCATCATCGTCATCCAACACGTTACGGATGGGACGTTTGGGCGGCATATTGGTACCTCGACCAGCCTAGCTTTCACAATGCAAGGAGCCGGGTTGACGGTGTATGGATGTCAAGGAAAGTGTTGGTTGCGAATGTCAAAAAGACTCAGAATGCAGGAAACAAATCTCGGAAGTCGGGCGCGTGCTCTCCACACGATACTTTCTCTCAACGTTCAGGCACCGCAACAACCTTGTGAGACTTTCGATACCGCTTGCAGCTTTGGCCATCTTTCACACTGAATCAAAGCAGCAAAGTCTTGAACCACAGGCAATAGATCGCATGTACTTATTCTTAGATCGGCTGATTTCTTGTTAGGATACAGTGAAAGACGATGTTCGACACGCGGTATCGTATCCAAAGCTGACGACAGAACAGCAGGCTCAAACATCGTGAGCCTCATTCTTGATGGCCAGTCTGGATTTACCCAACGGTGTTGCTGCTCCACTGTGGTAATCTAACGACACCTGACACCATCTGTCCTGAAGCCACGTCACGGACCATGTGCCTTCCACTGCGGCCCAAATGCTGTACTTCTCCTCCAAGATTCCACTGACAGTGTTGGTCTCCAAGATCTTCGGTCTTGCGTGGGTGTCGACAGGTTCACTTCGCTGATAGGTGAAGGAGAACGGTGGCACACCCTTGAAGGTGAAGATGATTTCAGCCTGGTTCCCCTCACGAAGATCCTCGACAAAGTGGTTACCCTCAGAGATACGGACTGTTGGCAGGTCGTGGATGGTCTTGACCATATCTTGCGAGATGCGTGGGTTGATGTCTCGACGACATTGATTTTGTTGATGTGCAACGCTCTTGATGGTAAGCACACCTGGCTTTTCGGCAACCCGAGAGAATTCGGCCTTGGTGACAGCAGCTTGAGCCGACTTGCCGTTAAAGTCATATGATACCGTCCAAGGTGGGCTGCCTTGCAGAGCGAACTCGACGAGCTCTCCGATGCAGTAATCCTCTCGCGTCGACACAGCAGCGATATCAGCAGTCTCGGCAACTTCGATCACCATCGCTTTGTCATCTTGACCCGGTCGCTTGCTTTCTTGAACCAAAGCCGATTGACAGTGATTGGCATCGGTGACTTGTACGACGCGGATGGACCAAAGCCCTTTGCTGCTGAATGCAAATTCATCCTGACTCAGATCGAGCTTGTACTCGTTCGATTTGATACCAGTGCGAAGGAATCGATAAGCGCCCGTGCCCGAGGAAGCAGCAGACGCACTCGAGGTCGATACCACCTCAAATGTCACTGTGAACGGAGCCTGGCCTTGCAATTTGAGTACAGGCAAGCTCGTGAGGCGATCAAGCCCGTCACCCACACACAGCGATGGGCGGTTGTGCTTCGACGCTGTGCTGGCAAAAGCAGCGCTGGGCAGCGGCAAGATCATCTGCTCAAGTCTTCTTGGCGAGTCTGTCGAGAAGTCTTGCAGACGCGACGGTGGATAGACGGCATCGCCAACTGTGTTGAGAATGTAGGTATGCCAGCCTGGAAGCGCCGTTGAGAGTTCCAGATTGGTTGTGTTGAGCGCAGATGTGAAGGCGGTCTTGCGACGCTTGCCGTGCATGGCTACTTCGTGAGCTGCTGATGCCAGAGCAGCTGAAGCCTCTGGCTCGCTGCCTGCATTCCATGATGGTGCGATGTGTTCATACTCGACGTCGATAGGGAAATGACCCGACATGACAATGTCAACAGAATCAGGCTGACCACGGCAGACTGGTGCACGGATGAGACTGCCGTTGCGCACACCTGTGCCGGCATCTGCAGCAAATTGTACGTGTGGTTGAGGTCGAACGCTGATGCGGTAATCTTCTTGACCCTCAAGTACGACACCGGGACAGTAGTTGTCTCGAATGCGCTTGATCCTGTACAGACCTGGATACCCAGCCATGATTTCACCGTCAACATTATGCAGCGACGCGGTGTGGTCCACCTCCTCGGATGACTCGTCTTCCCTGTACGAGTAGTCGACCTGCCAAGGTCCCTGTCCACTGAGACGTACGGGGAGACGAGCTGCTTTTCCAGCAAGCACTTCGATGTGACGGCCTCCCTTGTCGACTTTGATGGGCAGGAAACCGACACTGGGCTGAACGCGTCGCACTTCGACGTTCAGATCGCGAGTTGCCAGTGACTTTTCACAGCCCTTGGCATCGCGGATCTTGACCAGACTGACCGTGACTAGTCCACCGGAAGCAGCGACTGACTTTGGAATGTCGATCTTGAGCTTGTGTGGAGACTCGGTGATTCCTTCTATAACCTTAGTCTCCACCTTTTCACCGGCTCGAACCGCGTATGTGAGATCCCATGGCCCGTTGCCGCTGAATCTGACATCAGCCTCGGCTTGCTTTCCGCTGCAACTTTGCATCACTGCCCTGTCGTCTTGTGCACGAATTGGCGCCGTGAACTCAGCGCTCGACAGAGGATGGAAGACCTGAGTGAACGAAGGGCCGTCAAGTGGAATATCATTGTAGTTCTTGTCGTGCAACTTGACAAACTTGTACGTGACTGCTCCATCAACGTCAGGTCGAAAATCAAGCTCGTCACGGGTCTGCTCGTAGATGGTTCTGACCTTACGTTCCGGATGACGGCCTTGCTTGGTGACCTCGTACTCAAGCCGGAAGGGGGGACTTCCAGTTAGGACAGACATAGCCTTGACACCGACGGGGCCAGCACAACGGTCTTCGATGCTGCTGAAGTTGATCTGAGCGGTGGGAGGAGGCACGTCAACGACCTCGCACGTCCACGGTGAGCCAACCTCACCCGTGCAGTAGGTGCCAAAGATGTCGTCGATTCGATATGTGCCGGGCTTATCGATGGTCAATGGCACCTGAGATCTGTGTGCAGGCAGAGTCAGCTGCACGGTCGATGCGGTTGCAGGACTGCGTGCCCACAGACCCTTGGATGCAGCGCTGTTATCAGGCTGGAACGAGATGTTGACATTCCAGTCGCTGTTCTGCTCGGCATCGAGCGGGGATTGCAAGCTGAGATCGATCGTCTTGCCGTTTCTCAACAATGGAAGGGGATGGCCAGGTCGACACTGTCGAGGATCGAAGGCAACGGTGCGGCGAGAGTGAACAACAACAGACTGTTGATAGACGGCGGCTGCCTGACCATCGCCCTTGATCTTCTTACGCGCCTTTTGGGCGAGCGAGAGACCTGCGTGACGGTCCGAGTGGACAGCGACTCGGTTTCCGCAAGCGTCAGTCACGCTCTCGAGGGCGTAGGTGTAGTTGCCCGGGTGCTCGAGATCAATGCTGCTGAGCGGCATGTCAACATCGACCGACTTGGCCCACGAGAAGTCCTCAGAGCCAGCATCGTTGCGACGCGATGCGGCACGTGTACGCTCACGCGCAAGAGCAAGCCTTTCAGCGGGCGACAGGAGTGCTTCTGCCTCTGGCAAGAGGAGAGGCGAGGTGTGGTGAGGTGGTGAGATGCGTGAGATCTTACGTCTGTAATCCTGTCGTGAAGAGTCTCTGTGTCGGATGGTGGAACTGGAAGGAGACAGAGGGTCGAAGACACGACGGTACTCGAGCTCGAGTGGGGCCACACCGCTGACTTGGGCGGCAAAGTCGGCTCTGTCTCCTGGACACTTGTGCTGTATTTGAAACAAATCACCGAGTCCGGTCGCAGAGTTCCCTGCAGCGATCAGCTTGGTAGAGGGACATTGCACGACGAGCGCTTCCGAGGTCGAGATACGGGCATCGTTGCGAGCTTTATCGAGGACGCGCTCAAGTCGGATGCGGCCTGGCTGGTTGATAGGCAGATGCCACAAGAGTTGCTGATTGTTGCGATTCGTCGTGAGACGTTTGGTGTTGGGCGTGTCAAGAGCGGCGGAGCGCTTGCCTGCAGACTGAGCTCTGCGTTCTGCACGAATGCGTGCGCGCTCTGCGTAAGACACACCGCGTAGTAAGGAAGCAGTGTCGTCGAGAGCATCTTCATCATCGAGCAGATCAGTTTCGCGACCGCTCTGTCTGCCTGAGCGCGTCCTTGCCGCGGCAGAGATGGCATTGAGTTCGTCGGTTTCGCGATCGGTGCTAGATGCGCCAAAGGGAATGAGGCTGTCGACGCTGACATTGTAGTAGCTGGAATGGCCCGTGACAAAGTCGGTGATCGAGTACTGAAGCAGGTCGGGCTGTGCATTGCTGAAGAGCACGGGAACAGTGACTTGAGGTGTATCGGGACCAACACAATAGCATGCACTGGATGGCGAAAGCTTTGCGGTACTGTGTGGGAGGATGTGAATGGTGTGCTGACCAAGGATGTGACTCTTTGGCTGGATGAGGTCGCGAATGCGGACGTGACCTTCATTGATGGAGAGCTGTCGGCTGAGCACGTCGGGGAAGAGACCAGCAGTGGGCAGGTTGAGACCCAAAGTGGATGTGGCGATTTGCAGGACATTTAGCAAGCCGTTGAGGATCAAGACGAGCGGATTGACGGAAGCACTGCCGACGAGAGTTGCGTCGACGAATGAAAGAACGCCAAAGATGATGAGGTAGTGGACATAGGTGAGACCAGAGGTCTTGGCTGGTTGCAGTATCGCTTTTTGACTGTCATTGCTGGATATTGTTGCCGTTCTCGAGGCCAGACGAGGATCGAGCAAGGGAATGCGGAGGCGCGACAGGACGAAGAGGACAGCAAAGTTGGTGAAAACAGCTGTCGAAAGCGAGGTGGATGGCGAGCTGCTTTGCGAAGCTATTGAGGATACTGTCGCTGACGATGAAGAGAATAGATCACGAAAGATACTTGAGTACTTCCAGGCCTGGACTAGTACCGCAATGCCGACGGCGTAGAAACGTTGTGATGGAGCATCGATTGTGGAAAAGGAGATCAGAGGCTGGACGACGTTGTGTGCCGGTGCAGGGGGAGCTGCGGATGGTGCCTGAGGCGGAGCAGGCTGCTTCCGATCCTCCGCCATCTCGATCGACTTCTACAGGTGAGCGTCGAAGGAGGTTGTCGTGTTGCGTTTAGACGATCATGGGAAGGCGTGTGATGTGAACCTCGACGCGTAATGATCAGTTGTTGTCTTCAGCTTTAACCCTCCTGAGCTGGACAGAAGAGTATCTCGGCGCCGATCCCGTCGCAAATATCGATCTTGCCTGGGGTTGATGGCTGACGATCGAAGCCTTTTCAAAGTCTGTGTGCACGACGTGGTGATTGTGATTGATGTAGAGCAATGCTGCTCCACCTCGAGAAACGTCAAACACAAAGAGCTTCTCTTTTTCATACAGAATCGCGTCCCGACTCCCGAAGAATAAAATAAAGGAACAGAAAAAAATCAGAGGAAAAAGGTGACCAAAAAATGTGAAGAGAAAAAGACAAGCCCTTTTTGCTTCCAATCGTGATTACGCAGAGCGTTCACCTGCACACCACCACCTCGCTTCGCTGCTCCATGTTCCCGCTTGAAATGTGGAGGATGGATGCGGTGAAAAAGCAGACAAGCGCCGACAAGCAATTGTTTCCGAGTCTGGCTCTCGTCGGTGGTGGTGATGTGTGTATGAGTGTCTGCAAACACATGACAATCAGAGCAGCGCTGATCGCAAAGAGTCGTCGTTTCAGCAACCTGGGCGGTTCCCATTGAGGAAGCAAGCATATGTTTGAAAGTGTGCCCCCCTTTGTCTGGAGTTACTATAAGTTATCGCTAGAGGCTACTGTACATTCACGACTGGCCCGCATATTTCCTTGATTGTGTGGCTGATTTCGAGTCTTTGGTGGCTGATAGAGCCCGCATCGTATCAGGCATGCTCGCCTCGAATGCGCAAAAAGTACAGTTCACAGCAAACTTCTTGCGATCTTTTGCAGCTGGCAGTTGGCACTCGAGCCCACTCTAGTTACTGTACAAACGAAACTCTTGCTCTGCATTTCTCTTTGTTTCCCTCTCCCTTTGGGACATGAAACAATGTCTGCACCGCCGTGATGCCCACCACCATCTTGAAATGCGATGGCGACAACAAACGACGTGGTGAGCCGAACATACTGTAAGTCTTGGGGATCAGATCGAGGCGGAAAAGGCAAGCTTGCTAAATGGAGCGGCGGAATGATCCGACAAAAAAAAAGAAGCGAGCATCGTGTGATTTCAGAGGGTGATGATGCTCTCTTTCTCTCTCTTCTCTCTTTCTTAGCGAGCGCGCCGAAAGAAAACGTCACTGACGCTGTCTATGCGGGAGTGCGCATCCTTATGCATAACTTTTAGGTGCATGGACCCTG
Source organism: Ustilago xerochloae (assembly GCA_928856705.1). Taxonomy (NCBI): domain Eukaryota; kingdom Fungi; phylum Basidiomycota; class Ustilaginomycetes; order Ustilaginales; family Ustilaginaceae; genus Ustilago; species Ustilago xerochloae. The sequence goes on from CAKMXT010000010.1 coordinate 367,703, forward strand.
ACTCGCTATCTTTCTCCAAGGAAACGGCTCTAAAGAGTCACACACTCACACTTCAAGAAGCGATACCGGTTGTCGGCTTGGACCCGACGCAATCACGCTCACACACTTGGATGCTCTTCGTCGAAGTCGCAGTCACAGTCACAGTCACAAACACATTCAGGAAGCGCAAATTTGCGGCAGAGGATGTAATTTGGAGAAGGATATGTATCATAATGTGTAAGGCCGGTTGAGGTGTGTATTGCGTTGCTCTTTCTTTGTCTTGGCCGGCGTTGCGTTGAACTGCCCTCCCACTTCTTTGCCTTTGGTGTGTGTGTGTGTGTGTGTGTGCATGCCTTGTCTTCGGCTGGTCCGTCTGTCCCGTTTCAAGCGCCTCAATTTCACCTTGTGACTTGATACAGTATCACCAGACCCTGTCATTCTCTCTCACTCTCTCTCTTCCCTCTCTAAGCTTTGTCTCTTGTTGGTGGGAGCCGAATGTGACTGACTGTAACACTTTGGGGACTGCGCTTCCGTGGCTGCCTTTCTCCCTCCCTTATCCAAGACGACCTGACGCTCCTATCTTGCTAAGCCTCAACCTGCTCGTCTACTTTACATCTTGCCTTGTCAGTCGACCACCACCATCGCATGTGTGCCCCACTCTCCTGTCCTAAGCTCGACTCAACAGATTGATTTCCCTCGTTCAGCATCTAAACCGTACTACAGTAGCAGAGACCCCATACTCGATAGAACAATCCTTCACCTGATCCTCGCCCGTTCCTCGCGGCTACCTCAGCTTCATAAACTGGAAGGGCGTCCAGCCCAGTATCAAGCAACACCTTCTGTACTGGCAGAGCAGCTGGCTCGAAGCTATAGGGCCGATTGCACACTCAAGAGGCCGCCATACATTTCTCTACTGCGAGCATGGAGCCACTTTCACTCTTTGACGGTCTCGCGCCAGCCCACAGGGAGAGGACAGTCATGACCGCTACGGACCTCTCCCGGTCTTCCTCTGCCTCTTATCGTGCGTTTGTAGACAAGGGCAAGGCTCGAGCACAAGACGGCTGTACGGGCACTTCAAATACTCACGAGTTCTCGGCTGGTGAGTCGAGTGCAGCCGGCAGCAGCTCTGCACGCTATCGCTCTCACGGATCATCCGGTCAAATGGACTCTAAAGGAAAGGCAAAGCAGCAGTTCTTAGATCCCGATCAGCGTCTTGGCAGCCACACATACGAGATGGCGGCTGCACCGAGCTCCGGTCCCACTCTTCGATCTCGAAGATTTCTGAACGATGCCAGTTCTTCTCAAGACCACACGTATGAGACCACAGCTGCTCCGGTGACAGCGCAACACGATGATGCTTCCCTCAAACGTTCCATTCGTCACCTCGGCTCATCACCCTTAAGCTCCCCTAGCCAGCGGATCGCATCGCTACCGAGCATGGAGCTCCCTTCAGGATTCTCTGAGCACCATGCGCTTCTTCCAGCCTGCGAAGCCTCTTCAAGCGATTCTCTGCGTCCTTCGTCTAGCGCAATAACCCCTCGGCCAAACACTACGAACAAGAAGAGACGCTCAAACCGTCTTAATCTGAATGACGACGATGACAGAAGTAGCATCACCAGCAGCAACAGCAATTCTTCCCTCCGGCTGCCGCCTCACGACCGTCTCGCGCGGCCAGCATCGAGTGCAGAAGAGCCTTCAGTGACTTCCAGTGTCGCCGACGATAGCGCACTCCTTCGTCCAAGCACTTTCAATCCAGATCGAATCGCTCCTTCCAGGTTTCAGGCCCGCCGGACCTCGCTACTCGTCAACAGCAGCACTAGTGGCACCCGCCCTCTTGGTGAAAACAGCACAATTTGTGTTTCTCCAGAGCCTATCGATGCAAGTTCACCCACAAGCAATCTGAGGCCTGAGCAGCAATTAGAGAGGCGTCGAGCTCTATTCCTCGATAACGCAAGACCACGTCCATCTGGTGGAGCTATTCGCCGACGCAGAGGCTTCTACATCCGAGACACCGATTCTCTCCGCTCTGAAGAACTCAACGAATCACTCGCTTCCCCGACTCAGCACGACAGCTCAGCACCTGATTCATTCATGTCCGACTTTGCAAGAGCCGTGGACCTCAGGCTTGGCGCTCGTTTCGACACTACGCAAAATAGCCCTTCCTCCTTGAGCGAGCCTTTCTCGAACCGGTCTGACATTTCCGAGCCATCCTCCTTAGCCTCCTTAGCCCCCGCAGCTGTCCCGCCACGTCATGCTCCACAGCTACCATATGTACGAGCTGCTTCGCCGCTCACTATTCCGTTCACACCGATCGAGCACAACGTTGCAAGTGATCAAAGCGCTGCACGCGCCATGACTGCGAGCCAACTTCGCAGGCGCGCTCCTGCTCCGGCTCGCGAGAGACCCGGACAGGATCATCTGCGAACTCACAGTGCTCTCTCATCTAGCGGGTCAACATATGTACCCTTTGCACGAGCACCACCGGGCGTCTATGATTCCGACGAGTTCAGAGAAGCTGCCAGGTCAGCTCAGCTCCACCGGAGCCAGCCTTTCATTTCTCGCAGGGACGATGATTCAGGACGAGAGGCGATGCGGTATCTTCGCAACCGCCAGCACGCCGCTAACGGTGCTCTTGCCTCGCCAACTTCTTACAGCTTCGATCCAGACCAGTCTTTTGACCGTAGGACTGGCACGGATGGCTTCCAAGCACGGCGTCATGGGGACGCTGACGTAAGGCAAGCTGCGCCATCTCAACCACCGTCGGAGGTGCAGGCTGACCGCTTCATGCGACGCACCTTTAGGTTGAGGCCTCAAGAGGATACGCAGATCAGAAGCGCTCCGGCAGCTGGGAGACCGCAACAAGCTGCCTCTCAGCATGAGTCCCCCTCAGCTGCAGAAGACTGGCAAGGTCCCCGCAACTTTCTCCCCTGGAGAAGATCTCGCTTTGGTCCTCGTAGTCTTGCTCACTACACGGATCGAGATGCACCTTCCCCCGCTACCGCCGGATCAGCAGCTTCTCGGCCGCGCTTCGAGCCGTTTGCTGAGCCTACATCTTCGAACCCAAGGCATCCAAACGGCTTGTCTGGAGCAAGACCTCCTCTGTCAGGCGCACTTCGCCACGATCGGAACGAGAATGAATCAGCTCTCGAATATCTTGGTCGCCTCATGAGCCACGACAGCATGCTCGACGAGTGGATGGCGGGTGATGTCCACGGTCCACTTCTACGCATGGCAATCGAATCTGAAGTCATGGCCTCCAATCCTCATTTGCGTCACCTCGGTTACGCTCCCGCTTCCACCTCGACGATGCTTGGTCATGGACAACATCTAGCTTTCGACGCACGCAACTTTATTGCCGATGAAGACTGGGCCGAGCTCAATTCATACGAAGGTTTGATGCAGCTCAGTGAGAGACTAGGTGCTGCCGAGGTATGTGTGCCGCAAAGTCTCATTGACACACTTCCAACTTGCGAATACGGAAAGTGGGATGGAGGTTCATGCAGGCAGCGCGATCTGAGTGCTACTCCTCCGCTGATAGGAAAAGGCAAAGGCAAGCAGAAGGTAGTACCGCCAGGATTGGTCAGGGACACCATGTGTCCAATCTGTCGAGAGGATTACCTGGATCCAGATATACTCATGAGCATCAACAAGTGCCATCATGCTTTCCATGCCGATTGTATCAAGACATGGTTTAAGACGGCTAAAACTTGTCCTCTGTGTCGAGCCGACGCATTTGACGAGATCAGTTTGCCGGCGCTTTCATTCCAGTCGTCAGGAGCCACGAGACCGACGTCGACTGCGTCTTCTGCGGGCATTGCTTCATCGTGGAGTCTCAACTTCTGATCTTGACACATCCGCCTATTTCTGGACTCAAACTTTTGGTAAGAGTATGGTCACACGACAATAGTAAGTAAGCATAGCGTGATTGAAACAGTCTTCACTCGCAATGCAGTTCAATCTAATTCTATCTTTGTGTTTCTTGTATTATATGCAAACAAAGACATGAGCGATTTACTGCCAGCTGTCGACAGTCTTCTTGAAATCCTCAAATGTCTGACTTTCGATTCCAAGTTCCTCCCATCTAGTCTTTGCACCATCATTTTCATCCAATGGCTTACCCTGTAACTCGCCCAACAAAGCTACGAAGAGCTGCTTGGTTTTTTCGTCCATTGCGTTTCTGAAGCTGTCCGAGTTTGATGATGGAAGCTTAGCGGTGAAAGTGAGAATTGCAGTTGTGGCTTTCTCTGCAAAATCGAGGTCTGATCTTGGGTCTGCGTCACCGTCTGGGCCTGATGGGGGTGGGATGAAATCTGATGATAGAGCTGGGTGAGAAGGAGGTAGGAGGGATGAGATTAAGGTTGAAAGTGTTCCGGAAGATAGGAGGGCATGGGGGACATTTGGATGAGGGATTGAGGTTAATTGGGTTGCGGGGGCGGTTTCGAGTGGTGCTGCTGGTGCTGCGCCTGGTCCTACGGGGGCTGGACGGGAGGATGCAACTGGTGCGATTGCTGTTGCGCTACTTGTGGGAGTGTTTGCGGTGTGGTTTGAAGGGAGAGAATCGAAAGAGTTGGGGTCTTGGAAAAGAAGTGCGTTGATAAGAAAGGCTGTCTTTCTTCGCAATCCGATGTTAGGGTCGATAAGGGCAGATCGAAGAACTTTCCATCCATCGATCTTATCAAATTGATCCATAGCTGCTGGGTTATGTTTCAACAATCCGCTTAAAGCATACATTGCTTTTGCCCTGACTTCCTCCTTTTCGCTCTGCAACAGGTCCACTAGTGCTCCTACTGGTTGAAATCCTAGAACTGCCATCTGAGCTTTATCGTTGTTCTGAACAGCTGTTCCTAGAATCCAGGCTGCCGCTGTCTGAATCTCAGCTTCGCTAGCTGAGAGAAGGGAGATGATAGGTTGCCACATCTTCATAGACGTGATGTTGTTGGCATTATCGATTTGCTCAATGAGCATTTCGAAATTGTCTAGAGCTGTGCAACGATCTTCGACTGTGCGAGTGGTGTCAACAGCGACAGAAAGTTCTTCGCGCATCATTTGAGCTTCGGGCTTTCCCATAATGGCATCGTATAGGTGAGGGTCAGCGAGGTCGGGACGACGTCCCGCTTCAATGTCTGCTGAGATCTGTTCGACAGTAGGACCGGATGTGACGGCAGTGGAGGAGGATGCGGAGTTCGCGAGACCCCACTTGAGGAGCTCTTGAGCATTTTTGTCGTTTGACATGATTGCGAGTGATGACGGAGCACTGGACGGGAAAGGGTTTGATGGTAAGACGGATGGAGGTCGAGTCGAGGCTGAAGTCTTATATTATCATTGAGCGAGAGTGGCTTGCAATGGGGCGAAGGCTGTTGAATGCCGTGGAATTCTTGCCACTTTTTTACGCTGGCTCAGCATATGAAATTTCAACCGTTTCTCGGGTTTCGGTGAGCGTATCGGGTGTGGAGGCTATTCAATCGGGAGTGGCTCTCTTCTTCGCAGATTCTTCAGGGTCCAACCTTCATCTTCGCAACACAATCATTTCAAAGCTCCTGGTCCTCCTCACCTCCGCCCTCTTCAAGCGACGACCGCTAACCCACAGAGCCCTGCAACATGGTCGCAAGGGCGCCAAAGCCTCTCATGGGGCCAGCGAGGGACTATCTCACCAGGCTCGAAAAACGCTGGTCCGGCTCTCTTCCACTCACCATGCTTGCTCAACCACTTCGAAAATGCTTTGTCTCACAGAAGGTCCTTCCTACTTCCCTCCTACTCCAGCTGAAAGCCGTGACCCTTCCCCCGACCCAACCTGAATCAACATTAACACCAGCATCGGCAGCTCGTATCTTGGGACAGACTCCCACAGCAAGTGGAAACAGGATTCTCATGTTACCGGATCAGGTCCTACATCCTAAATACGTCCCCAAAAGAACGGGTAAAGGCTTTTGGGTCACCCTTGATCCTCGAACATACGCACAACTGGAAAGAAGGCCGATTTATAAGTATCTCAATCCGAGAGCAGGTCTGGCGAAGGGTATGGGAGAGCTAGTATGGAGACAGCTAGGTGAGAGGGTGGTGCAAGAGGTAGAGTTGTTAAGTGAAAGGTTTGAAGGAAGAAAGAGGCTAGATCTGGTCAGTGTGGGGGACTTGGTAGAGAATGAGAATGTGTCTTTCTCGATACGGATGGGCGGTGGAGATGGGGAGGGAACATTGGGAACACATCCTGTGTTTGTGCCAAGGTTCGCTGATGAGAAGCAGCAAGAGCGATTCGGGGAGTTGGTACAAAGGCTTGTACGGACACAGAGCAAGACGGAGGGGCTGAAAGCAACGGAAGACGGAGAGCAGATTTACAATGTCAAACAGTCTCCGGTGACAGTGCCGCTCGGTATTGCACTGTATAGGCTACATTTGTGGTCATCTCAGGCATCGTTGTCGTCAGAGTTCGAGCCTTTAAAGACCGAGCCCTCACGGCAGAAGCAATCAGAAAACTAGTCACAGAATTTGTTAAGACTCTGCGTGTTAGTGTGGGCCTCGTGAGCACCAAATCTGAGCAGAATTTGTATGCACAGTTGCATTCAAGGCTGAAAGTCTTACTCTGTTCTTGCACAGGTCGGGTTTGGTAGACAGACAAAGGAAAGTCGATTGTACAAAGCCGAAGCAGGTCGGCAATCCTGATATTTTCGTGTCGGTGCGATGAATTACATTTGGCTGCTGTCTGTGCATCTACTCAATGTTGTGCTGCTCGATAACATCGTCGATCTTCAATACAGCTCTGACCAACTGTGTCGCCAACAACAATTGCTGCCTCTTACTAACCAAAGGATCGAACACTCTGCAGTTCTTCATATCGTTGTCACCTGCACCCATGCAGTCAATGCCCAACTTAGGGTTCTTCTCGGTGACTTGTCTCGACTTGACCTCGGCAAGAGTCTCGATAGGCGAGTATCCCGAGTTTTCGGCCAAGGCGAGTGGGATGGCATCAAGTGCAGATGCGAATGCGCGCATTGCGTACTGCTCCAATGATGCGATCTCGTCTGCTGCTTTGCTAATGGCCACAGAGGCACAGATTTCGGCTGCTCCGCCACCGTATACGACACGGTTGTCCACAACAAGATTGCGAACGACGCAAATGGCATCGTGTAGAGCACGCTTGGCCTCGTCGATGATCATCTTGTTGGACCCTCTGACGAAGACGGTCACTGCGCGAGTGTTGGCGCACTCCTCGATGATTAGCATCCTATCGCGGGTTGTGCCGAACCCGACTTCGCGAACGATTCCTGCAGTACCCAACTTCTCCGGTGAAAGATCTTCGAATCGTGGAACGATCCTGCCATTAGTGGCAATGGCAATCAACTCCAACTCGGGACCACCAACCCATCGAACAGCAGGCAACTCGTGTTGAAGCAACAAGTGGTTGGCTTCGTCATCGAAACCCCATTGACACACGACGAGGTTTGCACCGCAATCCTTGACGCGCTTGATCATTTCCTCGAACTTCTGCTTTTCGTAGTCCTGGAGTTTACGGTATTCTTCGACGGAGGTGATGTCGAGCTTGTGCTTGGTCTTGGGACGAGGAGGCTCGAATGGACATGTGAGGATTGCGATCTTAGCGTCTTTGACAACGCGAGGCATCTGTGGGTGAGACATGTCTTTGTCGATAACAACACCTTGGACGAGCTGTGTGTCTTCCAGACCACCACCAACTTTACCGTCTACCTTGATTAACTCAAAGTCAACATCGCGACGCTGCAAATCAGCAACGGATAGGACCGAGTCGACAGCGATCTTTGCAAATTTGTCGGATGCTTTTGAAACAATCTTGGAACCGAGGCATGTCTTGGCGACCTTCATGAGCTCGGTGATGTTGTCACGGTCGAATTCCACAACGTCTGCTACCTTTTCAAGCTCTTGAACGGCAAGGTTGCATGCACGTTCGAAACCGTCGGCGATCCGGATGGGGTGGATACCTCGGTCAAGAAGTGCTTCGGACTGTTCCAACAGTGCACCTGCGAGGACGACGACGCCGGTAGTGCCGTCACCGATTTCGTCGTCTTGAGACTTGCTGAGCTCGACGAGAAGTTTGGCGACCTGGTGGTCGAGCTCCATGTTGTTCATGATGGTAGCACCATCGTTTGTGACTTGAATGTCACCATCGGGACTGATGAGGATCTTGTCGAGACCTCGTGGGCCAAGCGAGGTTTTGAGGATGTTGGCGACGGTCTTTGCTGCAGAGATGTGGTTCTTGATAGCTTGGATACCGTTGGCACGGGTCTTTTTGCCTTGCTCGCGGACGACGATGAAGGGTCGACCGTACTCGTCCTGAGCATATGCGATCTGTGGTTCCGCCATGATTGTGTTGTATTCGTGATTGCGCACTGCTGTTCGACCGGCGAAGAGGGCGAAAGGCAAGTACAGATGGTGAGGGGATGGTGTCAGGAAGCGACCGAAAGCTGAGCTGTGCGGGTATTGGCAGTTCTTCTCGTTGAAATGCGCACTCACAGCTTTAGAGAGAGAGCTTTCTTTCGCTCGAGAAGGAAAGTCTGCAACTGACACTCAGCCTTCTGTGCTTCTTTGAAAGTGACAGACGCGCGCTTCCACTTGACTCTGCGAAAAAGTGTTGCTCGAGCGCGCCTCTTCTTCTGCGGTCTTCCACCAAGATTTGGATTGTTAGACCCCGAATTTTTTATGTTCGCAGGACCAAGAAAAGTATTCGGTGACATAAGCATGACAAACAGCATCCTCGACGCTAGGCATAAAATCCTCTTTCAACAGTTCACAAACATTGTGTCGTGCCAAGACCGGCATATACAGAGGATCTCACAAATCTTCGAGCTCAACCGGTCTCATATCTTTGACACCTCTGGCCGTGCATCAGCGATGTCAGAGAGAGCAAGGCGTACAGTAGATGGCATATGCACCGTTGATCCATCGGCTATTCGAGACCCGGCGTTACGCGCGAAGTTCAGTAGTGAAACGCGAGTCTCAAGTTTGGAATTGGAATTCAGGGTCAGCTAGCGTTGGCCCTGCTCTCTTCTGGTTTTGTTTGCTTGCAGAGCTCAAGATCGACAGTGCATCTACAGCGATCAACGTCATCTGTGAACACTAAGGCTGGCTTGGCTTTGTCGTGGTGCTTCGGCTGCTTCGGTGCAGCTAGCAAAGCAATGCAATTGAATCAAGAGCCAGAAGGGGCGAACTAGAATCGGACTCTTTTGTACCCGCAATCGGGGTCTTCGCCGAGATGAATGCAACCACTGTAACCATATCTCCCAACATCGATCCGAACCCAAAATTTGACGCATCTGATCATGTTTGGTGTGTTTCTTTGGAAGCGAGATTGGAGAGAGCAACACGTCAGTCTCGGCAAGCGAGCAAACAAGCGTGAGCGCGTGCCTGTCTTTTCTGTTATTTTTTTTCGGTTTGGGTCAATCGTCCGATCGGTATTACCAGTTCAGTCATTTGCAGCCCCGACATGATCACACCAAATACATAACATGGACTCGCCGGTGTACTCTGGATAAGGCTTGTACTCAAGCTTGATGGCTGCGGTAGGCTGCAATGAAAGTGTGGAATAGCTTTGTTTTGCGAGAACAAAGTCTTGCTCACGTCGATCGGACACGGCACGCGTTGCATCCGACAGCGAGACTTCCGAATGCTTTTTAATCTTACAGTTTCAAGCTCGAGCTCAAGGAACTGGTGACAGGCCGATGCCAGAGAGAAGATGATCATACTGTCTTGGACAAACGATACAGTTTGAACAGCAAGAGAGCGAATCGCGAGAAGAGTGCTTACATTCCAAACATGGCGTTTATCGTTTCGCCGTGCGCTTTGATTTGCCTCGCTCGTTCTTACTCGGCATTTTTTTTCCCACGGCCCTCACCTGTTGCTTACTCTGTCTCCTTTTCCAGACAGAGACAGATTCTCAAGCTGCTGCTGCTGCTGCGAGGGTCCAACGAACCCTTTCGGCATCCGATGACTGTCCCTGTGTGGCACACACGTTTGTTCATGCAATAGCAAAACGCGAATTTCATTTGGCTTTTGGCTTTGATTCGCTCGGTCGTGTTGGACAACGCAAAAGTTGCATCGGCGTGTGCTGCTTCTGCTTCTGCTTCTGTTTTGTGTGGGTTTGCGTGTGTTGGTCTGGTCTGTGTTGCGTCACTTGCACCAAACTCAGAAGAGAAGCAACGGAAGATCCGATCCGATCCTCGTCGTGCCTAATCCAGTTCTATCCCAATCTGGTCTACCTCTTGATCCTTTCCTTCTCACCATCATCATCCATTCGGTGCCCGCCCTCCCCTTGCTTGCAAGCGCAAATCCCCATACAAGATGGTATCGAGCGTGATCTACGACGCCGTCGTGGCGGCCATTCCACATGACATCAAGGCCAAGACCCCCGTCCATCTCCTCGCATGGATTCCTGGCAAGTCGCCCATCTCGACTGTCCCATCCTTGGTGGCTGCCGTCATCACCTACCTCGCTGTCATCTTTGGTGGACGCGAGCTCATGAAGAACCGCGCCCCTTTCACCACCAGCATCAAGCTCCCCTTCTTGCTTCACAACTTGGCTCTTACCTTCGGTTCCGGTCTCTTGCTTGCTCTTATGCTCGAAGAAGTCATTCCTATCGTCCGACGAAACGGTATCTTCTACGGTATCTGCGGTGAAGGTGCTTGGACCATGAAGCTCGAAACCTACTACATGATCAACTACTACTTCAAGTATTGGGAGCTCATTGACACAGTCTTCCTCGTCCTCAAGAAGAAGCCCCTTGCTTTCCTCCACGTCTACCACCATTCTGCTACCGCTGTTCTCTGCTTCTCTCAGCTTCACGGCAAGACTTCTGTCTCTTGGGTCGTTATCTGCCTCAATCTTGCAGTGCATGTCTTGATGTACTTCTACTACGCCTTGACTTCCCTCAAGATCCCTTGCCCTTGGAAGAAATCGGTTACAACCGCCCAGATTACACAGTTCGTCATCGACCTGTTCGTGGTTTACTACGCCTCCTGGAATCACGTCGCTGCAACGTACGCTCCAAGCTTACCTCACACAGGCTCTTGTGCAGGCAAGGAACACGCCGCCATCTCTGGAGTGGTATGCCTGACCAGCTACTTGTTCCTCTTCATTGCCTTCTACCAGAAGACATATGCTAAGGACAAGGCGAGGAAGCTCGCTGCTAAGCAGAACGGCAAGCCCAATGGAAAGGCTGTCAACGGAAAAGCCAAGTAAGCCGGTGGCAAGACGAGACGGTTCTGCACATGTGGCTAGCTCGCGACTCTAAGCGGGCACGTTTGCAAGACTCTTCTCAGTACAGATGCAACTCTCAGTGTTTATCTGTCCAGTCCAACCCGATTCTGGCTCAACAGCCCCACGAACATTCAATCCTAATCACATGCAGAGTGAACGACCCAACACATCGTGCACGCAATCGTTCATCCGTCCATACACAATCTGTAAATAGCCCCTTGGTGCTACACCAATCCCACACTCATTTTGCCCCAAATCTGGTCTCTTCTCAGCTTTCGACGGGTGTTCCTGTCGTTGCTTGCAGTCGAGACCACTTTTCTCTATTATCGTGCTCCATTTTCTCAGGGGACGAGACTCAGTAATCATGCTACAATAGTAAAATAGCCTACAAAGCTTCCTCTCTCGGATAAAAGACCAGGCTGTGGATCGTTTTGCACGAAGCATACTGCGTGAGAAAGAATGTAACGTAATCTCAGTAGATCCGACGCATCGGTAGATCCGACGCGAATTGAAAATTCCGAGACCCACCATTTTGATGTCTGTGCCCTGCATGATCACCCCGGCGTGTGTTTGTTCCTTGCATGAGACCCACCATCCCCGCATTTCATAGGCACCGTTACCATCGTCTCTACCATATTTCCGGTCCATACTCGCAATGTAACACCGTTGTACCGGATTCCGGGCCGTCAGCATGCCTCGCCGTTCTCTTTCCAAACGCTCCATGACCTCCCGAGCGGCAGCAGCCACCCAGCGAGCCCAGCAAGAAGCTCGCTTGCAGCTTGCCGCTGCTGAACTCGACAACCAACAGCACGACAGCATACGCAAAGCAGCCGCAGCACACAACGTTCCAGAAGCCACGCTACGCCACCGACTGTCTGGGCGCCCAAGCAAACAAGGCGCCAACGAATCTCAACAGGCGCTTTCTTTGACAGCCAAGACAGCGCTTCTCGAACACATCCAGCGTTGTGCCTGCAGCAGCTTTCCTCTGACGCCAGCGCTCATCCGGGACTACGCCAATGCTCTCACTTGTCCTGCCTCCGGCACCACTCAGCCCGCCAAAGTCAGCCACAGTTGGCTGCAGGCGTTCCTTCTCCGCCACCCAACAATCCGGTCGCATTGGTCACATTGTCTTGACAACGCTCGTCTGACCGGTGCCAACGAGGCCTCAATTCGACAATGGTTCGATCAGCTCAGCACAATCATGCGTGAGTATGGCCTAGCATCCACCAACGTGTACAACATGGACGAAACTGGGTTCCAGTGTGGCGTTGGTGGTAGCGAGCGAGTCGTTGTACCTTCTGGCAACCCAGCAGCTCGGTTCAAGGCTCAGCCGGGCAGTCAAGAATGGGCGACAGTGATCAAATGCATTGGCAGTGGCGGTCAGGTACTATCGCCGCTTGTCATCACCAAAGGCCGCACACATACCGTCGGAGAACAGCGGCGTATGGACGGCATTCCAGCAACGTGGCACTTTGCAAAGTCTTCCAACGGCTGGACCAGCAACGAGATCGCCGTCCAATGGCTCGAAAACATCTTCGACATCGAGACAAAGCCGTCTTCGTCATCATCATATTGCTTGCTCATCATCGATGGCCATCAATTGCATATCAGCTCCGAGTTCTGTGACGCCCTGTGGTCTCGGCGTATCATTCCGTTCCTGCTCCCGCCACACACCACGCATATCATGCAGCCGTTGGACGTTGCAATCTTCGGTCCATTGACTGGCCGATACCGACGCCTGGTCAATGACGCTGCTCAGCACGTGGACACAATCGATAAGGCACTATTTGCAAGCTTCTACGCCCAGGCACGCAGCGAGGTGTTGACGCAGTCCAGAGCCCGGAACGCCTTCTCTGACTGCGGAATATCACTTGATCCGAGTCCAGAGAGGGTCCTGGCCCGGCTCGCTGGTAGAGTAGTCGATCCCCCACGTGAGCAATTGCCGCTGCAAGAGATCGCTGTTCCTGCATCGGATGCAGCGATGAACGCCACACTTGACGCTTTCCGGACCAAGCCAGATCCTCGGGGCGCTCGACAACTCAAGAAGGCGATCCTCAAGGCAAACGAACAAGCTCACGCAACGATTGCCGTCTTGGAGGCCGAGAATTCGGTACTTCGCATTGCAGAGGATCGCAGCAAGAAGACAGCGAAGAGAGTGAAGCGAAGAGTTGCAAAGGGTGATCAGAGGGTGTTGTTGAGGGACGTCATGATCACCCGGGAGCATGCAGAGCGGGAATTGGTTACAAAAGGACAAGCGAAGGAATCAAATGCGAGGGGCAAAGGCCGGCAGCAGGAGGAGGAGGTGGTACTACCACCACAGGCTGCGGTCTCTGATGGCGACAAAGCATTAGAAGATGGCGGCGAAGGTGCTTTGGTGTTGTCAACAACACCGCCTCCCATTGCCATGCAAAGTTCCGAGGAAGAGATCGACAATGTTGAGCCTCTCGACACCATCGAAGACGTCGACCCTGATCCATTCGGTTTCTTTGCAAACCTTCCCGCTCCTGGTCCCTCACGCATCAGGCATCGTTATGGTTGTGGTCATCATGTAGCGTAGCTTCTCACAATCACAGTAATGTAAGGTTCGTCTCACGAGTGTCACAAACAGCGCTTGTTGCGATCAGTCGAAAGTACTACCATCAAATAAAATTTCACATATCGACACGCGTCGGATCTACTGATGCGTCGGAACTACTGAGATTACGTTAAATGTGAAACGATGCGGTTGTGCAAGTTGCAGAAGCGAGAGCATTCAACGATCGCTCTAACTGAAAGATGAGGATCAGTCTGACCTCTGATTCGAGATCATCGGTACACAAGATCCGCTGGCTCATGAACACACTCTCACAAGACGGCAAACACACGATGCGTGTGTGGATTGAACAATGGGAATTGCCAGACACAGAACAATAAATGCATAGATGATATACTCCTTTTCGTTTTCTTTCTTCTTCTTCTTCTCCTTCTTTCTTCTGCTAGTCTTACAAAAAGTAATCTGGAACTCTCCTCGACACCAGCGGTTCACCTGCCCTTGGAGCTGGATCGAACTGCAAGAAGGTATATTTCAAGTTCTCGTCAATCTCCATAATAGCTGCCTGGTTACCGCATCTGTAACAGTAGTTTGGTGCACTGAAAATGGTGACAACATTCCTTTCTTGCGACCAGTTGAAACCGTCCATAACCAATTGATGTGCACGTGCAACCAAAGTAAGACCGTTGTTGTGATTGAAAGCTTCCGAGATATCTTGACCGAAGGTGTAACCTGCTCCTCTTGGCGAGATTCCCCATCCACATCGGTCGTCTGGGTCAGACCAGAGCAGATCGCACATAGGACCTTCGTGAGGCACTTCTTGGATTCGGTCGATGGATCGAATGTGGTCAAGAGTGTCAATCGAAGGAGAGAGACCACCGTGAAGACAGAAAATCTGATCGTCGATCAATGCGGTCAATGGCAAGTAGTCGAAGAGATCGGTAAAGTATTTCCAGACGTTGGCGTTACCGTATTTTCGGAGACACTCGTCGTAGAAGCCGTATACTTGAGTAATTTGTCGAGATTCGTGGTTACCACGGAGAATGGTGACACGATCACGATATCGCACTTTGAGGGCTACAAGGAGAGTGACGGTCTCAACGGAGTAATATCCTCGGTCAACATAGTCGCCCATGAAGAGGTAATTGGTGTCTGGCGAGTTACCACCGATGCGGAAGAGTTCTGACAAGTCGTGGAATTGACCGTGAATGTCACCGCAGACAGTGACGGGGCAGCGAACAGGTTGAACGTTGGATTCACCGAGAAGGATCTCTCGTGCTTTGTCACAGAGACGCTTGATATCGTTTTCAGAAAGTTGCTTGCACTCGCTGAGATGCGCAATCCACGCATCTTGTTCGGTGATGTCGACCATGATGCCGTTGTGAGTCGTCTAGGATATGCTGAGCAGAACACGAAGAAAGGTAATTGAAGCTGTACGAGCGGCGAAGAAGTCGAGAAAGTAGATTCGGAGAGTATACAGAGTAGTTCGGCGCTACCTGGATGAGGGTATAGTTGCACGGATGCGATAGTGTCGATGAGCACTGCACGAGTCAAAGCAGTGTTTTGCAAGAAGAATCTTCAGAACGAGCTCTATGCGGACGGAACAGATAAGAGTGGGTGGTTGCTGCTTCGAGATCGTGATGTCAATGGCGTGCAATTGGTTTTTGTGAGAGAGTTTTGGTTGGACGGATGCGTAGAGTACACGACACCAGACGGTGCGGAGGAAGTGTTGAAGCGTAGAGAGGTGGTGATGATGGTGTCAAGCCAAAAGAAGCGTTTGACGATAGCGAATGGCAATCGCGAGCACGGATATGGCGTTAGATTTCAAGGCAGCGAGCCAAGAGTATGAATCGAAATTGGCAACAACAGACGGTCAGTCAGTCAGTCAGTCAGTTAGTTCAGTCAGAATTGCCAGCCACTGCCGTCAGTCAAAGGGGAAAATACGAGACAAAAGGCGCTCAGCTGTTGCTTTTGCTGCTTTTGCTGCTTCTGCTGCTGCTCAGTCGCAAAAGAAGACGCTGCACGTCCTCTCTCTCGATTCACAGCCGCGTCAAGCCAACACCTTTCTCTCGCACTTTGATTTGTATTCTTCCTCTTGCAGAGACATTACAAATTCGAGCAAGCCAGCCTTCAAAAATGCTCCAAAATCCGGAATTTTGAATACAAAAATACCCCGATTCGAGCTCCCTCCAGACTGTGAGACGCGCCTTGCACGAGAAGAGAGAACGGCAGCAGCAGCGCGCGGGCCAATTGAATCAATCGATCACGCTCACGCTGCTCTGCTGCTGCTGTTGCTACTCTCTGCCTCCGTGAGCAAGTCAAGATTATTGGATTTTCTTCGTCGACAAAGACAAACGTAAACTAACATTCGTAAAATTGGAAATTCCTCGAATTGAGCTCTCACCGCCTCCATTCAATATCATCGCATCGCACTTGCAATTGACACTTTCGTCCCAATTCTTCTTGATCTTCACCTCCTATCACCCTCTATTCCGCACATCTTCAATCATGTCTCTTCTACGAACAGCCGTAGCAGGCGCTTCTCGCTCCAGCGCAGCTGCGCTTCGTACCACCTCTGCGGCTCCTCTTCGATACCTCTCCACCTCGACAATCAGGGCAGCAGCCCAAGATTCCAAGGACCCTCAGCTTGGCGACTACCCTGACCTTCCCTATATCAGCAACCAGCAGCGCAAATACTCGCCCAAGTGGTGGGACCCACAAGAGAAGCAGAACTTTGGCGAAGCTGTAAGTTCCTCACAGCCTTTTCAGCTGTTTATCAGAATAACGTAGCTGACACATCTGTTCTGCCTTTGCATCAATCCACAGCCTCACGAGCAAGCTGATGTTCTCTCGGTATGGGCACCTGATGTCCACGCTGTTCCTGCATCGTCTGCACTCCGACAGTTCCTTGTTGCGATCGGTGTCGTAGTTCTTTTCGGTTCAACAGTCTACGCTGCTACTCCCGACAAGCCTGCACTTCCAAGGGTATGTTTCGAATACCCACCTTCGACAGCTATGTTTCCAACATCTCGACTGACACGCCATCTTGCATCGTCTTGCTTACGTTTCAGACCTACCCCCGTGATGGCCTTGCTACTGAGCTCGGAGGCGAGCAGGTGGCTGCCCCTAAGGAAGGCTCCTTCAGCGCTGATGCAGAAGACGAGGAGGATGACGAGTAATTTGTCCAACACACATATGGTAGCCGCGTTCTGCAATCTACTACATTCTCGCGATCAATCTTGATGTGCAGACGCTCTTCCACCCACGAATGCTTTCACACAAGGACTCACGTTAGATCGATGAAAGGCTTGCATTTCAGGACGCATTCATGACTTGCTGCACCATCTTGATTAAGGTCCCAACCATTCCAGGCAACACGCTATGCACACCCGGCTCCATCTCTGTCGTTGCTTCAACCTTGAGCATGCCGTTGCAGCTCCTTGACGCCTCTCTCCCGGCCTTTGCGATTCCCATTGATACAGCCTCGATGTCAGCACCAGAAAAGTATCGATCCGATGAACCACACTGTTGATGGCTCCAGATCACATATCTGCCATCCTTCAGCTCGTTCACGCTCTCACCTTGGGCCACTACTGACGATGCTTCAGGGTTGGCAATGCTGAAAGTGCACCAGCCAGGTTCAGGGAACGGTGTTTCAAAAGAGAACGTTGTTCCTGCCCAGGCCAGGAAGCGTGCTGGCAATGGAAGTGGCGATCCAATCAACTCTCGCCCCTTCACTCTCACTCCTGGAGAAGAAAGGAGCTGGAGACCGCGCAGAAGGTAGCTGTTGATGAGAATCGCGCCTTGGCTGAACCCTACCGAGACGATTCTTGAGCACGGGATGCCAATGTGGTTCAGAGCTTCGATCTCGCTCTTGAGCTTGACGAGACTACTGTGCACGTAAGGAGCCTGGAAGTCTAACTCGACTTGACTTTTCGCTGTGATCTCCATTTCTGTCTCGTCAGCATGGTACTCTTTCACATGGTGAGAGCAGTGCTACTTACGTGTATGAGTACCAAACCAGATTCCGTCCATCGCTTCGAGTGCTCTGAGGGTAATACGAACTCCATTCGACTCGGACTGAACGTCATTTGGCACCATTGTATCGACTTCGCTTTGCAGATGAGAGCCAAAGAAGGATTGAAGGTGCGGCACGAGGGTCTCGGCAAAGTCCCGAGCATTGTCGCCCCGACCGTGAAGAGCTATGATTGCTACTTGGGTCGATGCGCAAGGTGATGAGAGGTATGTGCGGGTCTGGGTCAGCAGGTGTGGGAGCGGATCTTCCCATGATATGTCCAAGGATCGTTTTGGATCAGGTATCGCTGTGCTCATGTTTGCTGAAAGGACTGAACCAAAGGTATGTTGGTGGAGGGAAGACAGGGGACGCAGAGGTTGCCCCGCAGTCCTTGAGAGCTAGTCGCACAGCATTGCCTGAAGTTTATCGACACAAGAGCTCACACTGAAGCGGAGTACGCTCGTTCGTATGCACATGCTCAATAATCAGCGCTCTCGCAAGTGGTATTCACCACGACTTTGTCCCTCTGAAGAAGCTCCGCCCTTTTCCCTTCCGCATGACGTACTGAGCCACTTGTGATGAAGCTTTTACCTACACAGGCGCTTGTGAGATCGATGCTTTACTGGTGGATGCGCGAATAATGTACAGATTTTGCGATTGACCTCACAGATCAAATATACTGATAGTATCAGAGAGGCCTGATGGAAGAAGCGAGGGCTTAGATTGTCCATGATGGTGCTGCTTTGACATTCGAAGGGGTTGCTGGGGACCTATTGCATGCCGGTCCTGTCCGTCTCGCCGCTCATGTTGAGGCAGCGACTCTGCGTGCTGATTCTTGATTGCGCTTGACGTTGACGCTCAACGCCTGTGGAAGGGAAGATGCAATGGTCAGCACGACGTCTTGTCGCGATCCTAAGCGCTGGACATGCATGAAGCAGCCGCTAGGTAATGTCAATTAGACACTTACATGGTACAAAACGATCAAGATCATGGTAAGGCTGCCAAGCCAGTTGGCTAGCGCCGAAAGTGTGACGTCGCTGATCATTGCGACTCTTTGCGTCACAGAAGATGGTGGGTATCGTGGCGAGGACAGGTACGGTTGGTCAGAAGATTCGAGGAGTCCTGATGGTCAGTGCAGTTCAGCCGAATTGCGTGCGGAGAAGGTGAGCTGGAACTCGGAACTTCTTGTCGGCCGTGAAATTCCTTCCCAAATCGGACCCTGCATTAGCTGTTCTTCTCGCAACATTTTAACCTTTTCCTCTCTCCTTCACCACCTCGTAGTCATTACCATCGTCGTAAGAGCTATCGCCCGGCATCAGCTACTGGCTGGCTGAAGCGCTCGCGTGATGGTTGAACAGCATCGAGGTCGTCACTCCAGCGGTCGCCTGCGAGCTCGCAAACGTTCAGCCAAGGAACCGTCCTCGATTCTTCTCAAACATTATACCCTCTTCAATTCACTCGCTCGCTACGCACAGCCTTCGCCCTCTTCACCTACCTCAAAGCGCTTGCAAACTTCTACGTCCAACACAGACAGAGCGACAGCCATCAAGCTTGCACGACTACAACAACGATACCCCGTTGGGGACATCTGGTCTTACAACTGGCCATTACCCTTTCCACAGCTACCAGCCACCGCGCAGGAACCGAATCAAGTAGTTGCAGAGCTAGCGGAGCAGATCGTCAAAGAGACATTTGATGAAGACTACGAAAAGTTTCGCTCGCCTCAGTGGGCGAGTAAACACAGAATCACAAAGGAGCACTTGGAGAGAATCATAGTCGATGAGAGAGAGGTCAAAGAGAGTGCTGAGGCAGCGAAAGCGTTGGTGACCACCGCTTTGAACAGATTCATTACCGGCGTTAAGAAGGGCTCCATTGGACGGTCCGATCTAGCTCAACGGGCATCGCGGCAGGGTTCGACAGCGGCGTCGGAGGCGCCAGCACTGGAGACAGCAGACGCTGAAGCTTCCACGGCCGCTGATACGAACGGATGCTCAGCTAGTGTAGATAGGGCTGCAGAAGCTGAAGAAGATCTCGATATAGGGCTAGAAGGCATGCTCTGGGAAGACGAAGAGAAGTATGCCCTGGATTGGCGAGGCCTGCTCGATTACTTTCAGTCTACAGCCGGAAGCTCAAAAACAGCGCAGTGGAGAAATTGGCACTTGCTCAGTGCCATCAAGAAGACCCGGCTGAGGTGCGAGGAGCTCTTCGGCCATGAGGACAGGTAGCTCGCATCATCGTCACTGACATCATCATTTGTACTTCTAGTGTAGCAATATCAGATACTGTAAGCATTTTAATATAGTAACATGAGCCGAGAGATGAGGATCTTCTGACCATAAATTTCATTTACGCGACGCGCGACCGAGACCAACACTTTTTGAGCTGAGGTAAGGGTTTAAGCTCACGCTTCTAACCAATCTTCTTGTTCTACATACAAAATACGCATCTTGGCCTCTTTCTACATCGACACAGGCTTCTTCGAAGAGGCGGACAGCACGTCGCAGGGCGCAATCCATCATCGTGGGCATAGTCGCTAGATCAAAACAGCGCAGCCTGCTCTCTGCGAACGCTGTCAACATGACGCTCTCGACCAAGAGACCCCGCCGTCAACGTGCAGCTTCCACCTCCTCAGCTGGCTCTGACGACTTTGCACCTTCGTCGTCGTCATCACCGCCTCCTAAAACAACAAAAGCTCCGTCGAAGAAAGCGAAAAGCGCAGCACCTGCCTCATCATCCAAGTTTTTGCACATCTTTTCACCCTCCAGCACGGCTCCTATCTCACCAGCCGCACTACCAACCCGGACTCACCCTCCATCCTATCATTTACCGCTGCTTTCCCTTCCTGAACATCACGCTAACATCCTCTCTCTTCTCCAATGGTTTTCCACCGTCTCATCTAAACGCGACATGCCCTGGCGAGCTTCCTTCCTCTCCTCCTCCACCTTCGCCTCCCCCACCGACCTCCGCATTGCACGAAAGAAAAGAGCCTACCAAGTCTGGATATCCGAGATCATGCTCCAGCAGACACGAGTTGAAACCGTCAAGTCATATTGGCTCAATTGGATGAGCAAGTGGCCCACCATCGACGACCTCGCTTCTGCTCCTGAGGATCAAGTCTTAGCTGCTTGGCGAGGATTAGGATACTACTCGCGTGCGACCAGGATCCATACCGCTGCGAAGAAGGTGGTTGCAGATCCTGGCATGGATGGGTTGCTTCCCGAGCACCCAGCAGACTTGGAGAAGAATGTTCCCGGTGTAGGACCATACACCGCAGGCGCAATTTCAAGTATTGTGTTCGGTCAACCAGTGCCGATCTTAGATGGGAACGTGGCGAGAGTTTTGTCGAGACAATTGGGCTTGTATGCAAATCCCAAGTCGAAGCAGACGACAGATTTGTTGTGGGCCGCGGCGGATATCTTGGTGAAGAAGGCATATGAGGTGGCAGGTGAAAGAAGAGAAGAGAGGGGAGAAATTCCAGGGGAGTGGAATCAAGCGTTGATGGAATTGGGCAGTACTGTTTGTACTCCCCTAAAACCGGGTTGCGATGCGTGTCCCATCAGAGAGGGCTGTAGGGCTTACGCCGAAGCTGAAGCTGATGTCAAGAAGGGTAGGGCGGAGAAGGAGCGAGTCGTGGGGATAGCAGACATAGAAGATCTTTGTACACTGTGCGAGCCATTCCCATTTGAGGAAGAGGAGGAAGCCACATGCAAGCGAACAGCAGAAGAGGGAGGGGCGAAGACAGCAGTGAAGAAGATGCGCCAAGCTACGCTGTCGTTCGCCTTCTCACCGAGTACAGCCGTAGTTAAGACGAAGACAAAGTCGGGCTCAGATGCAGATATAACAGGAACGGCAGCAGCGATCGAGAAGCACGTTCGCAAGTTCCCGATGAAGCTAGAAAAGAAGAAGATCCGACAAGAGGAGTGTCTAGTTTGTATCATTCAACGTGACGGAGAAGAGTACTTGCTGGAACAACGGCCAAGCTCAGGACTACTAGCTAGCATGTGGCAATTTCCCTCTCTCACAATCTCCACAACTGCGGCTGCTAGCGCGGACGACAAGAAAGAAGATCTCTTTCCCTCGACGCCTCTGCCCAGGATCATCAATACCTTTGTGGGTTCTTTGACGGAAACTGACTCGGCAGCGGAAAGGAAGATGGACAAGGTTGGAAGCATTACGCATATCTTTTCGCATCTTCATCTGACGATGCATGTTTACCACATCTCCCTGTCTTGCAACGCGACCATTGAGACGAATGGCGACGCAAAATTGGAGTCAAGCAAAAAAAGAAAGCAAGATGCAGGCGACGCGGCGGCGGAGGCGGAGCATGGCGGTGGGGCCGAAAAGAACAAGAATTTTGGAAGCAAGATGGGCGGTAAAGCTCCAAGGCGATGGGCGAATGCACACGAAGTCGAGGCCGAGACAATGGGAACAGGGATGCGCAATTGTTGGCTTGCTTTGCAGACTCATCAGTCAACCAGCAAGGCCGAATCGGCGAGCAAGGCAATCAGAAAGGGCAAGAAATAGACGTTAGAATGCCCCATCAAATTGTCACAAGCTCTCGCTCCGTTGGTCTAGCCGTGCCACAAAATCGTAGAGGATTGTCGGATCGTCCGATAGAGGCTGTGAGGGTGTGAGAATGGTTGGATTCTGCATAGAAGTACATGTGCTGCTGCGTCAAGACGTAATGAATGCTCGTGATGTGAGCTTTTGGGGCGTGGAATGTGAATTATGCGCGGCTGCTAGCTGGCGATACGATGTCGCGTGTGAGCTCTTCTGGAAGCGGACCCGGGAAGCCATCTTGCAGCAAGGAAGGAAGGATGAAGCTGTGGAAGAATTTGCTAGCCTCTGCTGCGCCCTTTTGGTGGTAGATGGCACCAACAATAGCCTCGACAGTAACACCTCTGACTTTATACAGGCCGGTTTCCCTTGGACCAAGCTGTCCGTCAGTTACTGCAGGCGTCCATCGCATGACCCTCTCCAATTCAAGCTCTCGCCCAATCTTGTCGCCGAGTCTGTGTGTGTTCAAGATGGAGTCAACTTCTGTCGGCGATTCGAGGAGACGGCTGATATAAGTGTGTGTCGCATCACCTTTTTGCGAGGTCTGCAAACGAGAGTGGAGGAAGAGAGTGGTGAAGAGCTTGAGCGACCTACGTCCGACGAATGCGAGTCGACGGTTGTGGCCTTCACGAGCGTTCAGGTAAGACTCGTGGGTAACAGCTCGAAGTGCGATTTCTGTATTACCGCCAAAGAGGTCCGAAGATGTGGATGCAAGGTGCGAGATGACGTTGTCGCCCGTCACGTTGGTTCCAAGAGCAGGTGATGAGCGGTAATCGGCGCCACGTCTGGAGAAGGAGGATGCTGTTGGTGCTGCTGATGATGAAGATGAGGACGAAGCTGTGCTAGGAGCGGCCGAAGCGAAGGCACGAGCTTGCGAAGACCATCTTGAAGATGATGAGGAAGAAGCGACTGCGGAAGGTGCGACCGTAGCACGGCTGGTGGAGCTGCCGCTAGCGGTACGGAGACCGCGTGCTAACTCTTGAAGCGGCGCTTGAGCACGTCGAGCTGCCATGATGCTGCTGTGTCGAGACAGACCGGGAATGAACCTAGAGGCCGAGCAAAGGAGAGGTATAGGGCGAGCCGAAAGTAGGAACGGGAACTATTGTCCGCGGCCGTGATGACGTGTGTCGCAAGCGCTGAAAAGCTGCTGCGCCGTCCGGGTGAGAGGAGTTAAGAGCCAGAAGCGTAAGGAGTGAAGGGTGTACGATAGGAAGGGTTGTGTAGAATCGGAAGCTTGTCAAGTTGATGTTGCATTTTTTGCTTTCTTCTCGCCCAAATTCGGGTCCGATTCAATTTTGGATTGGCTTAGCCATCCCTTCAAGGCTCGTTAGCATAAAGCGACTGATCTCGTGCGTAAAAGTTTCATCAGTTAAACGCGCTGCTCAAGAAGAAAAGGAAAAAATTGCTGCACTTGAGCCCTGACAAGCTTGTGGCTCACACACATATTTGACTGACACGCGCCTTTGAATCCAAAATCTCGAACGACAGTTGACTTGTGCTGCTTCCTGCTGCTGCCTCTAAGAACTGCCAACTTGCAACTGAGCCCCTTTGAAGAGCAAAGCAACCTCACATTTGCAGGCTCAGTCTTCGACATCGATACCACAACACTCCATCATCTTTCTGTTCATCTCATCTGCACTTACATTCAACACCAGATCAACCTGGACAGGACGACACACGCATTAGCACCACGCTATACCATCCAACAGATACACCAACCATTCCATCTTTCGACTGAGAGTCGCACAAATCACATCTAATTTCAATTATGGCTCCCGTTGCCGCACCTTCCACCAGCCAGCCTGCTGGTGGCAAGCCCATGAACTGGGCCGACGAATTTGACGAGGATGTTGCTCCCGGTGATGCTACCCGCATCGAGGAGCGTGATGAAGGAAACGGTGTCAAGGTTGTCATTGAATACCGCACCAACCCTGAAGGAAAGAAGATCAAAATCACACGAAGGGTCAAAAGGACGCTTGTGAAGACCAAGGTCAACCACGAAGTCGCAGAACGCAAGAACTGGACAAAGTTCGGCCAGGAGAAGGGCAAGGCTGCTGGTCCTCACTCTGCTACAACCACCATTGGTGAGAACGTAATGCTCAAGATGTCCGCCGGCAACAAGACCGCGGAACCCGAGGTCGATGATATGGACAAGATGCGTCAGCAGCTCGCCAACAAGCGTATCGTCTGTCGTCTCTGTAAGGGCGACCACTTTACCACAAAATGTCCCTACAAGGATACTCTCGAGGCTATCCCCGGTGCTGGTGCCGACACTCCCGAGGCTGGCGATGGCTCCATGACCCCTCTCGCCGCTATGGACCCCACCAACCCCGCTGTTGCTGCGAGCGCAGGCGGCAAGTACATCCCACCCAGCATGCGTGGTGGCGCAAAAGGTCCAGGAGAGAAGATGGGCGGACTCGGCGGTATGTCCAGAGACGACCTCCCAACTCTCCGTGTTACCAACCTCAGCGAAGATGCCGACGATGACGACCTCAGGGATCTTTTCAGCCGCTTCGGCCGTGTCGTTCGTGTCTATGTCGGTCGTGACCGTGAAACCGGCATCTGCAAGGGTTACGCTTTCGTCAGCTTCGAGAACAGAGAAGACGCCGACCGCGCAAGGCAAAAGGTGGATGGACGTGGTTACGACAACCTCATTCTCAGCTGTCAATGGTCGCTTCCTCGTGGCGAGCGTCCTTGATTGCCTCATCTTTATTTCTCCTCTTTCGACTTTTTCTCACTTCCCTCTGTCCCCCTTCCAAAAGAGTTTGTCGGCTCAACATTTATCCTCTTACGTCGCATCTGACTTTGCCTCGAGCCGACTCTCACTTGTACATTTAGGTTTCTGTCGCTACTCTGGTTCAGCAACCCTAGCTTGTCTTTTCCTGCTATCATTTCAGACTGTGACCGAGTGAGACCTGTTGTTGGCCGTTGACACGGTCATGCGTACACGGAGCAATTTCTGGCAGGATATCACATTTGAACAGACGTGAGACGACAAAGAGTAAGAAAAGAGTGCAGCGTGCACGTGTAAGTCGGCAAATCTGGATACTGGCTGCGTCTAGGTGTTGAACCTGTAAAGATTTATCGGATATGGGAAAATTGTGACGATATGGTCAGCGATATTTTCTCAGTGGGCAACGCAACTCTGTCGACCTGCCGATGCTATTGAAACTTACTTGCGGTTCTGGTTGGGTCCAAACAGGTCGAGACGGATCTCGGGAAGCATACGGTCTTCAAGAAGGCGCAAACGCTCGTCGAGTGTGTTGTTAATTGTGATTTTTCCTCCGTGACCTGAGAGTGCGACACCACCGGCGCAGTCCTTGTTGAGACCCTCTTGCACTGTGACGCTTGCGTCCTTACCCGACTTCTCCTTGAAGTCCTTCTCAGCCTGCTTGGCAGCCTCCTGTGCCAATTGGACGTCGTTTGATCGGACTGTTACAGTGACCTTGGACTCCATCAATTGCAGCAAACCCTATTGACATTGTCCAAGCAGTAATCGGTGGGGTTAGTGATCTAGACAATCGAATGCGAAGGAGCCAGGGGAGAATTTCAGTGACGAAGCTTACCTGAAGAATGAGCTGGCTGAGAAGCTTCTTGTATTTTTCTTGATCCTTAGCAACATCGTTGAGCTTGTCTCGTGCAGCGTCGAAGAGAGATTGAAGGTGTTGTTCGCGGGTTTGAAGAATTTTCAATCTGGACTTGTTGGTCTGGTTGGACTGAGCAATCTTCTGAGCAACCTCGGCCTGCTTGATCTTCTTGTCGTACTGCGAGTCGATATTGATGGCTTCTTGACGTACGATTTTCGCCTTCTCGATAGCAAACTCTTCATCAGCTTTGATCTGAATCTCACGTGCCTTTTCGACTGCCTCTTGCTTGATGAAAGCCACCATCTTCTTCATCTCGGAGAGAACCTCCTCATCGTTCATAGGACGGCTCGACATGATGAGTCTGTGTCTGGCGCTTGAGCCCTAGTAGTCGTTGGTAGTTTGCTGGTCGTCTCTCGTCTTGGATTCTTCGCAGTGGTGTTTCGAAATGTAACAGCCGCAAGTCTGGTATGCTGAATGTGAAGGATGAGTGGAGAGGATGCTAAGATAGTGACGATCAAGAGTGCGATCTGAGCACAGTTGAACGTTGCAGACGCTGCTTAGGGGTTGCAAGTGTGCACTGCTACCTGCACAAATCTAGAGCGCACGCGCCAAGCAGCAGCAGCGCAGCAGCAGCTGACAAGACTAAGCTCGCTTTGCGGATTTTGACTGAAATTCCCAGTGTTTGATTTCAGAGAATCGTGAACATGCGATAATCGGAGCCGAGAAGTGGAGGAAGAATCGCGCTCTCAGCGTCTGCTGCCTCAAAAAACAATCCAAACCAACACTTCACAACACCAATCCGCTACCCGCTCTCTCCAACCTTGAATCCCCAACTTACCTTTCTTCCGCTACTGCCCTTACCCGCTGCTGCTCATCGCTCGCGCAGCCTCTGATCTCCTGTCACACTCGCGTGATATCTCAAGGAATCAACGAGGCCATTATACCCATCGCTGTACTCGAGCCAACGCTGCAGTCTGAACAACCATTCTTGCTGTTGCACAAGGCCGGTCCAATTCCACCCGCCGCCATGTCAGACACGAAGGCTACGTCCGAGCAGGTTCCCAAGACGGATACCGAACAGCCACGTGAAGCGCAGCTGCCCTCTTCTCCAGCGCAGCAGTCATCCTCTCCGCAACCTTCTTCGCCCGTGCCATCTACATCCAGAGCCGTTACTTTCAAGGATTCTGCTCAGCCTGCCGAAGAACACATCTCTGGTCGCAAAAGAGAACGAGAGGGCAGCCTTGAACCTTCCCAACTCACGCCCTCCCGTACCACTGAAGCTATCCCCGCCAAGAAGAATCGAGTAGAGGATTCACTGCAGGAAGAGGACGATGATGCCGAGACTACCCACCAAGCCGAGACTGAAAAGGTTGGCCAGATCCGCAAGAAGGTCGACGAGCTAAGCACGCAAGAACTCAAGACAGTTCAAACAACAACCATGGCCGCTTCAGACGAAGCAAACGCCGAGAACAGCGACAAGTCAACGTCCAAAATTGTCGCAGCAGAGGCCGCCGCCTCCGAATCCAAGAAGGATGTATCACCAACAGATCAGTCCAGCACCGAACCACAAGCGGCGAAGAGCCCCCAAGACCCGCCCGCTCGTACTCAACCGACCTTCTCCGCTTTCAGCTCCAAATCGTCCCCCTTCAGCGCTGTGCCATCTTCTTCTGGCTCTTCTTCTAGCAGCAGTAAAAGCGGCTTTTCCGCTTTCGCCGCTAGGAGCTCGTCGCCTCTAGTAGGTTCTGGCCTCAAGCCCAGCAGCCTTGGTTCTAGCATCGGAGGCCATCACTCAGAAAATGGCTCCGCCTCGCCGGCCTCGACCTCCGCATCTGTGTCGTCAAAGCCGATTGCCAAGGGCTCAGCCTTCGGTTTCGGTGCATTTGCCGGTGCCAGTCCGCTAGCCAAGGCCAAAGCCGAAGCTCCCGCCACAACCCAAAAGACAGCAGATAAGCCAGAATCTTCCACCGAGAAGGCTACGTTCGAAGAGAAGCTTCTTAGCGAAAGCAAGGATGACTCTGCAGCCTCCGAGGCCAAGTCCAAGCCATTGCTGGAAGCGCCTGAAGCCGACACCAAGACCGGCGAAGAAGACGAAGAAAGTGTTCACAGCATCCGCGCAAAACTTTATACCATGGCCGAAGATCAGTCTTGGAAGGAGCGTGGCACCGGCACTCTTCGCGTCAACGTCCCCAAAAAGTCATCCGACAAACGTCCCGCACGTCTCGTCATGCGAGCCGACGGTGTGCTGAGAGTTATTCTCAATGTCTCTCTCTTCAAAGGAATGAAGTGCGAGCTTCATGAAAAATTCGTCCGCATCGTCGCCTTCGAAGACGCAAAACCCGTTCACTATGCTATTAAGGTAAGTTTGTTCGCATTCTCTGTTACGTACCTCTGTCGACATAATGAGCTGACTTCGAACATTGACACCCACGCAGTTGAGCAACCCGAACAACGCAGCTGCGCTTATGGACGTTCTCGACGACTTTGTCATCAACCCAGACACCTCTTCACAAGCATAATTCAATCGGCTTTGACGAATCATGTTGTTCGCAGAGGTAAACATCTGCGCTGCGACTTTGCAGCTTTCGTGTGCCGCTCGGAGCACCCGATCAAAACACTTGATTGCGTGATCTCATTGGAAAGCACATTCAGGCTCCATTGAGCCCTGAGCTGTTGAGATGCTCCAACATTGAATCATGGACCAGGCATGAGATTGATTTGAAGGTTGTCAATTTCATTCATATTCATACGAAGCGTTCATTGAGATGAGGGTTCCGTCACAAGCGAAAAGGGAGATCTACAAATCTATGAAACATGGGATGGTGCAGGGAAGCAGAACGTCTACTTGGCCATCTCCTCAAGCGCATCGAGAAGCGCTGCCGCACTCCATGCCTGAGTAGCGCACGAGTCAGGACAGTGAGCACCATCCGCGTTGGTGAGCTCAGGAAGACCGGCCCAAGGCGAGGTGCGAATGTGCTTGCGGTGCTCCAGCACCATAGTGTTGATGCGGTGGTTGAGCACGGAGCGATCAACACCGGCCTTGACACCAAAGATCGCAACTGCACGCAGGTAGTATCCGCGAAGCCAGACCCACTCAGGTCCGTTGTGGTAGTTCCAACCACACGACGTGGAGGGATCCTCAGTTTCTCGCTGATCATAGTTGGGTCGGTAGTTCCAATCCGAAGGGTCGAGAGTTTTCATGCCCAAAGGACCGACCAGGACCTCCTTGGCCTTGTTCAACGCATTACATGCGTGCTCGGGCTTGAACAGCTCAGGAGCAACGCACATGGCGATCGGGAAGTTTGAGCGGAACTGGTAGTCAGCCCACTCTCGTCCTTTCGAAGAGCCATAGACATCCTTGTAGATTCCACGGCGGTTGACGAGCTTGGAATCAAGGTCGTAAGAGCCGTCCTCGCTAGCGTCGAGAGGGATGTAGTAGGCTCGCTCGAATGATTTCTGCAGGAGGTCGGCCCACTGCTCGTAGGTCACCAAAGTCTTCTTGCCCTTGATCTCAGCTTCAACTCCCTTTCCTTCCTTCCAGACGCCCTTCTTCTGAAGTCCAGCAACCCAGGTCAAAGTACTTTTGAGCAATGCTGTGATCTCGATGGCAGCACCGTTTCGTGGCGAGCCAGGGACACCCTTGTTACCAGCTTTGGCGGACGAGCCGTTCTTGTCCTGCCATGTTCCGCAGTTGTGCTCGTTACCGCCAAAGATGATACCGGTCTCCCAGTCGACGTCGACATCGATGTTGAATCCTTCTGGATGCATGTCTTGGTCGATGGCGGGGCCGGCGTTGTACTCTCGGAAGTGAATTCCGGATGCGTGGCGCTGAAGAATCTCCTGGATCAGCTCGGCAACGGTGCTCTTGTGGGCATACGCCTTAGGGTCATCCCAAGGCACCCACTCATCGTTGAGAGGGAAGCGCCTGGCGACTTTCTCGCTGAGAATGGCTTCACCATTGGGCACCATCTTGGTGTAGTCTTGGACGTTCTGCGCAAAGAACCAAGGGCCGTCGCGGCAGTTGTATCGCGGCGTCTTGCCAGAGTCGAGCAGATTGGGAATCATACCGTGCTTGAGGGTCGAGCCGAATGACAGGATGTGTTCACGAGCGTGCTCGTACATACCGGTGACCAGATAGAGACCACGCAGAGAGATAAAGACGTCTCGACCCCACAGTCTCGCCCATGAAGCTGCGAAGAAAGGCAATCCGGCCGCCATGGAAGCAACCTGCTTATCGGGCCAGAGCGAGGCTGACTTGACCACGCCGTTCATCTGGACCGAGCAGAGGGCAAGAGCCTTAATGAAGTCGTGGCCATCCTTGATGATGGGAGACATGCGGGAAAGCGCCTTACGGACAGCGGCATCATAAGCGGCTTTGATGACCAGAGCAAAGTACTTGGGTCGCATGAAATTGGGGGAGGTGTTCTTGATCAGATCGAAGCGCTCGGCAAGCCACTTGGCCGGCTCTGCCAAACGAGGCAAGACATTAGTCTGCTTGACAAGTCTTTTATGGACGTAGTCAAGGGCCCAAGTACCGTCTCGGAGGTGACCACACAGTGGGTGACCGAGGTCATTGGACTGGATGATAGGGCGCAGGACAGACATCCAGCCTTCAAGGCCGCAGTAGACGAGCGGTGCAGAGTTGGGAAGCGTGTATACACCGTCATTTCCCTCGGTGACGTCCTTCTCCTCGCCATCGGCGCGGTAGAGGATAGCGTTGAGGTCGACGAGATCGAGCTTGGACATAGCCTCGTCTGCGCCAGCAAGGCAGCGCGAGTCAATGTCTGCATCGATGTTCTCCATCTCTGTAGCAAAGAGCATGACACTACCGGGAGGGAAGAAGTCCGGCACGACGATCTCAGAGAAGCTCAAGCGACCACCTTCCTCGGAGGTACGGACCTCGGGTCTAGCCAGGTCAATCAGCTTCGATGGCAATCCATCGAGATATTTTGAGTCCTGTGGAGCTTCGCTGCTTGTGACCTCAAGTGACTTTCCAAGGATGTAAGTGACTCGCGTTCGGTCGAGCTTGAATGGACCTGCTTGGCCGCGGTCCTTGGAGCCCTTGTAAAAAGCAGTGTGAGCAAGGCACACAAATCCGCGGTGAGTCTGCGGGTGCACGCGGTGCATAAGGAGATAGTCGTTCTCCTGGTGAACGTGGCCTTCAGAGTAACCGTTGCGCACCATCTCTACGTGCAAGTGGTTGACGACACGCTTGATGGCACCGATACCGCTCTCCTCTGGGTTGCTCACAGGACGGTACAGACGGCTCTCCTGCACCACGTCGAGTGTCTTGGGATAGAGGTCATCGAAACCTTTTGTACTGCCAATAGCAGACCAAGAGAAGGCGACGAGCGCACCCATAGTGATGGCATCTTCGGTGGTACGCTTCATGGTGGGAGTCTCGTTGTCGTGCGTGACATCCATGAAGAGTGCATGAGGGCTGGAACCGCTCAGCTGTTCGACGAGGCAGTCTGAGTCCTTAAGACCAGCCTCGGGCAGAGTGATTTTGGCAGCAGTGGTCAAGCAGGCACCGTCCATGGAACCGATGGGCTTGTTGACACCGAATCGGTAGAGCAAACGGCTCTCCTCCTTGGGATCGTGACCGTTCTCCATTTCGCGGATGAGGGAGTTGATACCGAGGCGGCTGACGAAGTGCACGTCCATCTCTGCGCCACCGGTGAAAAGCTCAGCGCAAACGTAGAGGTTGGGGTTGACCCCTCTGGCGATGTCGAGGAAATGCTCTCCGACGTGAATGGGCGTCGAATGGCAGTTGTCGATACGAACAGCGTCAAAGTTGGCGGCAAGAAGCTTGGTGTATTCTTCCATGTGCTTCCAGAGGTAAGGAGAGTCCTTGGGACCGGAGCCGTACCTGAGTTTGACGCAGTCTCCCCAAACGATGAGCTCTCGTCGAAGATAAACGCGGGACTTGTTCGAGGCAAAGTCCTCGAGCGGATTGGCAGCCCAAATCCAGCCATTGTTGGCCAGGGATAGCTCCTTAGGGTCACGACCAGAAGCCTTGGGGTGCTTGGGGTCCAGGCGAGTGAAATAGGGCTCAAAGAATGGACTTTCGGCGGAGATCTTGCCGAGCTGCGGACCGTTGGAGTCGATTCTAGTGAACTTGACTCGACCTTCGAGGTTGCTGAGAATGGCTTTGACATCGTCATCGTAGGTTGCGTAGAAGGAAGCATTGACCTCGTCAGCAACCTTGGCAAAGAAAGCGACAGCCGCATCAGCATCGCTGTAGCCATACTCTGACTGGATGATCTTGGCTGCCTCCTTAGCGTCGACGGTGGTTGCGAATCGGCCTGCCAGAGCCATCTCGTTCTGCAAAGCTGACGAGCGAATTTTGGCAGCAGCCTCCTTCAGTGTGGCCTCTGTGGCTTGAGCAGGAGAGTTTGAGGTGGATTGGGTTTTTCCAGATGACACAGCGGAGCGGAATGCTTCCTTGGCAGCATTGACATCAATGACGTAGTATTGCCATAATTTAAGGGGTCCCACGACGTGTTGCTTGACAGCGTCGATGAGCTTGGCCACGTCCGCATCAGACTTGAGCTCGTCAGGAATGCCATACTTCTGCAGCTGGCCATTGAGCTCAAATAGAGCCTTTTCGAGCTCATCAGCCGGTTGGAGATGAGGCGAGTTGGCAGGACTGTATGCAGCGTCGGGGTGCTCGTTGAGCCATTCGCTATTGTGTGCAGTGTGGTTCCAGACAACATCACTCATGCTGAGCAGACCATGCTTCGACTTCATATCTTTGAGCACTGTCTTGAGCTGCTTGACGCGATCCGCTTTCTGCTTGGGCCCTTGGCTCTGCTTGGGGAAGAGATCATAAGAGAAGTCATGCTGGTCGCCAATGGAGTAAGGACTGTTGCTAGCACCTCGAACGTTGAGTGGTGGGAAGTGGATCATGTTGTATCCGGCATCTCGGGCCGAGTCGAGATGAACGCCCCATTCTGAGAGAGGTCCAGCCCATTTGGAGATGAGAGTCTGCAGTACGATAGCGTCGAGCGCAAGGAAGCCGCTCTTCGATGTAACAGCACCTCCACCCTCCTTGGCAGAGAGAGCCTTTCCAGCCTCGCTGAGGATAGGCTTTCGTACGGCCACGTTGAGGATAGGATCGACATTGAAGTAGCCGCTCTTGCCTCTCTTGCGTGTTGGCGCCTGCTCCTTACGCTCAAAGAGGTCGCTGATTTCCTGGTCCTTCTCATCGGTTGTATACTCGACGTAGAACTCGAAAACACCGGCAGACTTGATGAGGAGATCGACACGGTTCGATGAAGATGCAGAGGACGAGAAAGATGTCTTTTCGAAAGAGGTGCGTTCAAACGAGTCGCGCTTGTTGGAGTAGTTTGTCCAAAGGTACGCCTCCCTAGATGCGGTGGAGCCTGCTTCGATCGAGAAACGGAGTACGTAAGGCTGTACAGGTGCCGGCAGTCGAATGTAGGATCGCTGCTCGTTGGGGCTGCCGTCCTGCTCCAAGGGTAGCTCGAAGACTTTGACAGGCTCGGCACGGCCTTGGTGACCGTTTGCGTTGGTTGTCACCTTGGCAGGCGACATGGTAGCAAGTTGACTACGTCTGTGCTGTCGACAAAGGCGGCTAGCTACCGGACACGTGAGTAGGAATGTGTTTGGCGAGTAAAGTGGAAGAGGAGGAGGAAGGAAAGGAAGAAGCTGACAATTGAGCGAGTCTGAAGAAAGCCTGGCAAAATGCAAGGGCCTTACTGGAAGAGCTCTGTGTGGGATGACGGACGAGGAGAAAGGTCACTTGTAGGAAGCGGCAGCGAGACCCTTCGCTTGTCACAGTCGAGGTAAGTTGAGTTGAGTGTTGGATTGTGACCTTCGCGTGACGATCCCAAGAGTTCAAGTTCACGAATTCCAAGCATCATCGAATCCGAATCGATAGCGCCCTCTTGAACCTGACAAGAAGAAATCACAGAATGTACGCGCGCGCGGGCCTCCACACTCTGACGATGTGCACACTCGACGCTCCCCGCATCGAGCATCGGTCACATCAGTCACCATTCTCCAAACGGTATCAACTTACAATGGTGCATTCGCATCCTCCCCTCGCTCCTTCGGTGACTTTCGCCTTGAAGCGCAGGGGAACACAGCTTGTAGTTGCATCTGCTACCCCATTGAAAGATCTCGTCGAGCCATAACCTTGTAAAGAGTTGCGGACGTGGACGAGTGTGTCGTTGTGCCAGATTGTGGAAATTCGGGCATTGAATTCTAAGCCATGCAGTCACCCGTCATCTCACATCTGGCTCGTGTCTCTGCTGACGCTCGTCACTGCCTGCTGGCTTCGGGATTGTCAGTCGAATGCATCAAGTCGTCTCCTTCTCAACTGCTCACCAGATCCGAGCCTGATTATCAGTGACGCCCTAACTTAGCCGATGTTGACGATCTGCGATCCCGAAGGGGCTTGGCCCCGTGTCTATGTGCCATGCGATTCGAGCCCCTCATCGAGGTCGAAGTCGTGATGCTCTTCACAGGTCCGATCTCATCCTCCTTTTCTCTGTGTCTTGACCCTGGCTTTCCCCAGCACTGGCTCGACAGGGTCGGCTTGGGCTAGAAAGCTCCCGTGAAGCACCTTTTGAGCTCGCATACGGTGCCCGGTTTCCGACCAGCCCCGGCATGTGGCCACAGGCACCACCGAGCCATCTCCGGCCTTCCGCCTATGTTCTTCTCGACGTGGAGTTCGTGCCTTTCCTGCTCGCGATCATTCAACACGGTCGTATTTGGTTGACTCATCACGCTCTGTCCTCAGCTTCTGTGCTGAACTGTCCGTCTGAGGATATAGGCCTATGGCAATGGCTCATTTGTGCTCTGCACACTATGATGATGTGTTCGTACGGCAAGTTGCTCAGCCTGAAGTTACGCTGCCTTCAGCAGCTGCTAACTTAACACCAGGATGCCTGCATGACCTCGAATGAGGAATGAAAAGGCCACACAAATGCCGCTTGATCTGCAGGCAGAAACAGGATGACCTTCACATTGGTCGCGGGATCGACGACACAATTCCCTAGCGAGCATGCGCATACATCGATGTCATGTTTTTGATGTTGCTCGAGTGGTCGAAAAAAAAATAAACAAAAAATCGTAAAGGCTGAAAGCTAAATTAATGGACTTGATTCGAAGAGCAAAACAACACAATTCAGAAAGCGTGTGTTTATGATTCAGCGGCCTCATTGCAGAAAATGAAGGCGAGGTGCGAGAAAGTCGGCTCATCTGTCTTTAAAATGTCACAGAAACGGAGGAAAAAGGATTTTCTTTACCTGCTTTTTTACGCCGACAAAACACCAAAAGCCTTCGATAAAGCACTTTCCACGTGATTTTTTTTT
This sequence comes from Ustilago xerochloae, assembly GCA_928856705.1. Taxonomy (NCBI): domain Eukaryota; kingdom Fungi; phylum Basidiomycota; class Ustilaginomycetes; order Ustilaginales; family Ustilaginaceae; genus Ustilago; species Ustilago xerochloae. The sequence goes on from CAKMXT010000010.1 coordinate 402,929, forward strand.
TCTGTTCGACTGAAACGTCATTTTGAATGAATTCGTCGTCTTCGAGTCCAGAGCTGTGAAATTAAAGGTCAAATGTGGATTTCAAAGTTCAGCGCATGTTATGCAATTATGACGGCCAACCATCATATCCTTGTCTAAGCACACTGATTTCAATAGAATCCACTTATTCGGTCTCTCATTTGTGGGGTTGCAAGTCACCCTCAACTTGAGACATGAGCGGAAAGCCTCATCTGTTAGAGGGAGTGAGGAAGCGGTAAAAGTCTGACTACCGAGACAGCATTTGCAATCAGCCACTGGATGCAAAAAGTCTTTGCAGGTGGTCACGGGCCGTTTTCGACCCAGCGTCCTAGATGTCATTCTCAAAACGTATGTTGACTGCTGCCCAAACAAGTGCTCGTCCGGAGACATGTGCTGGGTTCGGATGTTGAAGCCATTGCGAACTCAGCGGACACGATGACCCAAGTCGGGACCAGGAGCGATGCTCGCCGAAAGAGCCCCTAGATCTCGCACACATCGAGGGACAGAAGTCAATGCGAGCAGCAGTGGATCACTCATACGAGGATCGAGGTCTCAGGCGACGTGTGCAGAGAAGTTGCCGGGTGTTTGATCTGTTAAGCACGAGGAACTACACGCAGATCTGTGGTCGGACCATCTAGGGACAGGCTCTGAGATTGCGGGACCAATGTGAAGTATAGTTACACGAGCCGTCAGAGTCGTACTCCTCACCAAAGTGGGCTCACAGGATCGGAAAGATGAGAAGAACGTTCGGTGACGAACCGGATGTCGAGCGCAAGAAAAAGAATTCGCCGAGATGTGTGGATTTCCCACTTTATGCAAGCTAGTGAACCGAAACCGGCTTAAGCGAGTCAACGACATGTCTTCTGACGAGAGCCGTGCAGGTTCGGAACGATGCTATCCGTACCTTCCGGCGGCTCTCAGTTCCACGGCGCTCGTGCCGGAGATGTGCGACGCCTGATACCGTGGGCAAGCACACGACGGGACGAAGCTTGGACCAAAGCTTGAGATAATGTCAACAAGTAACTCAGTGAAAGTATATAAACGCGGTGTTCAAAATGAGGCGCGATGTCAAAGAGTGCCCGCCCTCCAACTCTAGATCCAAGCTTGCTCACTCAATATGGCCCAATCCTTGATTGTTGCGGTGCTGACGGCACTGTCACTGGTCGCACATGCTGCTTCACAATTTGTGCAGCCGCCAACTGACCTCAAAACCACCAACGGCTACCTCGATATTCCTGTGCGATACAAGGAAGTGCCCACCGGCATCTGCGAGACTGACCCGAATGTCAGGAGCTTCTCCGGCTACGTCGACGTTGAAGATGACGAACATATCTTCTTCTGGTTCTTCGAAGCCCGAAATCAGAAACCCGAGGATGCCCCCTTGACGGTCTGGATCAACGGAGGACCGGGGTCTTCGTCCATGATCGGTCTGTTTCAAGAAAACGGCCCCTGTTCTGTGGACTCGAACGGCACTGTCGTGAACAACCCGTATGCATGGAACAATGCAAGCAACATGATCTTCATCGATCAACCAGCAACCACTGGCTTCTCATACACCAAGCTCGTACCTGGCTATGTGGATCCGTCCACGGACTCCATCATCGTGCTACCAAACGAGACATGCCCCGAGTACGCCCAAAGCTATGGGACATGTGGAACGTATTCGGCGCCCAATGTCACCTTGACGGCGAACTCAACCGAGAATGCGGCCAAGAACTTCTACCGTACCCTGCAAGGCTTTATGGGCGCGTTCCCCCAATACTCGCGCGAAGACTTCCACTTTGCCACTGAGTCGTACGGAGGCCACTATGGACCTGTCTTTAACAAGTATATCGAGGATCAGAATGCAAAAGGCGACTCGAAAGCGCACAAGATCAGTCTCAAATCGGTCATGATCGGCAACGGCTGGTATGATCCTGAGGTTCAGTACGCTGCATACTACAACTTCACTGTGTCGCCAGGAAACACCTATGATTATCGCCCTTTCAACTCGTCGGTGGAGGAGATGATGTATAACAACATGTTCGGACCTGGTAACTGCTTGGACCAGATCAAAGACTGCTACGCTACCGGCACGAACCAGGTTTGCAGCACCGCCGATACCTTCTGCGCTTCGAACGTAGAGTCCATCCTCGACAACTACGCGAACAGGGACGAGTATGACATCCGAGAACTGTCGCCTGATCCGTTCCCATACAGCTTCTACGTAGATTACCTCAATACTCCTGCTTTTCAGAAAGCGATCGGTGCATTCCAGAACTTCAGTGAGAGCTCTTCCACAACTTCGAATGCGTTCGGCGCTACTGGTGATGATGGTAGAGAGGATGGTACGATCGAGGATGTGCGAGCGCTTTTGGACCAAGGTGTGCAGGTGGTCATGTATGCCGGTGATGCCGACTACAACTGCAACTGGCTTGGAGGCGAGGTGATTGCTGAGCAGGTGGGACACAAAGGCTTCAGCCAGGCTGGCTACCAGGATCTGAAGACTTCTGATGGGATCCCGCACGGCCAAGTCAAGCAGAGCGGTCAGTTCTCCTTCGTTCGCATCTACGAAAGTGGTCACGAGGTCCCCTTCTACCAGCCTCTAGCTGCCCTCGAGATGTTTGAGCGTGTGCTGAACAGCACTGACCTGGCAACAGGAAAGGAGACGGTCTCTTCGAACAGCACGTACAAGACCACAGGACCCGCTAAGAGCACGTATCGAGAGGGGAATGCTACGGTGCAGTTCGAGGTGCTTCCTTCGGATGCCACTTACAACCATACTACGAACGCTCCCAACACCAACAGCACCAAGATGGTCAGCACAGCTGCCCTCGACGAGACACATCAGGCCAGACGCACAGGCGAGATGCTTCGCTCGCGCTACCGATTCCAGCGAACCTTCATGGTTTGAGCTCGGAATCTCCCCGGTCCAAAATTGCTCATAGATTGATGCATCAATAAATTTGGAAATGCTAGACGTCGTAGAAAGATGAAGTTGAGGTCGAGTGTGATGCCTCTGTCCGTGTATCGTATGAGCAAAGTGTGAGATTGATCCGATGATGACCATCAAAGAGCAACCGAAGATCGGTTGCCAGTGCTATTCAATTCAGCATGAATGTCAACATTTTTTTCGGAAGTCGGAATTTTGCTGCACGCCCACAGGAAAAAGTCGGCTTCTTCTAAATTCACTGTACCTTCTTTTCGTCTTCACCATCATCTTTGATCATCCCCGCTTCTCTCACCACTTGCAAGCATGGCGGCCAAATCCAAAGCTAGGTGAGTTGACAAAGATGCCATGTCTTGGCACCACACGTATTTAACAGCGAAGCAAAATGTATTGATGAGCGCTGCGACTTCTCCTTCTTATCACAGGGTGGTGATTGCCCGCATGCTCTCGACAGCAGGTACAGGGTTTATGTACACAACGCGCCGCACAAGAGTAGCTGAAAGGCTCAGCATGATGAAATACGATCCCAAAGGTGAGCTCGCTCAAGATTTCGGCAATGCGTAGACTTGCAGTGGGGACGAACTACTGACACTCTTGCGCTCGTTGCTCGCTATTCTTCGCTGCAGTACGAAAGCACGTTCTCTTCAAGGAAACGAAAGGGTCAAAATAGCAGCATCAGTATCTCACATCGCACGATCGGCCGCAATATACACTTAGCTTGTTACGGTTTTCTGGCACGCTACAGACTGAAAACAAGCAGAAAGACCTCATTTGACGACCATTGGCACTAAAGTTTCGATTGCTGCTCCGTCGACAACACAAGGAGGATTGAGGTTAAAGACTGTCGAAGAAGAGCAGATCATCGGCCGTCAGTCCGCCTCCACCATTTCCTTTCGATTGAGAATTGGCCGCGAATGTTGCCGCTGGCTGAGGTTTGACCGCGTTCGTGACTATATTCTGCTGCTGCAAAGGCGGATCGCTCAAGAAGTCAGCAAATGGATCTGATGTTTGCTGCTGCTTCAGTCCGGCATCTGGACTTGCGACCCTCGGCGATGCAGCGTTGGCACGAGGCGGTGGTGCAATTGACACCCTTTTGTTCTGCGCTTGTGGTGGCGGCTGCAGTGGCGAGGCGGCACTCTTCCGTGCTAGACTGTTGGCCCTGCCGAGGTTGGTGTTGATCGTCATCATCCCTCCTTCGCCACTTATGCGACTGGCCGAAAGGCTTGAACGCGCCGACGATGTCGCTGTCGGACTTGCGCCGGAGTTCAAACTGGTCTGAACAGCCGGACCAAACAAGCTGTCGAAAGGATCAAGCGTTGACGTTGGTGCCGATGCCGATGCCTCTGTACGTGAGGTAGGGGTAGGCTGAGATGGTGGTGCCTGCATGTTTTGGAAGCTCGCAAAGGAGTCGTCTTCGTCATCGTCATAGTGGTAGCGACCTATTCTGCTATCAGTGCTGTCCTGCTCTTCGAGCCAGTCTAGGTCGTCCCCTTTAAGAGAGCCTGATGCCCAACTGGGATTTGTTTTCTTTGCAGAGGATTTGAAGAGGCCACTGTTCCTCCACCTGCTCAACAGTCCGGGCCCTTGCGTTTGGCCAGAGTTTGCATGTGCAGTTGAGCTGGTAGCAGAAGGTGATGGAGCGGCTGTATCGAGCGACATGAGATCGGGACCAGTCGGATCATCCGAGTACCTGTTCGCTGCATCATCCTGATACGGTTGAAACTGCGTGTTTGTTGACACTGCTGGAGATCCGTCGCTCGAGGATAAAGAGGTCCTTCCCGACTGCGTCTGTGAGACGCTTTTGTTCATAGCGGCATCGTTGCCTACAGCCGCGCTAGTTGCACTGGCCTGGCGATTTTTGAAAAAGGAAGCGAGGAAGCTAGGACCAGATGTAGAACGAGTCTCGTTGCTTGAAGTTTGCGACCATCCAGGACCAGAGGTCGTGCTTGGAGTGTTACTTGAGGAGAGACCCACATTCACTTTGCCCACAGCGACAGCATCTCCGTCTCCCAACAGAGCATCCGGCAGCCAATCGGCCTTCGTGACTGGTCGCGAGCCTCTCTGCCAGCTAGAAGTGTTTTCGAGCGATGCAAGCTTGACGACTCGGTTCTCCGTTCTCGCGATTGAGCTGCGAACTTGGTTGAGGGTCGCCGGACTCGACTGAAACCCATCTGATCGCAAAGCTCCGCTCGAAGACATGAGCGCTGACGGTGGTGTTTGAAGGTGATGCAGCTTGTCGCGTTGTGAGCCTTGACTGCCGAAAAGATCTGTCCAGGAAGCAGTATCCATGCTTGGATCTGCAAAGCTCATTCGGGTCTCCTGCTCAGTGTTGATGCTTGAGATGAGTCTGCGAGCGTCCACCTTGAGAGTGTCGATTTCTTCTCGATCAAGCCGCCTTGCTTTCTCTTCCCTAGAGGAGGCTTCCGCCGCCCACACATCGAGGTTGCTTCCAGCTTCGTCATCGCCTTCGTCCTTGTCCGCACTTGACGTCGCATCTGCTGCAGCATAGCTGTCAGGAGCGGAGACATGACTATTGATGCTCAGAGAGGAGAAGCCGCTTCCGAGCTCTGGCGTGGGCATAAAGGTTGCTTCGGCCCCTTCCCAACCAGAAGATTTGATTTCCGGTTCAGGCGACCGGGTTGCCGGTGGCGTGCTTGGAGCTGCACCTCCCCAAGAAGAAGAAGTGTCGGCCGCCCACGGGTCATAAGAGGCAAGCGATTGCTGACGAGAAGGAGACGAAGATACTAGGTTCGGAAGCTCACAAGATGATTGTCGCGGCGATGCTTTCGGTGTGAGCTGAGATTTGACAAGCTCGTTTTCAGGTTCTTCGCCCCAGCCTGAAGCTCGAACATCACCAGCAATATGCGCTATGCGATCCGCACTATCTGGGCCGTCCGTCGCTATGGAGCTGGACTCTGGAAGGCTCGTCGGCTTTGCTGCAGGACTAGCTGCGTCATTTGACCATGAATCGGATGCGTCGAATGAGGTGAGTGATGAGAAGGTTGCCTGTGATAGCCTGTCTGTGGGTTCGGCGTCGCCACCTTGGTCTGTACGGTGAGGTGTCGTTGGCGCCTTTGGAGCGTCGTCGTCGTTCCAAGGACTAGACCAGGCGTCCATGATGCCAATGCTAGCTGCTCTTTCCGAGTTTGGATCGACCTTGTTGATCTGTCAGGTCCTGACTTGCGACCGAATTCTCTATCTCAAGATCGTAATGTCATCGGAGGCGTCTGATCTGGGACAGGCGGCGGTGACTCCATACATCGGCGAGGCAACGCTGTAGGTATGCAAAGACATGAAGTGGACAAAGAGCCATGTGACAACTTGAAATGCAGCTCGTGGAACTCTGACACTCCGGAATTCGGATACTTTTTCCGCGCCAAGAAAGCACACACCTCCACACTCCTGGCAACACACACACACTGTTCTCGGTTGTGAGAACACTTTCTTGATCTTCCATCTCGACCATCATTGTCACAATGTTCGTGACAGACACAACCCGTGTTAGTTCAACAAAGTAGGAGCACACGAAGGCAATGATTGACTTAGGCGTTCTATTGAGGCTCTTGGGAAGCTCCCCAAGCACAGTAGAGGTCGAGAACTTCCTAAGCAACCTGAACGATTCATCAACCCTCGTAGATCCCGAGATCAAAGCCTATCCCGATGTGGTCTATCACAACTATCGACCTTTAGGATTGAGCTTACAGTGTGAGTATGAGAGAACAGGGCGCGAGCAGCGGTAGCATCAATCACTCATCCAACTTTCTCTCTCGTCGCCTGCAACTTCAGATGAGGCCAAAGCACCGGCCAAAGACGCGAGCAACGCAGCTCTGGAAGACCTCTGCCTGGCAGCCATAGACTTGTATTCAGCACACGATGACAAAACGTGGTCCTGCTTTCCTAGGCTTCCTTTACAGATTGAAACTCGCACAGGCGCTAGCGATGCTCCAATTACAGCCGCCATAACACCAAGCTCAACGGGTAAGGATCTTGTCACTGCCCTTGGCGAGCCAAAGCGCAAAGGAGGTGGCGCAGGCGGTCGATCCGGGCCTGCAGCTTGGATGGAGTGGGCGTTGCAACTCAAATCACTCGATCCCACATCAATAATTCTGCAAGTCGAGCTAGCAGGAGTCGCCGCTCGTGGAGCTGATCGTTGGAACGCCGAGCGTGCCGGCAACTGTCCATGGGCAGTCATCACCATTAGCTTGCCCAATCCACACTGAATTATAGTTGAAGCGATATTGTGGTATTAATTTGCTCTGAGTACATTGAGTCGATTGTGCTGATCGCAGTTAGTTTTTGCTGAAGGAAAGTTCCTTTTGAATCTCGCCAATCCGGGTCTTCCAGCCCTCGACTTCGGCCATCTTCTTCTCGAGATCCTCGATCTCGTGTTCCATGCTCAACTGTTCGGTTTCGGCACCGATAAAGTCGGTCTCCCAAGCGCCGTTTTCTCCGGTCAATCGCAAAAGGACCTCGTGGTACTTGAACAGCGAGGGTCGGTGCGAGATGGTGATGAGCGTGATGCCGAGCTCCTTGGCCTTGGCGTACATGAGTCCCTCGACGTCCGTGGAGACGGCACTGGTGCATTCGTCAAGAATACCGAATTGCGGTCGGTGATACAGAAGACGAGCCATACCCATGCGCTGCTTCTCGCCGCCCGACAGAACGTCCTTCCACTCCTTGCGCGTCTCCCAGCCACCTTCTCGTGTCGGTAAGTAGGCAAGGTGGACATCCTTGAGAATGGCGAGAAGATCTTCGTCAGTCTTGCCCGAAGCGACGTGCTCAGGGTAGGTATAAGGGTAGATGACTTGCTCTCGCAAGCTTCCAACCGAGAGATAAGGTCGTTGTGGGAGGAACATGATATCGTTGATCGAAGGTCGTTCCAGACGGCCCTGGAAGACGGGCCACAGACCGGCAACCACCCGAGCCACAGCGGTCTTACCGACACCATTTGGACCGGTAATGAGGATGTGCTCGCCTGGCTTGACGCGGAGTGTAAGGTCCTTGACGAGTTCTTCGCCTCCTCGTTCAAGACCTGGTGCTGGCGCAACAATGGGGACCTTGTCAAAGGCGACCGAATCGGAACCGGCGATCACCTTGCCTTGAATGTTGCCAAGGTCGTAGAAGGGCTGGTCCGCGGAAAGATCGACAGGGCGGGGCATGGACTGGTATCGCTCCTTGTTCAGGAGGTGCAACGTCGAGATGAGTGTGTAGACACGACTGGTGAAACCGGCAAGTTCTGCAAGCTCCTTATAACTGTACATGAGTCGGCTTCCGGCATCGGCAAGCGAGAGAAGGAGACGACGATTGGAAATGTAAGACTCGGTCTTGGATGCGACTGTGCTATCAGCAGATGGAGCTTTTGGTGTTGCCGAGAGAGCTCCCGTCGCTGCGTCTGCGGACTCGGACTGAGGCTTCTTTGTGCCAAAGAGGAAGGGGGCGGCGATGATGACATATCCAGCTGCCGACCACGCATATTTGAGTACAAAGTCCTCGGTCATGTTGAAAGCGACACGGATCTTAAAGATGCTGTTGATGTGTCGAACGAGACGAATATAGGCGCGATTGAGGATGCCAGCTTCGATGGAAGCACCATTGTAGAAAGCAATCTCCTCGGCGTTTGTGATGAGACGACTGTGAGCTGAGCGGAAGTCACCCTCGAGCTTGGCCTCGATAGCAGCAAGCTTTCCGAATGCTGGTGTGACCTGGCGCAAGATCCAGCCAGTGATGAGGTAGTTGGAGGTGAGACCGAGGATACCCATAGGGCCAAGGGAGCGACTGAGTGCATAGTTGAAGATGATGAGATCGAGCACGGGTTTGGAAACATTCGAGTAGAGAGCGGCGAGAGTTTCACAGAAGCGTGCAATGTCGGTAGTAATGTACTGATCGGCAGCGTCGAGGCGGCCGTCGAGATTGATGATGCGGTAGAAGTTGGCCTTGTCGTTGAGATAGAGGTCATGGACGTATCTCGTAAGGCGTGTACGGAAACCGATGGCCAATTTGGATTGGAGGAAGCGGATCATGGAGTTGGTGTATGTGGAGGGAATGCTGAGCAAGAACCAGAGACCCAAGCCTCTCAAGAAGCCGCGACCGTTGGCAGATACGAGGTCACGGACGATGATACCGTCGAGACGTGCGACAAGCATCGAAAGATAGGTTCTGAGGACAAGGAAGGAGGTGTGCAACAGGAAGATGAAGACCTCTTTGCTGTTCCTGTGTGGAATGAGGATGCGGAAGATGGCTTTGAGCTGACGGAAGAATTCCTTGTTGACACCGACTTTTTTGGCGGTAGCAGCGGCAGCACCGCCCTCTGCACGCATAGCCTTGGCATCCTCGATCTGAGAGCGTTTGTTGTCTTCGTCGGTAAGCTGCTTCTTTTTTGCGTTGGCGGCGCCTGCATCGGAAGTAGGCGGAAGTTGGCGGAAGACGGCAAAGTCGGATTCAAAAGTGTGAAGCTTGGTAGGCTTGATAGGGACTTTGGAGACATGGCCGCGGTTGGGAACGAGGAGATCACGCGAGCCGTCTGGTTTTGGGAGATAGACCTGCTTGAGAGCATCAGCGACGTCAAGGTCGTAAGAATTGGAGCCTCTTCGTGCGAGCTTGCTCAAGTTTTGCTTCTGAAGATATTGATTGAGACGCTTGCGAAGTGAAAAGAGGGCCAGAAGGGCCAGCAGAGCAATCCCCTGCTTGCCTCTTTGATTTGGCGAAAGGAAGTGAGCAAGCCAGCTCGAGTCTTGACGGAGCTTGGACTGGGCCGCCATGGTGTGAGGCTTGGCAAGCTAGGGCTGCAAATGTCGCAGCAGAAAGCTCGTTGATCTCGTCGGACGAAAGGACAGTGATGGGAAGTGTGAGGATGGTGACGAGAGAGTAAAAGTCAATTGGATTGTGAAATGTTGTGAAATGTGCGTTTTGGATAAAAGCGTCGTGGACTCGGACCGGAAAAGTGAGCGAGCTGCCGTTGGATGCGGAGAGAGAAGTCACACAAATCTGAACATCGCCGGACGATTTTCGTGATTGACAGCAGCAGCATGGAACGCGGAATGTGGTGATAGTGTCAAAGTGGCTGCTGCTGCTGTTGTCTTTAGCCGGTACAGTCACCTAACTAATTGTGCGACCCTCTGCTGCACCCTCGATGCGCTTTCACAATTTCACATGTATTTCTCTCTCCCTCTGTCAGAGTCCGCAAGCGGAGAGTAGACTAAGCGTATCGCGCTCAAGGGCGCGATTCTGAGACGTGATGATTCAACCTGTGGATCGGGATCGGCCACAAGGGTAGAGTATCATCGGGAGATTCATTCTAGCCGTGATGCCATCTTGAGTATGCTGCTCTGCTTCAAAATGTGCTTCTCGTATAAACGAAAACACACACACTGCCAGGACGTCATGACAGCTGCCTGAGGATTGCTTTGTCTGCTGATAACCTTCGAAGTTTTCATAATTCCGGCCAAGACTGAGAGCTTGCCTGCTTAGATCTCATGGCCTTCAAAAGACAAGGAACACAAGATTGAAGATGAAACGTGGCTGTGCTCCCCGCCCATTTACCTGTACGCCTCCAAAGAAGAGCCTGTCACACTTACTCGTATCACACTTCTTTCAGGACAGGACGTCAATTCTTCTGAGCAGTCAAGATTCATCATCTGCGCCTTGTTGAGTCTTTCGAGGAACTAAAATGCAGCTTGCCAAGAATATTGACTGTACACAGCGTGAGTGATATTTGTTTGACTGTTCACCGATAAGTCGACTGAGGTGTTGAAGACCAAGACGCCGTGCCTGTTTGCAGCTAGGAACTCAAGCGAGGTTATGCTGAAGCTAAATCGAGAGTTCGGCCCCTTTTTTTGGCTGCTGCTGCTGCTGCTGCTGTTGGGCGGAAATCGCTAGAAAATCGAGGGGACGACCAACTCCGCATAGCCTCTCGTCATTCTGCTTTCTTCTTCTTCTTCTCCTTGTCGAATTGCTCAGCAGACGGCTTCAGAGCCCAGACGAGGAAAAAGAGATGGTTGCCGATTGTGCCGCCGATTTTTGTACTCTTTGCGTGTCCGTGCATGAGAGCAGTCTCAATGCAAGGTTCCTGTTGGATTCAGAAACCTGAGCCAAAAAAGAAAAAGAAGTGAGGAGAGTTGGTCTCAGTTTGCCCCTCAATTGATTTCTACTGTAGCTCAGGTTTAAGCCATCGTTTGATTCGACTCACTCGCTCGAGCTTCGACACAGCTCATACCAATCCACGAGCTGACTACAAACTTACTCCATTATCTCTGCCATCTCTCATCATCATCACAACATCGTCTCTTGCCTTTCTCTGTCGTCGGCACACTTGCTGATCAGTCTGTAGCAGTCTCAAGCGTTTTCGATTACCACATCTTCGATACCGTCACCGGGCCATCCCGGCCAATAAACTTGGCTCCCTCCTTGGATCTAGAGCAGCACGCAGAGCGAACACAAGCATTGATTGGCCCCTTCGAAAGTACCATTCGAGATGAACAACTCGTTACCTTCACAAAACTTCCGTACATCCGGCTCGAGCCCAGCGTATGAATCGGACGCATACGCTCAGCAGCAGCAGCCAAACCGTGATCCATCGGGGCGTGGTCCCCCATCATTCTCGGCTCAGCCAACATCTTCCAACATGACACCATCTCAGCAGAGCTATTCCAACTTCAATGCTCGGCCAGGCGCTCCTTCCGCTGGTGCTGGTGGTGTTGCTCCAGCCAATGTGGCATCTTCCCGACCTTTCCAACCAACGCACAGTCACAGTCAGTCGACTAGCGTGCTTCTCAACAATCCTTCACGCCAGATGTACAAGCCACAGTCGCCGCAGTCGCAGCAAGCAGGCTCTACAAGATCCGGCAGCATGCGTCCTATGTCTGCCTTCCAGCCACTCGACAATCCCGACTACTATGCTCAAGGTGGTGTCGGTGGGGCTAGCCCCACTTCGCCAAGGCCGCCTTCTCCCACTGGCTCAACGGCCAGATCCATCCGCTCGACTCCCCAGACTCCTCTCACTTTCAAGAGCCAGGATCTGCGCAGTGCACTCAGCCTACAAGAGTCTCAGCAAAAAAAGCTTTACATGGAAGGATATCTTCTCAAGCGTGATGACCTAGGTACCGATGGCAAGCCTCTCCACGTCGCTGACGAGAAGCGTCGCTGGACCGAGTGTTTCGTCCAGCTCTCTGGAACCGTTCTCAGCCTCTGGAATGTGGATCAAATGCAGGAGGCCGCAAAGCGTGGGACCGAGGTGCCTCCCACCTACATCAACATCACCGACTCCTTCGTCGACTTCATCGGTCTATTGATCGAAGACCCTAAGCTCATCCCTGGCAGTCGAGGCCGCTACCACCATGCCTTCGCCATCAATTCCGCCGGCAACAACCGCACCATCTTCTGCTTCCGCGATCCTCCTCCTTTCCCTCCCGAGTCTCTCGAGCAATGGCTTGCCCCCGAACACCGTCAGAAGCCCGAACATCGCACCGTCATCGGCTGGCTCAATCTCGGCCACCGCCACCTCCAGGCTTGGATCAACGCAATCCGACTCGCATCTTGGGAGAAGGTTCGCCTCGAGGAGATTTACACGGGTGCACTCATCCGCGCTCGTCTTGGTGCTGTCGGCACGCCTGGCAGCCCAGATGGCGCTGCGCCCGCTGTCTCTGCTTCCGAGATGTCTATCAAGTCGCCTCTCGTCAAGGGCAAGATGGAAGGTTGGGTCAAGGCTCGTTTCATGGGCTCCACTGAATGGAAGAAAGTTTGGATGGTGCTCACTGATCACAAACCCGATGAATCCGAGTTCGGCGCAAAGAAGAAGTTCTGGAAGCTCGGCACCTCCGGCGGTGATCGTTCTAGCGTTATGAGTCTCAACAGCAACTCCACTGCCGGTGCGGGCGCTCCCGGAGCTGACGCCAAGGAGCTTCCTCCTCCACCTGGCAGCAACGGCGCTCCTGGTGTCGCCAGCTTCTTCGAGAACAAGAAGGACAAGAAGCCATTTGCCACGCTCATTTACGCTGCACACGCCTTTGCTGTCTATCCTTCTCGTCCTGAACTGGTTGAAGGCTCCAGTCTCTTCAAGATCGAGGGAGTTTTCCCCTCTAGCACCGTCCTGTCTGCCACACACCGTGTTCGCAGCACTGGTTGGGTCATGCTCATGCCTGAGCTCGAGGCCGCTGGTAGCAAGGGTGCCAATGCCGAGATGATGAAGTGGTTGATTGCTTTCATGGACTCGTTCAAGCTCTACGGTCGACCCGACTCGTTCGTTTGGGAAGCTCGCGACCCCGTCTCGCCTTTCTTTGCCTATCCTATCGGTCCCTTCAAGGACCGTCTCTTCCTCGACAGGGAGCTCGCCGAATTCCTCGAGATTGCCCGCGAAGATCATCTTACCACTCGTGCTTCATTGCACGGCATCATGGCCGCTCGAATGCGAGGTGAACGCACAAAGATCCTTCAGCCTCTACCACCGCCTTCTCAGGATGCAGCCGTCCCCACCAACAAAGCTGCCGCTGCTGTCTCTGCTGATGAAACTCGATCTGCCTCTCGAACAAGCGCTGCAGCAGAATCGGCCTCGCGATTGCCTCCTCTCAACTTTGACTCGAGTCGAAATCAGCCTGCAGCTCCTGTGGCTGGTAACGCTGCTGGGCCTAACGACACTGCAGAGCTTCCGGCCGAGATTCCGTCCAAGATCTCGCATGGCTTCAAAGACTCTGCCAGGGGTGACTTCGCAGACGACCAACGTGAGCGTCCCGCCTCGCCTGATTTTGACGCCTCCCGTCCTCCTCGTGAGGCTCGTCCGGGTCAATCCGGTGTGCCACAGCCTGCTCTGCAGAATGCGCCCACCGCCGTACAGGTCCCTGCACCTGCAGCTGCATCTGCATCGGCCCCTGCAGAGCCTGTTGCAGCAGCCCCGCTCAACAATGCAGTACCCAACTACAATGCTGCCTGGACTCCTGTCGTCGCACCTAATTCCAACGCAGCGCTCTCCAACGACCAGCAAGAGGAGCGATCGAGCATCCGTGCCGTTTCGGTGGCTTCCAACCGCGATGCTTCTTCCTTCGTTCAGCCCTCGTCGCAAGCACCTACTTCTAGGCAAGAGTCTTCGCACGCAGCCGAGTCTTCGATTGCTTACCTCAGCCCCACCAGCGCAACTCAGCCCATGTCCGCTTCTTCCTCGCAAGCCGGGCCAGCTGCCCCGCGAGCTGCGCCAGTATTCGGACCTTCGGGTCGTGGCGCAGAGCAAAACGTTGCCGAAGAATCTCGCTCGACCAAACGCGACTCCGACTTGCCCACCAACTACGACGAGAGTGCCCTCTTCTACATGGCCTCGATCTCTGATCAGCTTCCCGCTCCATCCTCTCAGCCCGTCGTTATGCCCGCACCCAGTCGTGCGGTCGTCACCAAAGAGAGCTCGCAAGCATCGCGTCCTCAGAGCCTTGCGCCAGCTTCCGGCACTACTTCCGCCATCCAATCCGAAAGCACTCACACTACGCGTCTCTCATCCGATCAGCCGCAGGCACTTTCAACTGGTGCTGCCGTTCCGGTGCAGGCCGAGCACGTCAAGGCCGACCAGACCGCAGCTGTACCGAGGACGAACCCGACACAGGATGATACCATCAACGATGACGCTCTTGCAGCCTACTCGTTCTTGGAGCAGCCCCCGTCTCCTGCGCTAAAGACGCAAGAGATCCCAGTCAAGCCGGTTGCAACAGAGCGCAGCGCTGTCTCTCCTGTTGCTGCGGTCGTGCCATCTCAACCGGCCACCAGCACCGTCAATCAAACGTCGACAGACAGTGCCTTTAGCGCTCGTCCTGCTGCCGTGCAATACCCCTCTACCTTTGGTCAGAACAAGAGGGCCGCCGAACGCAAGTCTGCTGCCCAACTACAGGCGCAAGCTCACCAAGAGGCTCTCTCTCGACCTGGTCGCGCCGGAGGCAACAAGCCCAAGGGCATTCGTCGTCCCGGCTGGGTTGACGACAGCGAGGAGGAAGAGGATGAAGAAGAGGACGAAGAAGAGGATGACGAGAGTCGCGAGAATGCTCGTGCTGCTGCCAACCGGGCTGGTCCCATCGGTGGACCCATGCGTTCCGCTGCCAGCTCCAGCCGCGGCGGGCCAGGCACCGATTCGCCCGTCAATCTTGCAGACTCTACCGGCAGTCTCGGACGTAACAACGATGCAGGTTTGCAGGGCGCCGCCGGCGCGTTCCCTCGATCGACCTCAGGGTATGGTGCAAGCGTGTTGGACGGGTCACGTTCGGCCTCGCCAGGTCAATCTCCAGCACGACCCAGTGTTCCCACCCATCCGTCCATTCAGGCCTACCAGCGCCAGTCCATGTTCAACAATCACCTCGCCGCTGCTCATGGCGACGACTCTCGATCCAACACGCCGCCTCAGGGTCCCATCGTCCGCGATCGTCAGACCTTCTTGCAGCTCAACCCTGAAGACCAGCCAGGTGCTATGACTACTGTCTTCACGCCGCACGGACTCGTGCAAGCTGGGGCTCAGGACAAGGCGGAACGATCAGCCAAGGCTCAAGAGGCAGAGGCCAGAGCCGCGGGAAGCCACTTGGTCAACGTGCCCAACAAGCCTCCCCCGCCCCAAGCCGGTCTCCTCGGAGCTATCACTGCTCACGAGCGCGATCGCAAGGGTGCTGGTGGCTTCGGTGCCACCTTAACCGAACGCGAGCGCGAGCGTGTTGCAGCTGAGCGACGTCAGCGAGAAGAGGATCTCATGCGACAGCAACAGCAACAGGCACAGCAGCAGCAGATGCAGCAGATGGCGTACTTCAATCCAATGCTTTATCAGCAGATGATGATGTCGGGCATGATGGGTGGCATGGGCATGATGGGTATGGGTATGCCTCACATGGGCGCTTTTGGCGGCTCGCAAATGGGCGGCGGCGGAAGCCAGATCGGCGGCATGGGCGGTGGCTTTGACCCCATGATGGCACAGCAGCAGGCGATGCAGGCTGCACAGATGGCATATATGAATGCACTCTCGCAGGCTCACCAGGAGGGTTCGGCGCTCGGCCATGGATCCGTGATGGGTCATGGTTCGCCAAGCGCTACGCCAGCATCGACCATGGGCATGCCAATGGGCGGAATGCCGTTCATGGCTAGTCCTCACATGAGCATGATGGGCGCACCTTACCCTGGCTTCATGTCTGCGATGGGAGGAGCTCAATCTGAGTTTGGCGCTGGCGGCGCTGCCTCGCCTTCGCCTCGTCCTTCTTCAACCAAGCCTAACGGCCAGGCTAATGGACAGTGAAGAGCCTCCTCGCTCTTTTCGACGTGGCTTTCTTGTTCCTACTCTCTCTCTTTCTCTCTCTCTCTCTCCCTCTCTCTCTCACACCGAGCACTCGTTTTGGATCGCGTCGATACTACGTTACGGATCAAATAGGTAAAAGAACAATCATTTTTCCCTTTTCAGAATTTTCCTTGATGAACCCCTTGTGATATTGTACATGATTGAAAGTGAGTGATCAATGCTGATGGTGTGCTTAGTGCTTCGGTGGTTATGCCTTCCAAGCGGCAAGCGCGACGAAGCCTTTGTCGAATCTTTCTTCCAGACTGATGATGCGCCAGTCTGGGTCAGAAGCCTTCCACTTTGTCAAGAACTCAGCCAAGCTTTCGTCGCTTCTCATCTCACATGAGACCAGCACCATGGTCTTTTGCTTATCGGTGAAGACATTGAGCGTCGCAATCAAGGCGTCGAATAGTCCTGGGTTGTAGATGCAGTCGCAGCAGATAATCAGATCTGCTCCGTCGACCCTTTTGACCTGTTCGCGTGCTGTCTTGGAGGGAACGAGCTGCTCGAGGACGTGCTTCTTGCGTAGTTGAGCTGAATGCAAAGACGGTGGATTGAGAAAGTCGAACCAATCCAATGCGCCAACTTTGACGTTGTCGTGCTTGTCGAGATTCTTCCTGAGCAATGGCAGCAACTCCTCTTGATCGGTTGCGAGCCATCTGCCACTCAGTCCTCCTACTAAAGCCGGTAATGCTCCCGTTCCTGCACCGAGCTCGAGCACCGTGGCATCTTTGAGTTGTTTCAAATTGAAGAGTGTCGCTTGATGGAATCGGATAGCGAGCTCGACGGTAGAGCGCCAGACAACGCTGCCCGTGTTGCCCTTTGACGAACGCAGACTGGTGACATGTTGGTATATGGGCACGATGAGTTTGCCTGATAAGTTGCGGTCGCTGAGTGCTGACGACCAAGTGGTCCCGTCAATTGAGATGAAGATCTTGTCGGCAGAGTGATTGACATAGCCAAGGCCGCCATCGTGTTCCGATTTGGCGTTGAGAGTATAGAGGAGGAAAATCTCCTCGTCGACGTCGTCCACTATTCGACCCGGGTCCACACGTAGGAGTGCGTTCGGTGGACTTGGCAGCTCTTGATCAAGATCAGTGTCATCGGCATGACGGTCCTGTCGCTGAGATGCAGAAGAAGGCATGCCTGAGGTCCCAAAATGCCGCTGAACAAACTCTTGTCTGGAGCGCCGAGCGTGATAGTGGTCAATCCATCCAGGGACAATGTCAACGAAGCAGGGGGAAAGGGTAGAAGCGAAACGAGATGTACATTGGAAGTATGCGATTCAGGGTCCAATTAAGGGTAAGGGTCCTAAAATCGAGTGTTCTTCCATTCCTTACCCGATCTCGTATCGGTGATGCCGACAGCTGACGGACAGCGGAGACGGAAAAGCCGAAACTTGCAAGCCTGCGTCTTGTTCACATGGCATCAACGAAGCTTGCCTTGAGCACATGCACCTAAGAGTGATGTGCTGTAGACTGCCTTGTTCAGAATGCTGATTAGCCAGGTTGACTTTCAGAAGCCGAGCCAAGACCGATTGAACAAGTCGTCATCCTTCGCAGCTGGAGTCAGTGTCTGTGGTCTCTGTTCCTGTACTTGATTGGACGATGACGACCATAAAATGGGAGTGCGGAGAGGTGGGGGAAGAACGGACGCGTGGCTGTCATCGGACATCGGGGTCTCCAGAAGGAAGGGCGAAACAAAGTACTGTAGCAGCGCGTCAACGTCACCGTTCCTACGAAATGCGAACTTTCTTATCGATGCCATTCCATCTTGAAACCATGATCACCGTCCTCACAGCATCTCAAGAGCAGCTTCGGCACGGCCGACGAGCATGACAAAAAGATCTGAGCAGCTGTTGCTTGGCAAACTCATGTGATTATGACTTGTGCTTCACTTTTCGTGTCGAGGCCAAAAACCCTGCGAAGACGGCATTGCTGAAATTGACCGTTGGACGGCACAATCTCGTCACACGGACCCTTCCATCGATATCGAATCTTGCCCTCCCCCTTGCGGGTGTTGTGTCTCATCTCTCCTCACTCCTTAAGACACCGTCAGATCTGCTCTCGTGTGCTGATCCCATCCTCGGCTGCGGTGTGAGGAAACCCTTGTCCTTGTGTTGTGGTTGTTGCTACGATCGACGCTGGAATTTCTAAAACATGCCGACGACCATCGCCGCGACAGTGAGCCACAGAAGCGCCTGAGCCCATCGACTCTTCTTTCCTTGACTCAGAAGCGCTCCTTCTTATTGTTACCAGCTATACCTTTGACATGATTTTGCAGATATCCTCATGGTATCTACTAGTCTAGCCTCCGAGACCATGCATGACACACCAAAGACAGAAGCACAACGTCTTTGCAAAAATGAAAGATGACAGCCTTGGACAACTCCGGGGAATTCAAGTGAGCAGATGTATGCGCATGCCTGTGTCTGTGCCCACGCGCATGTACATACAGTACTGTATGCAGTCGGCTCGTGCATGCTTTCGTTGACTCTCCCCACGCTGCTTGAATCTGTCCTCAATGCTGTCAGTCAGCCTTTTGATTGGCCGACATCGTTCGAACCCCAACTGCTGCTGCCGCTGCCACAGCACAGGCTTGTCAAAGAAAAGGGACACGGAAAATAAATGGGAATTAACGCACCAAGCGAGTGAGAAGATCCCGCCTCGCCTCGGTTCGCTTTTGTATTGACTGCAGACTGCCAATCCCACGGTCGACGAGTTGCAGCCATCACAGGGATATCTCCGTTACACCAGCGTCACAGCGCATTTATCGCGACATTTTCTGGTGTTTTTGCTGCTGTTGCTTTTCGCATCCGTCACAAAATTCCAGACCCTCACTCTGACTCTCTCACACAGGCCGTGGACGGGACGTGGTACAGTACACTGTAACAGAGCGACACAAGCGAGGGTCCGAGCGCGCGCCTTTTTCAATGACAATCGATTCCGTTTTCGAACTTCTCACCGTTTCTTCTTGCTGCTGCTGCTGCTGCTGCTGCTGCTGCTGCTGCTGATCCTTGGCTGGACGACACAGTTCCTGAGCCTGAGCTCGAGCGAGCCTTCCGATGTCAAGACTTCAGAAGAGCTGCTGCTTGCCGTTGAATTCCCTTGTCTGGATTTTCCGATTGATCGTCTCTGCCCGTGCGCTCTTGCCTTGTCCAACAATTCCCCCATCCGCTCTTTTCTCTGAGCAAAGAGTTGGTGAGTTGCCCGTTGTTGCTGCTCTCTCATCGTGTAATTTCACGGCAAGCTCGAACAAAGGCTTACGGCTCACCCGGTTTCTATTGTCCTCCAGTTACAAAACCCAGCCACTTTTATCTTCAGTCATCCTGCATTGCCGTCTCCATCTGGATATTGTACTGTAGCAGAGCTATTTGTTGCTTTGCTCTTACCATCGCGCTCTGCTTTCGAACCCTTGCTTCGCTGAAGAAGGAAAGGCTCGGCTGCAACCAGTAACGGCGACACAACTCCACGCCCATCGGCTTGCTCCGCACAAGCCTCGCAGCTCGATCCCGTCAATACGCGTCTCCTCTTCGTCAATTCTTCTTGTCATCTTTCTTCCATCACCCTTCTCTTACTTGGCCGTCCACCTTCTTGTGGCTGACCCTTCTTTAGCTTCCGGTTCTTGGGTCCGTCCGCTTCTCTTGAGTGTGATCCGCCATGGCTTCACACTTGCGTAAGGTGTTTGGCTCCGGCCGCACCAAGTCGTCGGCTTCCAACTCGAGCCACGGTCGCCTTCGATCCGAAGATGATCAATCTCCTGCCAACTCGAACCCAAGCTCTCCTGCTGCTTCGCTCAGTAAAGCTTCCTCTCGAGTCTTTGGTCGATCCGACCGTGGCTCTTCCCCTGCTCCTTCCTCGCCTGCTCCATCTTCGCCTCTTCCTCCTTCCACTCCTTCCAAGAACACTACCACCACCAACACCAACACCGCCGTCAACAGCAACAAGAACAGCAGCACCCTGTCGCCCTCGGCCGCTGCTGCTCCCTCTCCCTCCCCTCGCACTGCTTCTGCCTCTAAGCCTACTCCTCCTCAGCCTGTTGTCCAGCAGCAACAGCAACAGCAACAGCAACAGCAACAGCAGGCAGCTCCCGCTCCTCCTGCCAAGAGCGACAGCCAGTCTACCCCGACGCCATCGCAGGCACAGTCTTCGTCGGCTACGCCCACCGCTGAGTCGGCCGCTCCGGTCACCCCCGCTGCCCAAGCTCCAGCTCAAGCTCCTGCTTCGGCTGCTCCCACGGCTACCGCTCCTATTGCTCAGAGCCAACAGAACGAAACTAGGGAAGCCGCTCCCGCTGCTCCTGCCGCTGAGTCCAAGATGCCTGAATCCGTCAAGCCTCTCTCGATCAACATTCCTGCTAACCAGCAGGACGCTCAGCAGCCCGCTACAGAGCTCCCCAAGAAGCAGTCCAAGTCCGACTCCAGGCCCACCAATGGCTCCGTCGGCTCAGCTGCTGACAGGGATGATTTGACACCAGTTGGTCTCTCCAACAAGTCGTCCTTCCACTCGCGCACCAACGCTGATCAGTTCCGTGCAGAGTATCACCCGGACAACGCTTCTAAGTATGCCAACCCCAACCACTACTCGGCTCGTCCGGAGACCTACCACCGCAAGTCTTTCAGCGCTGCTCATTCGCAGGGCGCTCCTTCTGTAGGCGAGGCTACTCCTGCTGGCTCGCGTCGTCAGTCTGGCAGTGAGCACGATCTCGGTCATGGACGAGGCCCCACTGGAAACCTCAACCATGCTGTCGATGCCCGTTCTCACGGTCACCACTGGATGTCCGCCGAGGACAAGCGTCTTCAGGAAGATGTTGACAAGAAGCGTCACTGGAAGCGCTGGGGTCCTTATCTCAGTGAGCGTCAGTGGGGTACTGTTCGCGAAGACTACTCTTCAAACGGTGATGCATGGTCTCATTTCCCTCACGAGTCGGCTCGTAGCCGTACCTACCGATGGGGTGAGGATGGTCTTGCCGGCTTGTCAGACAACCACTGCAGGATGGGACTGAGTCTTGCTCTTTGGAACGGAAAGGATCGAATGCTCAAGGAGCGTCTTTTTGGTCTCGCCAACAACGAGGGCAACCACGGCGAAGATGTTAAGGAGCTTTACTGGTACCTTGACAGCACCCCCACTCACAGTTACATGAAGATGCTCTACAAGTACCCGCAAGAATCCTACCCCTACGAGCTCTTCGTTCGCGAGTCGCGCAACCGAAGCCGTGACGTCGCTGAGTTCGAGATTACCGATACCGACCTCTTTGACGAGGACAAGTACTGGGATGTGTTCGTCGAGTACGCCAAGGATAAGGATGAGGAGAATGCCATCTCGATCCGCATCAGCGCCTACAACCGCGGTCCTGAAGCTGCCGATCTCCACATTATTCCCCAGCTTGTCTTCCGCAACTACTGGTTCTGGCCCAAGGAGGAGCCCGCCAAGCCCAAGATGAAACAGACTGGCGACTATGTTATCCAGACTGACCATCCTGAACTTGGCCGTTACCACCTCTACTGCTCCACCAGTCCAGCTCCCAGTGCTCCTCCTGCCAAGCGTGGTCAGGCTCCTGAGCCTGTTTCAGATGAGGAAGTTGTGCCCGAGCTTCTCTTCACCGAGAACGAGACCAACTTCGAGCGTCTGTACAACGGCAACAACCGCAACATCTACGCCAAGGATGCTTTCCACGACCACATTGTCCCTGCCCACCGACAGGAGAAGGATCGTCCTAAGGCTGTCGAAAAGACGCGCAAGATCAAGAAGACCATTGTCCGTCAGGAGCGCCGACCCGTCCATCGTGACCCTGAGGCCATCGCTCCCAAGGCCAATGGTGCTTCTGGCGAGGCTCACCCCGAAGCTGCCGCTGCCGAGAAGCAGTTCGGTACCGTTGGCCCCGTCGAGGAACAAGAGTACGAGGTCGTCGACATCGAGGAAGAGGTCATCGAGGACGAGACCTATCTCGAGGACCCAGACGAGTCCAAGCCACCCCGTGACTACGTCAATCCCAACAAGGAGGGCACCAAGGCCGGCGCTCACTACGTCTTCCGTCAGGTCCCTCCCTTCGGTGGTTGTGCTGTCGTCAGAATGAAGCTCACTCCCAAGACCCCTTCGCAGGATCCTGCCATCGATGACGACGAGCAGTTCGATACCACTGTCGAAGCTCGCCGATCCGAGGCCGACGAATTCTACGCCAAGCTCATCAGCGGTCCCATGTCCGATGACATGAAGAACGTCATGCGTCAGGCTCTTGCCGGAATGCTTTGGAACAAGCAATTCTATATGTTCATTCAGCCCGAATGGCTCCGTGGTGACCCTGGGCAGCCCGCTCCACCTCCCGAACGCAAGCACATTCGCAACCATGACTGGCGACACTTGCACATGGAGGATATTCTCTCCATGCCCGACAAGTGGGAGTATCCCTTCAGTGCCGTTTGGGACAGTGCCTTCCACTGCATTCCTCTCGCCATGGTTGACCCTGCCTTTGCCAAGAAGCAGCTTGATCTCTTCACTCGTGAATGGTACATGAAACCTGACGGTGCTCTCCCTGCTTACGAGTGGAACTTCTCCGATGTCAACCCTCCCGTTCACGCCTGGGCCACCTTCCGAGTTTTCAAGATTGAGAGGAAGATGTACGGTCGCGAGGATCTCGACTTCTTGGAGCGAGTCTTCCAAAAGTTGCTCATCAACTTCACGTGGTGGGTCAACCGCAAGGACTCAAGTGGCTCCAACGTTTTCGAGGGCGGTTTCTTGGGTCTCGACAACATCGGTCCCTTCAACCGTTCCGAGCCCCTTCCAACCGGTGGTACCCTTCGTCAGGCCGACGGAACTGCTTGGATGGCTTTCTACGCGCTCAACATGTTGAACATGGCACTCGAGCTCGCCAAGCACAACCCCACCTACGAAGACATTGCATCCAAGTTCTTCGAGCACTTCATCTTCATCTCGGATGCCATGTCCTTCCACGACACATTCGACGAGGAGAGCACCAGTCTCTGGTCGGACAAGGACGGATTCTACTATGACGCTATCCAGTGGGGTCCCGGTAACAGCCAAGTCATTCCCGTCAAGAGTCTGGTCGGTCTCATTCCGCTGTACGCTACCTTGACCATTGAGCCCTCGGCGCTCAAGAGGTTCCCAAGCTTCGCCAAGCGCATGCAGTGGTTCCTGGACAACCGTCCCGAGATGGCCGACCGCAACATTGCCAACATGAAGGTCGGTGGTCGTGGAGATCGACGTTTGCTTTCGATGGTCAGCCGTGAGCGACTTGAGCTTATTCTCAAACGTATGCTGGACGAGAACGAGTTCTTGTCGCCTCATGGTGTGCGATCGCTCAGCAAAGACCACCAGAAGAACCCCTTCCATGTCAATGTCGGAGGAGAGGACTTCGGTGTCGGCTACTGGCCCGGTGACTCACACAGCCCCATGTTCGGTGGTAACTCGAACTGGCGTGGTCCCATTTGGATTTGTGTCAACTTCTTGCTCATTGAGTCGCTCCAGAGGTTCTACCAGTACTACGGAGACAGCTTCAAGGTCGAATGCCCTACAGGCAGTGGTGACTACATGCATCTTGGCCACGTCGCTGAAGAGCTTTCGCACCGTCTTCTCGGAATCTTCCTCAGAGACGACCAGGGCAGGAGAGCCAACAACGGTGGTATTCCCATGCTTGACTACGCCCCAGAATTCAGGGATCTCGTTCATTTCTACGAGTTCTTCCACGGTGATACTGGTAAAGGTCTTGGTGCATCACATCAGTGTGGTTGGACTGGTCTCATTGCGTATACTATCTACTCGACCGGTGCTAGTTACGGATTGGCTCAAACGCCCAGGACGCCCAAGTCAACGGCAGCGCACTACTTCGATGAGCACCTTACGGAGGATGGAAGGAGTGAGGCAGGAAGCGTGCCGTACTCGAACGCTTACTCGCGACCTCCCTCGCCGGATGAGCTCTAAATCGCATCAATATTCTTTCTGTCGTTTCTCGGTTCTTCTCTCACATGTCTAGGCTCAAAATAAACACCTGTACGGCGTCTTCTCTTGTTTGTAAATGATGACAATGGTTTTGAACAATGCTGTGGATCGCCTGATCTGCAAAGTGTCGTGAGCAAAAAGCGTCGAAAGTCTGGTGGGATTGGGTCGCACAAGCTTGCACATTAGGACAAATAGATGTGAATTTGCTGTGACCAACAATCGTATTCGTTGTTGATACCTTTCAGTCGCGACGATGCCGTCTGTGATCTCGTGGAGAGCCAGCAGAATCATAAGGCTTCTTCTGCCGATACCCTTCTCTGCCATCGTCGCGCCGCCTGTCATCGTTCCTCCTCCTCTCATCCCTGTGCCTCCCTCCAGAGTAAGAGGAATACCTGCGGTCATCATCGACCCAGTCTCTACCCCTCTTGCCATCTTTCTTCCCATCCTTTTCCCGCTCTTCCCTTCCGTTCGCCCTTGCTTTGTGCTCTCGAGGATCGAGCACCTCGTAGTCATCCAAGCTATCTTTGCCACCGCCATTCCCGAGCAAAGGTTTTCCGCCAGCATCAAGTTTGTGTTCACGCCAGTCAAGATCGTCGTCGCTTGCTCCATACTCTTTCTCTATTTCTTCGTCCTCCTCGTCCTCCTTGTCTTGGTTAACGCGAGAGTGTGAGGCAGAGACAGAAGTGGAAGCAGTGGATCGCAGACGAGACTGGAAGGAAAGAAGTGCTGATAGAGAGTTATCCTCTTTCTTAGATGAGGACATGTTTGATTTTGAGGAAAGGTACCGGGCTCGTTCTTGGTCGAGATAGGACCTCGCTGCAGCAGATGCGGACGAGGAGGACCGTCGATCGGAATCGAGAGCATTGCGAGTGCCGGAAGGCTCAGACTTTGCGAGGTCAGAAGATGAAGCTTCTTGCCTCGTCGCCTCTGCTTGCTTGGAGTCGCCTCTCAGAGGAATTGACGCCGCTGGAGATGGAGCCGCTTCATCGAGAGAAGAGCTCACTCTCTCCCTCTCCTTCTTCCTGGGTTCTTTCTCCACCTTCATACTCTGCTTGCTCAACGTCGTGTCCCCCTTCAAGAGATCATGCGAGCTCTTTGGTCCCTGCAACACGACCTCCTCTCCGTCTCCTCCCTCCTCGTCAGCACCAAACGATAACAGCTTCGTGTTCTTCTTTCCCTTCCCCTTTTTCTTCCTCTCCTCCTCTTCTTTCCTCTTCCGCCTTTCTTCTTTTTCAACCTTCTCCCTTGACCTTCGCTCTTCCTTCGTCATTCTCGGCTTCAGGTCGTCGAAGGGATTCTCGACAACCTTCACCTCCAACAATTTGGGCGGATACCTTGGTCTGTCCCCGTCCAGCTCCACTCCTTCTGATAAATCTATGAGATTGTATATCGTCTTCCCAACCACTCTGCCCATCAGTGTGTGTTTCCCCTGTAATTCTGGCGTAGCATCTAATGTTAGGAAGAATTGCGATTCATTCTGCTTGTCCTCCGCGGCCATGGCTAGCAGTCCTCGACGGTTGAACTTGAGCCGAGAATGCGGCTCGATAGCGAAAGGTTCGCCGAAGATGGATTCGCCTCCGGTACCAGTGCCGGATGGATCACCAGACTGAATGATGAAAGAGGGGATCAGGCGATGAAATATGAGATTATCGTAAAACCCTTCCAGGGCCAGGGTGAGGAAGTTACGACACGCAAGGGGGGTTTCTTTGGAGAAGAGTTCGATGTCGATTGGACCCTTGGAGGTGACAAGGGTGACGAGGCCGGAGGTGGGCGGCTCTGTGACATATTGAGACGTCATGGTGGCAATGACGCTGCACTGCCTCAACGGCAGGCGCAGAACAGGTGAGGCAAAAAGTGCTGTTAAGTGACGGAAGAAGAGATGGTGTTGGTGTTGGTCTTCGGGACATTTATTTAAGCTTCACGCCTCCACCTTGCAGCCGCCCACGGAAGTCGGGACACACGCACGCGAGCGTGACCGCATGCAGCCTCAAAGTGTTGTTCCAACACTCCTCCTTACTCCTTCCACGCCACCGCTCTTTCCGCCATCCTAAGATCACACCATCTCGATCGATTGTCGACCATGTCGGTCTCCATCGCCGCTGCTACCAATGGCAACGGTCATTCCAACTCCTCGGCTCCAGAATGGCTATCGACCCTCACCCCCTCGAATGCCGCATGTATCCAACGCCTCCTAGATTCTCCTGCTCCACCATCATTCCACCACGTCCCAAAACGCAAGCAAGCAGCCGTCGCAGCCATTCTCTACCAATCGACTACCACTTCTTCTCAGCCAGAGCTACGAGTCATCATGTCCACTCGTGCCCTTCATCTCCGTTCTCATCCTGGCCAAGCCTCTCTTCCAGGCGGAAAGGTGGATTCTACGGACTCGTCCGTCGTTGAGACTGCCTTACGAGAAAGCGTCGAAGAAATTGCTTTGCCCGCACGCGAAGCTGTATGGCTGCATACTGGCTACCCTTTCCTCTCCAAAATGGGTCTTCTTGTTCACCCAGTAGTATTCTTTCTCAAGAATGGAGAGAAGCTTCTTCCAAAGCTAAAAGCTTCCCCGTCCGAAGTCTCAGACATTTGGTCCGTCCCTCTGGCCCACTTTCTCTCGTCTGTCACACCTGCCGGAGTTGAACTGTCGAATCCTAAGAGCGTTGATAAGCACAGGCCACCACAAGAAGTCTTTCGAACGTACACAGACATTCCTTGGCTAGGAGGAGTTTATAGATTGCATAGATTTAGAAGCGAAAGACAGCTGATCAAGGGTTTGACTGCAGATGTGTTGATAAGCGTCGCACAGAAAGCTTATGGGATGAAAGCAAAGTACAGAGTGGAAGCGGACGGACAGAAGAGTTGGGAGGACATGGTGCAGTTGGTGATTGAAAGGTACATAAAAAGAGACGAGAGGGCGGAAGGGAGGTGGGGTGATGGTGAGAGTGGTGATAAGCAGGGAAGCTCCGAAGCTTTCGAGACTTTCATCGGGATCGATGAGGAAGAACGAGGCTCGAACGGGGTCAATGAGACTCAAGTGAGTGCATAGAAAAGTAGAAATATCCTGTAAAATGCAATGCAAACCTGAACTCAATGCGATCGACAACACATGTCGGAACACACCGTTGAGAAAGCCGTTGTGTGGGATCGGAAAATCAATGAATGCATTACAAGGGAACAGCGCAATTGTTAGCCGTCG
This sequence comes from Ustilago xerochloae, assembly GCA_928856705.1. Classification (NCBI taxonomy): domain Eukaryota; kingdom Fungi; phylum Basidiomycota; class Ustilaginomycetes; order Ustilaginales; family Ustilaginaceae; genus Ustilago; species Ustilago xerochloae. The sequence goes on from CAKMXT010000010.1 coordinate 430,303, forward strand.
GCGAGACAGACAAGTCTTGGGTGTGGTGAGAATACAGGTATCTTGAGTAATAGCAGACATTTAGGCCTTAGCAGTCTTAGCTTTGGTCGCCTTGGCCTTTCCTGCTGCTCCCTTCTTTGCCGCTGGTGCGCTGTTTTCATTTGAATACCCATCAAACTCATATTCGATACCCAGTTTCTTGAGCTTTTCCTTCCTCTCGTCTTGCCTCTTCAATGCTCTGTCATTCGTCCTCTGCTGTTCCTCTTCGGTCTTCTCCCTCCCGCGAACGACCCTCTCGATTCTATCTCCTGGCACCTTCCTGTACAGCCTGTTAGCACCGACCCACAACTCCGGGTGAACTTTCTCTTTTGGCACGACTTTGACCTGCAGTAATCTCCCATCAATGAGGTAGTTGTGCATAGTCTCCTGTACGATCTGTGCGACATCTTTGTCGGCGAACTCGACGAATGCGTAATGTTTGGAGGCGCCAGTCTTCTTGTTACGGGAGACGCGGAGTCTTGTGACATCGCCGAACTGAGAAAAGTAGGATTTGAGTTGTTTCTCAAAGAAGCCCTTGGGAAGGCGGCCGATGTAGAGCACTCCAGGGGTCGTGGAAGAGCCTGAGGACGCAGACTTGGACTTGGACTTGCGGAGCTTGTCAAGACGGGCTTTTACAACAGCGTCGTCTTTGGAGTTAGGAAGCTTGACGGACGCAAGCGAGGAGCGAGGTTGTTGGTGGGAAGCAGCAAGACGGTCATCTTCGTCATCTTCGTCGGACGAGTTGGCTTCATCTTGCTCGATGTCATCGTCATCTTCATCGGAGGAATTGGCTGAGACGTCAGAGAGGGAAGCGATCAACTCGCGCTCGTTGGATTGCTCCTCATCATCGTCATCGGATGCAGCTGCGGGAACAGACTTTTGGTTGCTGGACTTCTTTGCGATGGTGGACTTCTTGGACGGGGTGGACTCAGCCTCTTCAACAGCAGGAGCAGCACGCTTCTTGCCGTTCGCTTTGGCAGTAGTGGTGGAAGGGGTAGCAGCTTCGACTGGCTTGGATGCAGCAGCAGCAGCAGCGCGGGTGGATCTTGTCCTTGTGCTGGCAGCTGGTGCCGCAGCGGCTGTTGTCTTCTTCGGTGGCATCGTTGGTGTGAGTAGAAGTGTATATGGTGAGAGGACGAAAGAGGAATCTCCACACTGACGGCAACGAGAACAGAAAAAGTCAAAATTCGGTGCAGCAACTTCTCCAAATTTTACCTGCAAGGACCCTTGCTCGCCCTTTTCTTCTTCTCGCACGACAATCTCACGGACGTCGAGATGTTAGGTCACTTCGAAACGATCCAACTTCCGGCTTTCATCGAAGTCGCTGGAAACACCCACACAACACTGCGCAGAGAGAGCGAGAGAGAGGCGCACAGACTCTGAAACACAAAGAAGCTTTCCATTTCTTCTCAAGGTGGAGTGAACTGTCAATCTCATTTGCTTCCGTTCTCACCTTCCTCTCCACCGACACCACCACTGTATCATAATACTTTCTAGCAAAATGTCTACAGTCGTCCCAGAGATCCTTTGGGCTCAGCGCTCCTCTGCTGACGAGGCCGAGAAGGTAAGTCGCGTTGCATCGCATCATTGCTGTCCGACCTTTACCCTCGTATCAAATGGTACTAACTGCTTCATCCTTCTTTTCATTTTGTCATGCTCTTTTTTCAACTTGCGCGATCCTAATAGAACGTTGTCATGCTCACAATCAACGTTCCTAACCTCCCCTCACCACCAGCTACCAAGTTCGACCTTACCTCCACCGGCTTCACTTTCCACGCCAAGACTGGAGACGCTTCCAAGAACATCCCTGACAAAGAGTATCAATTCTCTCTCGAATTCTTCGACGAGATCGACGTCGATGCCTCCAAGACTCACCTCAACTCCAAGTGCCTTTACGCTGTCCTGCGCAAGAAGACCGCCAAGGAGGAGTTCTGGCCTCGCTTGACTAAGGACAAGGTTCGTCTCCACAATGTCAAGACCGATTTCGACAAATGGGTCGACGAGGACGAACAGGAGGAAGCCGAGGATCTTAGCGGTGGCATGGCAGGTATGGGTGGACTACCGAGTGATCCCTCTGCAATGGGTCTTGGGGGAGCCGGAGGGTTTGATTTACAGAGTATGATGGCACAAATGGGCGGAGGAATGGGTGGTGGCATGCCTGATTTCGGAGCTGAGGATGATGACGAGGGCGAGGAAGGCGACGACGTTCAAGATGCTCCTGCTGCCCTCAGCGAGGCGCCTTGAAGCTGTTGTAATCAGCACTCCTTCAACGCTTACAGTTGATTTTGCATCGACCTTTTCCGCGCTGTACAATGTAATACACACACCCAAACATTCATTCGAGATCTGATGTAGGCCGGGTGATCTGTGCTGGCCAGTAGGGGTTTGTTGTTGCTCAAAAAGATTGAGTTCGTGCATGTTTTCTCGAGCTTCATTCACTAAAAATGAAGATTTTGGCTCGGTCCGACGCTCAAGCTTTTGGTGTCTTTGCGCTATTTCCTTCAGTTCAGATCGAGTTCGAGTGTCGCTGATCTAGAACCGGGTTTGCTTGTGACCACATATGATCGTATCAAGATTGTTCAAATGTGCATGTGAAGTTGGAGGAGTGCTACGCTACAATAGTAAGCTCTTTGGTCCTGTTAGCTGCGTACGCATCTTTCCACGTCTCCCAAATGCTAATAGTCAGAATCAAGCAGTCAAATTGACAGTCAGTCTATCAGTGCCAGTCCATATCATGTAGCCGGAAACGAGGTCAAACTTACTTCATAAGTTCTTCGATGTAGAGATTCTGTACCTCCTCAATCTCTTCCTTGCTTGGATTTGGATTTTGCTTGACGTGTATTGGTTTGCCGACTTATAAATTTGGCAAGCAAGAATTCCGATGTCAGTTGATTGCGCATTCAGATTCCTCTGCTTGCGATCAAGATGGGATACATACCAACGCTAACAATAGGATGCCTGTACGGCATCAGCCCAATACTATAGTTAAACAACCCTCTACCATGGAAGAACGGCAGAGTGAATCCAAACAGCGCCTGGAACTTCTTCTGCAACGTGTAGATCTTAGTGCCTTCCTCGTTTGATAGCTGCTCGTAGACATCATTCTCTCCAAATGAGAAAACCGGCACCAAATCTGCGCCGTTGCGAATCGCAATCTTGATGAAGCCCAACCTTCTTTTCAGTGTGAGATCTGCTGTTCCTGGATGCGCTGCCAGACTCTCACTTGCTCCTCCAACGACGATGGCGATTGCACTTCCCTTGCCCTTTTTCAGGATCGCTTCGCAACTCCTCTTTGAAACGCTGCATATACCCATAGCCATCAGACAATCCCTGAACAGCGGAATGGTAAAATTGGTCGCGAGCGTCAACAAGTGTGGGGTAATGCCTGGAAAGCTTGTAGGGAACTCGGTAGCGTCAGTTGCAAGATTCGCGACAGCAGCTACACCAAGAATACCGTGAGGATGGTAGCCAAAGATGTAGGGGCGATCAGGTGGAAGATTGGTGGTCTTGATCATGGAGATAGGGAAATATTCGGCAAAGTATCGGAAGACAGGCAGTTTTCGGACCCAAGAGAAACGCCGACCGCCATTTTCGGGTGCATCGTCGATGAAGAAGATCCAGATGAGATAGGGTATCAAGATAGGCCAGGTGAGGGGTATCGATAGCAGGAGGAAGAAGAGGCTTAGGCAGATAGGAAGGAGAAGCGCCCAGAAGAGCACGCCTAGGGTTTGGAGACGTCGACTGCGTGGGATTGATAGCGGCGCGAAGCTGTCATTGTATGCGTTCGTCACATGTGGGAGATGAGAGTCAAAGTGAGTACATATGTCGATTCCAGTCTGATCAATCAGCAAGTAGCAACCTACCGAATGACGTTCTCTTTCTTTTTAGCATCGCTTTTCTGTTCGTCGGAGGATATGGTCTTTTCATCTCCTGTCTGAGTGGCGGAATCGATTGGCTGATCGTCGACATCGTGAGCTTGTGCTCTCTGTCCCGCTGTTTCGGACGCAGGGTGACGCGGCCCCATGTTGTCTCGATGATGCTCGTTGCTGTGAAATCGGAATTCGTTTTGTCGTTCTATAGGATCCAGCTGCTTTTCACTTGAGATGACCTCTGTACGGTTCTACAACGTGCTCGCACCCTTTTGCTGGGTCCGATCTCCAGACTGAGCGGAATCGCGGTTGGGATGATGATGGAGCGTCGAAAGCAAACCGAGATCAGAGGGTGACGAAGAGCTAGAGGAACACTGAAGCTAAGAAAGAAATGTGGCTTGAGGAATCACAACGCAATGCGTGCTCAGCTGTCAGAGGACCACATTCACACTCTAAACGGGCACGACTGAATGGCTCGTGCTGAATTGTGCTGCTTTTCCTCCCACCTGTCGACTGTGACAGCTGCAGCTCTTTTCACGTTGTGCATTTCCATTGTTCGGGCCAAAATTCTCATCGTGTTGAAGTTGGGATCGGGCCAAAATTTGTTCAAGATTCTAACGCCGAATTCCGAACCAAAAAGTTGAATTGTGGAAGGGTTCAACGTCTGCTGCGCACTTGCAGCTTAGTGTTTGGCCTCGTCCTACTACCACCAACGCCCCGTCCTTGAAGCGTTGCAAACACGCACGTCACTGGTCATGGCGTCAAACAAGACCAAGGATGAGCTATATCAGCTCGAGCTCCTCTCACTTACTGGCAAAATCGCCACCGAGCTTCTCAACCATACCGGCATCAACGATCGTGTCCTTGCCGAGTTCATTCTCTCCTTGCACGACTCTGCTACCTCGATTGCCGACTTCAAAGCGAAGCTCGCCGACGTGGGCGCCGAGTTTCCTGACAGCTTCATCACCAACCTCGACCGTCTCATTCTCCGATTGCATCCCAAACACAAAAAGGCCTCTTCTTCGACCACCAAAAGCTCTACCAATGGAACAGCAGGATCGTCTTCACCGAGCGCAAAGGGAAAGGAGAAGGCAATATTGGATGACGAAGAACGGGAACGAAAGGCACGCATGTTTCCTGGTCTTGCTATCAAGGACCAGGAATGGCAACCACCATCAGAAGAGAAAAGTCGCAACGCAGTCGACGACTTTATGAAGGAATTTGAAGACATAGCTGCTGGCAAGCCAGCCAATCCTGATTCCCGGACTCAGATAGCAAGAGATTCGCGCTCTCCATCATCGTCATCAAGAAGAAGATATGAAGGTGAGGAGGACCACCACGACGATCGCCGTGCCGGTTCGTCTTCTCGTCGCGGGCGTGACGACAGACCACCGCATCACCTCTCACGTCCACCTCCTGATGATCGACCTCAACTCTACAAGATCTATGATGGTAAAGTCAGCAACATGCGTGACTTTGGTGCTTTCATCAGTCTCGAAGGTCTCCGCGGTCGATTTGAAGGCATGGTACACATCGGCTCTATCGCAGTAGGTACCCGTGTCAACCATCCTTCCGATTTGCTCTCGAGAGGACAGCGCGTCAAAGTTAAGGTCATGTCCGTCGCCGGCGACCGTATTGGACTATCGATGAAAGACGTAGATCAAGCGACAGGTCGAGACCTCACCCCACACCTGCGCATCAAGAGCGAAGCAGAGATGGCAGAAGAGCGAGAACGACATGCTGCTCGTTCTGCTACTGGTGCCAACGGCGCACCTTTGGGTGGCGGCAGAGCATCCAACGGCCATGGCGCTGGCAGTGGTATCACAGTCAAAGAAGATGGACGCGGAAGAAGCATTAAGCGTCTCACCAGTCCCGAACGATGGGAATTGCGTCAACTTATTGCCAGTGGCGTCGCCAAAGCCAGCGATTATCCTGAGCTTTTGGAGGAGGATTTACGTACTCCTAATACAAAGCCTGGCGCAGACGAGGACGATGAGGAGATCGACATTGAGGTCAACGAGAAAGAGGCTCCTTTCCTCAAAGGTCAAACCAGTGCCTCCATCGAAATGTCGCCCGTCAAAATTGTCAAAGCACCAGATGGCACTCTGAATCGTGCCGCCATGGCTGGCGCAACCCTTGCCAAAGAGCGTCGCGAACTCAAGAAGCAGGAAGCAGAGGAAGAAGCTGACGCTGAAGCCGCGGATATGACTTCGGCCTGGCTCGACCCCATGGCCCAGCAAGGCGATCGCCAGTTTGCACAGGATCGCAGAGGCAACATTCTCGGGCAGAAGGCACAAGATCAACCTGCATGGAAGAAGGAAACCTTCAACAAAGCTACGACATTCGGTAGAATCACCAATCTTTCCATGCAGGAACAGCGTCAAAGTCTCCCCATCTTCAAGTTGAGACAGCAGCTCGTACAAGCTATCCGAGACAACCAAGTGCTGATCGTCGTTGGCGATACCGGATCTGGCAAGACGACACAAATGACGCAATACTTGGCGGAAGAAGGCTTCGCAGATCGAGGCAAGATCGGATGTACACAGCCAAGACGTGTCGCAGCAGTCAGCGTCGCCAAACGTGTTGCCGAGGAAGTTGGATGCAGAGTCGGGCAGGAGGTCGGATATACGATTCGTTTCGAGGATTGTACGAGCCCAGAGACCAAGATCAAGTACATGACGGATGGTATGTTGCAGCGAGAATGCCTAGTAGACCCAGATGTTTCCAACTACTCAGTCATCATGCTTGACGAGGCACACGAGCGTACCATTGCCACTGACGTGCTGTTCGGTCTACTGAAGAAGGCACTCAAACGACGACCAGATCTCAAACTCATTGTGACGAGTGCAACACTCGACGCAGAAAAGTTCTCAACGTACTTCTTTGGATGCCCGATCTTCACCATTCCTGGTCGCACGTATCCCGTCGAGATCCTGTACACCAAGGAACCTGAGCCCGACTACCTCGATGCAGCTCTGATCACGGTAATGCAGATCCACCTCTCCGAGCCGACGGGTGATATTTTGGTGTTCCTGACGGGTCAGGAGGAGATCGATACCAGTTGCGAGATTCTGTTCGAACGCATGAAAGCATTGGGTCCAAGTGTGCCCGAATTGATCATCTTGCCCGTCTACTCTGCTTTGCCGTCAGAGATGCAGACAAGGATCTTCGAGCCTACGCCAGCAGGCTCAAGAAAGGTAATTTTGGCGACCAACATTGCCGAGACAAGTATCACGATCGATGGTATCTACTACGTTGTCGATCCAGGCTTCGTCAAGCAGAACGCGTACGATCCTAGGCTAGGAATGGACTCGTTGGTGGTTACACCCATTTCGCAAGCACAAGCCAGACAACGAGCAGGTCGAGCAGGTCGTACAGGCCCAGGAAAGTGTTACCGTCTATACACGGAAGCAGCGTATCGTAACGAGATGCTGCCCAATTCAATCCCTGACATTCAGCGACAGAACCTTGCTTCGACAATTTTGGCGCTCAAAGCGATGGGCATCAACGATTTGGTCAATTTCGACTTCATGGATCCTCCACCGGCACAGACTTTGCTCACGGCATTAGAGAGTTTGTATGCGTTATCAGCGTTGGATGATGAAGGATTGCTGACGAGGCTAGGTAGAAAGATGGCTGATTTCCCGATGGAGCCTATGATGTCGAAGATGTTGATTGCTTCGGTGGATCTGGGATGTTCGGAGGAGATGCTGAGTATTGTCGCAATGCTCTCGGTGCAAAACGTGTTCTACAGGCCAAAGGACAAGCAAACTCAAGCTGACGCGAAGAAGGCAAAATTCTTCCAGCCTGAGGGAGACCACTTGACGCTATTGACGGTGTACAATGGCTGGGCAGCAAGTAAATTCTCCATGCCTTGGTGCATGGATAACTTTGTTCAGGGTCGATCTCTGAAGCGTGCGCAGGATGTACGAAAGCAATTGGTTGGTATCATGGATAGGTACAACCACGACATTGTGTCTTGTGGGAAGAACTACAACCGAGTGCGCAAAGCTATCTGTTCAGGATACTTCCGGAACGCAGCGAAAAAGGATCCGCAAGAAGGATACAAGAGCCTAGCAGAGTCAGGAGGGACGGTTTACATCCACCCAAGCTCAGCATTGTTTAATCGAGCGCCGGAGTATTGTGTCTATCACGAGGTTGTGTTGACCACAAGAGAGTATATGAGGGAAGTAACGGCAGTGGAACCTAAATGGCTAGTAGAGGTAGCACCCAGATTCTTCAGACAGGCAGATGCGTCGAACATCAGCAAGAGAAAGAGACAGGAGAAGATCGCACCATTGCATGACAAGTACGCTAAGCATCAGGATGAATGGAGACTGAGTAAGGTCAAGCGCGTTGGCAAGAGTTCTCAAACGTTTGGATAACATTGTCATTGATTCATTTGTTGTGTTTGTTGAAACGGAATCGCATGCTTCACAAACCAGTGCTGGTGTGTGTTTGATACGACGAGGTGCGTGATTGGACAGTTCGGCATTTCGCCGAAGTTGAGTTCGGGTCGGGAAGGTCGGCCAATTTCGAGGCTTAAATCTTATCTTTTGCCGCGCCAAGAAGGAAGTTCTTCCTAGGCACACGCAAGTCTGACTGCAGCTTTTTGGATCTTGTGACCAATCATGCCGAAGGAACGCGCTTTCCTGCCGCTTTCGCTCTCCAGCTTCTTTGACCTGGTCAATTTGGTGGGTCGAAGCGGGGTACCTTCCAGCTCATCACAACTCAAATCCCACTTCTTCGGTCGAGTCAGACAACTCTTTCTCCTTCTGGCCACTACCATCGCCAGTTCCCCTCACACTCTGAAAGCGACAGCGACAATGACCAGCGAGAGCGACTATCTGATCATAGGCTCCGGCGTCAACGGCACCTCTATCGCCCATACCCTCCTTACCCTCGGCTTCTCGGTGACCATCGTCGACCGTTCGTCCGACGGCTTTGTTGCTCCAGATGGTGCATCTCACGACTTGAACAAGATCATTCGTGCCGATTACACTGACTCCAACTACTGTACTCTTGCAAAGGAAGCCATTTCTCGTTGGCGCACCAGCCCGCTGTTGTCTCGCTTCTATCATGAGGTTGGAGTGTTATTCCGATCTAGCGAGAAAGGTCTGATCTTTGGAGGCAGTGGCAGCGGAAGTGCGGAGGAGTACTGCGAAAATGGAATCAAGCATGCTGAGTTGGAGGCGGATAAGAGGTTTGAAGTTGCACCCAAGGGTCAACAGTTGAAGAGAAGTGCGTATAAGTTGGACTCGGATGAGAAGTTGAGGGAGATTCTGAAGAACGTACAAGTAGGTCAGGGGCTGAAAGGTATGGGAAAGACTCAGACTGGTTACTTCAATCCTCGTGGAGGCTGGGCCGAGGCGAACAACGCTTGCAGAGCTTTGCTTGCGCACGCCATCACTCTGGGAGCCAAGGTCATTCCCAATGCCAATGTCAGCAGTTTAACGTATGCATCTTCTGGAGAAGTCAGCGGAGTCAAGACTCTCGATGGTCGCAGTTTTGACGCTAAGCAAGTGATTGTTGCCGCAGGAGCATGGACTCAAGACCTCCTCACCACCCTTCTTCCTAACCCTAAAAACGCTTCAACCAAATGGTTTACTCGACCTTCAGCTCAATGTGTCGCCATTCTCCGTCTCACACCTCAAGAAGCAGCCGAGTTGAGGGGTACACCTGTGATCATCAACTTCTCCTCCGGATCCTATCAATTCGAGCCCCAGCCCGTCACACTTCCTTCCGGTGCGATCGAATGGCAAATGAAAATCGCTTATCACTCCAACGGATACCTCTACCCTAAACCTCCTCAGCAATTCACGGGTGGATATCCTCGATTCGAAGATTCCGCCTTGTCTCATCCCACAGGTTCGCGCGAGATCGGAGGTGAAGGCAGCAGAACCCAAGATGAAGGATACGAAATGGCAGAAACCGTCATCCCAGCTGATCGTTTAGATGATATGCTTGCCGAATTAGCTCAAATCTATCCGAACCTCGCGAAGAAAGAAAGAGTAGTAGGAACCAGGGTTTGTTGGTACAGTGATACTTTGGATGAGAACTGGATTATTGATACTCTGTCTAACCACCCTTCTGCTGCTGGCATTGGAGGTAAGGTTGGAAACAATGTTTGGGTTGTAAGCGGCGATTCAGGTCACGCATATAAATTCCTTCCCATGATTGGAGACCTGTTTGCAAGTATCGCCGGTTTGAGTCCTAACATTAGAGGTCTCGATTTGACCAAATTCACATTTGCTCATCAAGAAAGATTGCATAAGGATAAGGCAGAGGGCAAGAAGGTCGAAAGTGCAGACAGTAATAGGTTCGATGCCACTGCAGCAGAGGCGACGAGTAGAATGGTTGCAAAGATTCCAAGTGGCGTGGAACGGAATCTTCGTGCTAGACTTTAGAGATTGTATCATGTGAATCTCAATAATCAAACTTCAGTACAAGATGCGGTTGATACAGGCACTGAATGAATTGATTGAACACTATCACACGAAAACGTGTTCAGAGGTTGTTCAGTGTGATTGCAAGTGTCGAAGTCGTGATGCTTAATGAGTCGTGTTCCGTCGCCTCAAAGATCCCTGCCCTAGGGTTCACATTCAGTTTTACATAACCACACATTCACTCTCAGCATCCTTCCTCGTAGGCCTTGCTCCTTTCTTTCCACTCAAGCCTTTCATCTTCTTCAGCTCTGTCAGCCTCTGCATAGCTCTCTTATTTCCTTGAGCAGCAGCACGCATGTACCATCTCTTTGCTTCGTCCAGATTCGCATTGACACCAATGCCCACTTCTGAGTAGTATCCCACAGCATATTCTGCTTTGGGAATACCTTTACTCGCTGCTCTCCTCGCCCACAAGTAAGCCTCTGAGTCCGATTGTTTGAGAACTCCTTCCGATCCAGTGAGATACCAACCAGAAAGCGCAAGCTCCGACTCACCATCTCCCTTTTGAGCCGCTTTTGTATACCAAGCAATACTCCTTCTTGGATCGACCGGGCATGTGAGGTTGCCATACTCGTAAGCGGAGCCGAGCTTGAACTGAGAAGGAGAATAACCGAGCTGTGCAGCTTGAGTGAACAACTCTCTCGCATACGCTTCGTCGTGCAAGACTACGCCATTCGTTGGTTTCTCATGCAATAGGCCAAGCTCATGCAACGCATGCGGGTTATCTTCGTCCGCTTGCGCCGCAGCTCTCTTCAACCAGACAATAGCTTCTCTTACATTCCTAGGCTGCCCTAACATGCCATTCAGCAAAACCATTCCGAGCTTGTACATGCCTGCTGTATCTCCCAATGCGCTGGCTTTGCGGTAGAACAGCACCGCTCGATGATGGTCTCGCCTCGTACCTGCGCCGACCTCGTTGCACACTGCTGTGCGGTACGTCGCGGCGGGGTGGTTTTGTTTTGACGCTTGAACGTAAAGGTTGTACGCTTTCTCATGGTCAACTTGAAGGCCGAGACTGCCGTTGCCGAAACAATTGGCGAGGAAGAATTGGGCTTCGGCATACGGAGGTTTGCCTAGCCCCATCCCGGTCGTTGCTAGCCTCTTGATCAATTTCAAGCTCTCTGATAGAAGCGTATCACGATATTTGCGTTGTTGCTTCGGCCCGTCGGTAGGGTCTTGCACTTTCTTGGCAGCTTCAATCAGATACTTTGCGTAAGCAAATTGCGCTTCGGGATCAGGGTCGCCCTTCATTCGCTGACGGTACTCGGCGACAAAGGATTTGTTGAAAGGCAAAGTTTGCTGTGGTGCAGAGTCCTTCGACTTGCGACGAGGATTGGTAGAGGCAAGCCCAGCAAGAGAGTGTGAGTTGGACGACATCATCGAGATCTGAGTTCCTTGGCGGGTAAGCATGGAGGGTCGACCTGCTCCAGGCGTGGCACCGGGTGGAAGCATCATCATACCGGATGCAGAGGCAGCAGCAGCAGCATATGGATCCGTACCAGGAGGGAAACCTGGTGCGGCACCATCGGGAAAACCGAGGTAACCAGATGCTGCGGCGAAATACGGGTTCGATTCGTAGGCAGATGGACCTCCAGCAGAGGCGAAAGGTCCGGCTTGCGCTGAGAAGGGATAGCCAGCGGAGGCATGGTGAAGGGATTGAGGTTGGAAGCCAGGATAGCCGCCAGCGCCATTGTTGGGAAAATAACCTGCTCCGCCTCCTGCCGCAGCGGCGTTGGGATCCCATGGCATATGGGAGCCATCTGCGCTGCCGAGACCATGTCCATCTGTTGAGTTGGGCGCGTATTGCCCGCTTCCGGGAGGGTACTCGCCTGGAGCCGAATGCTGCCGGACACCCGAGCCATAGTGACCACTATAGTTGGAATGAGCATTGGACGATGCTGTGTTGCCAATACCAGTGCCGCTTGAATGCTGAGGGTTCCAGTCTGGTGGGGCTGCACCTCCATTGCCTGGACCAACCCCAGATTGGCCGCCATGATAAGCACTACTGCCTCCTCCGTGATGACTCGAGTGCTCTGTTTGAGAAGGCGCAGTTGTGGGAGCAGAACCGGACGCATTTGGATCGAGGTCGGCGGCAGCCTGATCGACTTGATCCGCAATCGCAGCTAACGAGTTATCTGGATGCACTTCTGCAGCGGACTGATGAATCTCCTGGTTGGCATACATTGCATTTGCACGCACTGAGGCAGCGCTGGCAACACCTTTGGTAGAGGCTTTGTCCGCAGAGGAAGGATGAGACCCGGCTGCTGGCGTTTTGCTCCGTTGCGGGCCAAGCTTGGGTGTGCCATAGATATTCATGTTGGCGAACGAGTCGCCGAGATCATCTGCAAGCGGTGGTGCTCGGCTGCCATCAGTAGCAATGGGACCGAGCGAGGGCATGGAGATGTTGGACTGGGCGTACATGTTGGATGAGATGGCGGGTGCTGGTCCCGGGTTGGAATAGGCTGAGTTCAATGCGGCGGAATGAGCATGCTCCGGATAGTTGCTACTCGTTTGACGAGGAGGTCTATAGGCACCGGAGGGAGGAGAAGGATGGTACTGTTGGTATTGCGCGTAGTGCTGTTGTTGATGTGGGGAAGGGTTTGCAGAGGTAGCGGTCGAATAGTAGGATTGCGAGCCAGACGAGCCCACGCTTCCACCGCCGCGCAATAGACCCGGATTGGATCCAGAGGAGGTGCTCGGGGCTGGAGTAGTCGAAGATGGGTGATACTGGGGAGGTTGTTGCTGGTAGTATCGTTGCTGCTGTTGATGTTGAGTATGTTGTTGTGGGCTGGAGTCAAGATAATCATAGTTGGAAGCGTAGGCCGCCGAGAGCGACTCGTGCGACTCGGCTGTAGGCATGGCCATTGTGAATGACTTGGAGACTGTTGCACGAATGCCCTCGGGCGACTCGTGCTTCTGTGTAGTTGTGCCTGATAGGGGGATGCGCCTTTGTTCCAGGTTCGAGCTTTCCAGACTGGCAGTTCCTCTGTGCAACTGTGATTCTATACTGTGCGATCAATGCACGAGAGGTGGGTGGCCTGGGATGAGGGCTGCAATTAGTGCTCAGAGGAGCACAGACCTCGACATTTGTACAAGTATTCCAGATGCTGCTTGCAAGCCGTTCGAGTCGATGTAGCTGCGAAGAACGAGCAGCAGAATATGGCCGACTCGTTCCTGCTATGTTCTTGATATGGCGCTGCTGATGACAGAGATTGTTCCGCAGTTGGCGGCGTTGGTGGTGGTGGTGACAGTGACAGTGAATAGCAAATGATGCACCGTACCGAATGAGATCTATGAGCATCGGTTGCACTCTTTGCTAAAGTCACACAGCTGTGATTCAGATGTCAAAGTCGAATCGGAGTTTGGGCAACTCACACTCACACACTCATCTGCCGCCCTTCAGACGCGCCGTTGTGCCGTTCCGAGCCTTTCTTTGAAGTCACAATTGGCACGAGCCATTTTCTCTGGATGTGTGGTGCTGCTGATCTCACACTGTCTTTCAATTTCAGAAGCTCCTGAGCTACCAACCTCCCTAACACAGAGGCTGTGCAGCGGGGATCGACTCCAGTTCTCTCAAAAGCTGTGAGAACTTCGTCACCGTGGCCCGTTCATTTCTATACAGTGTTCCGACAGGCACTGGAGCACAGCCGGTCCCACCTTTCCTCCACAAGTTGAACTCAGCCTATTCGTGGCATCGCAGCAGCTCGGCTCATCGGTCATTTCGATTGCCTGTTCCTGTGCTCTCTGTCTCAAGAGCATCTATTTCCGCCAAGCCTTTTGGCTCGCTTGGCCGTCTCCCGTATCGTATCGCCTCATCTGCCCTCGTGTCAGCCCCTTCTTGTCTCGTTCCCACCTCCTGCCAAGCTTGCCATTAGACTACCAAGTACCCACTCAAAGGTTACATCCCTACGTATATTCAAGCTTAGCGGGACAACTTACACAGTTCATTCACACAAGTACACACGCCAGGATATGGGTCTGTTGGATAAGCTCGCAAGCAAAGTCGGCAACTCCGGTCGACCCAGCTCGCAACAATACGGTGGCGGCGGTGGCAGCGCTGGTGGTTACGGTCAACAACCACCTTACCATCAGCAAAACTCATATGGTGGCGGAGCCCCTAGTGGAGGATACGGTCAACCTCCACCGCAACAGCACTACCCAGCGTCACCGCAACCACCCGCTGCAGCCTCTTCAACCCCTTCCGAAAAGCCAAAGGATGACGATCGCCCATTACCAGAAGGCTGGGTAAAGCAGTGGGACAGCAACTACAATCGCTACTTTTACGTAGACACCAAGGCCACTCCTCCCCGCTCCATCTGGGTTCATCCTAACGACGAAAACTCCTCCTCATCGGCTGCACCTCCTTCTGGAGGCTATGCTCCACCTGCTGGTCCTCCTGGCGCTGACAACCGCGGATGGGGTCACCAACCACAAGCTCCCTACGCCCAACAGCCATATGGACAGCCTCAGTACGGCGGTTACCCACAACAGGCTCCTTACGGTGGCGGATACGGTCAGCAGCCTATGTACGGTCAACAGCCAATGATGGCAGGAGGAGGTGGACGATTCGGCGGTCTTGGCGGCGGCGGAGGCAGATTCGGTAGGGGCGGTGGAGGTGGTATGGGTATGGCCGGTGGTGCTGCTCTTGGTTTGGGTGCAGGTATGCTTGGTGGTGCGCTTATCGCGGATGGTATGAACGACGCCTATCAAGATGGCTACCAAGATGGCGCACAGGATGACTACGGTGGAGGTGATTTCGGTGGTGGTGACGACTTTGGCGGTGGAGACTTCTAAGCTGACCCCCGCCTTGGGATCGGTTGTCGCCGCCAAGAATGATGTCCGACTGTAGATATGACCCCTTAATTCTTTGCTTCGATCCGCTCGACGATGTTGTATTAACATTCATGTACATACTCGCGCTTCTCTCCAATCCTGCGGTGCTTCTCTCTTGTTTGAACCTGTTATCGGCTTGTGCTAATCAGCCTGCAAAACTTGAGCATGGTGTCCAAGGCGTAGAGAAATACGTCAAACATGTTAGAGTTATATACAAAACATTTTTTGTTCGTCGAAATTGCGATCACGATTGGGAGGCATTTCGACAGTGCCAAATTTACGGATCCGAGTGTGACAGAAGAGCCGCCTCTGAGAAGGTCGGATTGGTAATGCAACTTCGCAGATTGACATCTATACAATGTCTTCTCCACCATCTCGTCACCTTCCGTTCTTGACATCCTGTTCAATTACGACAGCATCCGTCTATTCGACCTATCGCACAGACGCAGCGACCATATCATTCCGTATCGCCACCACAGAACTCATATTCACTATGTTCGCCACTAGACCACAGCTCCTCGCGCGCTCATTGCGTCGCTTCGCAGCGACCCCTGCTCCTTCTCACGCTCCCTCCTCCGCCACTTTTGCCGCCCGCTTGAAGAAGTCCACCAACATTACTGGTCTCGATGTCAGCACCTCCCCCCTTGCCGAACTCGAATCACGATACCAAAAGACTCTTTCCCTTCTTACCACTCTTCCTGAGTCATCTGTCTACCGTCAAGCCACCACCGCACTCACCAACCAGCGATTGGAGATCGTCAGCAAAGCAGCAAAGGAAGCTGATGCAGTAAAGAACAACGCAGACCAGCTCGAACAGGTTTACGAGAAGGCAGAGTCAGAGTTGGACGCAGGTCAGCTCGAGCAGGTGTTGGAACAGGCAGTGGCAGAGTACAGACTTGCTGCAAAGATGGTTGACTGGAAAGCGTAAGTATAATGCTGCCTCGAACGATCACCACAAATCTTACGTTGCTGTTGTGCAGATGTTCCAAGCGATTTTGACGGCCCGAAAATGGACAAGGCGAAGATACTGACGCACGCATCTATTGTTTTGTCGGACTTCTATAACAGATGGGAGCCACTCGAACACCCACCAGCTCCCGGTCAATGGAGTTACTTCTCCATGGCGGAGGAGGCAGGTGAAGGTGGTGAAGACCAGAACGTTTCTGGTGGCAAGAACTGATCGATTACCAGCGACGAACCATAATTTCTGACTCTCACTCCGTCATATAGCTCGCACCGTGAATTCAACGCTTCAGACTCTCAATTCTTGTGTGAGCTTTTGATTGCAGATGGTTTTCATGATTCCCAGCTTCCGACACCCAAACATCGCTCCATGACCCACTTTCCATTTACACCTCTTCCGTCTAACCACCTTATCAACTTGCTCAAATCACTCTTCCTCCCTCTATCCGCGCCTCTCTCGACCTCTGGCCAATCAGTAATGTCTTCGAACCCATCGAAAGCTTTCTTGACACCCAATTCTGAAAGTTTCTCAGAGATCTTCTTGTGAGATGCAGGAATGTCAGACCAGCTGGTGGTTTTGATTTCTGACCAGAAGTTATCCATTGCTTTCTGAGCCTCCGAAGAGGGGGTATCGGGGGAGGACAGTGGGTATTCAATGACGATGAGACCAGGTTTGCCCGCGAGAAGAAAGCCTGAAAGAGGTGGCGAGGATGTGAGAGCAAGATGACAGATGTCTTGTCGCTTGGATTTGGTTGATAATGATGGGAGGTAGAACCATGTTCGATGGACCAGAGTTGCAGATGTAGTGGTGAATGAATCAGGTATTGTGGTCACTCCCGAGACGGGATCTTCGGTATTGGATGAGCTAGGAAGAGAGATCAAATACTCGCTCACTTCTTCAATCGCATTAAGGATTTGTCCCACTGTATCTTCCTCCTCTTGCTCCTCTTTCGCCTTCACTTCGTCTCCGACCTTGCCCAGAATCCTGTTGACCTCTTCCACCTCCGCTCTCCCCAGCCAGCTAGGTGCATCTTTTACACTCATCCAGAGCCTCGCTCCCGCTTTCCCTCTCAATTTGAACTCGACATTTACTTTCATCCCTCGATCCGACCCTTCCTGTGGATCCGCGCGGACTTTGAGTGTGAGCGTGACTTGATCTCCGATGCTATCTTTCACACTTTGCGCTTTCGTCGAACCGAGGTCTTCGAGTGGTAGTTGAAGGTAGTCTGCAAGGTTTCGGATGGTAGACTCATCGATTTGAGTGAGAGAAAGTTCATCGGTCCCAGACCACATTGCGGAAAGGAGTTCGATGGAAGAGAGGGCTGAAGAAAGGTCTTCTGGTGGCAGGAGGAAAGGCCCTTTCGAGCTGCCCTCTGCGATTGAGGGCGATACAGTCGTCGTCATTCCTGCGTGTTCTCGAAATGGCTTGATGGTATCCTGTAAGCGCCGGATAGGAAGAGGCTCATAAACAGCAAGGGTGTTGGATAGGCAGCGGGTTCGAGCGTTGTTCTTCTCAAAGGGTCGTCCGAGATCCGTCATTTTAGAAGGCTTTGACGCGGTTTAACAAGGTCGAAAAAATTGGAGCGGAAATAGAAGAGGAAGGAAAACTCCACCTCGCTTATCGAAGAAGCGCTCACATTTTCGCGATTGCATCACCAGAACGCGGGAGCTGCGTGAGCACATGCCAATGCATGATCTTCTAGAATCCATCCCTTTTGCACAATACACACAATCTTGCTCGAACCCAAGTTTGGGGAGCAACATATTGCTGAACAACGAAGATTATGCATTGCGTCGGGAACCAAAAACTTGCAAAAGAGTGGTGTAAGAAATAGTAGAAGACTTGCTGCGGAGACGGAGCATTGCTGTTACTGCGACTTGATGGTTTCCTTGGCAGGCTCTTGAGGAACAAATTCTCTCCAGCTGTGATCCGCTGCCTCCTTGTGTTGCTTGATGATCTTGTCACCTGCACTTGGGATCTGTGTGATTGCGGCCATTCCTACCAAACTAGCCAATGTGATACCCTGGGCCCACACTCTCGTCTGAACCAACTTCTGGGCGAAGGTCATAGGCTGGGTGTGAATATAGGCAAAGATACCGCCCATACTTGCTGCCCAAGTGGCAGCGACGACGCTGAACTTGTTCTCTTTCGCCCAGGTCAGCGCTTTGTCTTGAGGAGAAAGCTGAGACCATTCTTTTTCTTCTCGAGATTGGAATTTGCGTTGGAGAGCAGCGCCAGCGTCGGTGTAGTGGGCTTGGTCGAAGGCGATACCTGCTTTATCGGCGTAGATGACACCAGTGCCGATGGCAATGGAGGAGACGAAGAAGAGCTTGATGGCCGGTGTGAGGCCACGGAAGGCTGGCCAAGAACGGTTCAGAAGGAATGCGGTGGGTGCGGAGAAGGCGAGACCAGTGCCGAAACCTTTGGCAGCAGCGGAGACCGAGGCGTTGTATTGACTGTCAGAGGGGCAAGCAGAATATAGACGCAAGAGTCAGTGACAGATCTGGATAGCGCAGTGGCTGGAGATGAGACGATGGTGCTTACGCTTCTCTTCGCTCTACGTCGCCGACATCTCGATGTGTTCCGTAAGACATTGTTGTGATAGGAGTGCTTGGTGAGCAATGAAGATTGCTGTGGTTGTACTTGCTGGGGAAGTCAATAGAGTGACTTGGATATCAAGAACGGAGCGATGGGAAGCTTCTTGAGCTTTGATGGATGTGTAAATAGGAGAAGAAGTGGGAGAGAAGGGACGGTCGGTTGAATTTATGAAGCCAAGGGTTCGGAACAGCTCGTTGCTTCTGCTTGTTCGAGAATTTGCCGCTCGGCCAAAGCCGTGTGACGCACTGTTTAGTGAACAATGAATAATTTCCGATTGTGTGTGACACGGTTTGAGTCAAGCTTCGTTCGTGGTTGCAGCCAAAAAACAAAGTGGAGATATTCGGCTACTTTTTCCGCGACCAAGCTCAATGGGAGTTTCCTCCAATCTCACAGTGCAAGAAAAAGGCGCTTAACGCCTCGATCTTTGGTCTATTTGTTCAATTTCATTTATTTCAATTTCCTCAGGAGACAGCTGATTTTGAGCTGTGCCATCGACGCATCGTGTGCTCGTTGGCTGCTGCAATCAACAAAATATCGCAGATCGGAATTCCAACTTGAAACACACAGATACAGAGACAGGAGATCTCTAAACAAGACAGGTACAGTGCCGCGATACAACGTTGATGAATACTTTCTCACTTTTACTGGCGTGAGCGCGCAGGCGGCTCTTTGCTGCCGTGCTTTTGCTGCACTGTGACACTGCGATTGGAGGTGTCTGCGACTCAGCGCGGCGGTTTGGCGTTGCGAGTCCGTCGGTCGACAGCGTCAGTTGGTGAGAGAGTGAGAGTGAGAGAGTGAAACCATCATCCCATTGTTGCGATCCATCACCACCATCAAGCCATCGCCATCAATCTCCTATCAGAACCCTGCATCGAACCTCTCTTCGATTCGCCTTGCCATACACTCCCTGCCGGTCTGTTTGTCTTCATAGTCTGTTGCGCATCACGACCTCAGCACCGATCTGCGATCAAGGTATCATCTAATCTTGCTCTCCTACACGATATAGAGACATTCAAGATCGAACCAATATCGCAGCAGCACTCATCACACCTTCACAACGGTCCTGTTCTGGAAACGCCGTCCATCGCTCATCGACATATTCAGACGATGCGGCCGCGCTCATGAGCTGTTCGTTTTTCAGTATTGCACACGCCTGATCACAAGAAGAACGACCACCATATCCATTCTGTTCACGCACCCTAACGACCACCACTCACGAAACTTTGACAAAGAGCACCTCCAGTACAATCTAATCAGTGCCTTGTGCTCCATGAATCGGCAATAGCGAAATCAGCATCATCTCGATCTTGCCTACCACACCTCAAATCTGCACCGCCTGGACAGCTCACATCTGATCGCGGCGGCATCACGCTATCGTCCCTCCTGCCTCTGTTTACTTCTCCTTCCGTATTGACAATCGACCATGCCGGCAGGAGCAGGACCTGCTGGTGTCCCTCTCGATAAGAGGACCACCGCCTACGAAAACATCTTTGGCCGTCCAACAGCAAAGCCAAAAGGTCCACAACCACATGCTTTTGGTCAACCCCCACCTCCTCCCAATGCTGGTGTCTTCCGTGCTCCCCCCAACTCATACGCTGTCAACCAAAGATGGAATGGCGTCCCTCCACCAGCGCCATATGGCGCAGCGCCGTACGGCTACATGGACCCAAATATGGTAATAGCAACCAACAATGCAGCGACGCCAGCCGCAGGCTCACCATACTACGCTTCTGGAGGCGCACCATATCCGTCCCAATCCGACGCCAGCCTACCTTATGACTCGCATGCAGATCGAAGGGTCAGCACCGTACCGTCCATTGCTAGCTCGGACCCAAGAGCTTCGATTTCTGGCTATTCTCAGTACAACGGCTATGCAGCCAGCGCATCCGATGCGTATCGTGTCCCACCATCCTCCGCGACGCCAGCCAGCGCCTATGCCAGCAACTACCTCAATCAACAAAACAATGGAGCGGGCGCACCCGGTGCCAGCAACAGCAACAGCAGCAACGCAGCATATTCACAACAGACACGCGACCAAGCACAAGCAGGCTATTCTAACCCCAACGCTATCTCACCACGCGCTTCGGTTGTCTCTGATTCTTCCTTGCATTCGCGACCTGACGGCTTTGGAGCCGATCTTGCCTACAGCCTAGACAAAGTTACTCTGGATGCCAGCGACAGACCGCCACGGTTGCCGAGTTTCGAGAGCAGCGCGCCCATCGACCAGAGCAGCTATTGGTTCGGCGAGGCCGACAATGGCCGTACGCCGACAAGTCCCATGTCGGTCGCCAGTCGCAAACTTGGCAGCTTTGGCTCGCAGGGCCAAGCTGCTCAACTTGCGGTCACACCCTCCAATGCTGCTTCACCCCGCATCGACGGTAATGGCACCAGCAATGGCAATGGTAGCGGACACGCATCAGCAGACACTGCGCTGGACGAGGCTCAGCAAACCGCATCGCAAGACCAAGAAGTCTACTCGAATGCTTTCTTTGAGAACCTCCTAGGCACGCGTTCGCCTGCCTCTTCCATCTATGGCGGCGACGGTCGCAGGAGAGGGTCGATGGAGTCGGATCGTCAGTCCATAGCCAACTCCATCTACACGCTTCCTGGCGCGCAGAACCAATCACGAGCCTTTTACGGCTCCACCACCACCCTGCCTCCCAATGCGAGCGGCTACTTTGCTGGCGGTGCTGCTCTCGGCACTATGACGCCTTACAACATGTCCATGGCTGCCAACTCTGGTGTTGCTCAAGCTGGAGCATGGGATCGTCCGCCGCGCACGCGTACTGCCTCTTCTGCAACACAAGCCGCACAGGCTGCCTATGCGCCTAGCTTTGCCAATCAGCAGGCTGGCGCATCGTCGCGGTGGGACGAGCCCAGCGAAGCATCAACTATCGGTAGAGGCGACTACCGTTCGCTCTCCTTTGGGCAAAGTGCCACACGACCCTCCTTTTCCGGACCGGCGTCTCCTCCAGGTAGCATCGCCGGTGGCCGCCCAACTTCCATGCCCGCAAGTCGCCGCGGCCCTCTTGTCTACCCGGCCATGCTCTCCAAGGTTGCTGAAGCCTTTCGTGCGCGTGTTGCTCTCTCTGAGCGCACCAAGGATGGTCTTACCTACAGCGACGCATTCGATGGACGCGAAGCCGTCGACAAGATCGCCTACATCATCAAGACCACCGATCGCAATCTTGCACTCTTGCTTGGACGGGCGCTAGACGCACAGAAGTTCTTCCATGATGTGACCTACGATCATCGTTTGCGCGACTCGGCTTCCGAGATCTACCAGTTCAAGGTGCGCGTGCCAACGTCAGGTTTTGGCGTTGAAGGCGGCTTTGACGATGACCGCAGGAACTCAGGTCCTCCCGCTCCGAGCCGGGGCAACTCGGCCACCAGCCTCGGACCTAATTCGTCGGTCTCCTCAATGACCTCGAGCAGGCAGCCGGCTTCGACATCGCGCTCACCTGCGGCAACGACACCAGCAACTTCCATCTACAATGGCAACACTGGGGGATCTGCCATTGCGGATGACGATGATGACGATGCTTTACCCACTGGTGTCTTTACGCTGCTCACAGACTGTTACTCGCCGACATGTTCCCGCGATCGTCTCTGCTACAGTATCGCGTGTCCCAGGCGTCTTGAGCAGCAGGCACGGCTCAACATGAAGCCGCAACCTGTGCTCCAGCGAACTGTCAGCCGAGAATCGCTCAACGACACCAAGGAGCGCGGCGCTCTCTGGGCCGAGTCGGTGTCCAAGGAGGTGTTCGACAGTCTCGACGACACCGAACGCAAACGACAGGAAGCCATCAACGAAGTCATCTACACCGAACGCGACTTTGTTGCCGACATGGAGTACTTGCGCGACCAGTGGGTCAAGCCACTTCGAACATCAGACGTCATCCCGGAAGACCACCGCGAAGACTTTGTCACCCAAGTCTTCTGGAACGTGCTCGAGATCCACGCCGTCAACTCTAAACTCGCCGAGTTGCTCACCAAGCGTCAGAAGCAGGGCGACGTGGTGGACCGTATTGGCGACATCTTGCTCGAGATGGTACCGCACTTCCAGCCATTCGTCAAGTACGGTGCTCACCAGCTGTACGGCAAGTACGAATTCGAAAAGGAAAAGTCATCGAATACAGCGTTCGCCAAGTTTGTCGACGAGACCGAGCGTCTTCCGCAGTCGCGCAAGCTCGAGCTCAATGGATACCTGACCAAGCCCACCACTCGTCTGGCACGATACCCCTTGCTGCTCGAGCAAGTCGCCAAATATACCCCAGAAGATCACCCGGACAAGCAGACTATCCCCAAGGTCATCAAGATCATCAGGGAGTTCCTTTCGAAAGTCAACGTCGAGACCGGTAAGAGCGAAAACCGTTTTACGCTTGCTCAGCTTGACCAACAGCTCGTCTTCAAGCAAGGCGAGGCGGTGGACCTGCGTCTACGCGATGAGCAGAGGGAGCTTGTCTTCAAGGGCCCGCTCAAGAAGCGTGGAGGTACGCAGAGCGAAAGCGCCGAGCTGCAGGTGTTCTTGTTCGACCACGCATTGCTCATGGTCAAACCCAAGATGGTCAATAAGCATGAACTGTACAAGGTCTACCGTAAGCCCATCCCTCTCGAGCTGCTCATTGTGACGGTGTACGATGAGGTCCCGACGGGCAAGGGTAGCTCGACACGGCCCAAATCGGTCATGTCACGTACCTCTACCGGCACTCGCTACAGTGGAACACCAGGCACAGCACCCAAGCAGGACGCCAAGACTGGCTACGCACTCACATTCACCTATCTTGGCAAGAAAGGCTACTCAATGACGCTTTGGGCGAGCACGTTTGTTAGCAGGAAGAAGTGGTTTGAGAACATCGAATCGCGACAAGAGATTTTGCGGCAACGCAGTAACATCTTTGACACTATCACGCTCTCGGAGAACTTCTTCTTGGGACCTAATCGCGTCAATTGCTCGGTACCGTTCGACTTTGGACGTAGGATCATCTACGGTACCGACGATGGCGTCTATCTATCCGATTTGCGAGAGAAGGCAAGACCACCAACCAAGGTGCTTCCGCTTCCAGGAGTCACTCAGGTCGACGTACTGGAGGAATACCAGATTCTGATCGTGCTTGCCGAAAAGTCGGTGCACACCTTCACGCTGGATGCGTTGGATCCATCCGACCCCATGGGCTCACTGAAGCGCGGTCGTCGCATCTCATCGCACACCTCGTTCTTCCGTGCCGGTATCTGTTTGGGTCGTACTTTGGTATGTGTGGTCAAGTCGAGTTCGCTCTCGTCGACGATCAAGACGTTGGAACCGATCGAGCAAAACGTGCGAGGCAAGAAGCAGCCGACGTTCAAGAAGCTGCTGCAGGGTGGACAGGACACTTTACGTGTGTTCAAAGAGTTTTACATTCCTACCGAGTCGAGCTCGATTCACTTCCTCAAGACCAAGCTCTGTGTCGGCTGCACCAAAGGATTCGAGATTGTCGATCTCGAAACACTCGACACGCAAGGCTTGCTCGATCCCGCCGACACTTCGCTCGACTTTGTGCATCGCCGCGAGAACGTCAAGCCCATTGCGATCTATCGCATTTCGGGCGAGTTCCTGTTGTGTTATGACGAGTTCGCTTTCTATGTCAACAAGAATGGCTGGCGAGCAAAGGGCAACTGGATTATCCATTGGGAAGGAAATCCAACCTCATTCGCTTACCACCATCCATACGTGCTGGCGTTCGAGCCAAGCTTTGTCGAGGTGCGCCACGTCGAGACGGGTGCACTGCATCAGGTCATCACGGGTGTCAACTTGCGATGCTTGTTTGCGGATGTTCCGCCACCGACGCCGAGTGTGCACCAGCAGAATGCACAGGCGGTGGCAGCGATGCGGGCCAACTCGTTCAATGCGGCTGCGGCGATGATGGGGCCATATGGAGCCAGGCCGATGGGCCCACCGATGGGAGCTTTCCCTGGAGCGAGGCCTGGTTTCCCACCAAACGGAGGTATGGTTCCACCGCCAGGAACGCCAGGTATGCCGCCTGGCGGGTATGTCGGAGGCATCCGACCAGGCGCACCGGGTGCTCCGCCAATGGCGAGACCACCTGCTCCTGGCGCTTATGGCGGTGTTCCTGGTGTACCAGGCGCGATGCCCATGGTCCATCCTGCCGCAGCAGCAGGGGCTCCCTTCCCTCCTGCAGCAGGGGCAAGACCGCAAATGCCATATGCGTTTGGCCAAGCTTCGACGCCAAGACCACCGCCCGTGGTCCAGCGCAATCCCGTGTGGGAGTCAGTTGCAGCGAGCAGGAACCAAATCGTGTTCATTGGAGATACCACGGTGTTCTGCGTCAGGTTGCATACGGACAAGGATTCGAGCAGTGGATCTGTTTCGCCTTCAAGTTCGAGTATAAAGGGGTGATGCCAAGCCGCATCTTTCTCCTTCTTGTACATCATCATATCACATCGCATATATCACGCATGCAGTGCTTTCTCCTTCTCTTTTCTGTTGTCTTTTCCGAGTTCAGTGTGTGAGTACCAACTGAAGAACAGCACGGATTTTTCTTATTAGATGTGGTTCAGATTGATGTAACATCACGCGGAAACAATACTGGAATTTTCGTACGTGTCAAGTGAGATTACAAATCGCAGCTCATCAGCGCGAAACCTTCCAGTTCGGATTGGTCCGGCTCACAAGTTGAAATTCCAGAAGTCTCGCGCGGAACCGAGTTTACGAAGAATTGAGAGTCTCACTCTCGCTGTTGGCTGCAGTGTCAAACGTCGTCGTCGCGATCATCACCTTGACTTTGATACTCCACCTTATCTTTCACCCTACAACCGACACTTCGTATCCGGATACTCTAGCAAAGATGCGAGCTTCTCAGATCACCTTCTCGGGCATGCCCACGGGCAAGAAATACGTAAGTAGCAATCGATCTCCAGGCACGACAAGCAGCACAAAGAATGGAGCCAAAGTGGAAGTCGAGATGAGGCAAACGTCAGATGTTCACTATCGGTATTAAGGGAAAGGTGTCACTTGCTTGGCGGAAAAAGCTCGAGACGAAATTGCTGTCGCTGCGCTCAAGAAGTATTGAGGTTGTGCAAAGATGTGACTCGTTGCTGACAATCTTTACATTATTAACCTTGTTCTTACTCGTCCCGTTCGACATCGGACTCGTACACTGTGCAACATTACGACATCGTTCGGTTCCCTGTCATCGCCACTGCCTCGACCATCTTGCACCGATTCGATCTCACACTGCCCCGCTCATCCATATTTGCAACGACATCTGCACATCTCGAATCTCGAAATCCTTGGGCAACTATCGACCCGCACTCCGCCTCCGCATCCGCATCGCATCCGACTCTACGCACGCCCTTTACCGCTTGGTCTCGACGCTCAAATGCATCTTCGAACGCCCACCCTTTCTACAACCTTACCCTAATCCTCTCTGTTCTCCACTTGCAGATGGGCTGGTGGGGCGACATGGGCGGCCCGACCCAGAAAGGCATTGTTCAATACGCTGTGTCCCCCTTCCAACAAAACGCCATGAAGGGCGCTCTCCACTCGTACCTCTTCTACGGCTTCAAGCGCATCATGCAGCAGGCTCCTTACTTCGCCGTTCCCTTCGCTGCGGGTTACGGTCTCATCGCATGGGCAAAGAGCAAGAACGCTTACTACAACTCTAAGCAAGGTCATTTGGAGCACGGTCACGACGAGTAAATCTTCGTTTTTGTTAAGTGGCTTGTAGCTTAGCTCGAAATACATCGCATTCTCAGTCTCTTTTTGGTCGACGACGGACTCGCGTGTGCGTGTGGCAGAAGGATGAACTTGGAAACGGATCGGCACTCAGTGAGACCGTTTTAATGCGGAAACGCTTGAATGCGGAAACGCTTTCGAGGTTTGAAGCTATTTGGAACTTCTCCGGCTCATCGGCATTACTTGATCCGATTTGGAAAGGAAGCTTTCGCCGCCGAGCAAGCTCTTTCTCGTAAACGCATGCGAATAGATTCTAAACCGCAAGCGATCAGAATCGTAATCACAAGCGATCACAAGCGGCAAAGCAAACGAAAGCTCACTTTGCGTTTTTGCGTATGAAGCTTGAAGAGATGCTTGCACGATCGTAAACGCTAGCAATGCGTCAACATTCGTTGCGTTTCGAACGTGTAAGACAGTAGGTGAGCACATCACAGTGTCCACTCTTTGATCATTCTTTCCGGTACGCAAGTAGACGATCTGGCAATTGTGTCAATATATCGTTTGTCCAAATATACGACGGGCTTGCACTCTTTTTAATCTTTATTCCACCAGCAAATGACAGCCGAATCCGAGGGACTATTGCGAATCACAGCCCTCTGCTCTTGTCAGCCACCGCTTCGCAAGCAAGCGAGCGAGGAACAAGACCAAAGCTGAAATTAAGCTCTTTGAAGAGGGAATCTCCATTTCTTCGGTGCTCAAAACAACAAACCTCTCTTGCTTCAACAATCACAAGTTCCTTCTCATCCCAATGTGTCCTGAGACCAAAGATCTCTACGTCTTTCGCTCGTTTGAGCGCAGCCCTACACAAGATGGAAGCGTACCAACATGGTCCTTCTCAGCTGACAAGCCTTGGACCACAAACCACGCAGACCATGCAATGCAAATTTGGGGAATCCTATGCTAGTGTCAATGCATTGCTCGATCAACCTGCTGCATTCTGTTATAATTCATCATTGTGTGTTGGCCTAGGGGTCTGGAAACATTGTAGGGGTCAGGGGCAGTGAGATTTGAGGCAAGGAGGGGTTGCAGGGGTGTGGAAGTCCCGGGTGCATGGACGGTTTGAACGGCATGCAAAGGACTGGCTTTTGTTCGAGGGAAGTGTGAAGAACAGAATACATCGATAAGAGAGGTCCAAAGAGCGAAACAGCTTTGTGGCGGCCATGGTATATGCATGTGGCAGCCACAACAATACTGCACACCTTGGTCTTTGGGATTCTGTGGCAAGTATAGTCTTGGCCAGCATGGTTGTCATGCATTTCTGCTGCCTGGGTTGATGCCGCTCATAACTCATTGCCGCTTTGAATCTTGAGTCGGACCGGTTGAAGCCAAGCTCTGCATGTCTCTGCACGTTGGCTTGCAGAGCTCGGGAAGGATGCCAACATTGAGCCTTCAGAACGAGTTCAGCATTACGAGAAGAAGGTCAAATGAGCGAGAAGAACTGCTATGGTCGCTCCGTGCAAAGCACGACGAAATGAAGGACGACACAGGTCTGCATGAGCAAAGACCTGGACTCAGCGCACGTCGGATGTTGATGCCATGGACACCCATGCACTTCTCTTGTAACATATGCGAGGCTCGCGAGGGACTGACGTCTGGTGCGATGGCAGCGAAGAGAGTCCTACCTTTTGTTCACAGGCGCAGTGCTAGCAGCAGAGTTGGATCCAGGCAGGCTTCCTCACCATGCATGTAGAGAGGCTGGTCTCGCCGCTTTGAGCTTGTCAGCTGGTTTCCCTTTGAAGTGGACGTTGCACTGCAGTCGAAGAAGAGGTTGTGAGTTGGAAGTGGCAGCTCTGACCAGGTTCGATCCTTCACTTTGGGTGCTTTCGTCGCTATGGGTCGTTTCGTCGTTTTGGGACCAGAGAGCAAGATAAAACTTCAGGTCACCATAACGTAAGCATGCGTCCTTGAGACGTCCATTGACCACTTCCGAAGGACGAACGGCGCAGAATGCCATGAGGAGATGCATTGCTGCTAGCTGCACCTGTTCTCGAGGGCACTTCATGACGAAGCTTTTACCGAATATTCCATTCTTGATGAAGCTAGCCACGTTGCTGAAGGTGGCAATGTGCTTAGGCTGATAATGATCAACAGCGTTCTGCTCGATAAGACCTGTGCACTCCATCACTAGTTCTTGGTCCACTTGCAGACCTGTGTAGCGCTTGTAGACAAGAATCAGGATGGAGAGCTCAAGTAGAGCCGTATAGACGCTGCGCTTAGTCTGACCAGTGAGATAGTTTGGCTGAAGTCGGACTGTTACAAAAGATGCAAGCATCTTCCAGAAAGCACGATCTTCCGAAAAATCGCATCGAGGTGGCTTGGTGAGGAAGTCTTCTGGTGTGAAAGGCGCGTCTTCGTCACGATAAAGTCGAGCTAGATGAATCTCCTTGATGAAGAGAACCAGAAAGTCCTTCGCCTTTGCTTGCTTGAGAACCCAGGTAGGAGATATCTGGGGCTGATGGAAGGTCTCGACTACTTCGTTGTGAAGGGAGTCAAGATTCGATCTGAATTCTTGAAAGGTTTTGTTTCGTTCGAAACGTTTTGATAGTGTCTCTTTTTGCTCGAGGAGATGCGTCTCGATTACCTTGTTGTTGACCATGGAGGTCTTGCTGGCCTCCGGAGCAAGGTTGATGGTGCGCAAATCACATCGCCCCTGACCCCTACAATGTTTCCAGACCCCTGGGCCAACACACAATGTCGAATGACAACAGAATGCGGCTAATTAGTACAATGGTCAGTATACATTAGCGCCAAACTCTTTGCTGGTCATAATGTGCTGCCGCTTAAGGTGTAGCACAAGCAAACCCCTAGTTAGTACAACCGTCAGCAGATGGCAGCGCCACTTTTTCTTGTCTGCTGCTTATAATGTGCTGTCTCTCGTTGGGAGTCTTAAGCACCTATCCCAGTTAGTACAACGGTCAGTATATTTTGTCGCCAATTTTTTTGTCTTCTGTTTATAATGCGCTTTGTGTTTTCTGGTTATGATGCCCTTCTGCTCATAGGAAAAGCACGCAAATACACTCCTAGTTAGTACAACGGTTAGTATACGGCTTTTTCAAATCCCGATAATTTAACATTCAGTTAAATAATTCGTGAGCAGCTGAGATCGGGGTTCGATTCCCCGGCTGGGAACATCTTTTTTGGTTTGATTTTGAATTATGAACGGCTCAATACCGGCTATTCATTTTTGTACCGTCAAGCCGGTCGAGGGTTGAGCCGATGACCGGTTGGTGTACCAGAAGCACATCATCTATCTGGGAAAGGAGGTCTGTTTTGCAGTCACTGGCAGGGGAAGAGGATGGGAAGTAAAGGTGAGGGTCCTGGACGGGAAGGTGGTACAAGGTTGTCTCGGTTGGAGGTCACGGTTGGGAGTCACGACGGCAAAGCAAAGGAGTGGAGTGAAGTGATGATGCCATGCATGAGCCATCTTCTGGCGTGCTTATGTCCGTGCTACTCTTCCTCCGAATGTGCATCCTATGGAAGTTGGCGCCCCTCTTACAGCCTTCGCTCGTTCTCTTCAGTCTACTTCCTCTATATCCTCCCAAACCACAAAGCAGTGGCATCAGCTAGCTATCTCATCACCACCATCTAACATCACAATCATGGCCGCCGCAGCACCAGCAGGCATCTACCGAAATACCCTCCTCTCTGCGGTCCACTTTGGTCCTGGCTCGATTGCCAACGCTCTTCCGACTGCAATCGAATCACTCCCTAACCTCACCCACCGCAAAGCTTTCATCCTTACTGGACGCTCACTTGCAACTCGTACCTCGCTTATCACCAACATCCAATCCGTTCTTTCCTCCAAGGGCTACTACTCTGGTGAAACTTACTACGAGATAGGCGAGCATGCTCCCGTTGCAGGAATCCGAGAAGCTGTTCGACGCATCAAAGCGTCAAATGCAGACGTGATCGTAGCTGTTGGAGGCGGATCACCTATCGATGCGGCAAAAGCAGTTGCGTTCTACCGTCATCAGGAGGAATACGGTGAGGAGAGTGCCAGGGATCCCAAGACAGACCCAAGCAAGTTCCTTCCTACCATTGCCGTACCAACGACACTCAGTGTAGCAGAAACAACCCAGAACGCTGGTTTCAAGAGTGACGATGGTCACAAGATCGGTGTCAGCTCTCGCAACCTTGTGCCTAGAGTGATCATCTACGATGGAGAGTTGACGTTGGAAACTCCCGAAAAGCTGTGGCTATCTACTGGTATCCGAGCTCTCGATCATGCCGTGGAATATCTATACCGAGGCGACACTCACCCACTCCTGAAGCCAAGTGTTCAAGGCTCAGTGCGTGAGATTTTCAATCTCCTCCCTCAGAGCAAAAAAGATCCTAAGAATGTTGAAGTGAGACAAAGACTTCAACTAGCATGCTTCAATTCGCTTTGGCCTGAAAGTCGAATGGGTGCTCTTGGATTGTCTCACGGACTTGGTCACAGACTAGGAGCAACTTATGGGATTGGTCATGGCATTACAAGTTGTCTCACCCTTGCTCCTACTGTGAGATTCGTTGCTGGCTATAAAGATACGCCAGAGCTTCATCTCAGAAACTTGGCTGATACACTTGCATTCATTCCTCCACCGTACAATACTAGCCCGCAACCTCTCGGGGGGACTGGAGGGGAGAAAGAATGGAGAGAACAAGGAAAATTGGTAGCAGATGCCATTCAGAAGTTGGTCGACGATTTAGGACTTCACTCAACTCTCAAAGGATGCGGATTGGGTAGGGAGGAGGTCGAGGTGGTAGCTACAAAAGTCACGGGCGAGGAGAAGAAGGGTGGTGATTATTGGCAGGGTGTCAAAGGGATTTTGGAGAGTTGTTACGAGTGACAGACTCCCGCAATTGCTCGAGCTCACGCAGATGAAAAAGGGAAGTTGTGACGAGGTGTCAAGAGCGACTCGATGATTGCTTTTGAGTTCAACATGGAAGTGTGTGATCGTCTCACCCATTCGACGCAATTGAAGCAGAGACACGCCGAAATCGGTCGGATCATTCGGATCAT
The DNA here is from genome assembly GCA_928856705.1 of Ustilago xerochloae. Classification (NCBI taxonomy): domain Eukaryota; kingdom Fungi; phylum Basidiomycota; class Ustilaginomycetes; order Ustilaginales; family Ustilaginaceae; genus Ustilago; species Ustilago xerochloae. The sequence goes on from CAKMXT010000010.1 coordinate 461,768, forward strand.
CGTTTGAAATTTCAGTTCTCCTTTCAGACATTGAAATCACTGCCACGCTATTACTGTGTCCGCGAGAGACGCCTCGATGAGCTTATGCTTGGAGAGCAAATGACTGTGCTAGTGAAAGACAAAGATACAACAAATCACGTGGAGTTCCTTCAATCTTCGTCCAGATCCATGCCATCTCCCTTCTGTGTAGTCGATTTCCTTGCACGCAAGGACTTCAATCTAGCATCTCTTGGACTCTCGTCCATCTTTGCTGTCTCCTGCTCCTCCTGTAAGGTCGTTTTTGGTGGCTTGTCCTCCCCGTCATCACCTTCATGATCCTCGTCCGAGCTTTCATCCGCTCTCAACTTAAGCCTACTGCTTCCTGCTCCTGCACCTCCTTTGCCCGGTTTGGATGGAGTCTCCATTGCCGCTGCCGACCTATTAATTGCTGCAGAGTTGGAGTTGAAAGGTGAGCTAACAGGCGCGCTGCTAGGTCTTCTGGAATTGAAATGTCCGCAATGAGGGCAAATGTACTGGACCTCATCAAACTCCTGCTTCAATGCCAGTCCATTATGATGATGACAACGAGCACAGATGAGTGCGTACTTCTGTTCTGGTCCAGTCGCAGCAGGGTCTGCCCCGAGAATGGCGTCTGCTAATTTGTCCATCCACGTTTTCTGCATTGGGATAATGGGTGCGGGAGGGAGAGGAGCTGGACGAATGCCGGTCTGTTGCTGTTGACGCATGAGAGCCATTCGTTGGGCTTGAAGTGCTTGTGCTTCTGGCGTCGTCGCTGCTGCTGCTGTTGCAGGTGCCACAGGACGTTGCTGTTGCTGTGAAGCGGGGGTTGCAGGGGACTTTGTAGCTGGAGATCCGTTCTTGCCATTCGGCTTGCCTTTCGTCGGAGTAGTCATTGCATCAGCAACGTTGCCTTGCTTAGGTGCAGACTCGTCGTACTTGTCAAGCAGCATTCGGAGATGGTCGTACTTGGTTGCTCGCTTGATCTCGTCAATCTTCTCCCTCTTCTGTCTTCTCAAATCGATAAGGTGCTTCTCTTCCGCAGCTCCAATGCGACGATACCACCACCTGACAATTCTCCTGGTCGAAATGATCAATACTGGACTGCCCAACACTGGCACCCACACTAACATGGTCTTCGTTTTCCTCCTCTCATCGTGAAAGCCGGTGCGATGAAGCGTCAGGAGACCAAAGAACCAACACAAGAATGTGTAGATGGCCCAAAGGAGGAAGGCTTGGAGTGTAAGCGTCACCGATGCGCGGCGTTCCCGCAATCTGATCTGAGTGAGGCGAGATTGAACAGTTGTGATCTCGGACTCGAGTTTGGAGAGAACGGTCTCGTAATCGGTCTCGCGGTTGGATCGGCGAGAGAAAGGAAGGAAGGAGCCTGAGACGAGGGCGTTGAAGATGCCCATCTTGACCAGACTTGCGCTAGCCAGCAAAGGCTTGGGCGATGCGATGCGACTCAGCTGATCGAATGATGGAAGTCCAGGTATGCGAAGAAGGAAGAAGCTCAACGTCTGGTGAGTGAGTCAAGTGTGAGTGGTCCCTGCGAAATAATTCACGCGAGTCGTGTGCTTTGTGTGCCTGCGTGTGGCAGTCTTCCTGAGTGACGCAACTCGGATGAATTTAGCAGCAAATCCACGCGACACATCTTCCTCTACTCTCCGCTTCGGCGGATACGAACAAAGCTCAGTCACGCCGAAAGCAACACTCAACACCACTCGACTCAGCCACATGAATGGCGAGCGAGCGCGCACACAAGCACACAAAAACTCAGGCTAGCTATGGAATGAGATCAAATACTATCGAGTTGCAACAGCGCATCGAATAGAGAGGTATACAAGTAGCGCCTTCCAAAGCATCAATGTGCCAAGCCGCACAGCGTGCTGACGTTGGGCCGAGCTTGAGAAGGGGCGAGATGCGAAATAGAGAGACTACGAGATGAGAGACAGAACAACAAGAACACGACGATCGACTAATGGTACATCTTCACAAGAAGCGAGAGGGACGAGCAGTCAGGAAGAGAGCTGCATCGTCAACAACGGGCTAGTGCCTGTGGAGCGAGTAACTTAGGATCGCTCGCCACGGAGACGGCGAGCAAGGGCGATGTCCTTGGGCTGGATGGTGACACGCTTGGCGTGAATGGCAGCCAAGTTGGTGTCTTCGAAGAGCGAGACGAGGTAGGCCTGCGGGAGGAGAACGGACGAAAGCGGAACAGAGCAGATCGGGTGTCAGCGATGAATTCACGGCTGAGTCGAGTGAATAGAAACAAGTCATTGTGAATACATACCTCGGCAGCCTCCTGGAGAGCACCAATGGCGGATGACTGGAAACGGAGATCGGTCTTGAAGTCCTGAGCGATCTCACGAACGAGACGCTGGAAGGGGAGCTTTCGGATGAGGAGCTCGGTCGACTTCTGGTAACGACGAATCTCACGAAGAGCGACGGTACCGGGCTTGTAACGGTGGGGCTTCTTGACACCACCGGCGGCGGGAGCCGACTTACGGGCGGCCTTGGTGGCGAGCTGCTTGCGGGGAGCCTTACCACCGGTGGACTTACGGGCTGTCTGCTTGGTACGAGCCATCTTTCTGTTGGCCAATATTCAAGCGAGGCGGCAAGAATGGAAGGTCGGAGTAATTGTGTCGACGAGGAACGACGACGATGCAAGCAGTGGTGGCGGCGACGATGACAAGGAAAGTGGTGGCGACGACGAGGAAGAGAAAGGTATGTCGATATTGAGAGCGAAGGAAGATGTGGTGGTGATGATGGTGGTGATGGCGAACGATGTTGAGAGGGAAATGCGGAGAATGTCAAAGCGCAGCAGCGGATGGATCAATAAGCGGAGACAAATTTCGGATCCGAAATTTTAGAGCGGACGATGAGGACAGTGTGACACCACCAAGGTGAGAATGATGAAGAGAGACGTGACGGTGGCGAGGGCAATAATGAACGAGGCACGAGGCACGAGAGCAGAGGAAAGTGAAGGTAGGAGAGGTGAGGAAAGGCGGGTGGACAGAGGAAAGGTGACATAGAAGGCAGTAGAGCAGTACGGGAAATTAGGGGAAATTAGAACGCGCGGGCCGAGGCGAGGGGCGGTGTCAAGTCGGAGACACGAGGGAGTCAGAGACGAGGGAGGAAAAGAGATCGCCAGAATCAGAAGCGGAACAAGCGACACCATCAAAACATGACAAGGAGCATCGAGCAGGAGTAAGGAAGCAGAAGAGGTTTGGATATAGGTCAGCAATCTGGATATCATCAAAATGATCAAAGCCAAATCCACAGAGATGCGCTGATCATGATAGAGTCAACGGACGAGATTGGGATTGAGATGGTGTGAGTACATACGCTAAGTTTTGCTTGAGGTGATGGTTGTAGGAGAGAAAAGGGGGGCGGGGGGATTGGAAGGGGAAAGGTGCTTCTTTATACGTGTTTGTGGAGCGAGCTGAGTCAAGAAAAGGAAATAAGGGGATCGGATCGAGTCGAAGCGTTGATGAGAAACACCAAGGGTTTGGAGCGCGGCGTAATGCAATCCGCAGAGCGAAAAGGGGAGGAAAATGACAAGGAAAGGAGATCAGAGGTGGCGTGGCAAGGCGGGGGATGCGGGCAGCGGCAGAGACGAGGAAGGGAAATGGAAAATTGAGTTTAGAGCAAAGTCGGATTAGATTCGAGGGCGACAAGAGATGCGTGACAAGGTCGGATCGATGTGTTTTGTTATGATTGCGTTTGTGATTGTGGTCGAGAGTGATTGCGATTGTTTTTCGGCGGACCCGTTGCGGCGGGATGATGCGTGAGACACGAGCGAAGAGGTCAAGGGAGGCGAGCGCGGATCTATTTCGGATGAAATTGCCAAAAGGAAGCGTCGAAGCTGTAGGTTCCACTGGAGCGAGCGGACGAGAGCGAGAAGGATGAAGGCCGGCCAAGAAGAGGAAAGGCGATGATTATGCGTTGACGTTGAGAGGACGCAAGACCAATTTGATTCTCTCATGTGTGGGTGTTCGGCCAAGTTCAAAGACCCTCTTCTCGCTTCTGCTTGTGACAATTTTGGTTGGTGACTCTCTTTTGAGCTTGACTCTGGGACCGATAATGCATAGACTACTCTTTCACATTGCAGGCAGGGCAGGTGCTTGTATTTACTGGTTGCGACACAATGAACAGATGCTGCTTCGTCGCAAAAGCCAGGATGAAGCGGAAGCGACGGATGAGGGGCTTGACAAGTGACGATCAGGAGAAGCACAGCTGATACGCGCGATAGATTTCGCCTGGAACTGTATACATCTGTCCCTTCCATCCTCAGTCCGCATTCTCAACCTGGCAGACTGACGACTAAAGATACACTGAGCAGCCCCATTCTGGGCTTTGGGTCAGATGGTCAATGTGATGAACCGGGAGAAGGACTCTTTCGCAGGCGGACAAGTACAGCAGTAAGCCGGCAGCAGACCAAGCTCATAAGGTTGCTGATTGTCACAGCGGACGGCTCTACAGCGACTCGAAGCTAACGAGAACAGAATCGACGCATAAAGTTGACGAGAATCAGGCTAAGCTAGACTTGTCGAGCTCAAAGGAAGAACCGATAAGTGAGGCGTGAGAGAAGGCGACCGTTGTCTCGAGAAGGCGGTGCATTACTAAACGCATTTCTTCAACTCTCGCCAACCCAGTACGATGGATTGCAGTCAATCCCGTCTTAAGATGATGGTCTCTACACTCAAGCAAGCTTCGAGAGAGATACTGGATCAACCTTGAACCAGAGTCCGGCGGGGAACACCATGACTTTGAGCATAGGCGTCTCAGAGGTACGGCGGCCATATTGGATCTGAGGAAGCAATGAACAGCACAACTGAAGCGGACAAGCGGACAAGCAAAAAGCGGCGTGTGCGGAATATCCGCATTGTGGGGAGGCACTTGAGCAGTGTACCCGCTCCATTGATTGACGCAGGGTTTTTCCAAACATGTCATCGTCAAGCAAGGAACTCGACGTGAGGCCCCCGAGCCCAGAATGAAACGGCATGGGCACTTGAGCAGAGGAAGATCGGCATGAGTTGCGTTGGAAGCGGTTCATTCGATTCAAGCGGGTGAGTCCAATTTGGGCTTTGGATGCGGAACCACGCCTTGCCTTCGCAGCGAATTACGAGCAGCTGACAGTTGATCTGACGGGCACTAGAGCAGTGTCGATTCTAAATTAGCAAGGAATTGCAATTTTCATAGACTCAACAGAGACGGGCACTTGGGCCCTCCTTTTCCCCAGAGGCAAGCCAAGATGGCCCAGCTAAGGAACCAAAAAAAAAAAACTCCGTGCTCCTTGACAGATCAGATGGACAGGAAAAAAAGGGGCGCAGAGGCGAAGCGGCGGCTCGTTCGCGTGTCGAGGCTGATGCTGCCCCGATCAGCAGCCGATACAGATAGCATCGCGGCATCGCAACTGTTATGATGCTCTCGCTCAAGCTTGGTACGGCCGAAAAGTGCGTTCTCAAGCTGTCTTCAGAGCAAACAGGGCGTCACGGTTGCATCACGACCAAGGCTGTTTGTCTCAGGAGCGGATGTTCGAGCCGCCTTTGCTCATCATCGTGACGCAGGTGTGTTGACGGCTTGGTGCTTACTGTTTTTGTTCATTGCTTTGTATGTCTAGTGTTCAGCATCGTAGATGGGCGTTCGAACAGATAGCTCTTTCTTCAACTGTCACAGTTTTGTACCCTGACGAAAGGATTCCAAGACTGTTGGCAAGCATTCTGCAGTTCGCAACGTCAGTGTTATGGCCAATCGGGATCGTGTTGGATCGGAGAGAAGCTTGCTCTTGATTGAGATTCGTGTTCGAATTGCGGAACTAGGGGGTTTCACCGACATTTGGCGCGTCGCAGAGCTCCGGAGTTGAGTTGAGTGCCCCAAGAACCATATTTGGAAAAAATCTATCCATAATTAATTCTGTGTGTTACATCTCTGTTTCTAATGCAGCAAAAGTGCCATATTTGGAAAAAATCGATCCTTGATTTAATTTTATGTTACATCTACGCTTTTAATTGACAAGAAAATAGCCATAATTGGAAAAAATCGATCCTTGATTTAATTCTATGTTACATCTACGCTTTTTAATTGACAATTAATTAGCCATATTTGGAAAAAATCGATCCAGAATTAATTCCATGTTAAGTTACAAGGCCAAAAATGACACGAAAAAAATCAGGCTTGCAGAACCAGTATAATTTGGCACAAATTGCAGAGATTTTGGGCTTGCAGCTCCACTATAATTGCGGAAAAAGTTTGGGCTTGTAGCTCCACTATCCTGGATTTGTTAGACAGCGTGATACCTGTCCGTTGCACATCCTCATTGCACCTTCTTTACAGCCATCACCACTCAGCACACAATACATGGTACGGACAAGTAATCGACAAGCCTTGCTCAATGAGCTTGCAGAAGACATTGCAGATGCATCCATAGCTACAGCTGTGCTATCTGAAACATCCGACAGTGACACAGATGGTTCAGCCTCCACCAACACAGACACTTCATCCAGCAGCAGCAGCAGCAGCAGCAGCATTGTTGACGCTCTCCTTGAGCTGTACAACACAGTCAACACACACCGCTACACAACTTCAAGGACTATGAATCCACGCCGGTCAGAATGCATGATTGACATACTGCTGTATTGGGAGAAGTGGAATCCGCTTAGATTTCGAGGCCTTATCAGAATGAAGCCAGCTGCTTTCCGAGACCTTGTGCGTAAGCTTATGGGCACCACACCCTTTCAGTATCAAGATGAAACATTACGTACATGGGACTTTGTTGCAGAACAAGTAGCAGTAGCTGTATACAGGTTAGGTCGATCAGGAAATGGAGCAGGAGCTAGAGATGTTGCGCTAAACTGTGGCTGCAGTGAGGGCTCTGTTGTTAATTGGACCCGCATGACTGTTGAAGGTCTCAATGAGCTTGTTGAGGAGGTTGTCACATTTGCTACCGAAGATGAGCGGCAGGCATCAGCTGCTTGGGTGCAAGAGCAAAGCGGCTGTGAAGCCTGGGGGAGAGGTTTGGCATGTGTTGACGGTACACAAATTGATCTGGCATGGAGACCAGCCCACAATCCAAGAGAGTACTTCAACTACAAGCGGTGGTACAGTCTTAATGTGGCTTTGGTTGTTCTTCCACATTCATTGCGTATCATTGAGGCTGTTATTGGATTTCCTGGATCAGCCCAAGACTCTCGAGTGTGGGTATCACAAAGCCGCATTCTCAAGAAACCCCGGCTGCATCTTGACCAAGGAGAGTTCATATGGACGGACGGTGATTATGGCTTCAGTCCATTCACTGTTGGTCCATGTACACACAAGGCAGCAGACAAGAGTCATGACATCAAGAAATTCAACTACACATTGTCATCAGTACGAGTCTGCGTTGAGCATGCAATTGGCTACCTCAAGAACTGTTTCCAATGTCTCAAGGGCTATAGAGGCAACATGTACCGTGAGGAAGATCACACAACGTCAAGCAAGGTGATCATGGCCTGCATTGTTGCTCACACATTTGCTCAACGGTATGATAGCCCAGAAGATATTGCAGACTATCTGAATGGCTCAGAAGCAGAGGTAAGTGAGATTGTTGATGATCTGCAGAGATTCCGCACAACTCAGAGACAATACCGCAGGACAAGACAGGCGGCACAGCAGCTTCATGAAGAAGAGATGGCCATGGAAGTGGAACAGCTGACACAGAATGCACTTGACCGTGCCAGGAAAGATAAGGCCCTGAATTTGCGGGAGGAGATGTTTGTTGTTCTGTTTGAAGACCATGGGCTTGACTTTCATGACACCAATGCAGAATCAAGGAGGAGGGAGCGGACAGTTGCTGATCTTGAAGCTGCACACAGTCAGGAGGCACAGGCTGCTGATCGCCGCCGTCACATGGCATCACAAGCATCACAAGCAAGGAGACAGGCAAGGCAAGCATTGCAACCATCACAACCATCACAACCACTTCAGTCAAATCAGGTGCGCAATGGAGTTGCTCGATCTAATCGAAGGGATCTTGTGCTTGCACTTATGTCACAATCACAAACCCAGAGAACTGTTGAATAGCGAGTTGTCTGTTATGCAAGCTATTTACATTCATTGACTTCCACCACCATTGGACTGAGACTGTGACCGTGCTTGGAGCATCTCAACAATCTTCAGAGCAAGCTCCACAGACTGCTGCTTGTCCTCCTTCCGACGCTTCTCTTCTCGTACAAAATCTTCCTGCCGCTGTCTCTCCTTCCTGTCCACCTCCTCTCTCTTCCACCTCTCCTCACGGTCAAGCTTCTCCTTCTCTAATGTTATCTGAGCAAGTGCACGCTGTGTCTTGAGCTCTTCCCTTCTGGTCTTCTCTTCCTCCCTTTTGCGTCTTACCTCATTCTTTGCCTCCTTTGACTGCATCAGCGTTGTAATTAAAGCATCTCTTTTCTCTGCTGCTCCACCACCAGGAGAAGATCTTGATCTCTTGGCTTGTGAATGGAGTGGTGTCCTAGACCGTGAACTTGACTGGGAGTTGATGCACTCCCTTCCACCTGCTGCTTGCTCATCCTCTGCCGCAACATCTTCTTCTGTATACTGGCGGCGTGTTGAGCGCACAGGTGTCACAGGATTAAAGACCCTGTCAATTAGTGGATCAGACCCTGAGTTGGTAGCAATTTGATCCAAGGGCGGCAAACCTCTACCATTGCATGAGCTGATCAGCTCATCATTGCTGCCCTGCATCTCAACATCAGGATTACTGTTGTGTACCATGTCGGTGCCTGAGCCTGCATCTGAAACTTCTCCTGGATCATATGCACCAGCTTGAAATACCTCTGCTGGCATAGTGTTGCCGCAGTCAAGGGCCATTGCATGCCAGTCTTCAAACCAAGGGTAGCGCGCTGCCAGTTGCTGCCGCTCATTGTATGCCTGTTTGCCGCAAATAGTAAGTGGTCAATCAATCTGTACTGGAACTGTCTTCTTGTTGTTTTGCAGTACTTACCGTTGTGCCTGTTGAGAGCTGCTCAAAAAGGAGACCAGCGCCTGTCTGACCAAGTCTGTCACGCTCAACTCCATACTGGCGGTGAAGTGTTAGTATCTTTGATTTGATGCGGTTCCAGTCAACTTCACTCTCCTCAGGAAAGACAAGTGGAAAGACTGTGCGTAGCACTGTTGCCTTCTTCATCTTGAGACCTTTTTCCTGCTCCTTTGTAACACGTCCAGGAATGAGCATCAACTGATACTTGAGATTGCCTTTGAGTACATCAACCAATCTTGTTGTCTCTTCATTGCTCCACACATAATTCTTCCGACTTGGCCTCACTACTGAACCTGTATTCTGCAACAGTGATGGGTCGATGTTGTTGGTGGCTGCTGCACCTGCTAAGTCTCTTGATGGCGATGGGCTTGGGAAGGATGAAGACATGTTGTTGAGGGCGTGTGGTGGTGTCACATTGGTAAGGTATTGAGCACGCACTGCATTGCAGCAAGCACTTGCTCCACTTGCACGGCTCAGATCCGAGTCTGTCCCGATTGAACCAAGAACTCCAGACTGGAATCACCGCTGCTGGGCTGGAGTTTTGAAACTCCGGAGTTCTTTGATTTCTGGAGTGATTTGGCAGGGGAAATCCTCAAATTACTCCAGAGCTGAGAACTCCGGAGTAATTTTTGTTACTCTGGTTTGCGGTGAAACCCCCTACTCGCTTCCTTTTCTCGTTCTTTTCTTGACGTGTGGATTTTCGCCTCTCGTCGCGTGTGTGTGCGGGGAAGCGATGTACGATTTCGCTCAAAGTACAGATGAGTTCAAGAAACCAAGAGAATGTAATTTGTCATTCAAAGAAGACGATGGACAGCAATAGATGTGGTAGGGACAAGGGGCCAGAGAGTGTGTATGTGTATGTGTAAAAGAGTGTGTAGCTTATGTTTGAGCGAGTAAGATGTGTAAAGCCAAAATATGCATGCAGGAATCAAGAGACTAAGAAATTGGTCAAGTCAAAAAGTAGCGGAACAAAGTGTCATCCTTGTCGAAGACAAGAAGAAAGAGAAGTCGAAGAGTAGCAAAGGCACGTAAAGGTGTGAAGACGGAAGAATCGGATGAGTTCGAGCTTACACGATAGCGGAAGCAAGGTCGAGCTGCCATTCGCGTCGCATTCGGCCGTGGATGAGCTTGAAGGTGCTGAGAGCACCCTTCTCCTGGACGACCTGCACCGAGGTAGCAAAGGTGACACCGCCAGCGCTGCTGCCACGCGAGTACGTGCTCAACGCAGGCGAGGGCAGACCATGGCTCATCACGCCGCCTTGGCCGCCAATGGGACCGCCGTGGAGCGACAGGCCCAAGCCACCCATCTGAGGAGAGTTGGCAGCCGATCCGACTGGCAAGATGTTGAGCTCGACACGGAACCGCAATGGCTTGGCAGCAGTAGTGACGCCGTTGGACTCGCAGTACTGGTTGATGGAGCACTTGAGGGTGGTGTGGTGGACGTCAGACGAGTCGTCCATAGCAACGCGGACACCGTAGCTCTGCAACCTGCGAACACATTCGCTGAGCGTCTCGGAGAAGTTTTCGGTCGACATGAGCGTGAATGTAGCCGGCTTCCAGTTGAAGAGGCCAGCAAACCAGCTATCCTTCTTGCTTGGTGCATTGGCAGTGCTGCTCGAAGCAGGCCCAAGCGTAGCAACGTGGGGCGAAACAGGAGTAGTAGGAGGCGAGATGACTCCAGCTCCAGCACCACCGCCCATGCCAATGTCGAGACCAAGGCCTGGGTTGAGCTTCTGGACACGAGTCGAGGCTTGGGTCTGCGCGGATCGAGCAGCAGCCGGAGGAGCAAAGATGCTGGCCAGCGCAGGAGGAGCGTGGGTCTGATCATAGGCGATCGATCGGATGGTGTTGGCATCGGCTGCAGTCTGCTGCTGCTGGTGCTTGTCACCCCGTCGCAAGCCCAAGAGCGAGCGCTTTCTTCCAAGGCCTGTGCTGCCAGTGCTGATGTTGCTGAAGACGCTTGCAGGTCGCGAGGTTGCGCCGGAGCTGCTGGCATCAGTGCGTGCGCTACGGATCGAGTTACGTCCGCTGGCATTCGAGCTAGCAACGCTGGATCTTGCGCTGCTGCCGGTCTTGTCGGTAAGCGATAAGGGAGCAATCAGCTCAGCAGGGCTGAGCGGCGTCATCGGTGTCGAGGGTGTGTAGTTCTGCTGGTGCGAAGAAGCTTGCGACACGGATCGCATGCTCTCGCCCTCGCTGACGTCGTCTTCGGCATCCTCGAACTGGTTCATCTCCGTATTCTTGCCACCAGTAGCACGCGCCGATGTTGACGGTTGTTGCTGCTGCTGTGCCTGTTGCATGGCTACCGAATTCTTGAGCTGCTCGATCTTGGACTGAAGCGCATCTGGCTTCTCACCTGTAGCACGAATGGAGGCGAGCTCATCAGCGATCTCCTGGAAGAATTTCTGCATAGTAGCATCGCCGACCTGTGGGACCTGAATAGAGGGAGCAGCCTGTGTGGTGTGTGCGCGTGCTACCGGTGGCCTTTGCAATACAGGCTGTGCGCTGGTCTGAGGAGAGGGCTGTGTAGCGGCATGAGGAGCAGACTGGGTTGGTTGCATTGGGACCGCACCAAAGGTAGACTTGGTGGGAGACACGGGTCGGGAAGAAGCACGTCCAGGAAGTGGCAGTGGAGGCATCATCTCGGAGCCAGAGCCGCGGTTGGCCCGGTTTCGTGCAGCAGCGGCCGACGCAGTGGACGAAGAAGCAGAGGCTTGTGCCGGGGGAGGGTCGTACAAGTTGGCCAGAGCAATGCGTGCCGAAGGTGGTGCGCTTGTTGGGTTGACCTTGGTAGGCGAGGTGTTGCGTCGCTGCAGATCCACATTGGGGCGTTCGTTGCGCTGTGGGGAGGCAGTCTGCAATGAGATCTGTGGAAGCACGTAGCTGCCATTGCTGTTGGCGCGAGGGCTGGAGCTAGGTCCTGCAGGCTTGGATGGCGAAGGCGCTCTCAACTTGGAGGGCGAAGTGAAGGCACTATCCAGGGTGACAGTGGCGGGTGAGTCCAGCGGCGACGGTCGCAGACGAGGCGATGGGTTGGCTGGTCGAACATGAGGCGAGGCCATTTTGGTAGGGGTGACCTCGGTAGGCCGAGTTGGTGTGGTGTGGTAGGCGGAGCCCTTCTCTGGTGTGCTGTGCCTTCGCTCCATCTCAACACCTTCAAGTCTTGGAGACGAAGGAGCCGACGTAGCGCCGGGTGCGTCGCCAGTGCGGCGAGGACGTGCCTTCTCTTTAGCAGCACTCGATGCAGAAAGCATGGCGTGTGCTGGGACGGCGCTGGCAGTGACGATTTGCTCGTTCATCAACTCTTCCTCCAAGTCATCTTCATCGTCTGCCGAGTGGTTCTCGCGGTGAGCCACCAACAGAGTGTAGAATGTCTTCTGCCAGCTTGGGCCTGGGGCGAGCAGCTCTTTGACAATGTCTTCCTCGCTGAGCTCAGACCAGAGAGTCTTGAGGTTACCAAGGATATCAATGTCGATGGTGTCGAGCGTCAACTGCTCCATCTGCAGAGTCTCGAGAGATGTCGAAACGGGGTTGACAGAAGACTCCTTGCCGTTGTTGGTGAACCAAGGGTGGCGCATGATGTCGACCATCTTGATACGCTTCTCGGGATCGACTTCGAGCATCCTCCAAATGAGGTCTTTGGAGGCGGGCTCAAGCCATTCGGGCATCATGAACTTGCCTGCCCTGACCTTACCGAGGAGCTGCTGAATGTTGGGGTCGTCAAAGGGCAAGCGACCACAGAGGAGAGCGAAAAGGATGATACCGCAACTCCAGATGTCGCTCGCTGTACCTTTGTATCGCTTGCCACTGACAATCTCTGGACTGGCGTAGTGCGGAGAGCCACAGCTGGTCTCAAGCATCTTTTCGGTTGGCTGAAGAGCGGCCATACCGAAGTCGGCTACCTTGACGATCTTCTTGGACTCGTCCAAGAGCAGATTTTCTGGCTTCAAGTCACGATGGCAAATGTTGAAGCGGTGGCAGTAGTCCATGCCAAAAATGATCTGTCGGAAGTAGCTGCGAGCGTCACGCGGGGTGAGCTTGCCCTGTGCTACGAGGTGGTCAAAGAGCTCTCCACCAGCAACATATTCCATGATGAGGAAGCTGTGAGAAGTGAGAAATGGATTCGGGTCAGTGCGCTGTTTGGTGATGCATTTCTGTATCGGTGAAGGGTGAACATACAGATCCTTGGATGTCTCGTAAACATCCCAGAGACCGAGCAAGTTGGGATGCTCGATGAGCTTCATGATGACGATCTCCCTCTCAATACCGAGGATCATCTTATTTGCTTTGACATCAGCGTCGCGCAAGCTCATCCGACTTGCATTGATGAGTGTTCTTGGGATGATTTTGACGGCGGCCCTTTGGCCAGTCTGATCGTGTATGGCGAGACGAACACGACCAGATGCACCTTGACCAATCAGCTTGTCAAGCCTCCAATGACCAATGTTCTTTGGGTCGTTGTGATGACGCTTCTTCTCCCTCTCGAGACGGGATACTGGCTTGGGACGTTCGCTCTGCGCTGGAGCTGGCTGTGGTGGTCTACGGTCAACGGCGGGGACAGGTTGCTGACGTTGTGATGCATGATGGCTGGTGGCTGTGTGGTGAGAAGGGCGGTAGTTTTCGGATCCGGTTGCTCTTGTGGAGACGACATTGGCACCAGCCTTGCGGTTGGCGAGTGCGACATATGCCTCTGCCGCAGTGGGTCTACGATTTTGCACATCTGTTGCCTGTAATGGTCCACCCTTGAAAGGAGGGATGGCCTGAACGACGGGTCGCTGTGACGAAGACATGGTGAACAGAGTTGATAGGAGGCTCTGCTCAAAGCCTCAGAGTGTGATTCTTAGTCGTGTTGTCGGTGAATGAGCGGCTAGCCTGCTTTTGTGAATGATGCTGATAGTATTAGCGCGAGAGTGTAAGCGATTGCGATGAGTCTGAGATAATAGAAGACCGAGGATGTGAGAGATGTTTGGCTTTCGTAAAGGCTGTAAGTAAAGAATGTGAAAAGTTGGCTGAAGAGCGTGTTGTTGCTTGTACTGAGACGAACACGGCTGATTGAAAGGGATGTAAGGGGGGAAGAATTGGGGAGTAGGGGAAAAGTAGGGAGGAGTGGAGTGAGATAGTGTAGATTGATGATGTCAAAAGCTAAGAAAGGATGGTCAAGGAGGTATTAGGGGCTGGCGACGACGATGAGAGGGGGAGGAGCAAGGTAGTGGCTGATGAGCGAGAAAGGAGAGCAAGCAGACCAAAAGGAGGATGCTGCCGATTGACTGGCTGGCTGGCTGGCTGGCTGGCTGGCTGGCTGGCTGTCTGGTTAGTAGGGCCTCGAGGAGGAGACGGAGGGGGGAAGAAGGGTTAACGAGAGCCAGATGAGCAGCGACTGAAAGACAGAGAGAGGAGGCTAGCAAGTCGGATTGAAGCAGGCTGCGGTGTACAGGAGGCGATTGTTAGTTTAGAGGTGGCTCTTGTTGCGCCAGAGACAAGACAGACTGCGGCTGAAGTTTAGCAAGGATGATTGAAAGGCTGCTGTTTGGCGGTGTGGAAGCACAAGAACAGTGTTTTGGTCGGAGCTTCCGACGACAAGAGTAAGCAGCGCAGTCTGAGATGGACTGATACCGACACTGCGCTCGTTTGCCAGAATTTGTGGCAGAAAGAGTGATACTGTAGACGGGAAGGGAGCGGGACAGAGGACTCGAACGGAAGCAGGCGACGGAGGTGCGGAAGGCAGAGGACGTAGGTGACAGATCAAAACACGAAACCAAACAGAAGGGAAAGAAGGTTCAGAAGAACATCACAACAGCACTTGAATCAGCTTGGAAAGCAAGCGGAGAGCTGCGGAGAGCTGCGGAGTTCAAGGCGCGATCGACATGCTTTGCATGATGCCTTCCATAATCTTGATGATTGTCTCTCCGTTTGCCCTGACAACAGAGCCACTCTACTCGCTCAGAACCGCAGATTCAAACCAGAAGTGTACCTTGAGAGCGAATTGCAGCCCGTACACCCTGTCACAGCCGAAATCTGCCCTACTGAGCCTCTCTTCCCAGCAAGCTCTTGAAGACACTGGCATCCTCGCTCGTTTTCAACAACAGGACAGCTGTATACCTCAACAAGATTCAGACCGATCGAGGCGATGCAAGAATGCTTACGCCGAGTGCAGGATGCATCATGCCAGTCTTCTAGCCATCGTCCTGAGCATGAACACAGACATGAGCATGAGCACCGACTATAGTCAGCACGGTAGACGGTCGAGAATAACCGAGCTTTGGTCAGCTGCCACGGTAGCTTCAAGGGCATCACTAGCTGACCGGACGAAGAATGAACGAAGCATCGAGCACATCAGACGGGACAACTACAGAATAATGTAGCTGTGAGCGCGAGCAAGGTACGGTCATAAGGAGGGCAGGGCAGAACGAGCAGCTCGGCTGTAGTGCGGACAGGCGACAGATGCTGTTCTATTATGCAAGCCGGAGGGAGACATCACAATGATCGGATCCAGACTGTTTGTCAGTCCGTAGATGGTCGGAGCAGGTAACGGCTTCGCAGACAACGGGCGTCACCAAGCAGAGCGACATGTCTCGATGGATGAGCCACCCTCTACGAGTGGCTGACAATGAAATGCAGCGGTGAGTTATCGTCATTTGGATTGCGACTGCAACGAGCGGAAGCAACTGATTTGACTTGCAAGCTGTGAGAGTTCGACACAGGCATGACCTGTCGGTTGAGCTTGAGCCTGACCTTCGCATGACGAGAGGAGGAGGCCGACTCTTGTGGCAGTGAGGCGGTATTGCCGACAGAGCATGGACTACCTTTCGCCGAGTTTTGCTCCTGACCAAGACCTGCAACGTCGATCTTATGGCCGAAGCAAGGGTTCACTGTTGCTCTCTCCGTCTCAAGTACGACCACTTTTCAGCACAAAGATGCTTCGAATGACACTCTCAAACCCAACAGAGACATGATCGACAGAAGATGTGTAATTTGACAGGCGTGAGAGGAGCAGAGATGCATCGGCTTCGGCGATGTGCACAGCAAGCCTAGTGTGCATGACCGAGTGCCAAACTTGACGGGAACTGGTGTCAGGCACAATTCCAGTGTTTGCTTGGTTGAGGCGGTTACAAGCACGCAGCTTGCCTTGGCATGTGCAGCCGACCGGCGTGCCTCTCAAAAAAGTGTTGGTCTCGGAGCTGCCGCAAAGTGACAGCCAGAGAGGAACGCGTCCTCTCGGGTTTGTGTCAAAAAATAAACAAGCTATGCAGCTCGCAGCGAACTGTCATTTGAGAGCGGACACCGCTGCTTTTGCTGTGGAAGCCTGAGGTCGCTTTGCTGTCTGCCGTGTTACTGTATCGTAGATCATGGGACGTCCAGCTTCGTCGTTGGCTTCAAGGCTCGTCAACGAGCTGTCCATGTTTTATGGTCATGCTTGCGACGCACTGGTGAGGTGATAATACCCTTGATGCCTTGGAGGGAGCGGAAGGACTTGGAGGCGAGAAAGAGCCGACAGCCCTACAGCATGCTTTCTGTCCAGAGCCGCACATCATCGAACATGACCAGCGTGGTTCAGGAACCGTTCGAGACTTTGTTTGTTCCATATCATCATCCTTGCTAGTGGACTGTCCTGGCTCAGGCGGGCTTTGATGTTGCAAGCGCACGATGATGATCGTTGGCATGTCTCTGCTCACGCACTCGATCGTTTCCGCCGTTGGCAACAAACATCAGGGACTGCCGAAGATATTGTGTGACCGCCAAAGCTTCTTTCGTCGAAGGTTCTCATTTTGCTAGAGCTTTATGAAGAAGACGGGATAGGAAAGACCCGATCTCACATCAATCCGAGCTTCATGAATGTCCGCTGTGTGTTACAGTAACTTGACGCCTTGTGATGTGCATCACAGGTTGCCCTTGGAACGCCTCGTTGAAGCCAAGCTTAAGCTTCGCCTGTCCCGACATAGAGTTAGAGGCCTGCGAGCGTGCTGAGATGATCCTGGAGGCCAGAGCCTGCTCTTCATCCACGGTCAAGTCCGCTAGGCTGTGAGCCTCTGACGGCTTTGCAGACGTTGGAGAATCGCGTTTAGACCTGTTCTTCTCTCTAATACTCTGAAGGCTACCTGATCTATACATAGGACCGAAGTGGCATCAACATTCAGCCAGTCAGCCTAGCATTGATTCACTCGTCGACCTTGAAGCTCTCTGATGGCTTGTGAGAGCCTAGTGCTTGTGTTCGGCTCGCTCGGGCTGCCGAAGTACGGGTGTGTTCATAGCGATTGCGTAGGTGGGAAGGTGTCTTGCGAGCTAGAATCGGGTCTTGTCCGTCGATGCAATCGGCCCGATTCGAGAAGCCATTTTTGTGGCCTTATTTTTTAAATCTTTTCCACTTTTTCAGCTTGCCTCTTTGCTGAAATGTCGAGTGTGACTTTGACACTGCGTGACCTCTAAAACCCTGACTGTTGTCGACAGTCGCGTCGCGTGAAGCCATGCCTCGACTCGTTGTATCGGCGTTGCCCGATGATGATTGAGGGTTCGGTTCCGCCGATGCTCGCAACTGCTCTCTGTCCGACGTCTTGACCACCATCTTATCCTATCTACAGCGCTAGCAAAGACCGCGAGCACATGCCGGCGCTCAGCAGCTGCTCACAAACTCAACTATGAGCGCCACAACGGACGAGCTGCGGTCCAAGCTCGCTCAGCTCCGTGCCGACAAAGTCCTCCTTCAATCGCAACTCGCCTCACTCAAAGCGCTTCCAGACCTCGAGCCCGACCAGCGCAGTCCGCTACACGTCCAGAACGAAGAGCTCGGTCGACAACTTCGCTCACTCGAGGAGAAGGCTATTCTCTACCGATCGTCTGCATGGACCTGCTTTGAACTTGACCTCGACATCGGCCGCCGTGCCCGACTTGCTCGCGACAGCGCATCTGCTGACAAGGATGGAGACCTAGCACTGGGCATTCGACTCGACACATTCTGGAGAGGACGCTTCTACGAGCCATATTATCTAGTGTTTGCTCGACCATCACAACTGCTAGACACAACACCACAGCTCGCTGAAACTACGGCAGCCGATGTGGAACCTAACTCGCTCGCTGACGGTCTAAGGCTAATCAGACATACTGTTCCCCACTTCGTGCCATTAGGCAAGCTGGTAGATAAGTACATTCCAAGCGTCGCAACGGGCGAGGCAGGCAGCAAGGATGGAGCTCGAAGGGACAACGAAGCGGGAGGGTTGACGATGCTATCGCAGTTCTTGGATCTACCGGGAGTATACGCTTTCCTCTCCGACCTCCACTGCCACCTTCAAGCATACGTATCGAGACGGCAGCAGGCCATGTCGCTACAGCAACTGTCACTTCCAGGAACGAGCAAAAACGCAGAGCTGTCACTCGAGGCGTTGGGTACGGAAGTTTTTGATCTTGTCAAGATCACATGGCGCATCCCTTCGTCCACACCGCGGCCAGATAGAGAGCAGGAAGAAGAAGTAGAAGAAGAGGATCCATCCAACCCCACGGCAGCGGCACTCGTCGCAGCAGCCAAGAGGAAGCGAGAGCACCCGGACGACGAGCCTACCCACCATCTTGAAGTCATTGTTCAGTACAACGATCTACAGAGCGATCGTCTAGTGGACGAAACACGGCCAACCGGCATCTTTGCTTCAACAACTGACGATGACGAAAATCAACAGGCTGAAGGCTCCTTCGAAGGACTACATAGACCTCACGGCCGAGTCCGCGCACAACTGCTCGAGTATGCGCCCGAACTGGAGACACGGCAGCGCCGAGCACCCGGTATCTCAAGAGCAGACCTCAAAGCACTTCGACCCACAATCACAAGGAGGGAAGATCTTGAACAGATTTACGCGCAAGATCAAGATGGCGAGTCGCTGGACATGGACGAGGCATTCCTACGTGTCGCACAAAGGGTATGGGGTCAAATGAGAAGCAAAGGCGGATCGAATCCAGTGCGTTGATCTTCCCTCTCTCTTCTTCCCAATCTGTCACTTTCCTTGCTTCATGTATTAGTAGCTGATGTTTTCACTCTCTGTAATGCTATATACCCCATGAAAACTGATACACAGGCGTCTGAAGAGGCAACAATGGCAGAATGGATGTGGCTGGCGCAAGAGCGTCGTCGTCTACGGCGACTCTTAGATCCAAAGATTGGTGAGCTATCGGTACCCACTTCCAACTCAGACAGCGTTGTAGAGAGCCTGATTGCTGAACAAAGCCTCCTCTACCGACTCCAGATCCAAAAATGTATCGCCACAGCACACCCAACTTTCGTACGTTGGCTGCGAAATACCCTGATACCTTTGGCAAGTTGTAAGTCTTCTCCCTTCCTCAATAGCGAGCACGTTCTATAATGACACAGCGCTGACTTCATGTCTCAATAACGGGAACAGCGTCAAGGATGACGGAGGCTTCGAGGCTAAGATCGACTTCCAAGACGCCGATGCCGTCCGGTGAGTACTGGTGTCCACTCAAGACGCTATGCTGGATGAAGTCAATGTCCTAACCATTCTATCACTTTACTTGGCCGCGTCGCACAGATGCCTTGCCGAGACTCTGCTTTTGCACGACTTTGGCGTACATGCAACTTTCTCGCCCTCGAACTTGTGTCCTACTGTAAGCGCCCAGATTCATGCTCGAAGGACTTGTTTTAGACTGCTTGGCTCGTTCATGCTCACTCATTCACGTTATTTGGACAGATCCCGAACCGACTAGCGTACATCTCCCTGATCCAAGAGCTGCTCTCATGGTTTCTTCCAACGTGGCGACTACTCCATCACTATCAGAACTGCTCTGATCTGCACGCCATATGCGAAAAGGTGCAAGGCCTGGATATCGGCACGGGTGCATCTGCCATCTACCCTATCCTTGGCGTCAGCTGCTTTCCTCAATGGAACTTCGTCGGCACTGACATCGACTCGGCAAGCCTTACGTATGCTCAGGAACATATCGTGAACAACTCGGGTAATGCCTCGAGACTCAAGGAGAGAATTTCGCTCGACCATGTCGATCCTAGTAATCCTTTCATCCCGAAGAGGAACGGAGGATGGCTCGACTTCACAATGTGTAACCCGCCTTTCTACTCCAGCTTCGAAGAAATGGAAAAGTCGGCACAACTCAAGAAATCGCCTGCAAATGCTGTAAGTTGCCCTTCATCCCTGTTTCCTCGACGCCTCACAATGCCCTGTCTGACTAACCTCTCTGACTGGATGCGTAGGTGTGTCATGGATCAGCATCGGAGATGGCAGTTGAAGGAGGAGAAGTAAGCTTCGTACAGCGTATGATCCGCGAGAGCACCACCACACCCCAGAAAGTGCTTTTGTGGACATGCATGCTCGGCAAGCTATCGAGTGTTGCACAGCTTGCAGGAGAGCTCAAAAAGCTGTCACACGAAGGGAAAGTAGGAGGTTGGGGCCTCAGTGAGCTGAAGACAGGCGGAGGCAAGACGAAG
This sequence comes from Ustilago xerochloae, assembly GCA_928856705.1. Classification (NCBI taxonomy): domain Eukaryota; kingdom Fungi; phylum Basidiomycota; class Ustilaginomycetes; order Ustilaginales; family Ustilaginaceae; genus Ustilago; species Ustilago xerochloae. Next base: position 482,221 of record CAKMXT010000010.1, read on the forward strand.
CGATGGGTCATCTTTTGGACCACGACAAAGCTTCGTATCTGCGATGTAAGTGCACGATTTGCTCGCCGATCTATCCAGGTTCTGGACGAAGACTGACGATCATTGCTATACCTCCGCAACAGACACTGGCACGAGACGGATTGCCCAGCTCAGCGGAGAGGCACTGGCCTACTTCGACGAAAAGGCGCGGTAAATTGCTGGCGTTGGGACCAGCATGGACGAGGAAAGAGCTCTACGAAGTAGCAATGGATGTCCTTGTTGACTTGGAAGGATGTCACATTTATCAATCCACATACATGACACAGCAGGATGATAGCGAGCGAACTAATGCCAGCAGAAGCGGTCGAGCAGGCGTACCTCATCTGAAGACCAGACAGGACGCAGGAACCATCGACGTAATCTTGACACAAGGAAGCTGGACACGCCGAGCACGGCGGGCCAAGCTCCAGTCGCAGTCCACTGTTTCAGTCACTGAGCAAGAGGGACTCGGATCTGGACCCGTCGAGCCGCTTCTGATGGCAAGAATCCGCTTTCGCGAAGTGGCATCAAGCGGAAAGACTGGGTTGACTGTACAGGTGAATTGGACTTATGGCGCTGATGGGGTCAAGTTCGAGTCGTTCGCCATGTTCTTACTCGGTAGCATCGAGCGCAAGGTTGAACAAAATAGCATCACAAAAGGTAGCAGCTCATAAGCGCGATTCTACAACACACCGTTTCACATCTTCACATGCAGGCATCTTCAGTAGCTTGATACCGTATTCGTGGGACTGTCGCGTTGATGGCGACGCCATTGCTAACTACTGTGTGACTGCAAAATGAGAAAAGGCTGAGATCCAGTCAAAAGAGTGTTTTGTGGGGTTACCGCGGCAAAGCAGTCAAGAAAATGAAATTCATCCTGACATCTTTCGCGTCTGTGCTTTCACCATTGACTTACAGTACAAGCATACTGTATCCTTCACCACCATCCACATCGTCTCGACATCCTACCTCCTACCGCAATAGTAGCAGCAGCCGGTCTCGCGCGACTGTGCGAACCGATGGCATATCATGACACCGCCACCGCCCTTCGACCCGCGTAGCCTCTACTCTTCTACCTCTTCTTCCTCTAACAACAACAATAACCATGCAGCATCCGGGTCAGCAAACGTCTCGACCAAAGCAACGCAGTCCTCCGCCTCTCCTGCGTCCAATGGTCCTACACTTAAACGAGAGCCGAGTGGCGGTGCAGCAGGCGATGACAACGAAGATTCACCCGGTGCATCCGGTGCTGGCGGAAAGAAGAAATCCTCCAAACGTCGCAAAGTCAACCTGGCCTGTATCTATTGCCGACGTTCTCACATGACCTGCGATGAAGGCAGACCCTGTCAGCGATGTATCAAAAGAGACATTGGTCACCTTTGCCACGACGAAGCCACGCCAGCCAAGGCCCATAACGATCACGAACCAAGTAACTCTTCGACCCCATCTAAGCCGAAATCGCAGACCGCAGCGACTTCCAAAGCAACAACATCTTCAGCAACTCCACCGACCACTTCCTCTGCGATATCTCCTCCTGCGCCAGTTGCTGCGACCGATGCGAGCTCTGCCAACTTCTTCCCGACGCTAGGCACGACCGATGCGACAAGCAGCAGTGCTAATAGCAACAATGCAGCTGCAGCGGCTTTCAGTGGCGGATCTACAGGTCCGTACTCGTCTGTCTCGCCCATGTCGTCGCTCAATCAGAACAACAACGCTGAGTTCAACGCAGCCAACATGTTCAAACCACAAGTTGGCGGCGCGACAGCAGCAGGCGGAGTCAGCATGCAACCTTCCGCATCGAATAGCGGAGGCATGACCGCAGCAGGGATGCTTTCTCTTGCTTCCCTCTTCAACACCATGACTTACGCCAACAATGCATCAAATGGGAACGGGGCAGCGAACACCTCGAATGGAAGCATGGCACAGCCAACGCAAGGCATCAATGCTACCTCGACGGACGGCTCTGGTCTTGGTAGCGCAGGATGGTTGGGTTTGGGCGGAGGTCCGGGTGGATACGAAGGAGGAGGAAGCGGATTCGGAGGTGATTCGGCCGGTGGCAATGAGTTCACGCTCTTAAGTGAGTTCTTGGAGAGTCTCGATGGGCCTGGATTTGGTGCAGGTGCTACACCAGGCATGTCGGGCAATGCGGCCATTTCCTCAGGCACGGGCTTGACACCGTCGCAGAGCAGGAGAAACACCATTTCGGGTAGTGGAGCTGGCATGATGGAGGGTCTTACTGCCTTGACGCCTATCAACAACAGCAGCAACAATACAGCAGCCGGCGGCGGCGGTGACAATAGATCCAACAGTCTTTCTGCTCTCACCTCCACAGGTATCTACGACCCAACTTCCAGCAACACTGCTTCAAGCGGCGGCTTCAACGGCTACAATCCACCAAACAACCAAACCAACGACAACAGTGCCAATGCGTCTGGCAAACGCTCACGTCGATCTTCCTTCTCCGCTGCTACTTCCACCAACAACAATGCACAACAGTCTTCTTCCGGTGTAGCCTCCGGATCCTATCTTCCCTCGCTTCAAGGCGGATCATCGAAGACGGAACGATTCTTCCTCACCGCCGCCGATCAAAAAGACGGTACTCGTGATGAAAGACTTGCACGAGTCATTCAAGCCAAGTACGAAGCTGGACTTCTCCGCCCTTACAATCACGTCAACGGATACGCACGACTCAACCGATGGATGGAACGTAATGTTTCAGCTGCATCCAAAAGACGAATTCTCAAACCTCTGAGTGTTTTTCGACCTGCATTCCGAGCTGTTGCACAATCGCTCACCAACATTGATCTAGTCTTTATCGAAGAAGCATTCGAGAGGCTTCTTTTAGATTATGATCGAGTTTTTTCCACCCAAGGAATTCCTGCATGTCTTTGGAGAAGAACTGGCGAAATCTATAAAGGTAACAAAGAATTTGCAGAACTAGTAGGTGTACCTATCGAAAGCTTAAGAGAGGGAAGGTTATGTATATACGAATTGATGGCAGAAGAAAGTGCGGTGAATTATTGGGAGAAGTACGGTGCGGTATCTTTTGATCCTGGCCAAAAAGCTGTACTTACATCTTGTGTTCTACGAACAAAGAATAAAAGTATTGTTGCTGGAAGTAGTGGTAATGTTGTTGGTAAAGATCAAAAAAGCATTGCTGCACAATTACCAAGAAGTACAACTGCAAGTGGTCAAATTACTCCTAATAACAATCCAGATTCAAATAGTGTAAAAGAAGAAACAACTAGCGGAGTAGGAGCAGGAATGGTAGCAGCAGGTACAGGAGCAACTAGTACAAGTGGAGTATTAAAAGATCCAAATAATCCTAAAGCTGCATTTATACATTGTTGTTTTAGTTTTACTATAAGAAGAGATCAGTGGAATATTCCTCATATGATTGTTGGTAATTTTTTACCTACTAATCCTCCTTGATCGTGGGTGCCATTACTTTTTTAAATGCGTATTAAAGAATGCACTTTTTTTGTCTTCCTAACAAGATGGCATCTCAATACTGCTCTGTGCTCCTCGGTACCGTTGTCTTTTATTTGTTTTGGGAATGTTGTGCAATGAAGTGTAAAGCGTGTTAAGGACACATGCATCAAGAGTCAGATAATATTTATCTCTTTCGACTGAAAACGAAACATATGCTCTCGAACTAAAGTCAACCTCCTATTCCAAGTAGCACAAAGTCAAAACAAGTTCTCTTCCTCCTAACCCTATCATCTCATCGAAAAACGTACTCGACCCAGATCCCTATCGTCAAAGCGTCGAAGGGATGCAGAATTCAAACAGAAACTTCACAAGCCAAGATAGTTAGAGAGAGAGTGTGTGTTTATTCCAAGTGTGAAAAATATCTAGCCAGGTAACAAAGAAATATGAGTCAAATCAAAAAGAGTGTGTGTATGTGTGTTATGGAGAAGCGATTGTGTCAAGAAGGATGTAACTTGCAGAGAACTTCGAACGGCCAAGTAAGAAGGGCTGTTTTCTGAACTTACACATTATTGACGCAGGTAGAGGGGGGGATTTCCAGGGATTCCAGAGAGCTATGAAGGGGATTTAAAGAAGAAAGGATGAAGGTGATTGATTTCTTTGAGTGGTAACCGAAAAATCGAAAGTCCCAACTGGTATCTCAAGAGAACCGGGGACTAGTATACGATTGGAACCGAACTCTTTTTATCAACCTCATCGACTGGTTTAGAGAATGTTAAGACCGAGGTTCAATCCGCTCAAATCCAAACCTTTGTTCTCATTGGTACTTTCAACATTGTGTCCACCATTGTAGTAATAAACATTCTTAGCAACACAGCATCCACCTTTAACTTGACAAACCGAGTTAGCAGGAACTTGTTCTTGCTTCTTACCACCACCAAGCAATCCATCTAAGATACCAATGTTGATAGAGATGTTAGAGAGATCGAGAAGTTTGTTCTCGTTCTTGGAAACAACGTTGTGTCCTTCGTTGACGTAAACCTCGTTGGAACCACAAGTGACCTTAGGGGGAGGGTTGGGCTTGTGGTCACCAGGAGGAGTAGGCTTGTTGGTAGGAGGAGGAGGAGGGGGAGTGTTGTCGGTAGGAGATGGGGTAGGCTTGTTGTCAGTGGGGGTAGGCTTGGGCTTGTTGTCGGTAGGAGGAGTAGGCTTGTTGTCGCTAGGAGGAGGAGTAGGCTTGTGGTCACCAGGAGGAGTAGGCTTGTTGGTAGGAGGGGGAGGAGGAGGAGTGTTGTCCGAGCTGCAGTCACCAGTGTCAGGCTTGGTGGGGTGGTTCTGACTAGGAGGAGTAGGCTTAGGCTTAGGAGAAGGCTTAGGCTTCTTAACACAAGTGCAGTCCTCATCGGGGTTAGTACGGCGGTAAAGAGTCTCGGAGATGTCACGAGCGTGAATCTTGCTACCGTAACCCTTAAGGCTTCGCTTGCTAAGAACGTTGACAAGAGCAGTCAAGTCGGAAAGGTCGATCAACTTGTTCTCGTTGGTCGACTCAACGTTGTGACCGCCGTTGTAGTACTCGAAGCTAGGAGCATTACGCTTGCTGAGAACGTTGACGAGGGCAGTCAAGTCCGAAACGTCGATAAGCTTGTTCTCGCTGGACGAGGCGACATTGTGTCCACCGTCGTAGTAAGAGAACTCATCGCCGTAAGTACGCTTCTTGAGGATGTTGATGTCGGCAAGGAGATCCGAAAGATCAAGAAGCTTGTTCTCGTTGGTGGACTCGACGTTGTGACCACCGTTGTAGTAGGAGAACTCATCGCCGTAAGTACGCTTCTTGAGAATGTCGACGTTGGCAAGCAAACCAGAAAGGTCGATCAGCTTGTTCTCGTTGTCAGATTCAACGTTGTGACCACCGTTGTAGTAAGAGAACGAGGGAGCCTTGCGACGGAGGATGTCAACATCGGCAAGCAAGTTCGAAGCATCAACAAGCTTGTTCTCATCGTCAGAGTAGACGTTGTGACCAGCATCGTAGTACTCAAAGTCAGGAGCGTTGCGCTTGAGAATGTTGACATTAGCCAGAAGACCCGAGAGATCGATGAGCTTGTTCTCGTTGTCAACAACGACGTTGTGGCCACCGTTGTAGCTCTTGATGTACTCGAGACAGTAGCGAGGGGCACCGCGCCAAGTCTTGCGCTTGCGGCCATCGTTGGAGAGGAGGCTGATGTCGACGGTAGCATCGCTGAGGTCGATAAGCTTGTTCTCGTTGACCGAGTAAACGTTGTGGCCGCCGTTGTAAGTGGAGATGTACTTCTTGCAGGCAGTGTAGTCGGTGCGCTTGAGGATGTCAATGCCAAGACCGAGGTTGGAGAGGTCAACGAGCTTGTTCTCGTTGACGGATTCGACGTTGTGGCCGCCGTTGTACGACTTGTACTCCCAGTGAGGGGCGGCGTTGACCATGCCGAGGGCGGCGGTCAAGACCGAGATGGAAAGAGCGATCTTGGAGGGCATCTTTGCGAAAGTTTACTTAGCGACGGAAGGAAAGTGGTAAAGATGGAAGATTTGATTGTGCTGGCTTGGCTAGAGCTGAACAAACAAGGGAGTGTAGAGGTTCCAGGTGTGGGCGGTGAAGACCGAAAGGGAAGTTGACACGAGACTAAGGGGGAAGGGGTAGATGGGGGAGTGATTTGACTTCTGGCTAGGAAGTTTGGAAGGGGAGTGTTGAGAAGGCTGAGGGATGATGATGAGAAAAGGGAGGAGGGGACGAAGAGGCTGGCCCTTATATCCTAATGGGCGGTGGTTGAATCGGAGTCGCTGATGATCAGCTGTTCATCAAGCGCTTGGCGGTGGTCGAATGGCAGAGTCTGACAGGCTGAGCTGAGAGGGTGTGCAGTAGCAAACAGAGCGTGCGCCAATGGCTTCTGCGCTGGCGCCTCAAACAAACCAGAGGCAGGTACCATTGACAGGCCAAGTGGCTCAGGGACCGGAACAGGCACCGGCAACGAGGCACGAGACGAGAGCATTGCTTACCATTGAGATGCCAGCAGCTCTTTTTGGAGCTTGCCAAGCAGACTGCCCTGATGCCAATGGAAGCAAAGCGACAGTGTTGCAGCGTGGCATCTCTGCAAGGATGGGTGTGGTAGAAATGTTCCGAAGGAACACAAAAGGTCGTATCATCAGCACTGCGAAGCATCAGGAGGGGTACAAGCGCTCGAGTGCGACGCAGAGGGATGAGCGATGCCCTCAAGCTCCCGAAGAGGGCAGCACAAGAGGACACGAACAACTCCGCGGTGTAAGATGGCAGAGTGGCAGAACGTTTCGCAATGCAAAGATCGACAGGTGAAAGCCAGGGGTCGTGGGACGACTCTGAGAACAAGCTCGAGGCAGGGGCGGAAGGGCAGAATGCACCATGCTAAAGCAAGGTGAAGAGAGGAGAGGAGAGGCGAGCAAGGGTCATGACCAGCGAGTGGGAGTGTCGAAGGCGCAAAGAAGGAGGATAAGCAGGGGATAAGGCTGTGGCATGGAGTGAGACACGACGCTGTCCGTTTGCGCCACAGCAAGGAGGTCCAAGTGGAGCGCGTCTGCCTGTCATTGTCGATGGCAGAATAGGTTCAATAGAGACAAAGAATAGAAGCAAGAACGAGAGCGATCCAGAAAAAGAAAGTTGACAATAACCACGATGTGCTGAGGCGATCTAAGCGCTGACAAGCAAGAGTGGCATTGTTGGACGGGAGGAAGCCATGCAGCACGGCAAACAAGCGGAAGTCAAGGGTCGATGAACAAAAGAAGCTCTGTACGATGCAGGCAAGCAGGAAAAGGAGAGAGAAGCAAAGCAAGGGTGTACCTTTGTGGCTGAGGCACAGAAGACGAAGAGATCGGCTATTTGGTTGATCACGATCTGCGCTCCTCGGACAGGAGGCTCCTGTGCATGCCCCGGCACGGGTCGTTGTCGCAAGCCTGTACCTGTGATGCTGTCAAGTGGCCTATACTAGTGCGGATATCTTTGACAGGTCGAGATAGTGCGTGCTTTGGCCCCTGGCGGAAGAAGTGCAAATTCAAAGAAAACGTAGGCAGCAGACCGGCAGTATCCATCGACCACTTTGCAAAAAAAGAGCGCGAAACTTTTGACCCTTGCCGCTTGGCATGCTTACTTGTGCAGCTCGACAGCAGCAATTCTGCTAGACTGCGATTAGGTACTATGGGTATCCCTTGCGGTTGGAAGCTTATTTGGCTCGATGTTCTGCGACGTCTTTGATCGACTTTCCTAGAATGGCAGATGATTGCCGCCGTTGATCAGGATACCGGTGCAAAGACGCCGAAAATAGCAGCCGTGCTCGCACTCCCAGCTTAGTGCCTCACTTGTTTAGCGTTGCGCTCGGGATGGGTTGGAGTCGAAGCTCCCCTTGCTCAAAAATGTAGACCATAAATCTGACCACGTTCTAGCTTTGACCTCTAGCTCTATAACGCCGTGATTGTACGACCCAGCTGCAGGGTGATACTAGCGCAAGGCTCTGGCGCCAGAGGAGCGAGCTTCGAACCGCTCTGACCTCTTTCGGAAGGCAGCTTTGCCGAGGCGTTTCTTTTGGCGGCAAGCTGAGTTGAGCAGTGCCAGCGTTCTGGGAACTTTCTAACATGCTGACTGGCAGTCTGCCGTAAAGGATTGAGATCGAATTCGAGGTCGCGCTCCACGGTCAATGCCATTGTCGAGCAGTATAGGGCTGTGAATAGGGCTGTGAAGAGGCATTCGGAAGGTGATCAGCTGTACCTTTTCGAAGTGTCTCAATGTTCGGCCGCAATGGTATGACTGTCTGCAGCATATGCTTGGCGAAGACGATGATTGCTTGCTTTGCGGCAAACCGGCGACAAAGTCGCAGCTAGGGAAGTCGTCTAAGACAGTACGGCATCCAAGGCTCGCAGAAGTGTCTGCCGGCAAGCAAACGCGGTCTGTCGCTATCGTAAAGATCGGCAATCTGACTGTGAGTCGTCGCAGGTACAAGACAGAGTGTTCAGTCCCGCGTTGAGGTGAGACAGGTACACTGTATGTGTGTATGTACCCTGGCTTGCCTACGGGAGTGCCTGTCTCAATCGAAAGAAGATCATGCAGATCAGACAAGACCTGTACGGGAGGGTCTGAGTGTGAAATTGGCGGCTGATGTCGATCATGTTGAGGAGATCTGTGAGCTGCCAAGACCACGAAGGTGTGGGAATTGGAAGCCCGTCCAGCATTAGCGAGGTGACAGAAGGTCACCGCAGATCAGTTTCAGAACAAGGAGGTGGCCAAGACGACTCCGGGCGGCGTTCAGAGGTTTCAGCGGTAAGGGGAAAAGAGAGAAGGCAGGGGAACGACGGTAGACGATGGTGCGATGGGAGCGGTCTTTCCTGAATCGAGGAGAAACGATGCGGTCGACATTGTTGTCGGCAAGGGGGTTCCATCGTCCATCGTCGCAATCAAGCTGTGAGGTGGAAAGAGAGCTTCAGAAAAAGAACGGGATGGGGGGACTGAGCGCTTTGTTCCTGCGTCGTCTCAAGAATAGAAGCATTGTTAGGCAAGGAGAAGCTGCAAAGACGCTTTAGGCGAGCCCAAGCCACGATCCCTAAGCGCTTAGAAGCGGCAATTCCGACACGCAGTACAACGCGACTTTTTTTTCCGCTTTCCGAAAATTGGCAGCTGTCACTTTTGCTCGTCACGTAGTTGGCGTGGTTAACACCTTTCGGCTTAACCGGTGCGTTCTGAGTTGCTTTACCGGAGAACGATACAAAAGATCGAGTCTGAATAGGTTTGGAGAGGTCAGTCATAACTGGAAGAGACACTGGTATCGGATCTTGCAATGAGGCATCATCGATCTTGCAGAGAAAATGTCCTATGCAAGGAGTTTTAGAGCAGCTGCTTTTTTAATTTAAGATTTTATTTGACAGGAAAAATCGGCAGAGTGAGGGTCTCACTCGGGCTGGGCTGTCCTTATTGTTCTCAAGCAGTGGTACACTGAGCGCGCTTTCAAGTCGACCGACTTCCGGGAATGATCCGATAGAGTCATCATTGTCTTGCTCGGGACCTTGTTCGGAATCGTCCGTCAGCGGCCACGTTCTTACTTTTATAGTACGTTGTTGCGTGGGAGGACCAAGCACGCTTCAACCTGTAACTTGTGTCGTGAGCCCAGGACTCAATTCAGAAGAGCAAGAATCAGAGTGTCAGCAGTGGACAAGCTCAAAACAGGCAGCACCACCTCTGTCGCAGTCTGTCACTCGCTTGTCGGGCCGCGTTCCGGACGAGCTTGGATCTGGTCGGTTAGACCGACAATCAAGAGCTGGTCGTCAGAGTTCGATGAGACCGCAAACGGAATCGTCCGACGACCACAGCAGCTGGCTCGGAGGTCTAAAGCTATCAATGTGAAGATGCAATACTCTGTGAAAGCATGCTCGATATTGTCAGGAAGGTTTCCCAAGCTGGCGACGATCAAAGCGTACGTGTGACAAGGCGGATGACAGGCGCACAGGCAGTGATCGGGCCTACTCGTTCCTGATTGATGGCGCTCGGCAAATGCAAAGGGTCGTTCTTCTGAACGAGGCTCGAGCATGTCGCTTCTCGTGGCGAGCACCAGGTTATCCTGTATACTTTTTGGAATGTCTATGTGGGACCACACAGTTATACTTCAAGGTCTCGAGGTGCATGTATCATGATTGCTGTGCTTTGGCTAATTCCTAAAATTTACATGAAATCATAAAAATTGCCGTTTCCTCCTCAAACTGCCCGGCACATCGGACCTAAACAATCTGTACTGATCTAAACCCCAGATGCGGTGGGATCTAATTCTGGAAAAGAGGAGAGGCAAATCAAAGTTAGCAACGCATTCGACGTCAACATCAAAATAAAGTTGGTCTAGAGCACGTACTGCAATGCCACTGCATGGACGGATTTGATTTTGCCTGAGAGGGCGAGAGAGAGAAGGGGTGTGTGTGTGTGTGTGTGTGTGTGTGTGTGTGTGTGTGTGTGTGTGTGTGTGTGTGTGTGTGTGTGTGTGTGTGTGTGTGTGCGTGTGTGTGTATATGTGTGTGTGTGTGTATGTGTGTGTATGCGTGTGGTGTTGGCAGGAGTGAAAGGCGAGGGGGCCAGATACGGTGCTTTTTTATGCCTTTTCGTCGTCGCAACCTCTTCGTCGACACAACTTCTTCGTCGTCGCCGCAACCTCTTTGCTTTGTGCTGTCTCCCAGACTTTACGTCTTTAGGGCCTCGATTGTATTGCAGTGGTTTCACACGCTTTGTTGGCCATTCAATTGTGAGGCTTGCATTCTCCCGTGTGACAGACACCACAAAGCCACAAAAAATGGGGGTCCACATAGCTCCCAGCCTCGCTTGCGCGACGAGAGAATGAGCCAGGGCCTCTTGTGAGGCTATCGCGTCAGGCGTCCAGCCACCGCACGGATGACCGTTAATCATCACCGCAATGTCCTCGCCGGCGCCAAATGCTACGGCGTCCGCACAATGAGAGACGGCCAGCTCAAGCCCTTGTCACTATAGTCTGACAATAGCTCCCGGATGACCGTTAACATAGTAAGAAACGCCTTCTACGCTTTACCGACCTTGAGGACAAAGCTCCCTTCGTCGACCGTGTTGCCCGTTCCGCGGATATTGTCGTTGTTCACAGCATCCACAAAGCTCAAGCCGGCTTGAAAAGGCAGCACGTTCCTTGTTCGGGTATTCGGTCAAGCCGGTCATAGTACGCCGCACCTCGTTCCATGCCGCCCCTTGCTATCGCAAAGGATACGAACTGAGCGCTTCAGGTACCATCATCGCGACTTGGGTTCCTGACGGCGTCTCGACGCAGGAAGAGACCGGTGGTTTCAGGCTCATTTCTTCTGTGAGATAAGGCACGTTCTTTTACCAGGGGCCACGCTCGGTGTAGCGAGCGCATTCTCCGAGACTATGCCGCAATCCACAGCACGAGCGGCCCTCGTTCAGCGGCCCTCGATCGACCTCTCATCCTTTTTATCGCGCTGGGATGGTCGAATGAGCGTGATAACCAACGTGCTTTCGAGGTTCCCCTGACATGCCGACGAGGTTTCGTAGCGTGGATTGAATGCGAAGTGGAAACTGTGTCTGAGATATGCTTTCGTAGAGCGTGATAGTCATCTCAGAGGTACCAGGGGGTAAAGTCTGAGCCGCATTCCTTTGATTGATTCAACCAGTCTTCCATTTGCTTCAAGGCAAGCTCTTCGTGGCGGACAACCAATCCTAGAGTAGGGTATATTGCAGCTCTTGACATGTGAGAGCGGCCGCCGCAAGCTTTCTCTCAAATGAAAGCTTTGTCTCGAATGAAGCATGAAGAGTCGAGCTCAGAGCGGGACCAGGGACGCCTTGCAGTCGACAGGTAGCGACATGGCCGATTTGTTTCGCTATCGAGATCGTAGCTTCTGATCGCGTGCCGATCTGAATGACATTATTTGTCTGCTTTTTGTGGCTTCTTTTTGTATATTTTTTCCCTGCCTCATTTCTTCGTCTGCAATAAAAACCATCATATCGAGAGAGGCTCGCTTGCGACGCGCCAATCCCAACACGACGACTTCGCGCTGATGCAAGGGGCCAAGTCACGCGCCATGAGAAGAATGTTCAAACAGATCCCGCTCCATCTTTCCGTTCGATTACGGACCATACACGAAGCGCATTCCTAAAGCCTTCTGTGCCTATATCTGACCCACGAGGTTGGCGTCGGCGGCATCTAATAAACAGATCGCGAGATCACAGTAGTCGGTGAATTGAGGCGAGTTTCTGTCGTTTCGTTAGCTCTCTCGGACGAGCGACTCCGAGAGATAGCGAAACGACCAAAGCAAGCTAGAGCACAATGACGACGATGATCGCCGTTGAAGTGACGATTCGGCGTCTTGCTGTCCCTCAGACGGAATGGGATGTGGCGATGCAAAAGATGAAGTCGCCAGCGAGTGAGCCTGACGCGTCCGCAGAAGGGTCTCTCTTCACGTGTACTGTACCGCAACTCCGACATACATTTGTGCCCGGCAGGTTTTACCGGCCCGGTCACCACACAATAGTCCGCGACGATGTCATACGTTCAGGGAAGCGAACAATCTCCCACGCTAGACGATGATGCCAGGGAGGAGGCAAAGGCGAGGTGTAAGGATGTTGGTTCTGAGACACCGGGACGAAAAGATGGTTCGCTTATGGACCCCAGACCCTCTTGTCTCATTCGGTTAGAGGAAAGAGAAGAAGGAAGAAATGCCCCGCGACTAGTTGCGTCACATGCAATTCGGTTGCGATCCGATTTTGACACCACCCACTCCCCTTTCACCATACCATGTGAGGTGCATCTCGAGGCGCTGAAGGCGGAGAGTCAGGATCAAGCCAGTGATTGTGTTATCGGTAGGCGTGTGCTCGGATCTGACTGCAATGCACTGCGAGGTTGGGAAGGTCGAGAGTCGAACAACGCAACCGCGTGCAAGTCCTCTTTCTATAAGCGAAGTCTCGCCCCACGCCATCCGCAAGTATGCCTCGAACGCTTTGGTTGATAATGTTGGGACCAAATCGAAAGACGTGACGAGCAGATCATTGTTCACAGTTGAGGGAAGGTTTTCCCGAAAAAGTGCAACTGTATGCCAGCGCAACAGCTCCTCTTCGTCTTCGGAGTCGGGCGGCAATGGAATTGCATAGAGATGAAGAGGATACGATGATGCTCGCCTGCAGAAGTCCAAAGCATGGCTGCGACGACAAATTTCGCTGCTAAGTAGCCTTCGTGCACACGGAATTGCGAGGATTCGAGCGTGCCGTTGCGAAGATGTGTGTCTGCACTAAGTTATCTCCCCGTTGGCCTTCAACGCCGTCGAAAGATTGTATTCTGGCGGATCGCATCCGCCGACGTGTTGACTCAACGGAGGACGGTCTTGTTCGGAGATGCACAATACAGTATCTAAAGAGGCTTGATGCATATGCTACAGCGCGAGAACCCTGAACAGTGCATGCACGTCGTATGGACTTGCTTGATTTGGTCTCACTACCAAACGCGTCTGTTCGACAGGCGAACATCTCGCGTAGAAGCCTAAATTCGGCACTGCTCGACAAGAGCGAGTAAATGCAGCTCGCATCAGTAGCACAATGGTACATCATGACCCTTGTTGCTTCTCTTCTCTTGCCGAATCAAAGAGACCTGCGCAAAGCTGGACTCGGACCGCTTCCGCATCGAGTATGAGGCTACTGATGCAACTTTTATCCATGATATTCGTCTCTTGCGTTCTGAAAGCATTGATCCTTGGCTTTCGCTTCAACTGAAGAGAGTCGCGTTGTCAGACAGAAAGACAAGATGAGGCTTTTTACCCTTCGGATAGGAGCAACCGAAGCGTTCGTCACGTCGGTCGGTTTTGATCCGACGGTACAATATGTGCTGTAAGTTAGCATTGTCTTGGCACCGCCTTGCCGAAACAGAACATGATGACGACAATCTACAGTCATAAGCGTGAAGAGCAAGATGCGCCTTTCGACGGTGAAAGAGTTTGAGTTGACGTCGGAATCGCGCTGTTGAAGCTTAAGACACAATCTCGCCAAATTGCCTTAGAACCTTCTCTGCGCATAGAAAGCTGACCGAAGACCCGAGCGCCTATTGTATACACCCCTCTCTGAAAGAGGACCGAACGCTTCAAGCATTTTATGATCGTCAAGTATGTAGAACCTCAATGTGAGGACGGGAGGGAGCGGCTTTTCTTTGCAAGGCGGCTGGGCCAAAGCGTGTGCGTCAAAGCAATTTCCAGCACTTTCTCTCTCTTTGGACCAGAAAAATGTGAGACGCAGCCACGTCGTTTGTCTTTTAGCTCGACAGCTGCAGCTTGCAAATGCAGGTGCAGTTGACGTGCCCCGCCTTTCCTTTTCTAAAATTGTCCGAGTCTCTGGACAGTTGACGCACGTCGCCTGTCTCAACCGATGGATGCAGTCTAAATGACGGACTCGTCGCTCATGCCTCATGCCTCACATCACACGCACACACACACACACACACACACACACATCAAAAGCCAAAAGGGACCCTATCCTGGAGCTTGAGCTAGTTCTTTCTTGTCTTTCCTTTTTGGCTTTCGGCTCGAAGCTAACTTACAGTTCTCTGTACAGCTACTGCGCTGAGCCACCTTCCTCTTCCAGAAAGCTCGCGAACAGCGTGACAACTGGACGGATTCGCTGAGGAGCAATGGTGGCGCCTCTCATCGTGTGTGTGCGTGTGAACTGTATCCCGTCGGCTCAGAAAGTGACAGGAGAGCATCGTGACTACTGTGGAAAACGCCGAGACAGTGTTAGTCTTTCTTGCTCTTTGTGATGATGATTCGCATTCCTCTCGAGTCTGTTTCAGTCAGTGATGAGAGAGCTGAGCTTGTGCAGTATGAACCGAGAGGGTCTCGAGCGCAGAACAGGTCTTGCGTAGATGCCTTTGCTCTCCCGTCCCGTGGTGTCCGCCTTTCTCCTGCTCCTGCCCCGCCTCCGTCTTCCCACATTTCTCCCTATAAGGAGACAGCTCCCTCAATCTCAATGCCACCTTCTTTCCCTTTCCTTTCTCCCATCAACGCTCGAAGGATCATCCCTTTCCACCTCCACCTCCATCACTCTCACTCCACTCTCAATAACAGCATCCAAAGATACAAACATATTTCTGCCTTCTTTGAATCGGCTCCCACCTTCCCTATCCTCACATCACTCACAAAAGCATTTCTCTCGCACAATGCAGTTCTCCTCTCTACTCCTCTCTGCGACACTTCTCGTCTCAAGCGTCCTTGGCGCACCTGCCAGCTTTGGCTCTTCTTCCGATGCTGAGCTCATGCTCAAGCGTCAATATGAATCCACCAACTGGGACAACCTCATGCTTGGCCGTGACATTTCTCTGGAAAAGCGTATCGTCTATAATCCACACATCACCTCTCCCAATTCCAACACTGCCTGGACTGCTGGTAACACTTACACTGTCACCTGGGACGCATCTGACATCCCTGCTGAAGCCAAAGAATACACTGGCATGATTAAGCTAGGTTTCCTTCCCGAAGATGGCGAAGGCGGATACAACCTCAAATGGCAGCTTGCAGATGGATTCCTCATCCGCGACGGAAAGACGGATGTCACTTTACCAACCGACTTGGAAGAGAGAAATGATTACATCGTTGTCGTATTTGGTGACTCCGGTAACAAGTCGCAGAAATTCACCATCAAAAGACCTGCCCAAAAGACCGATGACTTGGGCGAATACATTCAAGAAAAAATAAACGCTGCTTTCGCCAAAGCTGGCATGGAATAGAGCTTACAACCTCCATTCCAAAGACGATAGATAGCATAGCCTAAACTTCTACCACCCAGCAGCTTTCGGAGCCGTGCTACATCCCGAAATTTACTCATTTTTTGACTCGTCTCTCTGTCTGGCACAAAGTGTATCACCACAATCATCTTTTTTTTTTCCCACTTACAAACATTCTTTTGATCTGGCATCGATTCCCAGCACGCACATACTTTTTGTTGTTCCCCCGAATTTTTGTTGTTTCCCCCCGGCATACGATGTTGTACTTAGTCGATCATAAATGCTGTCAATGGACAATCTAGCTTTCTACTCTTCTCTCTATTGTCCACAGCATGTTTGAATGTTCTTCCATCATGCGCTCTGCTACCTATCTCTCACATGACAGTCACAGTCTTCACTAGTCATCACTCGACACGCGATCTCGATACCAGTGAGGTTTCAGGTTGCAAATTTAAAAAGGATATTTGTTCAAACTGCACTGTAGTCAATCTTAGACTCGTGTCTCTTAGCCTCCTGTAACTTTCTAACTGCCTTCATAAAGTCTTCCTGAACACAGTAATCCCTATCATCTCTAATGGCAAACATACCTGCTTCAGTGGCAACATTCCTCAAATCGGCTCCATTAAATCCATCACTCAACTTAACAATAGCTTCGTAATCCAATTCCTCCTTCTTGGCGACTGGCTTTGTATGAATCTTGAGAATTTCCATTCTGGACTGTTCATTCGGTAGCGGAATCTCAATCTTCCTATCGATTCTTCCTGGACGCATCAATGCAGGATCCAAAGTATCAGGTCTGTTGGTAGCCATAATGATCTTGGTCTTGCCGAGATAGTCGAATCCATCCATTTGATTCAAGAGTTCCATGAGGGTTCTTTGAATTTCTCGATCTGCCGAAGTTCCTTCCGAGAAACGTCTTCCACCGATAGCGTCGATTTCGTCCATAAAGATGATACATGGTTCGTGTTCTTTTGCATATCCAAACATTTCTCGAATCAATCTGGCACTTTCTCCGATATACTTATCGACGATAGCACTCGAGACCACTTTGAGGAAGTTGGTTTCTAACGTACTGGCTACAGCTCGAGCAAGCAACGTTTTGCCCGTACCAGGAGGACCGTAAAGCAAAACACCTTTAGGCGGCTTGATTCCGACTCTCATAAACAGCTCCGGGTTGAGCAAAGGCAATTCAATCACCTCTCTCAATTCTCTGATCTGATCGGACAATCCACCAATACCTGCAAAACTTGCTGCACCAGGATCTTCCATACTCATGTTATAAACCAACGGATCCACTTCCCTAGGTAGAATCCTCATGATGGTGAGTGTGGTCATATCGAGCGAGACACGAACACCTTGTTTGAGTTTGTGCTTGGGAACACTTGCTCTTATACCAACGACGTATCTTGGACCGGAAGAGGCTTTGACAATGTATCGTTCTTCATCGAGTTGTTTGAGTACTTCTCCGATAATCTGACCGACGGATTGAAGAGCTTTGATATCATCTTCGGTTTTGTCATAGGCTTTTTCAAGATCTTTGAGACCGAAACGAAGCTTTTTGAGATTTTCAGAGAGTTCTTCGTGTTGCTTGAGAGCTTTCTTGTACGCCTTGAGCGCTTTATCTTTGGCTGGGTCGGTGGAGAGAACAGGCTCGGTGGGTGGTTGGGTGGAGGTGGAAGGCGTTGGATCGGCCATGGTGGATGAGACTCTGCTGAGCTACTACTGCTGCCACGGTAAAGGTCGATCAGAACTAATGATGATGACGATGGTGGTGAGGGAGGAACTCCGAAAGATGAATGGATAGCTGAGTTGGGTTGAATGTGAGTTGACAAGTGTGAGCATTGACAAAGTGGAGCAAGAGTGAGTGAGTGAGTGAGTGACGCGCGTCGTTGAGCTGCACACAGTGTGTTAGTCTTCTAGGCCGAGAAAACTCAGCTCTTAGAATAATGCGAAAAGGAAGCCAAAGCTGCTCCGATCAAGCAACGCTGATGATTTCGATCGGAGACGCGACTCAGACTCACAGAGAGAGAGAGGCTTTGTGAATAAATTCGAATAATCTGAAATGGCAGGAAGAACGTCGTTGGACTTGACTTGATAAAGGTGCTCTGTGCGCAACGCTGTCAACGCTCGCTCGGTCATGGAATTACAGTATTCCAGCAAAATGCTGTGCTTGTGCGTGTGTGCAGGCACCAACGCCAATAGCAACAGCAAACAGCAACAGCCACGTCGAGGGTCGAGCCGAGTGTGTCTGTCTCTCTTGTCACTCTGTGGAATTGGAACCTTCTGGTCTATCATTATCATCACCACCACCACTATCATCACCACCCTCGTTGTGTATATTCTTTCTTTCTTTCTTTGATCTTTTGTCCCTTCTGTTCTTCAATTACCAACACCTTCGCTCGTCATCATCATCGTCGTCGTCATCGATACCAAGCTTTGAAACATCGCGGAATCCGCAACCCTCCCCCGCTCCATCCTATACAAAGTAGCCTGGTCCGCCTCGCTATCTCGAAAACAACATGGCGGACAAGCCTATCAACTTCTCCGAGCATGTCCAGCTCACCAACGTTGGCATCTCGGCGGAGAGCATCTCGTTTGCCAATGTCACCCTCGAATCCGAAAACTTTGTTTGCGTTCGTGAAAGTGTCAATGGTCAAAATTCGGTCGTCATTGTCAACTTGAATGACATCAGCGATGTGTAAGTTGAACCCCTTTGCACGCATTTGCCATTGTATAGACACCACTGACCCATCTCAACTCCTTGGCTTGCGCATTTTGCAGCATGAGGAGGCCCATCACCGCCGACTCGGCCATCATGAATCCCATCCAGAAAATCATTGCACTCAAATCAGCGCGGCAACTTCAGATCTTCAACATCGAGGCGAAATCAAAAGTCAAATCTCACCTCATGCAAGAGGATGTCACCTTTTGGAAGTGGATCAGCAACACAACCCTCGGTATCGTCACCGAGACCGCAGTATATCACTGGTCCATGGAAGGTGAAGCTGCTCCTGCCAAGGTGTTTGATCGTCACGTCAGCTTACAAGGTACGCAGATCATCAACTACCGTGCAAGCCAGGACGAAAAATGGCTTGTCCTCGTCGGTATCTCGGGCAACACCTCTGGCGCACCCAACGCTTTCCGTGTCAAAGGCTCCATGCAACTCTATTCGCGCGATCGTGGCGTCTCTCAGCCCATCGAAGGTCACGCCGCCGCATTTGCAGAGCTCAAGTCCGACGCTGCACCCAACCCGTTCAAGCTGTTCACCTTTGCCAATCGTACTGCCACTGGTGCCAAGCTTCACGTAGTCGAGATCGATCATCAGAATGGACAACCTGCTTTCACCAAAAAAGCCGTCGATGTCTTCTTCCCACCAGAAGCCACCAACGATTTCCCCGTTGCCATGCAGGTGAGCAAGCGTTACGGCATTGTCTACCTCGTGACAAAATACGGGTTCATCCACCTCTACGATCTCGAGTCCGGCGCTTGCATCTACATGAACCGTATCTCGGGCGATACCATCTTTGTCACAGCAGAACATGAATCTACCAGCGGTATTATCGGCATCAACCGCAAAGGTCAGGTTCTTTCGGTTTCCGTCGATGAGAACACCGTCATCCCATACATTCTTCGCACCCTCAATAACTCTGAACTCGCCTTCAAGCTCGCCTCGCGTGGTGATCTTCCAGGCGCCGACGATTTGTATCTCCAGCAATTCCACTCGCTCTTCTCCACAGGTCAGTATGGCGAGGCAGCTAAAATCGCCGCCAACTCGCCAAGGGGGATCCTGCGAACTTCGCAGACGATCGAACAGTTCAAGCAGGTCCCCAACCAGCCTGGTACTCTCTCGCCCATCCTCCAATACTTTGGTATCCTTCTCGAGAAGGGTTCTCTCAACAAGTTCGAGTCGCTTGAACTTGCTCGTCCCGTCCTCAATCAGGGCCGTAAGCACCTTCTCGAAAAGTGGCTCAAGGAGAACAAGATCGAGTGCAGCGAGGAACTCGGTGACATTGTTCGTCAGCACGACATGAACTTGGCTCTCAGTGTCTACCTCCGTGCCAACGTGCCCAACAAGGTCGTTGCTTGCTTTGCTGAAACCGGTCAGTTCGACAAGATTGTGCTGTACGCCAAGAAGGTCGGCTACACTCCTGACTACGCCGCTCTGCTCCAGCACATTGTTCGCACCAACCCCGAGAAGGGTGCCGAATTTGCGAGCAGCCTCGTCGGAGACGAGTCCGGTCCTCTGGTCGATATCGAGCGAGTCACCGACATCTTCATGAGCCAGAACATGATCCAACAGGCTACCAGCTTCCTTCTCGATGCGCTCAAAGACAACAAGCCCGAACAGGCTCATCTCCAGACTCGTTTGCTCGAGATGAACTTGGTCAATGCTCCTCAAGTCGCCGACGCCATCCTCGGCAACGAGATGTTCACTCACTACGATCGTCCTCGCATCGCCAACCTTTGCGAGAAAGCCGGTCTGCTTCAGCGTGCTCTCGAACACTACGAGGACAATGCCGACATCAAGCGTGTCGTTGTCCACACCAACCTTCTTCAGACTGAGTGGCTGGTCAACTACTTTGGCAAGCTCACTGTCGAACAGTCGCTCGAGTGTCTCCGCGAGATGCTCAAGGTCAACATTCGTCAGAACTTGCAAGTGGTCGTCCAGATCGCTACCAAGTACTCCGATCTCTTGGGCCCTGTCAAGCTCATCGAGATGTTCGAGTCATTCAAGTCGTTCGAGGGTCTCTACTACTACCTCGGCTCGGTCGTCAACCTCTCGACCGACCCCGAGGTGCACTTCAAGTACATCCAGGCTGCCACTCGCACCGGTCAGATTCGCGAAGTCGAGCGCATCTGCCGAGAGTCGAACTACTACAACCCGGAAAAAGTCAAAAACTTCCTCAAGGAGGCCAAGCTCTCGGACCAGCTTCCGCTCATCATTGTGTGCGACCGATTCGACTTTGTGCACGACCTTGTGCTTTACCTCTACCAGAACATGCTGATCAACTTCATCGAGGTGTACGTTCAGCGTGTCAACTCGTCGCGCACGCCTCAGGTCATCGGTGGTTTGCTCGACGTCGACTGCGACGAGGGCGTCATCAAGAACTTGCTTCAGTCCGTCACCGGTCCTATCCCAGTTGACGAGCTTGTCGATGAGGTGGAGAAGAGGAACCGCCTTAAGCTCATCTTGCCTTGGCTTCAGTCCAAGATCGAAGCAGGCTCCCAGGACCAGCCACTCTACAATGCAATGGCCAAGATTGCTATTGACAGCAACAACAACCCTGAGGCTTTCCTCAAGGAGAACAACCTCTACGATCCCAAGGTTGTCGGAAAGTACTGCGAGAAGCGCGATCCTTATCTTGCGTACATCGCTTATGCCAAGGGTTTCTGTGACGATGAGTTGATCTCGATCACCAACGACAACTCGATGTTCAAGCATCAAGCTCGTTACCTCGTCAAGCGTCGTCAACTTGATCTTTGGGCCCAGGTGCTTACTTCGGACAATGTTCACCGACGTCAGCTTGTCGAACAGGTCACCTCGACTGCTGTCCCGGAATCGACCAATCCCGACGATGTTTCCGCCACTGTCAAGGCGTTCATGGCTGCTGATTTGCCGCATGAGCTTATCGAGCTTCTCGAGAAAATCATCTTGGAGCCTTCGGCTTTCAGCGACAACAGGAGCTTGCAGAACTTGTTGCTCCTCACCGCTGTTCGCACGGACAAGGGTAAGGTCATGAACTACATTGACCGTCTCGATGGTTACGATGTCGAGGAGATTGCCAAGATCGCTATCGATCATGGGCTCTACGAGGAAGCCTTCCGTATCTTCTCCAAGGCCGAGCAGCACGAGGACGCCATGAATGTGCTTGTTGAGCACATCGTCTCGATCGATAGGGGACAGCAGTACGCGAACAAGCTCAACAAGCCTGCTATCTGGTCTCGATTGGGTAAGGCTCAGTTGGACGGTCTTCGCGTCAAGGACGCCATCGACTCGTACGTCAAGGCTGAAGACCCGTCGAATTACGAGGAGGTGATTGAGATTGCCGAGCATGCTGGCAGAGAGGAAGAACTGATCAGGTATCTGCAGATGGCAAGGAAGAAAGCTAGAGAGCCTAAGATTGATACCGAGTACGCTTACTGTCTTGCCAAAGCCAACAGATTGGGTGATATGGAGGAGTTCCTTGGTATGACCAATGTGGCTGATATTCTCAGTGTCGGTGAAAAGTGTTTCAACGATGAGCTGTACGAAGCGGCCAAGTTGCTTTTCACCAGTGTTTCCAACTATGCAAGACTCGCTACTACACTCGTTTATCTCGGCGATTATCAGGGAGCAGTTGACGCTGCTAGGAAAGCCGGCAACACCAGTGTGTGGAAGCAGGTTCATGCGGCTTGTTTGAGCAAGCGCGAGTTCAAGCTTTCTCAAATTGCTGGTCTTGCTATCATTCCTCATGCCGAAGAGCTTCCTGGTCTGATTCGGGCTTATGAGGCCGAAGGATTGTTTGACGAGTTGCTCAACCTTCTTGAACAGGCACTTGGTTTGGAACGTGCACACATGGGTGTCTTTACTCAGACTGGTGTTGCTTTAGCCAAGTATCGTCCTGAAAGGTTGATGGAACATTTGAAGTTGTACTGGTCTAGGTCGAATTTGCCTCAGTTGATCAAGGTTGCTGAACAATGTCATCTTTGGTCGGAGTTGGTGTATCTTTATACCAAGTATGATGAGATGGATAATGCGGCTTTGGCGACGATGGAACATGCTGCTGATGCATGGGATCATGATCAGTTCAAAGCGATTTTGCCTAAGGTAGCCAATGTGGAGATCTACTACCGTGCGCTTACGTTTTATTTGGAGCAGCATCCGTTGTTGTTGAATGATTTGTTGACGGTTTTGGCCAAGAGGATTGATCATGGTAGAGTGGTTAGGATGTTTAAGAAGAAGGATAATGATAATGTGCCATTGATTAGGAGTTATTTGATGAGTGTTCAACATCACAATCTTGAAGCGGTGAATGATGCTTATAATGATTTGTTGATTGAAGAGGAGGATTATGAGACTTTGAGATCGAGTATTGATGGGTATGATAACTTTGATGCTATTTCTTTAGCTGGTAGATTGGAGAAGCATGATTTGTTGGAATTCCGTAGATTAGCAGCTCATCTTTACAAAAAGAATGAGAGATGGAATGAATCTATTGCACTTTCTAAGACGGATAAATTGTTTAGAGATGCTATTGAAACTTCGGCTGTTAGTGGAGATGAAGCTGTTGCTGAAGAGTTATTGGAATACTTTGTTGAAATCGGGAACAAGGAATGTTATGCAGCAGTTCTTTTTGCTTGTTACGATTTAGTTAGACCAGATGTAGTTTTAGAGTTAAGTTGGAGACATGGTTTAGGAGATTTTACTATGCCTTACCAATTACAGTCGATGAGAGATCAGAATGATAGGTTGAAAAAATTGGAAAAGGAAGTTAGAGAAAGAGCAAAAAAGGATAGTGAAAAGGAAAAGGAAGATGAAGATACTCCTATCATTGGTCCAGGTGGTTTAGGTGGTCCAAAATTGATTACTGCTGGTGTAACAGGTATGCCGCAACCACAGGGTGGAATGGGTTATCCTAATAATTTGAATGGTGGAATGTATATGCAACCCACTGGAATGTTTTAGGTCAAACCGCCTACTCTTTTAGCTCAAATCCGATCTTTTTGATCGAATGTCTCCGATTGTTCTTGTATATTTCCCCCCTCATTGAAAGAAGAAAGAAAGAAAGATTGTTTCCGTTTCTGATTCACGTCTTACTGTGCAGTCTCTCGTGTGTGTGTGTGTGTTGGTCGTTTGCGCTACAAAATTGGTTTATGAGAGATTGGTCGTTATCGAATTTGTGTAATGAAAACGCTCGCTTGTCTTGCGTCGTTCTACCTATCACGTTCTCAACATCCCGACTCATTTACAGCTCGTACCAGCGCGCACACACACACACACACACACACAAAGCCACACTCCGACATACGTCTTGCACAATTGTTTTTCACACTGATTTCCATTCGATCATTTGTTCACTTCCTGCTTTTCCTCTCTTCCCATTCTTCTAATTGACTCTAATCTTATCCAAACTCGCCAGAACCGCATCCCAAAGATTCACCTGTTGTTGATATAACTCAATCTTCCCATTTGCATTTGTCTCTAGTATCTCTTTCAACTCTTGTTCCTTTGCCAAATGAAAAATTAAATTTTCTTTCATAACCTGATTATTAAAAGCTTGACTTGTATCATGAGCACTCTCCACCGCATCTTGCAACTCCTTAATCTTCGTATCCAATCTTTGCATTCTTCCAACTCTAGTTCTTTCTTCATCCACCCCTCTAAAATGATCAACTTTATCTTTTAAATAACCACTCAACCCTGCACCTCTAACACCACCATGTCCATGTCCTGCTCCATAAGGACTTGAAAGACTTGCTAAACGATCTCTTTCACTTACAACCCCACTTAAATAATCCGTAAGTTCTTCAAAATCTACCTGTTTAGTATCACGTAATTTCAAAACTGACTTATGAGATCTTGAATATCCTAATAAAGCTTGCATTTGACTTAACATTAAATCTGTACTCTTGGAACTGGTAGATCTTTCTAATCTAGCAACTTCCATCATTGCTGCTCCAAATCGATTCAAAGGTTCAGTAATACCACTTTCTAAGTATCCCAAACCTTCGATAGAAGTGGCAAAATCTTCGTAATCGGTAGAAAGATCTTCAATATCCATACCCAATTGTGGAGCGTAAACATCAGGCATAGCTACCCAATTTGTTAGTCAGCATATTCGTCAATTTGTTTATTCTCACTGAATTCCAGGAAAAAGGGGGAGACAATGCTTACCTGCAATTCGATTTCTGTTTCTAGAAAGAACTCTTTCGGTACCAGCTAACGACTCCTCTAATTTATCAATGCTTTCTCTTATCTCTTCAAACCTTTCATCCGGTTTTCTAACCTTACTAAACGCATTCAAGAACTGATCGCTTAAACTATCTAAAAAGCTTGGTGGACCTGCGTTCTCGACCTGACTTCCCGAAATGGTTGTACTTGTACCTTTATCTGTTGAACTTGAACTATGTTTTGCTGTATGAGCATGCATATCCACATGCCATTCACTACTTTCCAAGAAACTTCTCAACAATTCACTTCTCTGTAACGTAGGATGTCGACATATTCTCTCTAAAAAGAGTTGAAGATCTTGTGTTCGCTTATCGATAAATTCCTGACTGAATCGATCTCCGGTTAGATACTCTAATCGATGTTTATCGGGTAGAGGAGCAACGATGCAAGCTGGAAAGTCTTTTTTGAGACCTTCTCTCAAAAAGGTGAAATCGTTAAAACGACGACGTGTAGCCATGTAAGATCTGGAGAAATGCGCAAGGTTGGTTTCGGCTCTTATACCGTAAGAGATGAAAGTATCTTTTTGTCCTTCGAGTTCTTTACGTGGTTCGAGAACTTGTATCATCAAGTAGCCTGACCAGGTGAGTTGAGATGGATCATCATCATCATTGTGAGAGGAGGAGTGAAGATCGCGAGAAAGAGAAGAGGAGGATGGACCAGCAATGGGATTATTGTTGTTGTTGTTGTTTGAAAAGCTACGAGTGGTAGAAAAGACAGGTTGAGAATTGGATCCCACGCCGGTTGTGGTGGCATCGCGATTCTCCCATGTGACGGAGGTGAATGTATCTTCTTCTGTGTCCATTTCCGGCGATTGTAGAATGGTAGGACTTGGGTTGCTAAGGCTGAGAAGGGATATGAACAGGAAGGAAGGGAGAAGGAGGGATATCGAAAGGCAGTCTGACTCTCTGGCACTTGGGATTTTGGCTGAGCACCAAACAGTAGGCCCATCCGCTCGAAAGCTGCTTGCCGACCAACAGAAATTCACTCCATTTCTCCACTCGGCTGTGCCGCGTGGAGTTGCGCACGGATCTCCAAATCTCCATCTTTGTTGTGCAGCTTGATCTAACATCAATAAGCATTTTACGCCTTTCTTTGCCGCTTTCAGCTCCACTTTTGTCAGTCATAACGATTAGAGCTTCGTTGCTTTACGTGCTTCTTGTCGAACACCGCCACCTTTCTCCAACACCTTCATCTTTCTTAGAGACAACAACATCATCATCACCTAACCTACCACCGACAACACGCAACACTCTACTCTCACCTCTTCTCTGCTACTAAGATCCACAATTCCCTTTCTCTTCTTCTCTTCCTCCGCACACAAACCTTTCTCTTCTTATTCAAACCACGCACGGCGGCGGTTGATCTCTCCCCAAAAACAATGTCACTCCCATACGCAGCAGACGCAGAAACCTCTCTCTCTCCTTCCGAATTATCCGTTCTAAAACAACAATACGAAACAGAACTCTCAGCTGGTCACGTAACTACTCAAACCAAATTTAACTATGCTTGGGGATTAGTCAAATCTCAATCAAGATCGGAAATGTCAATTGGAGTTGGACTTTTAACTGAAATTTATCGTTCCGATCCTCCAAGAAGAAGAGAATGTCTTTATTATCTTTCTTTAGGTCATTATAAAATGGGTAATTATGATGAAGCTAGAAGATTTAATCAGGTTTTGATCGAAAGAGAACCAAATAATTTACAAGCTCAGAGTTTAAATCAGTTGATTGAAAAAGGTGTAGCAAGAGAAGGGTATTTAGGTATGGCGTTAATTGGTGGTGCTGCGGCAGTGGCGAGTATTGCTATTGCTGGGTTGATGAGGAGAGGTGGGCGTCGTTAAGGAGATCAACAGAAGTAAAACACACATCCCCCGACTTTGTATTCTATATTCCCCCTCATCCCACAAGCACGATCGGTAGTTGTCATGTTGTTGTCTTTTAACAAACAAACTTGCTTGATTGCGCTTCGATCATGAATCCAAAATATCCATACTCGGTTCACATACAGGCATACACAGAGTGAGATAAGCAAGCACGTTATCACATGCTACAGATCCAAATGGTATTACTCGATTGAACACGCTCTCTCTCTCTCCAGAGCAATTCCCATTCTTATGAGCCAAATCTCTGCCTATCTCGTCCTACTCTGGTGAACGCCATTGAATAGCAGGAACAGCTGGTGGTACTTGTTCCCCTTTCATCATTAAACCCGATGTTGTTCCTCCAACTGATTTTCTTCTTTGGTTTTCATTTACATGTACAACAACAAAAGATCTTCTACTTTTTTTACTTCCTTTTGAATTGTTTCGAGATACTACCGAAATAGTATTTTCTTCTATCATTCTACTCCCTACTCCTCCTGCTCCTGCTCCTGCTCCTGATGGTGGTGGTGGTGGTGGAGGTGGGATACTATCAACTTTAGTTAATTGAGATTGTCTTGTTGTTCTACCGTTACCATTATCGTTATCTTCTTTTGCCAGGTTACCATTCCTTAACTTTTGCTGATTATCTCCAGCAATACCACTTCTAATATAATCATTTGTTAATTTTTTACCACTATCTTTTACAAAACCTTTTTCTTTTTCCTCTTCCCTGTCTTTTCTCTTCCTTAATCCTTTCATTTGTCTATATTTTGGCCATTCTATGCTAGAATTTGTAAACGGCAATTTTTCCGGACCTATAACCGGCAATTTATCAAAAGCCCCTACATACACCCAATTCTCTGGCCATCTTCTCCCACCTAAATTATTAATAATCATAGCCCAACCAATAACCACCAAACTCCCTATAATCACAATTGGAACCAACCACCAACCCAATCTCTCCGTTTTATCATTCGTCACACTTAAAAGTGCAAAAGCTGCACCTGGAGGATGTGTTACACCTAATAATTGCATACCTAAAACAGCTACACTAACACTTGAAGCTGCAGCTGCCCAATCAACTCCATATACTTCTCCTACGTTATAATTTGTATGTTGAAATGCCAATTCTATTGCAACTCCAAGAATAGATGATAAAGTGTTTCCGATTAAAATGTTTTTAGGTTGAGCTAAAGGTGTTCGGTAAGCGAAAAAAGTTACAACTGCTTCGGTTGCAAATGCACCAATGATTAATGGTGAATGATGAGATCGATGGAATGGTGATCTAGAAGTGAGAGAGAGTAAAGAAATGATTACGAAAGCGGAGATTAAAGAATGAATTGAATTAATAAGTTTAGCTTCAAGTTGATCTTTATACATTCTCACAATTTCTATCTGACCAGTGGTCGGGTTACGATATCGAACAGTAGAACCTGTTTCACCTGAAACTGGAAGTCCAAAAGATAAGAATTTACCAATACGATAGTGAAATCGATTGAATAAAGGATGAGAGGGTGAATAACGAAGATGATCAGGAGTATGAGGATGGGAGAGTGGTCTAAATCCAATAAAATGAGTTAAAGGATATAAAGCAGTAAGTGTTGGATGATATTCCCTCCCTTCCTCTTCTTCATCATTGTTGGAAGAGGGATTTGATCGAGAAGAAGAAGAGGAAGAAGTAAAAGTGTTATGTTGAATATTACCTCTTCCTCCTTTAAATTTACTAAAGTTTTTACTGTTATCAGTAGAAGGTGAAATGTTATTTTCGGTACTAGGTGTGGTATAATTTTCTCCTTTTTCAAGATTAGATGGTTGCTGCTCCCGCTGCTGCGAAGTAATATTAACATCAGCAGCAGATGAAGAAGATTTCTTCTTCGATGTACGACGATAGATAGGATTACGAGTTGCTCGCATTTCTGTTTCCGGAATCGTAGCCTCCACCGCAGCAGGAGGATGAGGAGGAGAAGTAGGTTTATCACTAGTTTCAACAGAAGCTCTTGATCCATCTGTCGAGATATTCTCGATGAATCGACCTCCTTTTGGTTGTTTGTTTGTCATTGTCGTTGCTGGTGCTGTTGTTGTGACTAATTGACTTGTTTGCTGCTGCTGCTGCTGCTGCTTCTGCGGCTCTGCTGCCGAAGAGGGACCGATTTCAGCCTCGATAGGTATCATCTCTCCGTCCACCTTCGACTTTGACATCTTCCATAAGAAAATGTATGCAGCTTGAAACCTTTCGATTTTTTGCAAGAAAGCGTTAGCTTTGTTCTATTCGATTGTCTCCTCTAGGATTCTAATTCTTAGTTTTACGAATAATTTGGACTCTTGTGTGTAATTCTAGATGGATCGGATGGATTGGAACAGTCTCAATCACCTGGCGGGCAGGGGACTACAGCAACGAGGAGGAGGGGAAGGAGCACGTCTATTGAGCTCTTTCGAGCTCTTGTGCTTCCGGAGGATGATTCTTGTGGGATGACCTTCTTGAACAGGTGCTTGTACGCAATCGGACTATTCTACGGACAAAGTGAGTGAGTGTGAGAGAAAGAAAGAGAGAGAGAGAGAGAGTATGCCTTGCGTGTTCAACTCTTCTAGGAGATCATGGGGGGCTGTGTTGAGGGTATCAAAAGAGAGAGGGGGAAAACAAATGGTCTATGATGAGGAGAGGAGTAAAAGAGTATAAGCGCATACATACATACATCTGAGCTATGATCACGACGAGCACAAGATCCACCACTCACACTCATGTCTTCTTACGGAGGCTGTTAAAAAAAAGTGGAGAGAGAATTGTGTAACGGTATCGGCATCTTTTTTTTTTTAGTGAATCGGAATTGTGTGAGAGTATGTGTAGCTTTAAGCGAGGTGCAAGTGGCCGGCATCACGAGGAGGAGGAGGAACCAGAACTAACGTTAGCCTGCTATTTGTAACCGTTAAAGTGAAGGGAATCTATGCCATTCACAGTGTGTGAGTGTTCACTCTCTCTCGATCGATTGGGAAGTCTGACAGGTTGGCCAAGTGAGACCTTTTCTTTCTTTTTTTTTTTTTTAACCGAGCTGTTGGAGGCGGCAGCGTTACACCAACGGCAACGGCAACGGCAACTTGCACACACACAAACGATACGAACCGACTTTTTTTACTGCATTCGCATCCGCATCCACAATCCCATTGCACACAAGAGTACACTAGAACATCCCAACCGTGTGAGATCTGTGTCTTCCAAGGTATATTCAAGCTTCCCTCCTCTGGGTTGCTGAATGGATGAGAAAGAGAGTGAGAGAGAGAAAAAGAGGCTAATGCGATTTTGGAACCGTCACACACGGCGACCTTGTAAACGATGTCATTATGCCGATTTTCTCTCCGCTTTCGGTCTCCGCCTGTTTGAAAAAGGAAAAATAAATTAAAAAAAAAGGAGAATAAACTAAATAGCGACAATCACAAGTATCTAATGTCAAACCTTTTCAACATACCGAGTAACGTTACAGTATATGTGAATGGAATGATCAGGGGGCAGACCTCAACGACCCCCCCTTCCCTGACTTCGTATTTCCTCCTTCTCAGCAGCTGCTCATTTCACATCGTCAAGAATACGGGGAAGATATAAAGAGCATTACCAGAGGGCAAAGCCCCCCGGACCCCCCTTTCCCCGTCAATTTATCGTCCGCGTGCAGGCGAAAATGATCGATTCGATAGGTTCTCTTTCAAATCAACGGTATATTCATCAAAATAGGTATACATACATGTGTGCGTGTTGTTGTTGTTGTTGCAAACGATACATCATACAAATGGTGTGTTTGGGAATCAGAGTTCGCATTTATCTCAATTTACTAAAAGGATTAAAACCACTTTCACCACCTCTTCCCTTTCCTCCTCCTCCTCCTCCTCTTCCACCAACTATTCTACCTGTACCACCACCCGCACCGGCACTCCAACCTAAATCCCAAAATCGTAACGTTTCATCACCTGCACCACTAACAATAGTTTCACCACCTGGACTCATACTTAAATATAACACTCTCATCGTATGTCCAGTTAAAGTTGCAACTTGTTGCATACTTGGATATTTCCAAACTTGAATTTGATTTTGAACATTTCCACCACTATAACCATGTGTACTTATAATTTCATTTGAATTTTTACTCCAAATTAAATTACATACTTGACTTCCAGTATCAATTTCATTTAACATTGTACCGGTAATAGAATTCCAAAATCTTATTTTCATATCTACTGTTCCACCTCCACTAGCTAAAATTCCTTGTTGATGTGGTGACCATGATATAGCTTTAACCGCTGCTGTATGTTGCGTGAAACGATGTAATGGTTTTTCAGATAAGGAATCCCAAATGATTAATCGATTATCATTTCCTCCACTTGCAAGTTGATTTATATCACAATTCCATTTTAATCCACATACTTCTTGTCGATGTGCTCGTAATGTTCGTATAAATTGATCAGGCGCTCTGACATCTCGATGATATATAATTCTATCTCTACTACCAGAGGTTAGAATCACTTCATTCCATGCTAAACTTCCAACTCTTTGTGAATGTCCTGTCATAGTTCGTAATAATTTTTGCTTTTCAACATCCCAAATTTGTACTAAGCCTTTTTGTGTTCCTATAGCTAAATGATTTCCACTACCTGCCCAATTTAATCCGGTAACAACATCATTATTGTACTCTTTCAAATCACAAAGTTTAGTTACAGAACTATTATCAGCAGACCACAAATATACACATGTACCTAATCCAACTCCTAAAACATTTTTACTTGACCAATCAACCAAATTCAGGTAAAAATCATTCGCCAAATCAGGCGCATCTAACACTTTATATGGAACTTTACTTAATACTCTTGCAGGTTTCCTAGGACTCAATAATAGATTTCTACTTTCTGTTTTCACTGGTGAAAGTGAATAGGCTCGATGATTAGGACTATCTAACGTTTCGACTACACTTTGATTACTGCTACTTAATCCACCAAATAATCCTCCTCCACCTGTTCTACTTCCACCAACTCCACCACCAAGATCATCATCTACTGCTGAAGCAATACCAAAATCAACCACCCTCCCTGCGCCACCTCCACTTCTACCTGGTGTTCTAGAATGACTTGGACTATAACTAAACAAATTCCTCTTAGTAGGTGTTGCAGGACTTGCACCTATTCCTCCTCCTCCTGCTCCGGTATGACTACTATGTCTTGTAGTTGAACTTGCACCTCCAGATGTGTGAACCGAAGAACTTGAACTACTTGGCATATTATTAATTCTACCACTTCGACTAGGAGAACCTGGTTGATCCATTCCAAACAATTCTGAAGAGAGTAAACTTGAAAATGCTTGATTCGCTTCTTCCCTTTGAGCATCTGTATCCACAGCTATTTTTCTCTTATGTCGATGAGGTGTAGGTGGATCATCATCTATTAGCTGATAAGCTGTATGTAAATCGGTACCATCTCTTTGAGGTATATATCGATCAACATAAGTACTCGCAAGAAGACTCTTTTTAGAAGGAGAGGAAGAGGAAGAGGATAGTATGGATCGAGAGGATTCTGCTGCTCGAGAAGCAGAGGAAAGGTTGGTTAAACTTGATGAACGATGTGCATTACTGATGGTGTTGGTTGATTTGCGAACTGTTGTTGCTGCTGCTGCTGTTGTTGTTGCTGTTGCTGATGCTGCATCTCGAGAAGGACCAGCAATGGAGATAGGCGATGTGACAGAAGAAGTTGTTGCAGCTAAAAGTCGATCTGTGGTAGAACCGAAGAGAGAATCTGTTGTTGGAATGGTACGAGAGTCTCTTTTGGAAGAAGAAGTAGAGGAAGGTGTAGATGCACCACCAGAGGATTGACTTCGAAGTCTTCGACCAAATTCGGTGTTGTACATGTTTGGGGGGTTCCGCGTAGGCAAGAAGCCTAGAGCTCTGAAGCGACAAAAAGGCCGTCGCCGCCGAGTTTTCGGGGGGTAAGAAGCAGACCCTTGAAAGATGAAGCAAAGCAATCTCGTTTAAAGGGAAGGTTTGTGCGAAAGATCAAGACATGGAGTTGTATGGAAGGGTTGAGTTGCGCTATTGATTGTAACAATCTCTGGCTGTCGTCGTCGTCGTTATCATTCAAGGTGTATACGCCAGAAATCAATGTGAATCTTTATGCGGAAGTGGAGGTTGATAGTAGGTGATGGATTGAAGATCGTGTTTAAGGACAAACTATGATCGAGTGTGTTGTGTTGTTTATTGGGAGAGAGTGATGTCTGGTCGTGGTTGAAATGGAAGAATATGATGATGATGATGATGATGATGACAAACAAAGTGTGGATGGTAGTTCTAGAGTTGGTTGCCCCATCCCATGCATCCTTGATGCGAGTGTGCACAACAGCAACAGCAACCGAGCATCATTGCAGTCTTAAATTCGCTCGCATCGGGGCGCGCTTTCCGCTTTTCAGTTTCGATTTCGATTCAAAGTTCACTGTGTTCCCGCGGGAGGACGCGCGTTGTTTTTCCTTTGTTTACATCTCAAATTCAATCCAATCCAACCTTAGCATTGCAAGCTTTGACTGCTACCTGACCTTTTGCATTTCACAACAACAACGCTGACCCACTGTCACTGGAAAAGCAGTAGCAATACTCGAACGACGGATACAGCCATGCCATAGTAGTCAGAAGCCTCAAACAACAACAGGATTGAGTCCGACTGTATTGCAACTGCAATTCGCAACGCAGTGGCCAAGAGCGATGGTGTTAGATCTTATATCAAAAAAGTCTGTCATGATGACTAAGGCTTTGCAGTGCGCTGAGCTTAACCTCCACGCTGCGAAGAAAAAAAAGTTCGGAATCCGCATACGAAACATATTTCACATTTTTAACTTCTCAACCTTCCAATCCGATCCTATACTGTCATTACGCTCATCAAACAGCACACCTTCAACACCCTCGGCCTCGCTAGTTATCCATTGCTTGCCACCACCACGCAGGTACATTCTTGCAATCTCTCCTTCTTCTTTGAATATCTGCGGCCAACCATATCATCGAGAAGCGTTGTTCGAAATCGCTCACATCTCTTTCGGCTAATAAGTGAATCACTCGTATCATTTCCGCAACACCGCCGCCGCACAGAGAGACAGAGATAGAGAGACAGAGGAGGCGGGGAAGAGAGCACTCCTAACATGCCCTATCCAGCAACATCAACTCCAGGTGAAGGAGAAACAGAAACCATCTCTCCTTTACTTCCTTCTGCTAATGTAGCCTCTTCTTCTAAACTCACGCTAACTCAATTGGAGCAAATGGCCAAATCAGGAGATGCTGGAGCACAAGTTGATCTTTCCTCCTCTTCCCGCAAAAAGAAACTTGTTCCACCTAAAGGATGGCTTCATTTTGTAGCTGGTGGAGTAGGAGGAATGTGTGGTGCAATTATAACATCACCTTTAGATGTTGTGAAAACTCGATTACAATCTGATCTTTATCGTTCTTCTTCCACAACAGCAACCGAACCAAAAGCGAATGGGATTTTGGGAAATGTTAGAAGATTAGCGTATCATTTTGTTGAAACTGGAAATTTACTTAAAGAGATTAGTACGAATGAAGGAGCCAGAGCTTTGTTTAGAGGATTAGGTCCAACACTTGTAGGAGTTATACCAGCTAGAAGTATTAATTTTTATACTTATGGAAATGGAAAAAGATATCTAGCTGAAAATTTTAATGAAGGAAAAGAAAATAGTCGAATTCATTTATCTGCTGCTGCTCTAGCAGGAATTGTTACTGCTACAGCAACAAATCCTATTTGGGTAGTTAAAACTAGATTACAATTAGATCAATCCAAATCTTCCTCTTCTCCCACTTCAATACCTTTGAGGAAAATGAAAGGTAAAAGATTAGGTTCATTTATCGAACCACCATTTTTTCATTCTCCTCCACCTTTAAAAGGATCAAGTTTAAATTCTTTTCAAATGACTTTACACATTTTAAAAAAAGAAGGTTTGAAAGGTTTATATAAAGGTATGTCTGCTTCTTATTTGGGGGTTGCAGAAGGAACTATTCAATGGGTTTTATATGAAAGGTTAAAAAAATATTCTTCCCAAAAACAAGAAGAAGGTAAATTAGGAAATATGATAGGTGCAGCTGGAACAGCAAAATTAGTTGCAAGCTTGATTACTTATCCTCATGAAGTTGTTAGAACAAGATTAAGACAACAATCGTTACCAGGTGAAAAAGCGAAATATACAGGGTTGGTGCAAACTGTTAAATTGGTAGTAAAGGAGGAAGGTATGGTTAGTTTATATGGTGGTTTAAGTGCACATTTATTAAGAGTTGTTCCTAATGCGGTAGTTATGTTTAGTATTTATGAGTTGATGTTGAGGTTTGGTAGTAGAGTTGAGGATGTTGATGCGTAAAGAGAAGAAGACACTTTGTATTTGTACACACAAGAATGTAGTATTCAAGTTTCACGAAAAACACTACTCTATCTTCTATATCGATGTGTGTGAAGTTAAGAATGAAGTTCATCGATTTGCCTTCTCTGAATTGATGAGAGTAGAAATCATTTCCTAAAATTCCTAACACCACACACTCTCTCACACACACACTCTCTTTTTCTCAGGGTAAAGAATATCCGTCAACAAATGTGAACAAGACCAACTTAGATGAGTTCCAAGAACCATTCAACAAAGCAACCGCACACTGGAATACCCGGACGGGTTCTTTATTACTTGCCAAGATCACATCCGATAAATTCTCACTACAAGACACTTCACTCTATCTTTCTCTTCCACTCAATCTTTCGTTCACACACATCGAAACTTGTTAAGAAAGATTACTATTTCGATTCTTAGACTTTGATTTCTGTGCTTTTGTTCTTTTTCGTGAACTCCTTTCTCTCTCCCTCTCTCTCTCAATGAGGATTTACTTACTAAGCATCATCTTAACAAACTCATCATAATTAATTTGACCATCACCGTCCACATCAGCCTCCCTAATCATTTCATCAACTTCATTATCACTTAATTTCTCACCTAAATTAGTCATAACATGTCTTAATTCAGCTGCACTAATAAAACCATTTCCATCTTTATCAAAAACTTTAAAAGCTTCTTTAATTTCTTCTTCACTATCTGTATCTTTCATTTTTCTTGCCATCATAGTTAAAAATTCTGGAAAATCAATTGTACCATTACCATCTGCATCAACTTCGTTAACCATATCTGATAATTCAGCTTCGGTTGGATTTTGGCCGAGAGAACGCATAACTGTTCCAAGTTCTTTAGTGGTGATGGTGCCATCACCATCTTTGTCGAAAAGGGAAAAGGCTTCTTTGAATTCAGCAATTTGATCTTCGGTAAGTTGATCAGCCATTTTTGAAGGAGATAAATTGGGTGTGAATGCTGAAAGAAGGTAAAGGAGAAAGAAGAAGAGGGAAAAAGATGGATTCGGAAGTTAGTATGAGAATTAGTGGATTCTATTTGCGTAACAAAGGAAATGGCTGGATCGATGTTGATTGGATTTGGATGTTTCACTGTCGGTGTTCGCTCTTTACGAATCAAGGATTTTGGGACCAAAGTTCTCGGCATAGATTACGGGACTCCTGTTGGTACTCCTTTTCAAGCCATTCTTCCAATTACATCGATCGAATACACGCAAATTGGCAACGAAACACCTTATCACTATAGGCATTTCAACATAATAGCTTGGACGTCTCCAGCGTCGATTGCTTCGGCTTGTATTGAGTATGCTTATTCATGTTATCTGTCATCCGAAAAGAAAGAGGTCTGCGTCTTATTTGTTGCTTGTTGAATACATACCAAAAAGGAAAAGGGGCTGGCAGTGTGTGTGTGGGGTCAAGAAGGAAGGAATGGACATCCAACGTCCGAAGCGTCAAAATCGCGCACAAATTGAGGCAAGCGCAGCTTAAGCCTTACACTCTCAAAAGCGAGAGAGAGAGAGAGAAATAGCTGTGCTGGCTCGAACTCTCTCTCTCTCCACCCTCTCTCTCTCACACACACACAGACTCCAAAAAGGAAAAAAAGGGCGTCTGTGCGAGCGGCGTGTTGGTTTGTGTGGTGTCTCAAAAGGAAAAGCAAGTCAGTGCAATGTGTGCACTTTAGCACAGCCAACAGCAGACCCGAGCTTCGCGTTTGCGTTCACTCGGCCGCCTGAGGAACTCTTATACACACACAATTCGAAAAATGACGCTTATCTTCTGGTTCGGACGTCATCGTCGACTAAATTAATTATTTATAATTTGTTAGAATCAGAGCCTTGCTATGCTTTGGTGTCATTTTGCATACAACAACTCGTTTTTAGAGCTGCTCGTGATCGACTTCAGTTCACGTCAAATCATTTACCGCCGGCAATTACAGCAGAGTTTTGCTCCAAAGAGATCTGTTCCTCTTACGTCCAAGTCGGAGAAATCTTTCAAATGACACAATAATTGTTCAAGTTGACCCAAATCTCACCTTCTCAAATGCCCACACACGTGGTGATACGAGCTTTTCGAAACCAGCGCTTCATGCTCATCATCAACAACTCACGAACTCATTCTTGAGAGTGCAGAACACTCCTTAACACTACCTTCATACCCAAAACCCTCATCTCCAACACTGATAGTGAACATGTATATATTGCATACAAAAAACCAAAAAAACAAAAACAATACAATGTAACTTACTTCCAACCACACACTCTATAGAGCGAAATTGGGTTGATTGACTACCTAGACCAAGTCC
Organism: Ustilago xerochloae; assembly: GCA_928856705.1. Classification (NCBI taxonomy): domain Eukaryota; kingdom Fungi; phylum Basidiomycota; class Ustilaginomycetes; order Ustilaginales; family Ustilaginaceae; genus Ustilago; species Ustilago xerochloae. Next base: position 519,429 of record CAKMXT010000010.1, read on the forward strand.
AAGTAACCGGAGTAGTAACACCACTGTTCGAAAGAGCTTCTTGAAACTTTTCATTCTCCATCAAATCTTCATTCCATTCTTGTGCCAATCGATAAGCTCCTCTTCCAAATTTATCTCCTCCTGTCCAACCCGCTCTATCACTTGGTGTTGTTGTATTAGCTCGATCCGAATCCGAACTAATTTCTTCCTCTCCACCAACAGGAGGAGGTGTTCCTGGTCTAGACGGCATCCTTTCCGCTCTTAATAATTTAGCTTGGAAAGTAGCTCTAGGAGCACTACTTCCACTACCAGCTCTACTTGTACTACTTCCACCATTCCTCGACTTGGTTCCATACGATGAGGTTGTTCCAACACTACCTCCACCTTGTCGTGATGGTGCCACCGAGTTATACCGAGATACCATCATCGAAGGTGCTAAAAGAGCATTAGGCGCTGAAACAGTCTGTCCGTCCGGCGTCCGACTTCCTCCAGCAAGATCTTGCTCATTCTCGTCTCTAACAGCATCTTTGCCTTTGAGAGGTGAGCTGCTACCACCATTGAGAGAACCAGCGCTACCGCTAGCCAGTTTGGAAGAGGAGGCGACTCGATGCAAATCCTTCTCTAGCGAATTCTGCATAGCTCTCCTCCTCGGATCATTCGTAGAAACCGTCATCCTGGACGGAGGTGGACTTGCTACTTCTAAAGGAGTAGCCCATCCTGAAGCTGCTACCGATCCAGCCGCAGACGGATTTAAACTCGATAAACCCGACTTCTTGTTGGCGGATTTCTTACCTTTCTTGAGTTTGCGTGTAAGCTGAGCTACCACATCGCGAGCCTCTGCCGCAGCTGCAGCAGCCTCTAATCTTCTCACCAACTGATTCGCTCTTGCTGAACGTCTGACAAAGAACTCCATACCCAACGACAGATCTAGCGACATGTATTCATGCCCCTCATCGCTCCAGATCATCTGAGCCGGCGAAAATCCTTCTTCCTCCTCATCATCCACCACATCATGCATTCGCCTTTCCACGGACGAGTGCAATCGGCTGCTTCGAACTCTTCGCGTAAGTGGTGTAGATTGAAGAATAGCAGCAGGTGAGGCTGTACCAGAAGGTGCACTGGATGGAGTTGCCGAACTGACCGTATCAAAATTGGAACAGTAGAACCGACTTAACCAACCATTCTCCGGATCAGGCTGACCCCAAGATTCAGCATCCCCCTTCTTGATCTGATAGACATCAGCGTCCTGACCGTCATCAGGGAATCGCCAGACGAGACCAAAGTCGAGCTCAAGACGAGCCGACTCGGCTCTAGCACGGGCACGAGCGGCTGCAGCGCCAAAGTCTTCTCTACGTTGGCGTCGAGCAGCAGGGGCAGCAGCAGCAGCCGTAGCGCCGTCGATTGGGCGCTCGTCATCTTGATGATCGCTGTCCGAATCTGAATCAGAATCGTTATCATCATCAGCAGCAGCAGCATCGTTAGCAGGAGCAGGAGCGACTTGCTCTTCATCATCAGATTCTGACTGTGCTACCTGGAAGAGTGAGTGCCAAGTCGAATCTGTATCGAATTGGAGTGATACGTTTTCGGGATCATATCGCTTGAACGCGAGCGGGATGACGTGGGTGACGGTACGAGGTTGAGCATTGATGTTGAAAGGCTCGCGAGCGCCGGGACGATTGAGAACATTCAATCGATAGAGCTCTTCGTCAGCTTGATCTCGCTGAGCCTCAGCCACTTCGACTTCGGACAAAGTGCTAGGGAGCTTGCGGGTAACACGAAGACCGACACGCCAGTCTTTGTTGGAGAAATGGGTAGCGATCAACTCGTTTTCGACCGCATGCTTCCAAGATCGGTTGAGTGCGCGAATGCCAGTGTAGAGCGTAGCAGGATCACAGTAGAGGAAAATGTGACGAAGAAGTTCGTTGGGTAATTCGATTTTGGCATGGCTGGGAGCGGACGAAGGCTGAGAAGAGGCAGGAGTCGAGACGGATGAATTAGAGAAAGAGGCGAACGAAGCACCCGCGGATTCACTGCGGGCGAGAGGTTGCGCACTCATCTTTGGCAATCCTAACGTTTATGGCGTGTGTGAGAGAGGAACAGCTGACAAGCCTATGTGAGGCAGATCAAGATAGTGAGTGGGATTGATAAAGATCCGACAACGCTCGTCAGCTAGCAAATCTAAAAGCCTCGATAGGCCTTGTGTGCTTCTAATCGAGTAATACAACGAGAATTGGCTTGAGGTGACGGATAGCTGTGCGATAGTATCCCAGTATCGTTGTGGGCAGCTAGAGTATGTCTCGAGAAGTGGTTGTGTATGTATATGGATGATGGAAGTGATGAAGTGTCGTGGTCGCAAAGACAGATACGGGATGATGAGCACAAAGGTATAGGAAGAGAGAGAGAGAGAGAGCGAACGATAGATTGTGGCAGAATTAGTCACGGCAGAACACTCTGAGAGAGTTTTCAGAGAGAACAGAGAGAGAGGGAAGGAAAAGAGCACAGAGAAGCTGAGCCTAAACCGCACACACAACGCTTGCGGAAAGCAGAAAAGAGAGGCGGACAAGCAGTTGTTGCCCAGAAAAGGCGGCGGCGACAAAAGAGAGCTGTTTCTGCAGACGTGCAGCAGAGCGCTTTTGCCCTCTTTCCCCACATTTTTTTTTTTTTTTTGGTTTTGGCTTTGGCTTTGGCTTTTCCTGGCTTTGCAGCAGGCATCTGAACACTGTTGTGACACGAAGACAAGACAAGGAGAAAAGCTTTGACTGGAAAAAGAAAAGGGCCAACAGAGCACGCAAGCACACCTACGCATCCAATCCTGTCAATTCTCGAGACGAGCGATGAATTTGTACTCTCTTCTGCCTGCCAAGCAAGCAACGCGGCAGCTGCTTTGGTGAGGGGGAAAAGGGAGGCGAAGCGAGGCGAGTAAGACGATCGTGGTCGCGTTGACCAGCATACCAACCAATTCATTCATCAAACCATCACAGAGTCATGGAAGGAGGGGGAAACGAGATAATGTGGGAACGTGCCCAAGCCAATGGGACCAAGAGGCAGAGCAGCTCAAGCTGGAAAAGCACGCACCTTTGCTGCTGCCACAGTTGCTGCGGCAAAGACCTTTTCCCTTTACCTGACTCCTGATTGTAGGCATTTCAAATCAAGAAGGCAAGAAGAGCAAATGGAATGGAATTCATGTCGAGAAGCAGAGACGCCACTTCAGCTTCATGAAAGAAGAGGACGGACGACGCGTTGATCGATACTGAGCTGCCATCACACACTACTAGCACAGTTCAGTACGAAAGCGAAGGCGAAGGCGAGACTGCTTGATCCGTCGGCTGTGTCGTGGCGAAGAGGGCGTTACGACTGCAGTGTCAGCTGAGCTTGGGCCTAAGAGCGACCGCAACAGAGAAACGACCGTCTCTTTCTTATCTTTGGCAGATGATGCCCACGCACTGTAACTGCAGCTGCATCATCCACCTTTCGTCGTCAAAGCTTTTTGCATCGCTTGAGAGCCTTGACACGCACCTGCAGCTCACCTGCATTTTACCCCGCATTTTTTTTTCTTTTCTGTTTTGTCATTGCACACGGGCCAGTTTCGCGTCAATTTTGGTGTATTGTGTGCTCGACGACGACGTAACAGTTCTGTCCGGTGCCGTCACGGCCGAAAAGGGTAGATGACATTCTGTCACCAACGCATAGTACGCATACGTTTCAGCAGTGTTCGCGGCGATTCCTCATAACATCTCATCAATCATATCACATACACAAAGTCCTTCTGGAGACCGTCCGGGTCAAGCAGCCAGGACCTTAATCCTATCTCGAGACGATGTGATCCGGTTACAAGTAGCGCGTTTCACTTTGTCGGGATGCGTTTCTGTGCTAGGACGACGACGTACAGTATAACGAGAGCCGTGCGAGATGCAAACGAGATCAAATATGGAAAGCCTTGATATCCGAGCAGCTAGCCACCACGGTACTGTAGTCTCTCTCTCTTTTGCTGATAGAAAGACGGTGATCTCAGGCAGCCGAGTCCGCCACGAGGCTTCAAAACCAAGTACAGTACAGTGCGGTTACTGTAAGGATGGCGTCAAGGGTCTCGAAGATGAACTTGCCATCCGAGAAGAGCCGAAAAAGGTCTCATATTGGTGGATTGGCGGCGAATTGGAGCTGTTCAAAGCGAGATTTCGTTTGGTCGACTAAAGGCATCCTTCTTGAAAGCAAATAGGCAAGAAGCTGTCTGAGACAAATTCGCCGATTGGACCATGACATGTTCGAGTTCCCGACTGACTGCAAGCAGGAACTCTCCGGCTAGTTGATTCCGACAATGTGGCCGGAATAAGAACCCTCGAAACTTGTCATCGATCCAAGAAGAACCCAAAGACGCACGGCAAAGTAAAGCAAGGCAAACGATTTCGACAACACCACCGAGCTTCCGGGAACGACACGTTACCACAGCATGCCAAGCAAGCGAGCATGATGTCAGAGATACAGCAGCAAAAACCAAGTTCGACCGATGCAGCTCAACAGGCGAAATTTCGGTCCATTTGATCCTTTTTTCTTCTTGGACGGCTTCCTTGATGCAGGGTCTAGTTCAAGTTCGAGCAAATTTCTTTGCCAGGGTCGACATTGAAAGTACAGTAGATTCCTATTATACGACAGCAAGTTTTCTGTGCTTTTTAGCCCTTCAAGCTTGTTGTGAAGCATTCCTCCTGAGTCGGCTTGTATGTATGTTTCCAGCTGCATACTGTGCGAAAGATCCGTTGCTCTTCTCGCACGTGCGTTTCAACAAAGCTGGTTTCGTATCTGTTCAGGCATCTTTTGACCGTCCGAATGTGTCAGTGTCGGTCCTAAGAGGACAAAACACAAGGCTGCTTGAAGCGTTCATAAGCGTGCATTATGAAACCGAACAAGGATTTCGAGAATGCAAGTAGCGTGACGTCTTGATTCAAACCCGGAAGATCTTCTTTTGCTGCTGCAGCCAAAGAAAAAAAAAAAATTCTCCGAACGAGCAGCCAACGGCGAATTTATTTCGAATTCCGCTTTCTTTTTTTTTTGCACCCTGATCTGCAGCTGTCATGCTTGATGCTTAACGTCGCTTGCCTTCCTTCGCCATCGCGTGAACGGCAGTGCAGTATGGTTCAAGTTCGGTCTCGGCGAGTCGTTGCATGATCTCATGGACCAAAAAAGTGAAAGGACACACCAGGAGCAAGATCACCAGAGAGCTTTTCGGTCCGGCGGATTCAGCGATTGAAGAAGAACAGCCACACGCACGCTGACTTGATTTCCATCGACAAGAAAACCTTGACTCCTGTCTTGTTGCGCAACAGTCGTTCAGCTCGGAGTTAGCATCCGGAATAGCCGACAACGACAATGCGCTCGATCCGAGATTAGGCTCACACTTCATCTCTCGCTCAAACACGGGATTGGAACGGTTGTCGGGACAGAATAAAGACAGTATCGAATGATGCTGTCATACTCTAATCACAAAGGGAAGAAACACGCTACTGTATCTCAGTTTCGAGTCTGTACTCGCTCATACCTCTTCAAGAAGGAAGGCGAGTGCCAAGTGTGACGGAACGGCGAAACGTCGGTCTGGCTTAGCCGAAAAGATGCATACACGCTCTCTGGGATTCATGCCTTTCCTGTCCTCTTTGACACATTGGCCAATACAGTAGTTCAGCCACTTAACTTTCTTTCCGCGTCGATCTAAGCTGACTTGACAAAACCAAAACCTTGAAAGGATGAATCGGATGTGATTGACGAAGAACCGATTCTTCCTCTATGAACGGCTCCTTGTGCTCGGCGCAAGTGTTCTCATGACCTGCGCAATAAAGATACTGTACCTCTTCTGCGCAGTGGCAAAGCGAGGCCCCGGTTGGCCCCTCAGCATGAAAGCCTCTTCTGTCCGCTGCTGCAGAACGCAGAACGGGCCCCCGAATTTGCGTTGCGCACACTTTGTTGAGGTTGCTCTGCGCTACACTTGGAAGTAATGGCCAGGCTAACTAGAACGCAAACAAAGTTGTGGCTTATTGGATCATCATCCCCGTGGGCTCCCGGCCTACTTCACTCCATTAAGAGCTGCAAGCGAGTCAACGGCACATCGTTATGAAGAAGCAGGGCAAGAACGGAACGCAAAGCAACAAAAACATCAACAGCAACAACAACAACAACAACCACCTTCCAATCGCATGCGCCCCCACGCGGGGCCGTCAAGAGAGGTCAAATGAGCACGAGTCTTGAGCTGCTGTAGTGTTGTTGTTCAGTTCATAGAGGATGACCGTCTGACCGAAGAGAAAGAAAGGGGAAAAAAAAAAGTTTTGAGAGGCAGCAGAACCTGACAGTTCCCGGCTTCTTTCGCTGCGCTCCTCCTTCGCCTTCACTCTTCTTCCACTACAGTATGTCTCTGACTGACTGACTGACTGACTGATCCTTTCGGCTTATCCGGCTCTTCCTCCTCCTCCTCCTCCTCCTCCCTCCTCCCTGCTCAGCCTCTGGACTGAAGTGAAGGCCGCTCGGTACATATACAAGCTCCTTTCTCTTGACTCTCTGTCGCTTCCTTTCCTCCTCTCCCCCTTCACGCAACCTTCTCCTCCCCCTCCGCCTCCTCCTCCTCCTCTGCCCTGCTCTTTCTCACTTGAGAGGGTCTACCTTCGCAACCATGGTTCTCAAAGCTACCTCCATTCACACCAACTTCCTGTCTAGCGGTGAGCGATACGCCACCGACGACGCTTCCTCTTCTGCACAGCCCGCTCAACCTCAAGAGGAGGACGCTGCTACTACCTCCGGCACCACTACACCCCAGCGACCCACGCAATCTCGCAAGAACAGCCTCTGGAGCCGCAAGAGCCGTGAACAGCCTCGCAAGGATGTACAAGTACCTGCCGGTGCCAAAGATGACAACATTATCCTCGTTGTCTGGGATGGTGACAATGACCCAGAGAACCCCATGAACTGGTCTATTGCTCGCAAGTGGCTCACCACCGCCCTCCTTTGCTCCATGTGTCTGTTTATCGGTCTGGCCACTGCCGCTTTTTCCACTGGTATCGGTCCCATGACCAAGGAGCTTGGCGTTTCCAACGAAGTCGGCCAAGTGGGTATGCTTCTCTTCAACGGCGCTTTCTCCATTGTTCCTCTTTTCCTCGGTCCTCTTTCCGAATTTGTGGGTCGTAACCCCATCTACCTCGGCTGCTACGCCCTCTTCACCGTCTGGTTCATTCCTCTCGCACTCGCCAAGAACATCCAGACTGTTCTCGTAGCTCGTTTCCTCAGTGGTGCTTTCGGTGCTGCCGGTACCACCATCATTCCCGGTACTCTCGCCGATATCTGGAAGACCAAGGACCGTGGTCTTCCCGTTGCCCTCTTCTCGTTGGTTGCTGTCGCCGGTACCGTCGGTGCTCCTCTCTACTGTGGATACATTCTCCAGGAAAAGGGATGGCGATGGATTCAGTGGGTTCAGCTCATCGTCAACGGTGCCGTCGTCATCCTCGAGTTCTTGCTCCTTCGCGAGACCCGTGGCTCTGTCATCCTCGCCCGTCGTGCCGCCAAGTTGCGAAAGGAGACTGGCGACCAACGATACCGCGCACCATCCGAGCTCGAGGCTCCCTCGCTCAAGGCTCTTTTGCACGCTTCCACCACTCGTGCTGCCCTCTTGCTCGTTTCTGAGCCCGTCGTCTTCTGCTTCTCGCTCTACATTGCCTACGCTTGGGCACTTATCTTTGCCTTCTTCTCAGCTATTCCCATCGTTTTCCAGGAAATTCACGGCTGGGGTGTTGGCAACGGTGGCCTCGCTTATATTGGTCCTCTCATCGCATGTTTCCTTGCCTTTGGTCTCTCATTCCATGGCAAGTATCTGTACGATCGAGCTCAGGTCCGCAACAATGGCGTTGCTGTTCCCGAGGCTCGTCTTTACTACGCTGCCGTCGGTGGTATCCTCGCCACGATTGGCATGTTTATCTTTGCCTTTACTTCGTACAAGCATGTTCCCTGGATCGCACCCGAGATCGCTTTGGTACCTCTTGTCATGGGTATCTACCAGATCTTTGAGGCCATCCAAAACTACCTTGCCGATGCTTACGGATCCGAGTATGGGGCTTCCGCCATCTCTGCTCAGGGTTTCGTAAGGAACGCTCTTGCTGCTTCCTTCCCCCTTTTCTCGACCCAGATGTTCCATAACTTGACCGTGCCCTATGCTGGTCTCTTGTTGGCCTGTCTATTGGCGCTTGCTGTGCCGTTGCCTTTCATTTTGATCAAATATGGTGCTCAGATTAGGGCTAGAAGCAAGTATGCTGCGAGCGATGATCAGGAGGATGGATCTGGTCCTGTTTTTGGTGCTAAGAGAGGAGATGTAGAGAGCAACAAGCTGGTTTCGGCAACTAATTCTACTGCTAATAGTGTCAACGAGACCACCAGGGTGCATACTCCCACGAAGGGTTTGGAGGAAGCTGAGAAGTTGAGTGAAAAGAGTCCAGTACAGGCTCAAGCTTAAGTTGGACTTGGTTATAATACGTAGCTTATTTGCAAGCAAAAACAATGAACAAACATTTTGATACCTTTCTTTTTCAGCGGTAGTGCTGGTGTAATGAAATGCTGTGTCTTTTTGCTGCTTGAGATGAGGTTGCGATTGGGGGTGAATTGGTTGATGGGGTGTGAACATGAATGGATTGAGGTGTTTTGTTGGACAAGAGGTTCGAATACAGTATCTCTTTTCACACGGCTGAGATAGCGAGAATGATGATTAAGTGTAAGTGTCATTGAGATTGCGATGCGAATGTGAGAACGTTATTGAGAAATATGAGGATCAAGGGTATGTCAAAAAGGAAGTTTGTTGTTGTTCTTCATCAACATCATCATTATCGTTCGATCAACATTACTTAATTCTCCAAGAAAACAAGAACCCAGTAAACCCAGCTAACCCAACAAACCAAAAACCTAAATGATAATTCCAAGGCCAAACATTTTTATCTGGTCCCCCATCAATACTTTTTGCCCAAACTGCACCACCTATTATCGGCCCTATAAATCTAGCAGCACTACTAGTAGTTTGTGCCAAACCATTTGCTAAAGGAGTTAAATGACTAGGTGTCATTGCATTTAATAGCACGGATACGGCAGTAAAAGCACAAACATTAGCTAACCATCTTAAACTAGCAAAAAAAATCATACCTCCCATAACAAATCCATCCGTCTCAGGATGTAACATCCCCCTTAATAACGGAAATAATGTATAACAAGGTAAGTATATAAAAGTTCCTAATCTAAGCATCGATAAATGGGAAAGTTTTCCTGTTGGTGGTCCAACCCGTGGGTAAAATACGAATTGGAAGATGAGTTGACAAAATGCCATAGCAGAGATTAATTGTGCATAATGAGATGCAGTAAGTCCTAATCCACCAGATGAAACAGGTGTAACTAAAAAAGCCATAAATACTTGATCAAAAGTTGATGAATGAAATGCCATCAATCCATAATGTGCAATAATTGCTATTGGAAGTAAAGAAAATAATGAAACTTTACCAGAAGAAGACGTTTCTAAAATTGAACGTCTAGATTCCAAGCCAGGTGATAATCCAGTTGTTGTACGTCTTTGTTGACCAGGAATAGAAATAGAATTTCGATTGGATTGAGATTCTGGAATTCCAGCTAATGTTGGATCCCATGCACTACCACCTCCCCCTAGTGGCCCAATAACATTCTCACCACCAGAACCAGGAGAAAGAGGATTATAATACGGACTTAACAAAGGCGATTCAATCCCAGTATTCGCATAAACACTTGGAATCCTATTTCCTGCACTACTTCTCCTCATACTCCTAGGTCGACTCGATCCACTTCTACCAGCATCACTATATGCTGCTGCTCCTGCTCCTGCTCCAGCAGCACGAGACATTTTTCTCTGTGCAAAATTCAAAGGAGCCAAATGCCTTGGAGCTAATAAACTCGATCCTTCATTCACATCATCTTCTTCTAAACCCTCCTCCTCCTCATCCTCTTCATCAATACTTTCATGAGCAATCGATTCATCAACAACACTACCACCCTCTCCTTCCGCATCATCAACATAACTCTCTTCTTCATCATCCTCAAAAACATCTTCATACGCACCTTCATCTCCATTAATTGCAGCTGCAACCCATAAATCACTGATCGTAAATACCGAATCATCCTGAGCAAGCAAAAACCTCTGCGCAAAAGACAATCCAGGTCTTTGACCAATCTCTTCAAAATCAGGAGCATATTGTGTAGTGGAAGAGAAAGAGTTTCTACCTGCTGTACGAGGTTGTGCAAAACTCTCCGCCCTAGTTTGAGTAGCAGTAGCAGTCGCAGTAGCAGTAGCAGAAGATCTAGACATGTGCCTATCATACCCATATGCGGAACCTCCACCTAGAATTGCTCTCTGTCGTTCCTCTGTTCTCGAAAAGAGACGATGTCTGCGTGTATGCGCGGGAGCAAGATCGGCTCTTGAGAAAGCCGAGTCATTGGCAGTGGTATTGTTGTGCGTGATGATGGTTCCACCTTCACTGGGGACTGGTGAAGGAGGTCCTCCCGTTTCGTAATCAACCTGCTGAGTAAAAGTGCGTGGCAGTCTGCCTCTCACACTGCCCATATCGCCTGGAGTAGATGTACCACTTCTACTCGCCTCTGCACCAGTAAAGTGTCTGGATAGACTCAAATCGCTCTCAGCAGCACTTCGTGCGCCACTGAAGTAACCACTGATACGTTGACCAGCACTTCGACCAAAACTACCAACTTGATTAGCTGCTCGTTCGAGATCCCCCTTCTCTGGAAGTTGAATTGCACCTGTCCTTGGCCCACCGTCATATCCAATGAATAGCGTCAAGAACGAACCTACAGCAGTAAATGTCGCTGCTACCAAACACGGCAACAGATAAGGATAATTTTGGAAAAGTTGACTATCCCCAAAGATACCAGGAAACTTCTTCACTGGATGCTCCAACAGTCCTCCCAAAATAGGACCGATAATACCACCCATGCCCCAACAGAATCCCATCTGAGCATAAGCTCTACCTTCGTTGGTTTCATCTGTGATATCTCTAATTGCACCTTTAGCAACACCCACTGCTCCATTAAAGAATCCTTGAGCTAGCCTGACGAAGATAGCGGTACCCAGATTTTGACTTGTACCGAAGGCCATCATGGTGAGAGCGTTCCCAAGGAGAGAGATAGCAAGGACGAATCTCCTGCCGCGCTTGTCAGCCACACTAGCCCACATTAGAGACGTGAGGAACTGAGCAAAGAAGAAACTGGCGGAAACAATACCTGCCCAAAACCCAACATCGCTTTCACCTCCCACGCCGAAATCTTCGATCATGAAAAACAAGAATGGACCTGCAACACCGGCTGAACTGAACTCGCCGAAACAGACAAGACAGAGGACGATGAATGGTAGAGCAGGTATAGGAGTTGAGTAAGGATTGGTAGGACCTGTAGGAAGCATCTTCGGAATGGAAGGGGTTTCAGCAGAGGCGATAAGCGCGTCTATATCAACCGAATCATCATCTCCACCACCGATAGCATGAGATGGTACGCCAGTGGTATGGACTCTTCTTAAGCCTCTTCCACCAGCATCGCTACTTGCAGCAATCGAATATTTACGACGGGGAAAGACGCCCATGGAAGCGCGTTGTAGGAAGTTTTGGCGAGGCTGACCCGCAGAGGAGGGATTGCGACGCTTGAATGACATTCTGCGACGGTGTTGCTGTTGTTGTTGTTGTTGGCTCTGGCTGGTGATGCTGGGACTCATGCTTGGTGCACGTGTGCGCGCAGCCGTAGGTGCACCATCGTCTTGGTTTGGAGTGAGCTGTTCACCACTGGTACCGAGGTAGGGAGAAGGCGGGAGATTGATTCGTCCCGGTCCAGAGGCGCGGTAACCAGATCTCGCTGCTGCTGCTGTTGCTGCTGACAGCGAGGCTATGTTGTCGGTTGAATCGGAAGAGCGATCGCGAGAAGAGGAGGAGACAGCGCCATAATCGTTGACCATGTCTGGTCGAGGTGATTTTGTGCGGAAGAGTGGATCAGGTGACGGTTCTCTGTCAATACGAGTTGGCTGCAAGGAGAGTTTGGTGGGAGAAGCGTCGCGAGAAGGATGAGGATCGTCTGCAAAAGAGATAAGACGAGGGCTCAACGGCTGGTCGGATGGAGATAGGGGCGAACGAAGCGGATCAGCTTTGTCGTGGTTGTCGGACATGGCGACGAGTTCATAAAACGAGGACGAGTTCAGCCATCAACCCACCGCCACTCTCTTGGAAAGCGCCCCTGTAACGAATCGACCTGAGATCAAGAAAGGAATGGCCCGAGTGCGGCCTTTACTCTGAGTGTCGTCGGCTGTGCCGTGCAGGGATGGTGCAGACGTGTGTGCAGTACAGCGTGCGTGTGTGTGTGTGTGTGTGACACTGTGGGTCAAATGTGATGTGATGGGATGAAGTGTGAGGATGTGATGGAACAAGGGTTTAGGTGTGTTGATGCAACACAGAGAGAGAGAGAAAGAGACAGCTCGGATGAGCCGCTTAGCGAACCGTGTGCAGTGCAGTGAGGTGAGGTGCAGGTGCAAGAGTGCAAGAGAGTGCAGCGTAAAAAGTGCAACGTGCATTTCATTCGAGAACAAAGATCGCCGCTGTGCTTCTTCTTTCACTCCGTCGTGTCACTTTTTTGCCGACGCAGAGCAGAACCACACAAGCCTTGCGTTCGCTCGCTCCTTGTTTGCGTGCATTTGGAGTTCATGTTTAGCACGCTCTACGAAAACGAAACCGAAACCGATCACAAGACAGCACACACGCTTCCAGAGAATGGTAAGTTATCGGCCGCTCCGAGCTTGGGCCAATGCAGGGGCTAAGCATCCGAGAGAAGCTAAGCAAAGTAGAAGTGACAGCTCGGCGAACAGAGCGCGCGCGCGCAAAAGGAGTGGGATCGTGTGTGTGTTGTTCTCTTTCGGCTTAGCCGAGCTTATAGCAATGCCAAACCTCAGGCTTCGTCCTTGACCGGACAATGATGAAGCTCAAAGTAGGCGTTACAGTAGTTAGGAGCTTCGTGCTTGCCCTCGACCTTGTCGTTCGGATCGTCCAATAGCCTGACAGACGTACAAGTGAGCTTTGAGTGAAGAGATTCTTTCTAAAGCTGTGACCAGGCGATACAGTCTGATTTGAGCTTCTCAGTCGAAGAGATTTACATCAAATCGCCCTTCTCACGGTCATCCTCTTTCGATAGTCTCGTCTTGATATAGAGCTGGTGGTTTGATTTCATCATCTGCGGCCATAGAATCTTGAAAGCACCGCATCCCGTCCGATCTGCGAAGTTAAGCAGGATATCGCCTAGTCAGTACTGCGGTGGGGGACCACGCGGGAATCCTAGGTGCTGCAGTTCTTTTTTTTTGCGAGAAATTCATGGCCATGTTACATTTGTTTTCAATGGACAGCTAGCTTCACTTTGCCGGTGATTTCGGAGAGTGAGGGTATAGTCGCGGTGCGTGTCAGAGCTGTCAGTAAGTGAGACGTGTTTTAGAGTGAGAATCTGTGAGTCGGCGAAACAAACACACACGACGAAATCACATGTGGAGCAAAGAGATGCGACGCGAAGATTCAACTTTACGCGAAAGACGTGAAGTGGGAATTTTGGCGTCGGCGTCGCTGCTTTCACTTTGCAGCATTTGGTGATTTCTCCATTGACGATCTAAGCTTTCCTAAAGCATTTCAATTGCAATTCGCGTTGCTGAGTCGGACTTGCACATTCCATCGATCCACAAGCTCATCACCATTACTCACAACCATCACTACCACCAACAACCACCTCTCCACCCAACCATAACAGCAGCACTTCTCGAAAACACCACTTCGGACACCATCGCAACCCCTTCACACCACACCACCACCACCACCAAGCCAGCCGAATCTGCGCCAATTACGTTCTTCAACTTGAAGCATCTATCGAATCAACTTGGCACACGAAGCCTTCGTCGCGCATCCTCCCTAAGCTGTCTCGTCTCCCCAAATCTCCTGCAATCACAATCTCTCGCACACACGCACGCATCTCATCTCATCGCATCGCTTCTTTCTTTCGGCCCACCAACATCTTTTTTCACTTACGACCACCACCCTCCTCTCAATGATACTTATCTCGCCTTGCCTTTCGACGTGATCTCTCCCACCTTGGATCCATCCGACATCCGTCACGTCTACCCATCTCGAACCTAGGACGAGCCGGCCGTTCAATAGTCAAGCTGCCGTCATGTCTAGTCAAGGGCCCAGGATGGATGGTGAGTGTTCAACACCAGACCCGACCGTACTCGTAGCAGATCACTAACAATTCTATGCATCCTTCTACTCCAATTGCAACCTCCAGTCAAAGTCCTCTACACCTTGGACTCGAGTCCGAACCACACTATGGTGGCTCGCCTCGGTCGGCTCGTTCCAGTTGAAGTCATCATCCCTAACATGACTCCTCCGTCACCTCTCGGCCCTTCCGCCAGCAACTTCAACCCATCGCCTCCTCCGCGTCAGGTACGCTTCGGTCGCGTTCCACTCAAGTGCTGTCTCGGTGCCGTATGCATGGCCAGTCCAGAGCTTCTTCCCGATGAAAAGAGAGATTACATCATCTACGCCGTCGACCCAGAAGAGACACTACGTGCCAGCCAACTTCGATCCCCCTCATCGCGCGGTCACGCTTCACCAACGCGCTCTTCCTCCGCCTCCACCGCATCTCGAGAACGCAACGATGCAAGCACAAGCAAGCTCAGCTCCAGCCCACCTCGTCCCAAGGAGGCTGCTGCTACCTCTATCCTCGTAGGCAAAGGCTTCTTTAATTGGGCATTCGACGAACAAGGCGAGGGAGAGACCACCGTTACAGGACGTGTTCGCTCCGACGGTCGACGTTTGAGATACGAAAATGGACGCGAGTTCGAGGAGGACATCAACGTCCTCGAAGTCGTCATCAAGCTCAAAGAGTCGCAAGCCAGAAGCAAGGACAAATACTTCAACCTTGTTCGTGGGCTTTCCTCCGGATCGAGCAGCTTCAGTGCAGGTACCAGCTCGGCCTCTTCCTCTTCCTCCTCATCGTTTGCGAGGACAACTACTCGTCACAACAACGAGCCGCACGTAGTCTCGGCAGCGCAACGATTCCGATCTTTACGACAGGCTGAAGATGATTCTCATCTCGCTTTGCATTCGGAACCCGACTACCCTACTGCCTCTTCCTCCTCCTCTTATGGCGCAATGGAGCGTCAGATTCGCAGACCGGCTGCACGAGCCTCTATCTCAGACAGAGTCATCTCGCCAAAAACTGCTCCTCTGCCCCTCGGCGCATCACCAAGCCTGCCAAATCTTGCTTCTTTCTCATCTTCAGCGACTTCGCCACCGGTAGCATCAGCTGCTTCGCCTAACTCCGCAAACTCTTCGGCCGCTGCATCAAATCCTTCCGCCTTACAGCTGCTCACTATCTTGCATAGCTTGCAGCAGAGATCGTCCAAATCCGCTCCTGAGCCAGCTCAACAAGCTCAGCTGGAGAACCTCTTGCAACAGGTCGCTCACGTCATTGGCAACGCTTCTTCTTCTTCCGTTTCCTCTCCCGCCGTTGATGCTGCAAACACAACAGAACCTAACGCGACACGTTCACAAACCACCTCCCCCGCACTTTCCTTTGCTCGCCCGCTTGATCCAATACCTGTGCCGAACGAGACGCACGGTGCCAACTCACGCCCCGCTTCCGTCCAGCCAGGCAAAGAAAACCGCAGCTTGGGTCTTTCCGGACTTTCCAGCTCCAAGGACTCCTTACAACCTGGCCTAGGTGACTCCCGCCGTCCATCTGCTGTCTCGGCCTCCTCGCCTGCTATGGATGACGCGGACGCATCTAGCCCGTCCATTCATCGCAAAGAGGAGAAGGACAGCTTTGGTCGTGTCTGCTACAACTGCGGCACAGACGTCCCCACCACTTGGCGTATCCTCAAACTCCCCGCCGGTAGCATCGTCAATAATCCTGCTGCCGAAAAGAGCGGTGGTAGCGACAGTGACGACAGCACTGAGCTTCGATATACTGGTCAAACAAGTCCTATCGAGACTGATGGAGAGACTCGTTGGTCTGCATGTAATCCGTGCGGACTTTACTATCTCAAGTGGAACAATTCGCGTCCGGAGTATGTTTGGAGGAAAGAGCATGCTACCAAGGCTTATCGAGAGCGAAAGGCGCAGGCTGAAGCAGCTAAACGAAGACGTGAGGGAGGCGACGCTGGGTCAAGCAAGAAAGCTAGGTTAGTAGGACTGGATGGAGAAATGGATTCGCCGTTCAGTGAAGCGACTCCGGGAAAAGGTGGGTTTGGGGACGAGATGGGAACGAGTCCGAACTTTGACGCGAACACCCCAGCGAGTGCGAGTGGGAGAAAGGGAAGTATGCCGAGGACGTTAAGTGAAGCGTGTCATAGGGATGCGGAGAAGTTGGAATCGCAGAGGAGCGGCAGAAAGAAGGAGAAAGAGAAACCGATTTGCAAAAAGCAAGCTGATCGAGAGTACGTTTTGGATCCCAGTACCGGGAAATGGAGGAGTAGAAGAAGTATGAGGGAGAATCCAGAAGGCAAGAGACCTGGAAGGCCCAAGGGGAGTGTCAAGGTGCATGGAAATGCAAAGTCTGGGGCTAAATCTTCACCTGCTCAAAGTAGTAGCAAGGATGACGCTTGGCAACACCACCATCAATCATCGAATGCAACAAATGCTCAGACAGAGTCATCGAAGCAGACTGTTGCAAACTCCAGCGCCGATGCAACAGTATCGAAATCAGCTCACCCCGCCGATCAACAATCGGATTCAGAATTCCGACTCCCTCTTCTCCCACAATTCAATCATCGATCCTCGTCCTCTTCCGCCTCCAATCCCACCACCTCTCGCACATCAGGCGCACACACGCATTTTGCTCAATCCAGTCCCGTCCGTCCATCGATGAATGCTTCACTCATGCAACCCGATGCAGTCAACTCGGCGATGATGCCCAGTTTTGGCGCTGGAATGCTGGAATCTCCTTCCCGAGACGTCCGGTTCCGAGTACCCAGCTACCTTATGAACTCTTCACCAGGCACTATGTTGGATACATTGATGAGCGAGGCTGACTTTGATTTTGAAGAATTAGGCCCGCTTGGTCCACTTCAGACTCCAGGTACACTCTTGGGAAACATGGCTTCAAGAAATAGCGGCGGACTGAGGAGAAGCCCGAGGAAAAACACGCAGAATCCATATGCTTCTCCTACAGCTAAAAGGAGTCTCATTGCTGATGTCAGAAGAGGCGGACTCGGTGGTGCTCCGATGGCGAATACTTCACCACTAAGACGAAGGGAGAGTATGGTAGCGAGTTCGAGTGATAGTCCGGTTACAAGGAGTAGGACTCGATCTGGTGCCGAGGTTTTACATCCTGCTCTTTTCTCTTCTAGTGATCCGAATGGAAAATCGAGCAGTAATGTGACTTCACCAGCATCTCCTTCTATAGCCAAGAGAGGTTCTTCAATACATCGGTCATCCACGTCTAAACGCAGTAAACTCTCTCCTCCCAATCGCAATCCTGACGAAGAAGAAGAAGATGAAGAAGACGATAGTGGAGAAGTGGAACAGCATTTCACAAAAGGACCTTATTCTCGCACCAGCACCACCTCCACCTCTGTACGAGAAAACTCTGCTGGTCTACCATCCTGTCCTGCATCTCCAAGTTTGGGTAGAGCTACGAGAAAGTTTGCAAGAAATCTCAGTTCTACCAGTACCGATACCAACAATGGAGGAGCAAAACTGGCTCAATTGGATCTTCCACCAAGTAGTCCAGTATTTGATCATCCAACAGGAGGCGAAAGGGGTGAAAGACAACTTGATGGATGGGGACGAACTCCTAGTATGAGGGAAATTTTTCCTACTCCTAGTGATTTAGATTGGCCTTCTGATCGAGATTCACCTTGTTTCCAAAATCCAACACCTGTTCCTGTTCAGGCTGAAGAGGATAAAGTTGAAGTAGAAAATAAGGATAAAGTTCAAACCCAAACGCATGCAGTGGTAAGGAGAAAACCGTTACCAGCTACAGTTGAAGATGCTTCTTCATCGGTTGGAGGGAATAGTCCTACTTTTTCTAGTGCTTCTTCTTCACCTGAGGAACAGGGGGAGGGGAATTTGTTTGATTTACTCGAAGATCCATATGGAATTCTAGCTGCTAGTGGATTTGGTATTGATCCTGATGGTACACTTACTTCTCTTCCTCCTGCACCTGCACCGGCTGATTCTTCGGCTTCAACTGCGTTGACGCCTACAACAACAACAACTCCAGCTGCGAATTCAGCTACAGGTGGTGTGAATGGTCCAACGATAACAGCTGATAATTTTACATCAATCCACTTACATTCTGCTACCGAATTTGGTAATCATTTAACTGAATTTAATCAATCAGGAGGTAGTGGTATTGCTGCTCATGTAGCTACTTCTTCCGGAGGTGAAGGAAATAAAGTTGCAGCTATTACAATTGCACCTTCTACAGTTGGAGAAGAAGGAGTATCTTTAGGAATTGAAAATGGTGTTGGAGGAGGAATTGATACATCATTTCTATCAAACTTACCACCTGAATTAAGTTCAATTTTTTCTTCACCTGGAAAGAATAAAATTCCACCTCAAATAATTGAAATTTTAGCTAGTCCTAGAAAGAACGGTAGAATTACTACTAGTAGATCTAGTTCTGGATCTCCAACAAAATCTGCTGGTGGTGGACAAATGATTCTTTCTCCTAATACTGGTGGTTACAGCAACGGCGGTGGTGGTGAAGAAGGAGAAGCAGGAGGAGAAGGAGGAGGAGGAGAACATGATTTTTCAGCTTTGTTTAACAATCCTGATATTCAAGCACTTTTAGCTGAATTCGAAGCATCAGCATCCGCTTGAAAAAACCAAATGTACCCAAACATTCACACATCTACTTTGTTACCTTCGTCTTCGCAAATACATATATATCTCGCTCTTCTCACTTTTTGAGGATCTGATAACAATGAGTGATCTATCTCATACCACGCACATACTTGAATTGATATTCAAGATACTTGACTCGACAGTGGAGCGAATTGAGTAGACCAGCTGCTCATGAGTATATTGATGAATATCGATAAAGGTGGAATACATAATGTCAGAAGTCTGTTCTTTAGAATGCAGCAAGGACATCAGAAGCGTTCGATTTGCCTTGTAATCCTCCTACCGTTTTCTATCCTGCGTTTCAGGCATCGGTTCTAGCGATTATCTCCTCATCTCTTGAAATCCCTACAGAGATTGGAGTTGGCGTGTTTGGTACAGTTGTATCTTCCGATCCTATCTCTGTCGTTGTATTCGGCACTGCCAGTTGCTCGAACAACGGCACTAAGCTATCTGGCATCACTCTCGACTCTTTCCTCACATCCTCCTCAGCACCATATCGAATCATCTCCGGCACGTCTTCCTCTTGACCCTCCTCTCTTGCTGGCACACGTAATTTGAATGAGCCAATACTCGGCTGCAAGGGAGACGAATCCGATCCAAAAGTAGCCCGTAAAGCATCCAATGATCCAATACTCTGTCTCTGCGCACCACTGCGTGGACGGGCAAGATCTGCGCTGCTCATAGAAGATCTATCGATTTGCGGAGGAAGCGGGGCAGCTGATCCAGCCAGTGTTGCTGACGATGTGGACAAGAAGCGTCCCCGGTACTTTCGCTTCGACCTCACAGTCGCAGGAAGGGAAGACAGGGATGAAGTCATGCTTTCCGATGGATCGCTCGTAGGTCCGCTTGGCCATTGTAATCTGCCCAGACCAGCATCAGACTTGCGCGGAGAAGTGGAGCGGACGGAATTTGTACTTTCAGCAAGAGCTGGCTTTGTCGAAGCAAAAGCGATCTCAACTCCTTCGGGTTGACAATTAACGTCGTCTGACTCGGGCTCGATCGCTTTGCTAACTGACAAGGAAACAACGCGGCTGTCGATGGCTGAAGGAGATCGCGAGTTGGCGGTAGAGGCAGAGTTGCAGCGGCTGCTGCTGCCGCCGCCACCGATTGCATCTGCGCTCCAAGAGAGCCGTTCCGAAGAGGTTGCTGTGCCTGTGGACTCGGCAGACGCGGTCGAAGCATCAACAGCTTGGCCTGCTTTGCTTCGCAACCTGACTGTATTTGCAATCGGAGCGCCAGCCGCAGCGTCAGACGTGCTTCGCTCAGACGCTGCAGTGCCTGCACTCGGTACAGCACTGGATGAAAAGAGCGAAAAAGCAGTCCAAGAGTCGAAGCTACGGCGACGATCTGTCTTTGGTGGCGAGGCATTCGTCTGATGCGAGTCTTTGGCGGAAGACTGCTCGGCAGGTCGCATGGATGGCGAGCCAACTACACGCACATGAATTTGACTACTACTGCCAGTACTTCCGTTGCTGCTCGTGCGTTCCAGACGATTGCTCGTGTATAGACCACCTGTCTGCGACCTTTTGATGGTGCGAACAATCTGCGGTCGAATCTGGATCTCGTTATGCGTCGTCGAGCCAGAAGATGATGAGAACGTCCTCTCGCGCATGCTCAGACGACGACCAGGGCTTTGATCTGCTACGGCTGATGTTGTCGCTAACGACAATCGGCGGTCGAGCGCTTGGACCGACATATCTGGTCCCAGAGATAAGACATCACCGTCCTCGCTGAGCGAAAAGATCGAGGTGGGACGTTGCTGGAGGATGCGGCTGTTTCGCCGCGAAGAGACGCTTGCTGGCAGTCCTGGCATCTTGAAACCGTCGGTGTGCAATCGGGGACTTGCGTCAGATGCCGCATACGTACTGTGCTCGGTCGAGATGTCGCCATGGCGTTGCTGAAAGTAGGAATTGCTGTCGCTGGCAGAGAGAAACTCGCTGGAAGTTTCAACGGGCAAAAAGGGCGAGCGAGGCGATTGAGGCGGCGTTTCCTCGAGAACTGAGGATCTGTCGTTCGCTGAGGGGGAGCGTATCATGAGCGTAGAGACCTGCAGTGACGAGCCCGCTGCAGGGCCTTGATGAGAGCGAGACGAGATCGACCGGGCGAAAAGGGGATCGTTGTGGCTACTCGAACCTGACTGGGATTGAGATCCTTTGCGCAGCAGACCCTCGGCGGTGATACTGCTGCTGGACCTGCGACGACATAAGCGAAGCGGATCAGTCCTGAGATAAGCAACAACAGCATCGCATGTGACTAGAGCCCATTGAAGCTCGGGCGATGTGGCCGTGTCAGTCAGTTGGAAAGCACGCGCATAGTAGAGCATGCTACAAAGTCGACTCGGTCGAGCGCGAACAAAGACAAAGCTGAGGATGGGTAGGAGATCATCGGTGCCGAGCGGTGGAGGTCTTTCCTGAGCTGATGCGGTTCCTCTAATTGAAGATTGGTGGACGCGCTCAGCCGCCCAGCCAATCTCGTCGATGACAGCTCTGAGCGTCTGCAAGATCTGTAAAGGAGTTCGTCGATGCAATCCATCCTCGGCATTGTTAAGGTCAACTCCCTTTTTGAGGGTCGGAATCAAGCCCAAATTAGCTTTCGCAATATCAGACGTTTCCACTTTGAGAACCGAATCGGCCATGGGAGCGGCGTTGATCATCAGGCTTTGGAGGATAGCAATATCACCGCTGATAAGAGCCTCGTCGACGTCTGATTCGTCATCTTCACAGAGACCTCGAGCAAGAACGTTGATGGCGTCTGTCAGCATGGAGTGGTCGCTGCTTGAGAGCTACGTTGTGAACGCCAAAATCAGCGAGACTAACGTTGGATGTGTGATATGTATTGAGCACGTCGTCGGTGATGAGGTCAGCGTCTAAGAGCTGGTCCTGTATGGGGCCGTACATCTTTGTGTGGACGAGGCCCATGACGATATTCTCGAGAAGAGATTTGATGCGATGAAAGGCCTCGACACTGAGACGGGCGATATGCTCTGATCCGAGACGCTCCTCGAAAGCCTTCCATGCTTTGAACCAGATGCCTCGACGAATGCGGTGAGCATTGTAGCTGTCAAAGCCTTTGACGTAGACGAACGAAGCCGCGAATTGATGTGCCGCTGAGAAAAGGACTTGAAAAGCATCTGCAAATGCGTTTGAAAGGCGAGAGGACGAGGACTTTGGGTCGGCGAGGATAGCTAGGTCTGTTGCAAAGAGGCGTTTTGAAGGGATATGCTCGAGAATAAGGTCGGAGAAGAATGCGGCGCTTTCTTCATCTCGGATGTCACTAGAGGGAGAAGAGTTCAGGTGATGAGTATCGTTGGTGATTGAGGCGTCAGCACCTGGGTTTCGACGATACACGATCGGAAGCTCGACTGAAATGACGCGCACTTTGGCGCTCGGAGGAGGATCTTTGTGTTGCGAAGTCCTACTTGTCACCTCAAATGAGGAGCCGTCTGATAGAGTTGCGGGCTGGGTTGTAGCATTGCTGCGATAGATCGTGATTTCGCTCACTATTTTGACGATTCTTCTTGTGGTGGCGGAAGTGCCGCCTTCTATGGATGTGGCACCCGGCGCAGACGACGCATGGTAGGTCTCTGCAATGCTGATGGTCTTTTGGTCGGCTTGTATGGTAGCTGTGAGGGTGATGTTACTCCAGCCGTATTGGTCTACAGAGCGAGTTGCGACACTCTGTGATGTCTCAGCAGCAGCAGATTGCTTCAGAGATCGGACAGAGACGAACTGATCCTTGTATAGCTTGGAAGGAGCGAAGGCATGTAGAGCGATAAAGTCAGGGTCGACAAGGTCGTCGTGTTGTAGAGCCTGATGTGTGGTGAGAGTGCGTGCAAGAGGGATGAGCGCCAAGCTAGCCACATTCCAGTCGTGAGCAAGCTGCGGATCCTCGGACAGGTGCAGGAAAAGCTGATTCGAATCTATGTCGTCCTCGTCGTCTATGTGTGGTGTCGGTGCCGCTGCAGGAGAGTTCGGGTATATGTGTTTTGCATCGATGTTCGGATCGAGGGGAGAGGTGACATCTTGGAAGCTGAAGGATCGTGGCAGAGAGGGGCGAAGAAAGTCATTCGAGTTGGATCGCCCAGCTTCAATTGCTAGCGATCTTCGTCGCAGAGTAGCATCGCTGATGGGAGCAGAGACGCGATCGTTGAGATGCTGCACAGTGAGAGTGTTAACAGACGGTTTACTGGGGAATGTCGTTTCGGTTGTTGGTGTTGTTTCCTCCGGAATAGAGTGCCTTAGATCGAAAGTGGAAGAGGTTGTAAAGCGAGATCGAGAGGGTTCGGGTCGACGAGAGGAGGATGTATTGGAAGCTCGTTTGCGATGGGACGGCAGGAAAAGCTTGGTGAATGCGCTCGCCATTTTCGATCAAGAATGGGACGCAGAGACAGCCCATAGACTGTCAGTGCAGTATGGTCAAGGGTAGATGCCAAGCATGGCCATCGTCCTGAATGCAGCTGTCTGGTGTAAAGGCAGGAGAGGATGTTGAAGGGTCAAAGCGACGCCGACATGATTGAGCCACTTTGCAATCGAATCCGTATCCAGCACGTTCTTCCTGGCCTACGACTGTCGAAAGGAATATCGTCCGTCCGTGGTGGTGATGGTGAGACGAAGGAAGGATGTGGTCTCTGCTCAGCTCGAATAGACCAGCGACTGACTCAGCCATGCCAAGCAAGCTGCGTATAGTCACACTGCACTGGCAAGGATGCCACGTTAAAGTCACACAGGATTGACTTGACGCGCAAGATGCACGCACATCTGATCCTGTCGGTGTTGCGTTGACATGCATGCGTGCGTCTTAGACATGCGTGTGTTGGTTTCCAGACGCGAGCTTTGATTTTTAAAGTTGAGGCGATTTGGACCCTTTCACACCTTGCTTCAGAGCTTTTGCTGTTTGTGTGTTCCTTACGCGTGCTTTTCCGTCAAGATTCGGAACTCGGCTGCAACAAAAGCTTCGAATGTGGAGAAAAATTTGAGAAAATGCACGGCAGCAGATGGCGTTATTGTGGTTGATAAAGATGATGAGGATATACAAACTTTAATCTTCTTCTCTAATCATCTCCCCGCCACATCTTAAGTTACTGCTGAACATTTAGGTTTGGCACTCCATAATGGCGTTTGACACTCCCACAGAGGCAGCCGCCTCTGACACTACCTCTAAAGCATGGCTCAAAGTTGCTCATATCAATCAGTTGGCTTCTTCTTCACGACACCATCTAACATTGCGCCATCCTGATACACAAGAGTATCACTCACTACTCATCTTCTCCTTCCCAGCTCCTACCTCATACCGTTCGCAACAGCAGCAGCAAGATTTGCAACCTTTGTCCTCCTCTGCTACGCCCTCGCATGACACATACTACTGCATGGTAGCAACGTGTCCGCATTTGGGAGCACCGCTCGAGAATGCCACGATCGAAGCCAACGATGCCGAGTTCGACGACGATATCGAGGACATGGTCGTGGTATGCCCATGGCACGAATACGATTTCAGTTTAAGCACGGGAGAGTCCTCACATGGTATCTCGGCTTGTGTCTACCAGTGCGACGTACGCAACGATACATTATTCATCGAGGCCCCGAGGCCATCCGATCTCGAAGCCGAGGCTGCATCCAGATGGGAATTTGTTGAGCTGAGGCCTGTCAGCGAGGCATCTCCAGCGGTGACCCAGAGGCAGGATGCAGCTCAGTCTCTTCACATACAAGCTTCGCAACTTTCGTTGGACTCGGATCATCAAACATCACCAGCAGCAACGAACGAGCAACCAGACAAGGGACAAGGCATCGCTGACTCAGTTGCACCACCATCACCACGGCCAAAGACGCTTGTCGAGTGGGCTGTGCTCGTACTGAATACCGCGGATCCCGCTGCCAAGGTGGCATACACTCGCCTGGCAGCCAAAGCATTTCGATCAGGCGAATGTAAAGTGATCGGTGGAGGCAGATGGAACACGAGCGACGCCTCAGCAGGACGAAGGGAATGGATCACCAAACCTCAAGAGACTGCACCGGAACGCCCGCCTCGTCAGAAAGACGAGGTCCGAGTTAGGCCTGGACAAGAACAAAAGCGCGGGAAAGGTGGAAGCGAGAAGAGTCGTATTGCTATCTTGCATTCGTTGGCCAATATTGAGCAGTGGGCGATCGACTTGGCTTGGGATATCATCGCACGTGCACCCCAGCTCTGCGCCCACTTCTTTCTCGTCAACGGAGGCGACAATGAAGAAGGACCAACACAAAAGATGCCTCTACAGTTCTTCAGTGACTTTGTCAAGGTAGCTGAGGATGAAGCCAAGCACTTTTCGCTTTTGACCAAAAGATTAAAAGAAATGGGAAGCTATTTTGGAGCGTTACCTGTTCATCACGGATTGTGGGATTCAGCCATGGAGACTGCACATTCGCTTACCGCAAGGCTGTCCATTATCCATCTGGTTCACGAAGCACGAGGACTCGATGTCAACCCGACTACGATCAAAAAGTTCGACAATGCAAGTGACAAGGAGAGCGTCGATACGTTGACCGTGATCCATCTGGATGAGATTACGCATGTTTCGGCAGGACATCGTTGGATGACTTGGCTCTGTAGCAATGCTCAGCCCCCGCTAGATCCTGTTCAAGTCTTCAGGCAAGAAGTCAGACGCAACTTCATTGGCAGACTGAAAGGTCCCTTCAATGCCGAAGATCGACGCAAAGCTGGACTGGAAAAGGAATGGTATGATGACTTAGTGGGAGAAAAGGAAAGCACCTATAACATGGGTGCTCGTCGTAACGAGGTACCCGGTGGATAGTCTTGTTTGTCCAGCGCACTCGAAAAATACAGCACACCTGAGCAACCTTGTTCTTTCCCAGAATCTCGTCTGTGCTGTGAGAGGTTATACTACCAATAATATCATGAACGACAGCAAGTGCAATCAATGAATTGAAAAAGAGAGCGAGTCGGCAGCGGCGGCGACAGTCACAGTCACAGTACTGTAGTCTAGGAACGCGAGCCAAACTAATTTGCTTTGGATTGGACTGTGGATTTTGTATTCCCATCTAAGCGCTACGATTTCAAAAAAGGCGTAGCGGGAATCCAATTTTGAAATCGGATCTAGATTCGCCGTGTTCTGCCAGGAACAATCAGAAAGAAATATACGCTTCCACACGGCAGTCGGAGCGAACCGATGGCTGAGCAATCAGTCACAGAGTCGCGAATATATGAGCTGATAATTGAACTGACACTGCTCATGTGCCGTTGCTGTACCTTCTGCTGCTGCTGCTGCCGCGGTGCTGTGCTTGCCGTTTGACAGCTTTGGCAGCGTGGGGAAATCATTGCTCTTTCCCTTTCCTCCTCCTCCTCCTCCTCCTCATCATCATCATCATCATCATCAACCATATCACCATCTCTGTCAGCACTTATACCCGGCCACTCTCAGCTTAATCCGAACATCAACACTACTACAGCTTCATCCAGATCGCTCTCGTTCGCACTCACTCATCACTGCCGCCGCAGTCTCGGCATCTGACGACATCACCATGTCCAGCCTGCTCTCCTTCGCTCGTGCTGGTCCATCTCATCGTGGCCATCGGGACGAGGAAGCCGCTTTCCCTCCTTCTTCCTCCACCAATGAGCCCCGACAGCAGAGTGGAAGCCGCTGGACCCGCCCCTTCGGCATCGGATCATCCTCTAACAACCAGCACGCTCAAAACGTTGAGATGACATCGCAACAGCCCACGAACATCAACGACCACAACAACAACCTCGATATTGAGCAAGGCGCAGTCAATCACGAGCGCGGAGCTTCGGTCAGGTCCATTCTGTCCGCAGTCACTCATCCCAACCTTCACAATCTTCGTCAAAGAGATCGCGACATCCTCAGACGCAGGCAGGAGGCTCGAGTGCAACAGGAGCAGCAAACTGGCAATTCTCTTCGTGCAAGTGGCGGCAATCCTCTCGCTGCCGTCATGCTACCACCGGGTGCGACAAGCAACAACTTAGCCACATCACGAAGTGCTCAGAAGAAGTCTAGAAGTAGCAGACGCGAACGCGAAGAGGCGGCTACCCTTTTTGGTCCTAACCTCGCCAATTACTTTGGCAGCGGTATCAGCAGCTCCGGCGCTGTCTCTAGTCATGGTGCAGGTGTTCCGCAGCCACCTCCTGTCGCTGGGCCCGTCTCTCCCAACGCAGCTGACAACGATCCCGCTACAACCGCCGCCGCCGCTACTGCTGCTCCTCCTGACTTAGCCGACCCTACGTCCACCGCCGCCGACACTACCTATCCGCAAGGCTCGGTTGCCTCTCGACGGGCACGTCTTGGCTCACGAGGACGCGCAAGAGGCGCTTCCCTGTCGGGGCTTAGCATGATGTCTCTCGGTGCAGAATCGGTCACCTCGCTTGGCGGCATCAACACCGAACGTACCAACGACACTGCGCAGGCATCAGGCATGATGCAAGGCTCCACTGCCGACCTTATCGATCAGCTCAACCGCGAAGGTCACAATGACCACGACGGACACATCGCGATGAGCGAAGGTATTGATCTTCACACTCTTCAGCGCTGGATCCAGCGAAGCACCGGAGTCGTAGATGACGCAAACGAGACTGCTCCAACTGCACCGGCCACGGCCGCGTGCGGACCTCCAGTTTGCACCACGCTCCAATCCTTTGTCAACCTCAAGCGAAACACGCTCAAGCTTTCAGCCAAGGTGGATGCCGCCGCCGAACCAAGCGCTCTTTCTTCGACAAAAACCGCTGATTTCGGCACAAATCTTCTTCGCTCGCGAAGCTCGCTATCGGTACTTCCCACCCTTTCTTACGGCACAACAGCTGCATCTACACCAGCTGCCAGAGATATCCTGCCCGAACCTACTCACTCGCTCTACTTTGAGTACGATTGCGCTGCTCCCTTTGCTAGTGTTCAGATTTTTGTTCGTGCCAGTCGAAAGCACGGAAGCTGGCTCAACTGGACCCCACCTCTCACCAGCAACGCCTCCGACCCTTTGTCTGCGAACAAGATCAACGACGACGGAACTCCTGCCTGGCTTGCTCAACTCGGTCCTCCACCACATGTTCTTGGCTGGCCAGTGCACGTTGCCAAGCTCAAGAAAGGTTTCGGCGTAGGTCACACCGCCAATATTCCTCTTCGTCTTCAATACTATGCGCCACCGAAGGCAAAGAAGACCGATAACACAGCGAGTGCAGGTGAAGGCAGCGACAAGGAGGCGATCGACAGACGTGGTCAGCAATCCACCAAACGCGCACAGATGGAGCCACCTACACCAGCTGCCATCCCAGAGACACCTGGGTTTGAATTTCATCGTAGACTCGAGCTTGACGGTGATGATGCAGATGAAGACGGCAACAACAACAGCAACGCTCGAGCAAGTGGTCGCGGTGGTGGTGGTGCCTCTTCTTCAGCGGCCGCTGGCACGACAGCTGCCGGTCCTACAAGCAGCAGCAGCAACAACGCTCAAAGTGTGGACAGCAATGGCTCTGCTGCCAATTCTGCCGAAGGCGTCACCGCACAACCTGTCATTGAAGAGGAGACCAAGGAACAGCGACTCGCACGAGAGAAAGCGGAACGTGAAACGCTCAAAGTCACCATTGTCGTTGAAGCACTCGATGAACAAGCTCGACCTCTTCGCGAGCCCAATCTACAGACTTCGTACCTCCGTCTTACTTCGCTTCCTGTCAAGAAGAACGTTGCTGATCGTCTAGCTGATCTTGCTTCCCCTGACTCTACTGCATCAGCAGAGGCGCCTCGTGTCTGGTCATCTCAAGTTGAAGGTCAAGAAGCAGAGATTGGACCCCATCGGTTCCAACTTCAAGAACTTTATGGTCTCTCATCAAAGCCTCCAGCTGTTGCGCCTGCTCCAGTTGCTGATGATGATGAAGAAGCGGGAGGAACAGCAGGAACAATGGCACCAATGGATATGGACGCCAGTAATGGTTCGGAATGTCTGATTTGTTTATCGTCCCCACCGACAACGCTCTTGTTACCGTGTACGCATGGATTGTGTTTGGAATGCGCGGTACAGTTGAGAGATTCGGTTGTAGGGATCAGACAAAGTGAAAGAAGGAGAGGTAGGACGCCAAGAAGGAAATACGCCTGTCCGGTTTGTAGGAGGGCGTACACGAGCATGTTACATCTAAGTAAGGCGGATGAGAAGAGTTTGGCGCAACAACAGCAGGGGGGTGGGGGGAGTGCACAGCAGCAAGGGAGGTGATAAGTCGATATCAAGTTGGCTCTAGTCTCTGCTGATGAACTCAGCTTCTCTGAAGCAAGCATTCTGGTGATGGTCTTGATTTTGCAATGCTCTGGGAATTTGTCATGTGTCACTCTGATTGCAATGGAATATCTTGATTGATGCAGTTTAATCGTACGTGTGGCAGAAGTGATCTGAATGACCGAACATGTTCTTAAATTCCCTATGAGACACCCCTTCGCTTCGTGCTCATTACACTCTCCCACCTTGCAACCTTTTCAAGGGACTGAAGCGAGAATGAGGTCCAACCGGTGGTGGACGCATGACTTGGGTATGAAATGAAGGTGGAATCCTTCGAATCTTGTTTGGGAACTTTGACCTTTTCGGTTGGATGATATATGTAAGTATTGTAACAGAGTGGCAAGGGTGGTTAGAAGCGCTATGGAGAGAACCGAAGGTTTTACGAAGTAGACAAATTATGATTTGCGAATTGGTTTTGAAAGGTTTATAGATCAGTGAGAGAGGCTTGTGAAGCCACTTATCAGAAACATTTTTCGCTCGCTATTCATATTGCCTTCGACTTTGGTCGTCTCAAACAATCCTCATTAGTATGTCCATCCTTTGCATCTTTGCAATAATTACAAAGATCTTTTCTACCATCCCAAAAAATTTTCACATAATCCTCCTGTATGTGAAACCAGGATCCAGGGGTATCTTTTTCGACTACTTCTCCTTCTTCATTATACCAATTACCCTTTTTTACTTTTATGTATGGAGGTAGATTAATTCTTGTTCTCCAATTTTCTGGTAAACCAATTTTCAGCCTTAGCACCACTATGTATTCTGGGGATTCTTCATATGGTCCTTTTGTTGGAATGAAATCAGGTGAATGTGGAAAACCTATTGGCAAAAGAAATGCGTGTGTTGGAATTGAAATTTTATCAAAAATTGTAGATTTAATAGCTGTTAGAAAAGGTTCGAGATAATTTTTAAGTTTTTCCAAATCTTTTTCTTCGGATGAATTTGGATGTGTGAATTGTACAATAAAATATTCGTCAGGATTAATGAATGCACTATGAGTCCAAGGTAGAAGAGGATCATAACCAATTCGTAAAGCTGGATTAGGATTTCTAGCTTTGGAATGATGAGGTTGGGTTTTGTATTTGATATCAACAAAGTTGTGTAATATTCCATCAATTTTGGGAAAAGTTATTTCAGGTGATTCATTCTCATCCCATTTTCCGAGTTGAAAGAGAGATAAGAGTTGTTTAGAAAGCAAATCAACACATTTGATTTGATCTTCAGAGGAGCGAGGATAATGTAAAGAAGAAGAAAATTTGTACCGATGCGTGTTTAATCCTGCCCATGTTGAACGATTGAATGATGGAATTTCTGATATCGCAAAAGGTAGTGGCGAGTCAACAGGATTTAGAAGTGGAATGATTGGAAAAGGTCGCATTCCACGTCCGGGACGAGGTGAACTACCTGAAGGTAATAGTGGTGGAGAAGGTGGTCGATCGAGGTATTTGATTCCTGTGGCAAGCATCGGTTGGGGTTCGGATGAGGCTAAAAGCAATGTTTGTTGGGACCCGGATGGTTTGTGATGATATTTTCGACGTTGGGATTGATCGCGATGATGAGAGGTGTTGATTTCGTCGGAGTAGTAGGCTTCTTGAAGTCTTTTTTTACTTTGAGATTGGGTATCTGCATCTTGAGATTTCAGTCGGGCGATCATTTTGGTTTTAAAGAAGTAGGCAGAATTTCGAGAGGAGGATGAGGAGGCAGAGGAGGACGAGGAGGGTTGACGTGTAGCGACATGACTCATTCGAGGGATATCAGGTAGTGGCTCGCGATGTTTCTGGCGACGAGATGGTGATTCGTCATCGGAAGAGTCAGAAATACAGATGACTTCAGGAGTTCCGTCATCTACGAGAGTTAGGTCTATGACTTGTGGTTTCGTCTCGTCTTGCATCTTGAGTATTATGGCTGACAACGGCAACCGGAACTCGATGTTGGCTCCAAAGCACAAAGAAGGTGTAGGAACCAAGCTGACGGAAGGATGAGGATGTGAAGAAAGGGGAATGCTCGCAGAGAAAGAAGAGGGAGAATGTCGTTTCCTAGGTTTACTTGATGAAGTCGCCACGGCAACCTCGATGTGGGGGAAAAGAGGGAACGAACTGCAAAAAGTGCGTGAGTTAAAGCTCGGACCCTTTCGCTTCGACGTCGCTTCACACGAGACTTGACTTCGGCTCGGGGCAAGAACAAAGGGACCACAGTGGGAAACATGAAGAACAAAGGGTCTTTTAGATCCAGGAATTCGGAAAGCAGCTCTGAAGCTGCTGATTCCCGTTCAAGCGCAGCCCATATTCAGCCTCTCATCTGCCGAACGCGCACAAGCTCATACGCTACCACGCTCACAGATTATCAGCAATCATCAAATCGACGTTTAACGATTTCATATTGCGAACTCGTCACACGTCTGCCCTACGACGAAGGAGGCATCTTTGCGAGTGGTCCCAACCAGCTATCCGCATCCCTAAACTGCTTTACCACCTCCTTACTTATCGCGTTCTCTGCATCCAATGTCTCGACTGCCACGAGAATCGCTTTCCAAAATCTAAACGCTCTCCCGAGTTCCGCCTTAACATCCTTGACATTCTCAAACGTCGCTTCCAACGCACCCAAAACACCCGTTTTCGCCTCAACCACACTTGCCTCGTCCACGTTGCCTTCAGTAATCTTACCATCATGAAAAGCAAACAAACCATCCAAATAACACTTGACAACAATCCCCATACCCGTATTCACATCCGTTTGGAACGGCAAAGATAGCGAAATGTCGAGATAATCATCTCTCGCTCTTCTCGCATCCCCCCTCAATAGAAGAGAAAGAGAAAGCAACTCTACCAAATTCCTCATCGCCCTACCCGTAGCCTTTACAAAGGAGTTGAATACTAATAATTCTCTACTAAGAGGAGCTGTCCAAGCTTGCGGTTTAAACGTCATTTGTAACAAGCTGACAGTCCTCATTACCAAAAGCATATGTCTTTTCTCCGTATCATCCCCGAAACTCGGACCACCACTATAACATCTACCCCCAAAGTAGTTCGCATGCAACACTCCACCTCTTAACAATTCCAAAGCGAGGAAAAGCGGCTCTTGTAACTTATCATTCAACTTGCTCTTCTTCAATGCCAAATAAAGCGCTCGAGCATAAGGAGTATGGAGATGAGCATGATTCAAAAATCCTCGAAGTTCAAGAAGACGCCAGATGGTATTGGCCACAATTTCATCCTTCTTTTCCAAGACTGATGTGGAACCGTCTGGAAGCTTGACTCGAGGCGTTTTGGTCCGACTTGCCAATTGATCAGATGTGGTGGCACCGAGACAAAGAGCAATGTCGATGGTGGAAGAGTTTTGACGTCGAAGTTCTTCTTCGATAAATCGGACCGAGACATTCCATTGATTGATACGGTTGATAAGTTGGAGTGTTGCTGGAGAGTCATGAGGGATGGGATGGTCGGCGGAGGGCGCGAACCAATAGATACCTGAGAGTTTGCGAGACGACCAAAAGCCGTTGAGGACAGATGCAGCTAGTGCGACAGCGACGCAACGAGGAGATTGCGGGTTCTCGGTCAAAGTCTCGCGAACGTAACGACGATAGTCCTCGCTCTCTCCATTGTCAAGCGGAGGCGGCTCGATGAGGTGACCGGATGTCAAACTGGCAAGCACTTGTGGGCTCACTAAGCCACGGGAGAGGTGGAGGAAGACTTCGTCGGGCAACTTATGGGAAAAGATGTCGTGAAGATCCTGCGGTACATCAGCAGCGGTGATGATGGGTGTTGCGCCGTTGGAAGATGCGATAGGTGGACCGCCCGCTGCGGGACCTGTGCCATTCACAGCCACATGTGGCGGCGCGGAACCGAGGGGAAGTGGTGGAGGGGGCGTGGCGAGCGGAAGCGGCAGAACGCGACCTTCTTCTGCGGACAAGACGAGGCAGAACTTGACGATAGTCCTGGCGCGACAGAATTGATCAAGATAGTTGATCTTTTGAACGGTAGGATGGTGCTCGAACGAAGCGACGAGCGGGTAGCCTCCATTGTATTTCTTGACAAGATCATTGATATGACGCAAATTGGGAGGTGCGCCTTGATGCGGAGGTGGAGCGCCCAAACTGTTATCCTGAAGAGCTGGGAAGGTGGCGCAAAGGTCACCGCCGGCTAGCAAACCAATGTCAAGGAACTGCTCCTCATTGCATCGGAGCTCGTTGAGGATAGCTTGCTTGCTGACGAACTGAAAAGAAGATTCTGTGAGGTTGAGAGAGGTGATGAGTCGATCTACTCGGTCGAAGAGAAGAACCTCGGTAGCACCGTAGATGGCGTGAACGTAAGATTTAGAATGACGCTCCAACGAGACTAGCTGGCCAGAAGCTAGATATGGTGCGACAAGAAACTCGACATTGCGGTGTCGGAAAGTGCGAAGGATGTTTCGATACAGATCTGTGTGATGTACTGAGTTGCTAGCTGAAAGCAAAGAGTGAGCGACATCAACTTGGCCCGTCTCGTAAGCCCTCCATGCGCGGTGTCGTTGTTTGAGCTTTGGATCTTCATAGGAGAATGGACGAAGTTTCTTATTGGGTGGAAGACCGTTGAGGATGAAAACAGGCTTGACGCGAGCCTTTTCTAGGGCGCGGAGGTCATCTTCGATGTGCGAGATGAGAGCGATGGGGGCACCTCCTAGTGCGGCTACGAGCGGTTCGGATGTGGAAGGAGCTGAGAGCAGTTGCTTGAGATAGTAAGAGAGATCGATACCGAGGCGTGTGTCCTTGAGTGCAGAGAGAGGACAGTTCTGTGTCAGACCACGGTCATGGAGATATGCCTGCAGTCCACGAATCATGTTGACGGGAAGGCAGGCTAGCACGCCTTTTCGAGATGGGAACTGATCACCGGGACCAGAATGGAATGGTCGAGATTGAAAGTAAGCCTTGGACGACGGCAAATGATGGCGCTCGGAAACAGGTGTTATTTTCTGTAAGTATTGCTGAAGGAGCGAGGAGGGATGGTTGATAGGGTACTGGAAGAAGGAAGCGTTGTACTGTAACGTTGAAAGCTGAAAGCAACCAAAAGACACGCTTTCTTTCCCAAATGCACTTTTCCCGACCGTGCGCAGCCGCTGCCGAGAAAGCGCAGAGCAAACGCAATCCTTCCACTCGTGCGAATTTGAGTCGACTCTGACAATGTTAGAGCTGAGCATTATAACACTTTTCAGCTCTGGCCAATCTCGGCAAATTAGACGGCCTTTACTGTATTCAGCATTCTACGCACGATCCATCTTGTTCTCTTAGTTCAACCATCACCTTCTCATGGCCAAGTGAGCCAGTCGTTCACAATGTCGAATCGTATTCAAATCGCCATCGATAGAGGTGGAACCTTCACCGACTGTCTGGGTCGAATCCCTCCCTCTGACCCCTCGGAAGCTCCCAAAGATATTGTCATCAAGCTCCTCTCTCACGACCCTTCCAACTACAAAGATGCTCCCACCGAAGGTGTTCGTCGCATCCTCGAGCAAGCCTACCATACTTCCATTCCACGAGGTCAGAAGATCGATACATCCAAAATCGACTACATCCGTCTCTCAACCACTGTAGCCACCAATGCTTTGCTCGAACGAAAAGGCGAACGACATGCTCTTGTCATCACCAAAGGTTTCAAGGACTTGGTTCAGATTGGAAATCAAAGCAGACCCAGTATTTTCGACTTGGCCATTAAAAAGCCAGAAGTGCTGTATCAAGGTGTGTTAGAGGTCGATGAAAGGGTAACTTTGGTCGGTTACACTTCAGATCCCAATGCGAGAGAGAATGCGGTCAAGTTCGATCTCGAATCGTCAAGCGAAGAATATGCAGCAAAGATTACAACACCCTACGCTGGAACAGATCAGCCTCCTTCTGCGTACGATGAGAATGGTAGACCAACAGGCCAGCCTGAGATCGTGCGTGGCATTTCCGGCGAAGCAGTCGCCATCCTCAAGAAGCCCGACGAGGCCCTTCTCAAGAAGCAACTCCATGCTCTGTACCATGATCATGGATACAGGTCGCTAGCAGTTGTTTTAATGCACAGCTATACCTATCCCAAGCATGAACAGATCATCAAGCGAATCGCCAAAGACATTGGCTTCGAAACAGTCAGCTGTTCAAGTCAGCTCATGCCCATGATCAAGATGGTTCCTCGAGCTACCAGTTCCACTGCAGATGCGTATTTGACGCCTGTTTTGCAGGCGTATATCGATGGATTCTTTTCTGGGTTTCAAGACTCGTTAAGAAGCGGAC
Source organism: Ustilago xerochloae (assembly GCA_928856705.1). Lineage (NCBI taxonomy): Eukaryota > Fungi > Basidiomycota > Ustilaginomycetes > Ustilaginales > Ustilaginaceae > Ustilago > Ustilago xerochloae. The sequence continues at coordinate 554,825 of CAKMXT010000010.1, forward strand.
AAGCAGGCACCAAAGTCGAGTTTATGATGAGTGATGGAGGTTTGACCTCTGTTGATCATTTCTCTGGACTTAAATCGATCATTTCGGGTCCTGCTGGTGGTGTGGTTGGTATGGCTTTGACCAGTTATGATAAGGAAGATGAGAGACCGATCATTGGATTTGATATGGGCGGAACCTCGACTGATGTAAGTAGGTATGATGGGCAGTATGAACAGGTTTTTGAGACGACCTTGGATGGAATCACAATTCAGAGTCCTCAACTGGACGTGAATACAGTCGCGAGCGGTGGAAGTAGCAGACTCTTCTTCCGCAATGGATTGTTTGCGGTCGGACCAGAGTCAGCCTCGGCTCATCCAGGACCAACGTGTTATAGGAAAGGTGGACCTTTGGCGATCACCGATGCCAATCTTGTGACGGGTCGATTGGCGGTGGAGATGTTTCCCAAAATCTTTGGTCCGAATGAGGATCAGGGACTGGATGCTGAGGCGAGTCAGAAGGCATTTGAGGAGCTTGCGAAAAAGATCAATTCAAGTTCAAGCGGTGGCCAAAGCGAGCTGTCGGTTGACGAAGTAGCCCAGGGTTTCATCAGGGTTGCCAACGAAATTATGTGTCGACCCATTCGAGCGTTGACCGAAGCAAGGGGGTATAGCGCATCGAAGCACATTTTGGCGAGTTTTGGTGGTGCAGGTGGACAACATGCTTGTTCGTTGGCGAGGTCATTAGGTATTAAAACGGTTATCATTCATAAGTATTCTTCGATTTTGAGTGCTTATGGTATGGCATTGGCAGATCGAGTGTTTGAACATCAGGAACCTTGTTCAGAGACTTGGGGTGGTGCCGAATCTGACGCTCGTGCGAGAATTGAGAAGAGGGTAGCACAGCTTCGTTCAAAAGTGCAAGAGGAACTTCAGGCACAAGGTTTTAAAGATGATAGAATTGAATTACAGACTTTGCTTAACCTTAGGTATGAAGGTACAGATACTGCGTTGATGACGCTTCAACCTGAAGGTGGTAGGTGGGATTTTGAGAGAGTTTTTGTTGACAAGTATAAGCAAGAATTTGGATTTGTTTTGGAGGATAAGAATATCATTGTGGATGATATTAGGGTTAGAGGTATTGGAAAATCTTTTGACTCGTTGGGCAAGACAGTGTTGCAGGAATATAGAGAACTGTTTGAGAAAAATGGCCAAGTCAAAGCAATTGAGAAAGAGAAGGTGCAGAAGCTAGCTACAAGAAAAGTCTACTTTGATAATGAGGGAAGGTTGGATACGCCTATTATCAAATTGGATCAGCTAGAACATGGAACAAGAATCGAAGGACCGGCAATATTGGTGGATCAAACACAGACGATCTTGTTGGAGCCTAAATGCGTGGCCAACCTCACTTCGCAGGCCGTGCTCATTGATATTTTGTATGATTGAAGGCGCACCTTTCTAAAGACAAGTCAATCTCATACTCTTTTCGAAATTGATTGCCATGTCACGATGTGGCGGTCAATGGTTTCAATGATGATCATAAGTGGGATCAATGAGAATGCTTGAGAATTTAATGCATGAATGAATATGACAGAAACAGAGTGAAGACATGTGCAGTGTTGTGCGTCCAAAATGTGTAGGCAATGAGATGAATGAATGCAAAAAATGTGATGAAGCTTAGCGAATGCAATTCCTTGATGGTATATGTAGCCGCCTTTGACCTCCTGTCCCGGTCGAGGACAGGAAGGTTTGCTGCAAAAGAGATGGAATATAGCGTTCCAAACGGCTTCAATCCTCTAGTCTCGCTTTGAGACGAGCGAGGCGCTGCTCGAGGCCCATGAGAGAGCCCTGCAGCGCATTGTGACGTTGGTTGAGACCCGTCATCAAGCTGACGTCGGCTTTGCCGGGTGAGTCGACGCTTTGTGTCACTCCTTCCAGAGTTGGGTTCAAACCGGTCTTCTTCATAGCAGCGGTCGAGGGTTGCAAAGCTGAAGAGCTGCGCATGGCAAATGACCTGGGTAGAGTGTCTCCCATTTTTCGTCCTAGCCTAGAAACTGCATGCTTAGTCTGCTGCTCGTCGCTTGTCACTCCACTGGACTTGCGAGCCCTTCTAGCCTCATCCGCTTGGGTTGCTGTGCCCTTCTTGGCCATTGACTCGCTGGCAAGAAGCTCCTCGTTCGGCTCTTCTGACAGTGTCGACGATACAATGCGGCTCTTGAAGCGACCAAATCCGCGAGTGGTCTTGGATGTCCCGTCTTGGCTGGCCGGACGCTCGATCGTGACCTTTTCCCTTTCTTTGAGCGAGAGCACGCTTGAGAAGCGGCGGATGGTGCGACCCGGCAAACTGCCGCCAGGCATCATAGCTTGGATGCGACTTTCGACGTGTCCGAGGATGAAGTCGTCTTCACCGTCGTCCATGGCAGGTGGCGATGAGGACAAGGCTGTCCCAGGCCGTGAGGAAGGCGGCATTTCAGCGTCTGCCTTTGCTCGCTCGCTGAGCGACAGCATACTGGTTGCTCTTCCCATGCCCTTCGCCTTGCGATATTGAGAAAGCATTTCCCCGCTGTCCTTTCGCCGAATTGTCTTACCCGACCGACCTGGCTCGCGAGGTGCTCCCAACGCATCACCGTGCCCATCAGAGCTACCAGGTCCGTCCCTGCCTTCACGCCAAGGATGTATTGCTCCGAGAACAGGCAAGTATGCCATTGGGGCAAACGTAACAAAAGTCTTACCCAAGCTCGTCGATAGCGCCTCGTTGCTGATGTCTGGAGAGCCCTTTTCGCATTTCTGGATTGACATGGCCCGAACACGTGCTGGAGCCGACGCAAGATCTGTGCCACCATGCTCATAAGACACGTCGCGGGACGAGCTACATGATCGGATCGACTGATCACTCAGGAAGATAGGTGACGAGCTTCTTGCGCCGGCAGCTTCCAAGACTGCCGCAACAGATGGTGCAGAGACGAAAGCATCGGTCAGAGGAGGACTCTGAGCGCGCTTGGGCTTGGTGGGTGTGCCGCGCTCCTGCGCTCGGATGAGCAGCTGACGAGCGCTCTTCTTGTGTTTGAGCCTGCGTCGGCCCGTGGTCGAGTCATCTGATCCGTCGGAGTCATACATGTCAATGTCGAGCGCATATTGGCTGTGGGGAAGAGCATTAGGCGGAGGTGATGAATTGAGGAATGCCAAAGGTGAGAAACTTTCCGGGGATTCCGGAGCAACCATTTTGACCTGTGCCCGAGGTGCAATCAAGGCTGCTCTCGACCTTTGTTGGCGGAGCGCTCGAGCTGATTGCGCTCCCGATGATGCCTTGTCCTTAGCAGTTGGCTCTGCTGAATCGGCTCCTTCCTTGGTCTGACGAGGAGCTTCTAACGGCTGCAGTGCTCTGCGTGTTGAAGTATATCTGGACGGTATCGCGTCGGCTGAGTTCTTAGGCTCGTTTCGTCGAGATGGCTGAGTGGAGATGGGCTTCGAGGCGGACAGCTGTGGATCTGTCGATGAGCGAGGCAAGCCAGATGGTCGCTTAGATGAGGCGTTCAATGGTGTCGGAGGAATCGGCTGAACAGGCTGCTTTTTGCGTACACTCTTTTGCACTGCCGCCATCATCTCGTCCCAAGCCTCACGTTCCGACATCTCACGAACGGCGTTACTACCTCCTGACTGTCGACTATCGGATCCGACGCTTCCACCTCCAGGCGTTGCCGATCGAGCTCGATCAAGATCGCGGCGATATAGCATTGTTTTCTTGCCACCGGTGAACTTTGACGTGCGCGCTACGGATGCCATTGGGAAAGGATAAGGAGAAGCAGGTACAGCTGGTGTGAAATTCGCGAGAGCATCTTCCGGGATGGCGGCTTCTTGACCCTGCATCTGGCGGAAGCGCTCTTGCATAGCCATGTACGACGGTTTGCGTGCTGGCGTGACAAAGCTTTGCTGTTGCGCAAAGGGCACCGCCGATGGCCTGATAGATTGCACACTGGATCTCGGCTTGTCCGATCCATCCGTATCTGCTGCTGCCGCTGCGGCTGCATGAACTTGACCGACCGGGCTAGGAGCGAAGGAAGGGGGCGTTGGGAGCATAGTGAGTGATTGACAGGACTGTCCACCGCTGCCATGGAACGGCGTGGAGAAGACTGGTGTACTTCCGGTCCAGTTGTTGGGCGAGTCACTGGTCTTACGAACGATGTCGTCCAAGCTAGTGGCTGTCGACATCTCTCCTGGCATCTGCTCCTCCCGCCAAGTATTTGTCGGCGTGAACGCGTCGCGATGGGGTAGATAGCTGAACCCAATGAATGTAGTATCGCAATCGGACCAGCGCGGAGCTGCACGAGACACACAAGGCGAAAGTGCAGCTCCCATGGTGTGACTCGTGTCGTGTAGTGAAGCGGAATGTGATGAAGAGCTGAATACAACAGCTGGTGAAGATGACGACCTCGGGATTCCCGGCACGGGATCCTCGTTAGCGTCGGTAGTTGCAGCTGCAGCTCCCGTAGCTTCGCTGACACTTGCTTCCTGTAGCTGGTCGATGTCAGGCTGCTCCTGTACGCCTCTCTCGACATCCAACCAACTCTGCTGCTCACGAATCGAGTCCGAATCGATCTCTCGCGAATCCGCGAAAGCGGGAAAGTCATCGGGATTGCCGTTGTACAGAGCAGAGAAGGATGGAAGGCTTGATACGATGGACAGTGAGTTGTCCTGGAACCGTGCGGCAAGCCCAACCGCCGGGCCTCCGAGCTGGCCGCTGAGCTCACCTGATGCCGACTGCATATCAGCAACGCTGGCATTCGGTCTGAAAGGAGGCTGTAAGGGCCATTGTTTGGACCAGTCAATGTTCTGAGAGCGGTAGAAAGGGTGTTGCTGCACCTCTCCGGATGAAGTGCGTCCAAGTCGTCGCACAGAGTCTGTCAAGAGGTTCTGTATGAGACTTCTGAGTGGACTCGAGCACACCACTGATGAGTCAAAGGTGAGCGATGACTTGTGATCTTTGATCTTCTCGTATGTCTCTTCCATTTTGCTGGCAAAGAACGGCAGGACGCCGAAGCGCATCTCGTACAGCATGACTCCGAAGCTCCACCAATCGACCTCAGGTCCGTACATGCCTGGGCACTCTTCGGGCACTGTACTAGCGGCGTTGGAGGAAGACAAGCTGGTTTGGCGTTTGAGACCGAGAATGTCATCAAAGCTTGACATGTCTAGTTGCTGCTGTCGCTCGAGGACACGCTTCTCTTCAGCTTCAAGAACTTCCGGTGAGAGGTAGTCACACGTTCCTGTTGGTTGGGAGCAATAGAACGCCCACACCTTTCGATTCGGTGAGGACGAGGAACGCCTGGCCCGATTCGATGTGTGAGAGTATCCCGCGTCGCTGAAGTCGCTGTATGGGGCCGCGCTGGAGAAGTCGCACAGCTTGAGATGACCACTTTGATCGAGCAGGAAATTGCCTGGTTTGATGTCTCTGTGAGCAAAGCCTTGGTCGTGCACCCAAGCGATTGCCTGGATCATGTCAACGCTGTACTTTAGGATCCAGTCTTCCGTCAGTAAGCCTGTTGAGGCGCGACCTGGATATTCAGCGCCGCAGCTGCTAGCTGCCATTAGTAGCTCGCTGAAGTCACCGCTTGGTATATACTCCATAAGAACATGGACTGAGTTCTGAGTCTGGAAAGCAGCGAGTAGCTGTGGCGTTAAGAGTTGCAGGTTGTGCGCGGAAGTCGAGGATGGTGCGTCATCGTCTGAAGATCGTTGCAGCAGCCTGGTCTCGTTGATAGGAGTTTGGATTGCAGCATTGCGTCTGGCAAAGCCCTTGACAAGCGACTTGAGAACGTAGACATGACCATCGAGACGACTCTTGACCACTTCGACGAGACTGCCTGCACTCTTTTGCAACACTTTGACGGTCTTGAAATCTTGGACCTGTAAGGAGGCTGTGCGGAGATGCTGTAGTGACGGGCCTGCTGCTGCTCTGAATGGGTTGGGGTCTCTGCTCGCCGTCAAACCATCTGCAGACCATGCTATGACGAGACTGACATCTAAGAGCTTGCCCAACAGCAACGGTGTGATGTCAATCTCGCTCTTACTCGAATCTGCATCCTTTGCAGCGGCAGGGGCAAGTCTGCGGATGCCAGGATGGCTGATTTGAAAGTCTCGTAAAGCTGCTTTGACGCTCCTAGTTTGCAGGATATTTCGTATTGTATCATGTCGTAATTGCCATGAAGGCAGATCCGTCGTCATCATGAGTCGGAATGGAACTGGAGCTCAGCCCGTGGAGGTCGTTACAAATGTCGTTCCAGGTTCGTGTCAATGCTTGCGCCAACTCTCTGCTGTCATCGACGTAACGGTCACGCTCGCGAGCGCCAGCGACTTTGTGCCGCGTCAGAAGGCACGATACGCCAATAGCGATCCGACTGCGTCCGGTGAGATAGCTGCTGTTGAGGAATTGTCTGAAGCAGTGACGCTATAAAGTCATGGCTGAGTCGGAAGCAGGAACAAGAATCGGAGACGTCGACGAGGGACTTAAGCCACTCAATGCACCTGCCTTCGCCGTTCGGGTCAGCGCCGATGCGAGCTCGAAGCCCCTAAGCGCAAGGAGGTATTTGCAAAGTCTGTTTGGATCGGGCAGCCGGCTGCTAGATTATTCTCTTCGCAACATCCACCAAGAAGGTTGTAGAGCGAGTGTCGTGATGTGAATGAGGTTAGCGAGTAGAGAGGTGAACAATCTGACCCGATGAGGCAGCAAGAGTTGCTTATGATGGGGATGAGGATGATCGTGAAGAGTTTGCTTGCTCGAAGCTGAAGGTCGGATGTAGCCGATGATGGGTGAATCAGGAAAGTTGCAAGCGAGTGTTGGTGTCGAGCTCGTTAATGGCAAAATTTGCTCGAGCTCCAAGCACAAGCTGACAGTCAGCTTTAAGCTCTGGGCAGCGTCAGCTGAGTTGGTCGATGTCAGGGGTGCGGATGTTGGTTAAGGTGTGACGGTAATCAGAATGACCTATCACTTTTAGTCGTTCGTAAGAAGTGTCCGAGTGGATCAGCTGCCGCTCGCTGATTTTGGCGTAGCTAGGCGAAAGCGACTTGTGAATGGCATCCAAGCTGCTGGCGAGCTTGTGATTGTCGGCGACTCCGACCGCTAGACTCCGCTCCGCTGCTGATGCTGCTGATGCTTGTATCGAAGTGTGAGTCTGTGTGTGATTGTTTGTTCCGTCTCTCTTGCTTTTGTGTGTGTGTGTGTGTGTGTGTTTTGGTGTTGATTTGCTCCACATCGAACCAACTCAAAAAGCCAGCAAAGAAGCTCACGACTTACGACTCGCATGAGCTCTGTTTTTCCAAGACAGAACGCGTGACTGGCCGCGAGTCGTGTGTTGTTCTTTTTTATCCTTTATTTTCCGGTCTCTGTTTCTCGCTCCGCTCTTCTCGGCAAAGCCGACAAGAAGGGTCCCTTGCCTATCCGTGCAGATACAGTTCACAGACTGAACCTCCCACCTACTGTACCTGATAGCAGACCATCTACAGTAATCATCCAGCCTCGGACGCAAATGCCAGCGGGCCCATCGCCATTTCCTTCGATGCTGTCTGCAGCTCTGTTGTCACGGAACCATTTCCGAGCTGCAGCTTTGACAGTAGCTTTGCAGCTTCGCTTGCAATGCTCATGTGAGTCGACAATGTCGAGTGCAACTGTCCGAACACGGGGGGTTCATCGTAACATCGAAGCATTGCTAAGCGGAGAGGTCTTCGCTGGTGAGTTTGAGCGTCGCAAGCCGCCAAACAAGAGCGGGTGACGCCGCGTCAAAGTAATGCTGTCTCACCTCTCGTGCATTTGTGTCTTTGAGTAAGTTAAGCCTAAGACTGGGGTTGTAAATCCGCGCGTTAATCGGCGTAGGTGGTGCAGTATATCTGCTCTGCTCGACAAGCTCATTGAAGCCGGCCAACATGACCTTGAAGATCGCGAGAAGCCGAGAACCGTGCTATCACCAGATGGAGCTAGACCAAGATGTCTTGACTGTACATCGTAGACTATGGTTGCCTTGGCCCGGAAGATTAGCACTTCCCATGTTGCAAAAGTGAATCCAACCCTGTACTGCAATATGGAATTGGGATCGGGACGCAGCATCCTTCGTAGAACTTGGCTGAAATGCAGTCCACCTCGGCGGATCAGTTTTATAATCTGCGTTCACCTGCCGTAACGACGAGTCCCGGCAAGTTCTTCAGCTACCCGTCTCTGCATCCCGTATCCACTCCGACCATCAAAGCTCTTGCTACTCCATCATGCAAATTTGTACAGTGTTGTCAAGGTGCACGGACTTGCTTGCAGCCTTGCCTTCCCCGCGATTCAAGTACAGTAGACACGATACACAGGGTCCAAGGTGAGGTGATAAACCGTATAGTGAGAAGAAAGATGCTTCTGCTTGCACGACGCGCTCGTGACTTCACGTGATGGGGCCAAACAAACTCTTTTTCTATCCTTTTTTCGAGCCTCCTTTTCCAGTTCCTTTTCGACACGCCGGTCAATTCACAAATGACAGTTGGCGCTGTCGGCTGGATACTCTTGTGTGTCGGTCAGGCATCATTGCCTTTTAACGACCAAGCCAATGTACGCTCTCTCCCCGTGTGGCAATGTGTAGAGCCCTGAAAGTCTCAGCCGTGTACCAACAACCAGGGTTGAGTCTACGGCGACACTCCAATGCCTCTACGCAGTGGATGTCATCGTTTCGGCTTTCACCGACCGAAAGGAAAGCCACCTTGTCATCACAACACAGAACACTGCCTCAAGAGAGATCGACTCTAAAATTATCCTCGATACAACCGATATGGGGCTCCACACTTCGTTGAGGTTCTATTGCCACCGAATCGACATCATGGGTTGGACTTTCTATTGAAGCAAGTATCAATAAGTTGACGCAACCACATCTTCTCGGTGGGATACTGTAGCAGCTAAGCTAGACGCGGGGAAGAAGCAAACGCCATTCTAAGCGAAGTCGCCTAGGAACTGAAGCGTGGGAAATTTAGCTACCGATGCTCGACTCGCTTCGCAAGCGTGTTGTATGCCCCACAAATATACACACCGATTGTGTGGCGAGACAGAAGAAAGGAGCAAATTGACGCCCCGCCGCCACTCTTTTACAAAGGAAGACAACGACCTCAGTACATATCGCTTAAAGATTACCCCAAAAGAGACAGTACTGTAGTCCTCACCGTGGGCTATGCTGCTTGAGTTCGGATGTCAAGGAATGACCTGTTCTGATGCTTCACTCGCTCAGCATTCCCCACGCGTTTTCTGGTTGGAGCAGCGAAGTTGCTTTGTGCGTTCAACGGATAGAGCTCACTCGGCAACACAACCAAAGGCCGCATGAGTTGTCCTATTGTGAGATGACCTCAGTGATTGCTTTCGCTTGGAGAAGTACACAATGCTTTCTGCCAAGCCGAACGAGCCAATCAAACTCGCATCGTCAATTGTCATCGTATCCGTAGGGTGCATACCTTCAGTGCCTTGGCTTCGAAGTGAACTTGACTCGACTCGAGGTGAGGTGAGGACAACAGGCTCATGATCGGGTGGGCTGGGTATCCCGATAAATCGGGAGCTGTCATTTTCACACGCCGGATCACCTTGCAGAAATGCGAGACAAATCAGATGCAGGTTCGGTCCCTGAGCTTCTTGCCTCGTAAAGTCGACGCAAATGGAAATGGAAATAAGACTTTTACAAATCTTGCCTCTCCCTTTCACACCTTCGGAATGGCCTCATCGAGCTTACACCGAACAGTGAGCTGCTGTGCTGGGAGCAGTGAATGCGAATCAACCATCCGTTGACGGCTCCGATGTTGCTGATGCTTCGGAGTGTGATGCATAGAAGGTCCATCATGATGCGAGATTCATGATCGACATTACACAAGCGCTCTTGAGGATCAGCATTTGCTATCACATGACACACTCTCTTGCGCATCACTTTCGCAATAGGGAGGGTCGGAGCCGTACAAGCAGTATCACATGCCGACCTTGTCACCATGGCGCTTATCCACAGTGCTTTACAGTACTGAACAGTTTAGTGCAGTTGTACGATAAACTCGAAGGACCTCGTCGTGGACTCAGGTGTATGAAAGGCGAGACCCTGACAATCTCGTGGCATGAGAGCCGAGATCAAAAGCCTGCGGTTCCAAAGGTGTCCACCGTCTCGATCGTGTTTGCTATGTGCAAATGCGGTTCCAGATTGACGGTCACGATCTGATACACAAGAGACATTCACGACACGCACTGTGCACGACCGGTGACACTCCGGTTGGTCTTCGTCGCAAAATCTGGCTCACAAATCACGATCGTCCTTTCATCGTGTCGATGACACAAAGACCTCGATGCATGGAAAACAATGCGTCCTCTTGATCGGCCCGCCAGACACGGTCTTATTGCATCAATGAAAGGTCTGGGTCAAGACTTTCACACAACCGAACCTCGGCCGCGTCTGGACACGAACAGAGACATGGCATTGCTGTCAAGAAGTTTATCTCTTTGCGGCAAAAATTCTCCGACTCTGCTCATGGCAGAGATGGCAAGACGACGCCTTCTCTGACTGCACGTTATCATGCGCATATGAAGGAAGATTCCTGGTGTATCTTTCCCTTATCACCTCTAGGAGCACGTCACCGATCATCCGACAAGCTCGATGTTTTTAACCGAAGATGTTGTGCCATGCTTAGATGCTGCACTTTGCAACTCTGCCGCACTTTCGTATCAGCCTCTGCAAACAACACTTTCTCTTTGAGATCGTTCGTGAACTTCTGCTGACCTCGTCGACAGCTTCTGCTAGGCTTCCACCAGGCAGCACCATCGTGATTCGACATTGTGCTGAATACAATATTCCGGTACAAAGATTCAGGCCCCGCTCGTATGAGCAAGACCCTGAAGAACACGGAAAAAGCAGATGTCAAAGGAATTGCAAAAGCTGACGCAAGACGAAGTCCGACGCTTAAACGCGGCAGAACAAAGCACGGGAATTTCAACAGGAAAATGAAGAAGTCAAGAAAGCGAAGGACGTGAAAGCAGAAAGGCATGTTCCCCAGGGTTGGGCTTCACAGATGTCTGAGAAGACACGCTTTCACGAGAAGGTCGTACCTGAGACCTGAGACAGCCAGATGAAAAAGAATTTTCAACAGGTCTGCGTCGCAGTCTACTCATCCCCACTCAACACTTCAAAGGCATTTGTATCGCTTTCTCGCCTGGCTGGTCGAAGCTTGCTGCCAACTCATCCGACCTCCAAAACAGCGGCTTAAGAATGGAACCATTGGCTATGTGACGGCACTGAAGCTGACCAGCCTCATGAACATCAGGCGAGGAGAATCAGGCTTATGGCGTCCAGTGCTTGGGATGTAAAGAAGTCTGAGTCTTCGAGAGGTGCTTAGCGTCAGGTTGTGCTTTCCTGTTCGAATGCGGCAATGAAGACCAAAAGTCAGAATGCCATGTGAGCCGAGGGTATTGTCTGGCCATCACTTAAGTCCGCGGCAGCAGGTCGAGCAGTTTCGGCCTGCTTTCGGAGCAAGCGTTCAAAGCTGCTATCAGAATCGAGCAAACAAGAGAAAAGCGGCTGAAAGGCCGCAAACAATGAAGACGACGCTGCTGTCGAAACCGAGACACGGTCCGGTCAACTGCTGTGATACTAATGACCCCTTTCCGATCATGCTCCTTGCTTCGATACAAACTCTTGTCAGCAGAGAACAGAACACAAGCATGAACACGTACAGATCGATACGGCCTCATCGCTCTCGCCTTTTGATGAGGCAGCAACAAGAGACGGCGAATCCGAGAACGTCGATGCTGAGATTTAACCGGCGAATAGGAGAGGATGTTACCAAGCAATTCCATCGGTCAAGTCTGGGGAATCAAAAGAGGCTGAGAGTGAGATCTGGCGAATAGAAGCTGCTGCTGCTGCTGCTGCTGCCAAGCTGTAATACTGTAATCGTGGCTTGGAGAGTGTGCCGTCTTTTCATGCTGTTGGCCTTCTCTGCTCGTTCAGTCTGTGTGAGCCTTTGTGTCTGTATACTCTTGACTGTATTCGGTGCATCCGAACGAGTAAGCGTCAGCGTTCACACGCCTCTTTTGTCCTGTCCATTTCCTAAGCATCTGCACTCGTGACTGTGCGCTGCTACAGGTTGCTGCTTCACTGCAATCGTGAATGTGGTCGTCTCATTCACGCGCCCAATTTTCGCTTTTTTGCTCTCGCTCGCTCGTTCGCTCGCTTGGCGCCCAAAGTGGGTTTTGAACTGCAAAATTCACCCACACTTTCATTTTTCCACTCTGCCATCCCATGTCGCCTCTTCTCCGCAGCCCTTGCCAAAAAAAAGGGAAAAACCTTGAGCTTAAGTCTACGCACTTTAGTGTATGGTGTAGTGTGGCTGCGTGTTCTTTCCTTGCCTCCTCCTTTGTACGGCGGCAGAGCTGCAGAACACACTCTCACACCCTTCACTCTCCTCGCACCCTCTTCAATCAGTCACTCAGCTTTGACTTTGACTTTGGCTCACTTGCCTTTTCGGTAAACCATCCGACTTGACTCTCACACACTTGAGCTCGTCACCATCATCACCGCAAGCTACGGCATACATCACTCCCACCGCCACCCTCGACACCGCCATATCGGGCCTCTCACGAGTAGCGTTCACATTGTCGCGGCCTGCTTTTTCTGTCTCCACCACTCAGCCGAAGGACTCCAATTACGCCCGCATACCCGCAGACCCCGCATCTATCTATTTCGACACTTGGCGAGGCTTGTTCCGCTACTCACTGCCGCTGCGAACAAGTCTGAGCTATCCATCGACTCACAAGCAAAGTAAACGATTACTGAAACTTGACCTGGCGGCACGCACGCTTATCATCTAGGCGCAGAACCGACTCCAATTTAGTTGTTCGGATGAGCGTCGACCAACTTTGACTTGCAGTGGCGCTTTCACAACACAGCCCATCGATCTTTACAAGTCCAAGTTTGACTTGTTCTGGAGCATATCAAGGCGAATTCACCTGCATTCACTGAACTCTCCGCATACCAGCAAGCTCTGTCACACACCCGCATTCCTCTCACCAACTGTAAGGAAAACACATTATAAAATATGGAGTCTTCAGCCGATGGCAGCCTCTCCCACGAGGACCGTTGGACAGCGCATCGAGCTGATGCTGACGCGGATGCCGCACATGCTATGAGTGCTGCTTCCACACCGGCACCCACCACCCCCGCCACTCCACCAGCAGCGGAAGATCTTTCATCCTCTCAGGAGCTTTCAAAACCATCGACGTCTTCAAACACATCCTCCAACGGTCTTGGTATCGACGCAGAGGACGAAGATGTTCGTATCGCCATTATGGCTCTAGGAGCCATGAAGAGCCTCGACGGTACCAGCAACGGCTTTGGAGCGGCAAGTGCTAGCAGCAGCACTAACTCTCTCGATGCACACAAGCGAACCAGCAAATCGCCAGCACGCACATCTTCAGCCATTTCCACTTCCAGTGTCGCTTCGACTGCCATCTCTTCACCCTCTTCCACTCCTGCAACCGATTTGACACAAGATTCCGGTGCCGATTCTCCAGCCGGTCGCATGTCCGGTCCAGCACGCCTCGGCGATCTTCCACCAGATTTCAAGCTTCCCGCAGTCATTCAAGATGAGAATGGCAACGAGCTCCAAGTCGATCCCGAAATGATGAACGATGCTGACTTTTTGAAACGTGTCAGCCATCTCCCTCTGGTTCGTGGCACGTTGCGAGCTTACGAGCTTGGGAAACAACGCAGCAAAGTTGTCAAGTACGGTGCAGGTCTCGTCGAAAGCTCGGTCAAGACCATCTCGAGGCCTGTTGTCAGTCGTCTCGGTGCCAGTCTCGGCGAACGTGGTGTGGAGCAGCTCGACGATTTCGCCTGCCGACAGCTGGATCGCATCTACCCATCAGCCGTGGCTTCACCCAGTAAGGAAGAAAAGCGGGGCATTCTGGAAGAAGTGGATCGAAAGGACAAGGAAGAATGGCGGAATATGAGCCCAGAGGAGCGCGAGAAGCGACGCAAGGCTTATACCGCCTTGCAACTCGAGGAACGCGAGCGTACCCTCATGGCAAATGAGTTGCGGCAACGACGTGGCAAGGGAGCCGATCTCGAAATCGATACAACAGCATCGGCACGTAGCTCTGCAGTCACTTCAGCTAGCGGCAGCAATGCAGCTGGAGAAAAGCGAAAGGGCCAGGACGGCAGTCCCATGGACGACGACGTTGTTGATGACGAGAACAAAGCCAAAGCAAGCTCTAGCGGTGCAGTGGTACGCAGTAATGCAGCACAGACACTACCATTCCGAAACAGTCGATGGGGCTCGATGCTAGTCGAAGCAGGAGCCACAGCAGGCGGGCTATCCGCAGCCATGAGCGAAGAGTCGATGAAGTCGCTCAAGTACTGTCTTCAATGGCTTCAGTATGCTACAGCTCATATCGAACACCAAATCACCATTCTGCGTGATCTCATCGTCAAGCTTAACCACGGCGAACTCGATATGTCTGGTACCGCAGTCCAGAACTTGACCAATATCAAAGGCGATGTCGTCAACACCATCCGTGGCGTCGTCGATGTTATTGGGAAGTATGCAGGAAGTGCGCTACCCGAACCAGCACGAAACAGTGTCAAGGCTTTCATCTTGAGTCTGCCAGCTCGATGGGCTACTGTCAATCGCAGTTCGGCCGCAGGCTCACCCACAGGTTACTTTGGCAGCAGTCCTTCTTCGCCTTCTTTCTCACCGGCACATATTAGCGAAGGTCCGCAATCGCCAACGCATTTGACGGCGAATGCGCGCTATCGTAATGGTAGCCCGCGCGAGCAGATGCAGGTGGCTGCTACAGCACAGGCTGCGAACAGAATCTTGACATTGGCTATCGAGTCACTTGACATTTTGAGAAGTGTCACGATTGTCTTTGGAGAGTCATTGGATCGTGCCGACCTTTGGGTGGAGCGTTTGAGGATTCTTGGTTTGCAGAGGAAGCGACAGCATGAAGCTAATCCGACAGAACCACAGCAGATTACTGCAGGACCTTCTTCATCATCGTCTACGTTGAGTGCTCCTCATTGGGAGAGTGCCAGAGGATCGTCTATGCGAGGTCGGGCTAATTCTCCTGGAGGCGATAGCGATGTTAGTATGGGTACGAGTGCTTCCACTAAACGTCGACGTACAAGGCAGACACCTTCAGGTGGATTCCACATGTCGAGGACTCCTTCAGCTTCGCAAGGGGAGTATTCTGAGGACGAAGAAGCCTTGACTGAGACGGAGAAGACACAGTCCCCACCTATGGGAAATTCGGCTACTTTCGGTGGTGGGGTAGGAAATGGAAGTGGAGGCTTGCATCCTCATCCTCATCATCCGCACCATATTGGGGCAAGAAGAACAGGAACAAGGAGTAGAGCAGGGACAGGTGGAAAACATTATCCTATGCATCCACCAACTTTACCAAGTCCGTTGCATGCAACTTTTGCAAATGCAAGCAATGGTAGTCAAAGTGGTAATAGTAGCGCTACAGGGTCTAGTTCCACTTTGACCTCGAATTCAGTTCAGCATGGAGAGGCTGTTTGAAGACGGAGCGAGGAGCAACCATGGATTTGAACTTTCTTTTTTCACACTTCGACGATCTTTTTTTTCCCATAGCTGATGTAGCTTGTATTTGTATCTTGTTATTTCAATCTCATTGCATTTCTGATTTGAAGATAAGTGACTACGTTCAAGAGTGAGTCCTTGAGGTAGTTCAAGATCTCAGGTTTCAATGTTGTTGCCTCTGTGGTGAGATACAGTTGGCTCGGAAGGCGTCACACCCTTGAGATTTGGTACACATGCTCAAAAGTGGTTGCTTTGAATACTTTTGCAATGGTAAGTATGTATGAGCAGGACATGCTGTGATCAAGCTAAGTAATTATACATACTCCTATCATCCGCTTTTCTTTCCAAATACTCTCTCTCAATTAAACTCTCTATCCTTTTCTTAATCAACGGTATTGTTGGTTGAAACCTCGATTGCAACTGTGCAATAGTTTCTTGTACCAAATCATTATGTCCTAGTGATTTACGATTCTTCATAATCCTCACAATACAAGCTTCAATAAGTCCGATTCGTTCTTCCTCTACCTTTTCATTTGTAGCTTTACGTTCTTTAGCTGTTTCAACTCTTGCTGCTATTTGTTGGATCTTGAATCTTGCTAAAGGACATGTGAATGAAGAGTTGAAAGTGAAAGTGTCGGAAGTGGAAACATCACGACCTTTAGGGTTCTTGACCAGAATCCTGAACTTGGCGCATGCAAGCGACTGCAAGGTCCTTTGAAGATCAGCATCTGGAATACTAGTCGCTCGAGCAATGTCAGCGTACGAGAGGGTCTGATCGTCATTGGAATCGAATAGCAGAAGCACCACCAAGGCGAAGGTTGAAAGATTGACCTCGTGAGTCCTCGTCGCAAACTTAACCCTCACATCTGCATTCCCCAGATTTGCGTGCCAAGTCAAAACCCTTCCATTATGCTTAGATTGATAGAACTCCTCAAATCTCCTCCTGGCCTCCATCATCTGCTCGGGCATGGTACAACTAGGTGCTTGCGCTGATATCGGCCAATTGGTACTCGTCAATACATTCACTGACAATGCAAATGGCATACTCCTGTGTGAATTCTTGATTGTCTTGTTGAAGTCGTCCATCGTCTCCTCACTCGTCTTCATATCGTTCAGCATTCCCTGAAGTTTGGCGACGTAACCGTGACCACTCTCGATCTTGAGCTTGGCCATCATTCCACGCTCTGCATCGTCTGAGACACTTCTGCCTTGGAGGAGTCGTTTGGCAAGGTGTTGTTTGTAGTAGCGTTCGAATGTATCTTTCTCGTGGAGGAATCGGAAGACAGAGATGGTTTTGCGAAGGACCTCGTCGACTTCGGCTTCAGTCTTGCCTTTGAGACCTTTCTTGAGGTTCTCGTCAATGAACAGTGAGATAAACTCGGGAGCGCGCTTGTTGGTATTGATGAAAGATTCGAACGCTTCGTTGATGGAGGTTTCGCATCCAGTGTCCTTGGCAAAAGCGATGTCGAGGATCGAGTCGAACTTGTTCTTGAAGTCGAGAACATCTTCTACCCAGCGGATAGCGGTGGCGGCCTGTGGCGTAGATGCATCAGTGTCGCCTCCTTTCTCCTTTGACTTGCCCTTTGCATCCTCTTCGGCTTCACGTCGGACAGGGCCGTCGGTGGAAGGCGCCTGCTGGGCGACAGACTGACTGGTGACAGCATCGTTGATGAGCTTGCCCTTGGTAGCAATGTAGCTCTTGAGTCCTAATCGCAATGTCTGTGGACCTTCAGAAACCTTGTTGAAGAGCGTGTACATGCGACCGAGGTCTTCCTTTCGATCTTCGTCGAGCATGGTGACGAGACCCGAGCCTGGCATGCCGATGATGGTGGTGAGATGCTTGGCAAGGAAGTTCTTCTCGAGTAGATGCTGAAGTGGCTTTTGCGTTTCAGGCTTAAGATAGACAGAGACGCGGTCAGCTTCCTCTTGCAGCCTTCTGGCGACGTGTGCCAGGTACTTTGCTGCATCACCAGCGTCAAGCCATCGATCGGCCTCGGCAGAGTAGAAGGCGGCTGACGTTTGAAGGAAAGCTGGTTCAAAGTCGGTGGAATAGACAGAAGGATCTTGATTGGATGACATGCCAGGTTTGTGCTGAGTGAGATCGGCGAGCATGTCAATGTTGGACTTGACGAGGGAGCGGCTGATAGCGGAGCCTTCTCGTTCGATCTGAATGTGAGTGAGAAGCGTGCTGTAAAGATAGATCTGAATGGGATAAATGGTGGAACGAATGACATAGTCTCGGAAGATCTCGAGCCCTACGCGGTTGATGGAAGGAATCTTGTGCTGCTCGACGTAGACGCGATCGACGTATTTAAGAACTTCGGAGAGCTTGGACATGCAACTGCGATGATCGAGCCAGGTATCACGAATGGCTGTCATGAGACGTTCGCCAGCTTGAATACGAGCGACTGCATCGGCGCGGTCGCCCGTCTGAGTGGCAGACATGGAAGCAGCGGCTGCTGCAGCAGAGCTAGAAGAGCTTTCGTGCGAGGCATCAATGAAAGCGTCACGATCTGTTGCTTTGCCCTTGCCCTTGTTGTTGGCGGAAGAAATGACCGAGTCGGCGTTGGGACGAGACGAAGAGGATGTAGATTGAGAGTTGTTGAGAAGTGCTTCAGGCAAGATGATGCCTGCGGAGACAGAGGCAGCACCTCCGGGAGGAAATGCGGGAATGATCTTTTCACGACAAAGCTTGTCGAGATGCGACTGTACTTGCTTCTTGACACCATGATAGAGCATGTCACCTTGCTGGTAGAGGACGAGGTTGTAGGCGTATCTGTAGTGCTCCTCATAGCTGAGTTTTGAGATGTTGTGATTCTGAATCTGAGAGATGGCATGGGCTAGCCTGAGCCACATCTCTTCGATGGAGACATCGAGACCGATCTTTTTGGGTGGTTTGAGCTTGGTACCGCGGTTACCACCAGGCCTGCGCATCGAGCCTGGTGGGTTCATGTTGGCAGTAGTGCTCGTTGGCTATCAGGCAATAGCAATTTGTTGAGCGGATAGATCGAGACGGACGACCTTAGCGAATGCGATTCTGAATGCTCAACGAGCGGATGAGCAACAATGAGGCTCTTCTGAGGTTGCACTGAACAGGTAGTGTCGGAAGATGTTGTGCTGTATATGGCTTTATCGAAAACGTGGGTTCGTCTCGAGATATGAGCTGGCCACCAGCCGACTTGACGAAGAGGAGAAGCTCGAACGCGCGTTGAAGATAGACAATGTGGGATCTGCTGCGATGGCGATGCTGCGCGGTAGGTATGCTTTTGCTCGAGAGCGTAGTGTTGTTCTGAAAGCAAAGATTGATGAGGAGTGGAATCAAGATGTCAAATTGCTCAGCACTGCGCAACGCATGCACGCACCTTCACTCTGAGGGACGCTCGCTTGTCAAATCTCCACTCCATATAAAAAAGTCAAGGCAGCAGACGGCAATGTCATCACCACTGTGACTTTGACTGTCATTTGCCAAGCCGTGCGAAAAGCAAAGTATCAAAAGTGTTACATTCCGACGCGTCCAACAAAAAACCGTGTCCGATCCCATCGGGCTTGAGCTTGTGAAATTCATCCAGATTACGAATAAATGCCTGATTTCGCGTTGTTCGTGGAAAGAGCCGCGCGACTATGAGAGTGTGTTCCTGCCTTGGTTCTCATCAGCCTTTTCGACTTTGAAACTTCCTTTGCATTTTGAGAATGCAGGGTGGAGCATTACAAAATAGCAGAAAGGCTGCATGGATGCGAATACAAAATTCGAAGCAAGCTGCATCAATCTTAGCCGGCGCGGAGAGAGGCAAAAGATGCTGCTTCTGAGCTTTGCTTTTGGAGGATTCGCGCTCATCAGTGACAGTCACAGAGAGAGCAACGACTTTGATGCTCGCTCGCAATTCGGATGTGGATTGCTCATGATGGATTGATTGATGGATTCTTTTGCTTGGTCCGCTCACAGCAGCAACCAACAACCGCTCTCCACCAATCCTCGATCCTGATACCCGAACACCATCCTCCCTTCTGCTTCTAATCACACCATCAAGACCTCCCTTCGTCATCCGACACAGCTTCCCCTTGCAATTTCCCGACCAATTCGCGAGGACGTGGCATTGATCCATCAGTGTTACTCGAGCGCACGACATCTTCCTCGTCGGGCAGGCTCCTTCAGCTAGCATCCAGCTCCGTCTCGCTGCAGGTCTCGCAAGCATCGACTGTGTCTTACTGAGTAACACAAGCTTCGCCACGCTGCCTTCACACCTGTGACACTGCCTGCTCGTGGCTAGCGCTTATTCTTCTCAGCCATCATGGCATCTTCACTTGACCGCCAGCAGCAGCAACAGCAGCAGCAGCAGCAAATGGGCCCGCAGATGTCGGGTCCCAAGAGGCATGCCAACCACCCTGATCGTTACGATCATCCTCCCATGCCACACCACCTTTCCCAAGACCCTTATCAGAACGGTCCAGGTAAGTCATCCATCGCTTCTTTCGCATCCGCATCGGCACTTCCGACTGGCCAACATGATCCAGCCACGGCCGCAGCCGCTTCCTCCCGACTTCCGATCCGCTTTGAACACGTGCGCTGACCCAACTTATCCTCTTCGGCAACTCTTCCGATCATACAGGCTATCCTCCCGGTCCTTCCTATCCACCCCGGGACCCTGGCCGTCCACCTGTCGGCATGCACCATCACCGTCCACCATCGCCGCCTCCCATGCCTCATCGTGACCCACGCGCTGGCATGGGTCCACCTGGTCCGAATGGCCCTCCTCCACCCGGCATGATGGGTATGCCCCCCAACGACCGCTACGGAATGCCACCTTACCGTCCTAGTCCAGGCCCGCATCCGCCATCGCCATCCTGGCAGAATCAGCAGCTCTATCAGGGTCCTCCACCACCCGGCGCTTCCTCCCTTCCGCCTCACTTGCACCAGCCTGGTTACAACAATGTACCACCTCAACACCGCGGCTCACCTCACATGGCTCCTCACATGCCGCTACCGCCGCCTCATCACGCAGGCGGGCCCCCTCTTCCGCCTCACAACGTAGCTGGTGGACCTGGAAGCGCTATCTCTGAATCTCACGCCAAGCATCTCGCTTCTCCAGCATCTGCCAGCCGCAAGTCACCAAAGCCAACAGGCAAGACCAGCCGTAAAGAAAAGAAGGAAAAGGACGCCGCTGCTGCTGCTGCTGCTGCTGCAGGATCGTCCGCCATGGCTAAGAATGCCAGCACAGACACCACCACATCCAAGCGTGGTGCTACCAAAGCCGAAAAGGCGGCAGCTGCAGCGGCAGCAGCTACAGCTGCGTCGAACGCCGCTTCTAATGCTGCGGCCTCCAACGCGAATGCAGCTGCTAGTGCCAATGCTGGCCTAGACGCCGTTGGTGCGCCGGTCGCGACCGAAAGCAAGAAAGACAAGAAGCGTAAAGAAGTCATCGATCGCATCCACCGCATCCACTTTGAGACCATCGAGAATCGTGAGTCGCTCTACCAGGAGCTGTATCATGCACTCACTTCGTCCTACTCGACGCTCCTCTCCAATCCGGCCAGATCTCGACACTACACGCTCGAACTCACACGTCTCACTTTGCAACGTGATGCCGCTCTTCGAGAGACAGCACTGCTCCATGCACACCAGCTCGAATCCGCACGTCTGGCGTACGAGAATGAGAAGCACAAGGTGGATGAAGAGGCGCGTCTTGCCAAGCGTGGCGCACGTGAGAAGCTGCTGGCCGTGGTAGAGGCTACCAAGAAGCGATTGCAGGAAGAGAAGGAAGGTGGCGATGTGGCTGTAGATGCCTTCTTTGACAGCGCTCAGCGACCGCATACAACACGAAAGCTTCGTAATAAGGCTACAAGTAGGAGAGGTGGTGGATCGGGTGGTGCCAATGACGATGACAGTGATGCACCCAGCTCTGGCGCACGAGGAGTCAATGGACATGGAGGCGCTTCTGGGTTGGGTATTGCGAGCGGGCTGCAAGAGCTCATTGCTTTGTCTGGATTCGGTCGCGATGAAGCTGTTAACGGTGGCAGCCGACTCGGCCTCGCGTCTGGACTCGATCTGGGCGGACTTGGGCTGTCGTTTGGCGGAGGAGGTGATCTGCTCTCAGGCGTGGGAATGGGCGATAGCAGCTATATGGGAGGTGGTGGACGCAACCTCAGCGTGATTGGCGGCGCAAACGGAACTGTAGGAGGTGTCAAAGGTGGCAGCAAGAAGAAGGGCGCTTCCAAGGCGGCTGCAGCAGCGGCGGCAGCAGCATCAGCAGCTGCTGCACGTGAAGCTTCTGCCACCGGCGGTGACGACGAGGACTCGAATAGCAGAGTGGCAGCAGCAGCAGCAGCGGCAGCCGCCGCCGCTGCCGCCGCGGCCGCAGCTGCAGTTGTGACGACGTCAGGTGGAAGGTTGAGATGGGATGCAGGCAAGTCACTCAACCAACTCACACCGGCTAAGGACTTTGAGATTGAGTCGGATCTGATCAATATCCGCAAGACCAACGGCAAGCGTGCTCGTCGCAAGTGATTCTGTTTCATGTGGCACCATGTTGGAAGTTCCCTGTGACTCTATTGATACCTCTGGGCTCCATCAGTAATACTTATCTGTACACTCGCTATTCCTGCAGTGACGATCTGAACTCGCGGTGAAGAGGGTGTTCGAACTCGTCTCCCGATACGGTCGAGATCTGAAGCAAAGCAAATGAGACGAATCGCGGATCTGTCGGAAAATGACCGGTGAGCGTGTTTGTGGGAGATTAATCCGATTTTCGTGTTTGGCGCCCACTTTGACAACCCCACGTCGTGTCGTTTCATTCCAAAGGAACGGCCCTTTCGGACAGAAATCCGACGACGAATTAAACGGCTCCAGAGCCTGCCATTGCTGGTGCCGAAGATCCGTGACGTTTGCATATGGTTAGCAACCGATTGAGTGAAGCTCGGATTGTGACAAGCTCAGTGCTTTGAGGTGTTAGTTGAGATTCATCGGCGGTGTCTTGTCCATCAAGAACCAGTCAAAGCGATCTCGATTGAGTTAAGCTCAATGTTGGGACGTCGATTTCTGAGTAATTCCGGAAATCGAGACAAAAGAGGAGAAAGTCAATGCAATTGTATGCATCTGCTTTTGTGCAACACCGGCGAATGGACCGAAGAGTGGGCTTCGCAGACAGTTGCGGGGGTCTGAGCAAAGCCCTGACCAACACGACGACGCGCATTGGAGACACTTACACAGGACAGGAGATGGCGGACCACAGATCTGGCTCGCTCTCTTCGTTGGTAGTTGCTGTACCGAATGCGACACCGTAGGAGGAACGCGTGTGGGATGAAAAAGCGCTTGCAAACAGGCACTCGCGCCGACGGAATTGAGAATGATGGCAGTTGCTCGGTCCACGTCGATCCGTCAGTATCGAAGCATGTGGTCGCTTCGACCCTTTCGTGCCGAAACATGAGTCAGTGCTTAGGCAAAGCCGATCCAATTCCATTGTTAGCTTCTCGGTCCTATCAGGACTTTCCATGAGCTGCTTCCCCATCCAATTACTCGCTTTTTATCATAGTCGCTTTTGCACGGCTGTAGATTGCAGTGGTCTGACTGTGAAGCATGATATGATGCGGTGCTGTACAGAGGCTGGCATAGCACCTGGTCGTGTGATATGTGCAATACCGAGCGGCTGTTCAAACTCTTTTGGAACAAATTTTGCTGTGTGCCGTAGCGGAAATCGAGAAATTCACAGCCTATGCCGCCGTGACACAGTACGAAAAACCCTCTTTGTCGCATCACCTTTGCATTGCCGCGGCGATCCCGCAGCGTCAGTCACATACCGTGACACTGCTTTGTGGTCTGTCTCTGAAGACCCAAAGATTTGGCCGATTTCTCCACTTTACGCCGCTTGGCTGTTGGAAACTTTGACGGGCTCGCAAAATTGACCGCCGCTGTCCAACATCGTCTGAGTCTCTATGAGTGACTGACGCTGCTCGCTTGTGACTATCTGCCGCCTTGCCGCCGCAGTTCCCGCCTGAGCCTTTTACTATCTTCCGCCAACGCCGCTATGCTAAGCTTGCAATAGCATGCCCCCTTCTGTATATCTCGTCCCTTCTCTCCACCACATCCATACAAAACAGCTTCCAATCGTCCGTCAAGAGAAATCGCTCATCTGGCATGAGCTTTCTCAACCGCAGCAGCTATCACACATTGTTATAGCTCCTAACAGCATTTCACCTTCAAACAAAACCTCATCCCTGCAATAGTCGACTACACCCATCATCGACATTCACAATGGATCGCCTATCTGCAGAACAGCAGCCACCTGTGGCATCTCCCACACATGAGGCCGTTTCAGAAGACATCTCCAGTAGCAGCACAACAGTATCACCACCTCCGGCCACAGCGTCACCATTACCACCATCAACATCCTCACCTACATCAACATTACCACCAGATCTAGAAAGCCAATCTCACCCGCCAATTACGCCTAACACTCTCGAGCGCACTCAGTCGACACAATTTGGTTCCAAGCTTGGCCACACACACTCTGACGACACTCCTCATAGCCTCCATCGTTTGTCTCATGACAGTCATCACGACCATCACGACGATGGCACCACAGCTGCACCCACTCCAGAGAGTGCCACAGAGCGCAAGGTTCAGCTATCAGATCAGACCAACTTCCTTCCCAAAAAGCAAGTGATCATCGTCTTTGCCGGTCTCTCCATGGCGTTGCTCGTTGCTCTACTCGATCAATCCATCATCAGTACCGCCCTTCCCACCATCACCGCCTCCTTCCATGCAGGCAACGAAGCTTCTTGGCTTTCCACCTCCTACCTTTTGACATCCACCGCCTCTAGTCCCCTTTATGGCAGATTCAGTGACATCTTTGGCAGGAAGGCATGCATCATCTTTGCCCTTACCGGTTTCTTGATAGGTAGTGCTCTCTGTGCTGCCGCTCAGTCCGTTACCCAACTCATTGTATTCCGTGCCATCTCTGGTGCCTTCGGCGGTGGTATTGTCTCTCTAGTCATGGTAGTCGTCGGTGACGTCGTCTCCCTTCGCGAGCGTGGTACCTACCAAGGTTTGCTCGGTGTCGTCGTCGCTCTTGCCAACTCAGGTGGTCCTCTCGTCGGTGGTGCCCTAGCCACGGTTGGTTGGCGCTGGTGTTTCATCATTGCCGTTCCCATCGCCTTTGTCGCCCTTGCCAGCGTCATCATCCTTCTCCCGCTCAAACGCGTCGAAGGCAGCGTCAAGGAGAAGCTTGCAAAGATTGATTATCTCGGCACTGCACTTGTCCTCTCCGGCACTGTCTTGCTTCTACTCGGTCTGAACTGGGGTGGTCAGCAATACGCTTGGGACAGTCCGCACGTTCTTGTCACTCTAATCCTTGGCGCTGTTGTCTTCGTTGTTTTTGCCTTCGTCGAGGCACGCTTCGCTACACTTCCTCTGGTGCCCATGCGACTTTTCAAGAACCAGACCGTCTGCAGTGTGCTGGTACAAACCATGTGCTCTGGCGGTATATTCTTCTTGCTCCTCTTCTTCGTCCCGCAATTCACTCAGGTCGTCAAAGGCTACACAGGTGTCAAGGCCGGTGTCACCCTTATCCCGCTCATGGCGGTCCAGGCTCTCATGTCAACCCTCGCCGGTATCCTTGTCTCCAAAACGGGCAGATACAAGATCTTTATCGTTGTTGGCTTTGCCATCTTCTCTACCGGAGTGGGTCTGTTGAGTCTTCTCGACCAGCATACCAACATTGGCGAGATCATCGGTTTTCTCCTTCTCTCCGGTTTCGGCGCTGGTGGTACACTTCAAGTCACTCTCGTCGCCGCGCAAAATGCGGTCGATCGTCGCGATCTCGCTGTCGTCACTTCAACTCGAAACTTTATGCGTCTTTTCGGCGGCACTCTTTCCTTAGCCATCAGTTACACTATCCTCAACAACTCGGTCCGAAATCAAGTCAAAGGTCTTCCGGCTGACGTGATTGCCAGAGTCGTGCGCAACCCTAAGGTCATCACTTCGGGGGAGTTCAACCCTGAAGTGTCGGCACAGCTGTTGCAAGCGTACGTACACGCTTTCAGGAACGTCTTTCGCTTCGGTCTTGGTTTGACCTTGCTGGCGTTAGTCGTGACGACGTTATTCACAAAGGAGTTCAGTCTGGATAGGAATGACGACCAGAAGAGGAAAGAGGAGGGCAAGAAGTGGTATGCCGAGGAGAAGGAGAGAAGACATGCAAAGAGCGCTCAACACAGCAGGAGGGCGTCGGTTGACCACTCGCACACGCACACCCAGGAGCACAGCGGAGAGCAGGTCCAACAGCAACAGGTTGATCTCGAGAAGGGTGTCGGTGGTGCGACAGCTTCTCGTTGATCGTCATCATATACATATATAGTTTCAGTTTTCAAAAGGCATCATTTGTATTTCTAGTTCATCTTCAATCTGACACTTCATTGCAACTTTGCAACATCTGAGTGAGGAAGAGGGTGATGCCATCCTGGACGTCTCGATCCTTGTCGCTGATTGTGGGCTGAGAATTGTGATAGGTGGGTCCATACGCTAGTGTCTCTCTCCAGCAATGAATCAGCTGCGGAACGGCGTCCAACGTTTTCTGATCCGGAGTTGTGTAAATGTCAGCACGTACGTGCAATGCTTTGTAGGAAGCGTCGAACTTCCTCGCTGTTGGATTACTACGCTTGAGTTGATGTCTACCGCATAATGAGCAGCCATGGATGTTTGCCGGCCTAGCCTCACAGATATGGTCGATGAAATGAGCCTAAACTAACTGTCAGCGAAAGGACCACCAACTGCAATACAGGCCAAGACAAGATCATTTCGGCGGTGATTAGAGACAGTAATTGCCAGAGAGCGATTAGGTATACATGAAAGTTTGGTGACAGTGAGAGTGGGAACCAGGAGGGATGAAAGAGGGGGAACAAGTGTGGACACACGATCGCGACTTGATGTGTCGATCAGTAGGCCATCAGTAGCTTGCGCCGAAGACTAGCTCTTCATCAAAAAGCTCGATGAACTGTTCGTTAAGGATACGATACTTTTGTCCGCCAACGAATCTGCGGTACTCTTCGAGAATGGCACTCAGGTTCCATCGTTGTAGCTTGCGGAAGCAGCCCACGACGGTGCCTGTTCGGTGACGACCCAAATTACACATGACTAGCACTGGATAGGTAGCGGGTTGAACGAGGAGGTGCAAAGCCTGCAACACAACCTCTTCCGTGATGGGGTCCCAAGCATTGGTGGAGTAAAGTACGCCGAGGTGGTGCAATTCGATGTTCTGGTCGATGCAAAAGTCGAGAAAGCCTGGTTCGGGTTCTTCGGGTGCGAGCCAGATGACGCTCTTCAGGCCGAGCTTTTCAAGGAAGGGGAAGTTAAGTTGGTCTGGCTGACCAGAACGATAGAAGTTCTCCTCGACCATGCCATAGTTGGGCGGAGGCACCAGCATCGTGACTTGCGGGTCTACGGATGCAGTCGGAGCGCACGCTTCAGCGTGAGTGCCTTGAAGACGGCTCGTTGATTGTTGGTCAAAGACGGATGGACGACGAAAGTAAGTGTTGCTTCTCAAAGGTCGGTTGGTTGGACCCTGAACTTGAGTCGGTTGATGAGGTCGCCTGCTGCAACCGCGAAAATCTCGTCCAGCTTGCCTCGGATCCGCTCAATTTTCGCAGTGGCTCCATGCATTTTCGGACCCTTTATGCAGCATCACGCAGCAGCGCATAAACCATCGTGTCACAAAGCTGAGTTCAGTGACATGAGACTGTGGACATCTTCTTAAGACGCTCTCAGCATTCAACGACCATCATCCTCGACCTTTTGTTGCGGCTCAACATGCTCCGATAGTAGACAGCATCTCGTGCCGCTCGAATTACATCGAACACGGCTGGACCGTCCCTATCCTCGCATTCATGTCCTGATCCAGCCTCCAACCGATGGAATTCTCATTCATCTTGAAGGACACCGGAATTTCCACATCAATCGCCGCTTTCAGCAAGGCAATACGCAAGGATGGGTGTTCAAGGCCTATGGCAGCTGCTTCAGCCTGTAGCTCGACCCATCAAGATTGAAACGCTCGAAGGCAAGCGACTCGCTATCGATTCGTCACTATGGCTCTACCACTTTCAAATGGCGATGCGCGACAAGGAGGGTCGCACTCTGTCCAATGCGCACATTCTCGGCTTCCTCTGGCGTATTCTCAAGCTTCTGTTTCATGGTGTTCGTCCAGTCTTTGTCTTCGACGGCGGTGCCCCCGTCATGAAGCGTAAGACGCTCTCGGGTCGTAAAGCTCGAAAGCAAGGTGCGAAAGAGTCGCACGCTCGTACTGCAGAGAAGCTCCTCGCTGCACAGATGAGACAGGCTGCCATCAAACACGTCGCTGATGGTCAAGGCCGAGCCTCGTCCTCAGGCGCTCAGCAAGAGTCCGGTGCTGAAGATGCCACGGGACTAGGCGAGAACACTGTCTATTACGATGACCTTCAGGCCGGGAACCCACGGGCATTAGCCTCGCGCGACCTTCAGTCTACCGAACCGACCAGCTCAGCCGGACCAAGCCGCGAAAACAGCAGCTCACCAACCAAATCAGGTGGACGAAAGGTCGATTGGCACAAGGACCCCTACGCTCTTCCCGCTATGGAAAAGGATCTCACCTCAGTCGCTGCTGCCAATGGCAAGAAAGGTAGACGCAAAGACTATCGATTCGCAACCGAAGACGAGCTTCGTGCTGTAATGAACACCATCGCTCCCGAGGACCTCGACACCAACTCGGATCTTTTCCGAAGCTTGCCAGCCGAGCTCCAGTACGAACTTGTTGGTGATCTCCGTGCCCAGTCTCGAATGACTTCCTACAAGCGTCTGCAATCTATGCTCGCAACCGCTCCCACACCCATCGACTTCTCGCGCGCTCAGATCGCTGGTCTCAAAACCCGCAACGACCTTACTCAGAAAGTGCTCACAGTTACCGACGAGATCGGTAAGGCAAATATCAAGGTACCTATTCGGGTGGCCGGCGAGCGTAACAAAGAGTATGTCCTCGTCCGAAATCCAGGCGCCGAGGGCGGTTTCGTCCTTGGTGTTCGAGATGCTGGCACAACCCAAGATAAAGCTATCGACGTCGACTATGAGCCAGAAGAGATCAACATCACAGACGACGAGGCCCAGCACACCGAGTCAGATCCTGAACTCGAGATGGACGATGTCGAGATACCTGTGCAAGCATCGCCAGAGCGGTCAAGCAGCCGTCAAGTCGACCCTGAGCTCAACGAGTTAACAAAGGAGGCAGACCCGCACACTCGCAAAGAGAAGGCGCTCGAATTGCTTCAGGCAAGGGCAAAATACCATGCCAAGCAAAAGCGACGTGAAGCTGGCCTGCAGGATGATGACGATGACGATCTCGAACGTGCCCTTCGACCTCGACGGAAGCGTGGAGAGCGACCGCTCTTCATCCGTAATCAGCGTGCTACCGCTGCCGCCTCATCGAGCAAGTCCCCACAGCAAACCGAATGGATCGATGTTGATGCAGATTCTGAGGAAGACGAAGACTATCAACTATTGCAAGGCGTCGACGATGAGCTTGAAGAAGATGAAGCTGAAGACCTTGCTCGCGCCATCGCCGAGTCTCAGGCATCGAATGCGAACTCTTCTCGAGATAGCTTTCCTGAGCAGTCAAAACCATCACATGGTCTCAAGCTCGCTCATCGAAGCGGAGAGCCAATATCGCTTCACGATGCCATGGTTCATAGAAGTGAATCATCTTCAAACCTTCATGGCAATGGTCACATTCACCATTCTCCTGCAGCACCACGGTCGACGGTTCCCAGTCACGAAATAGACGACGCAGAATTGGACGAAGATGACTTTGAGGATGTGCAGCCGCGAGCTCCAGCTGTCTTGCAAGAAATCGAGCCCGAGGTCAATAAGCCAGTAGCCTCGGGATCCCAGATCCAGGACGAAGGTCCTGCCAAGGTGTCTGACCGCATGTCAGAGCTCGCAGCTCTCGTCGGTCGCGGCAAGAAGAGCAACGGCACAAATGCTCCTCCGCCACCTCGCAAGAGCTTAGCCGGTAGTCTTCGTGCGGCACGCCGATCTTCTTCGTCCACGAGCTTGCACGAGAAGCCTGAACAAGCTCCATCAGCCAAAGCGTCACCGAGCAAGGTTGACGACGCGACAGTTTCGACCAAGCAATCGGAGATGAAACAGACGCCTCCACGTCCGACTCTGGCCAACTCTGGGCGGATGGGACCGCCGCTGAGGTCTGCCTCGCAGCAGCGTCTTGAGCTTGCCAATATGCAACCAAAGGCCGACACAGGGACAACAGCGACGCCACAAGAAGATCTGCCTCCAACGCCGGAGGAAGTCAATCGACAGATTGCGATCGACGTTGACGCGGACGAAGCGGATGACAAGGATGATTTTGAAATGGTAGAGCCCGAGCCAGTCAAAGGCACAGAGAAGGACGAGGCGCTGCCTCCTGGTCCAACTTCTGGTCCAGCTTCTGGTCCAGCTTCTGATCCTGCTGCTGCTGATGCTCCAGCTCTTGCCCCAAGGACTCCGCCATTGCCAAGGCAGATCTCTTCAAAGCCTGTACCCACGCTAACAGGAGTATCGGACATCACGGCTGACATCGCAAATATATCAAGTGACCCAGTGAGGCTCGCAGACGAAGCTGTCGAACCAGAAATGCCTGGCGTGGCTGTCTCTCTGTCAGTACCGGAAGCGGCATCGATGGGTGCACAAGGAGCGGGCGTCATCGAGAACGGTGGTGCGCCCGACGCTGTTGCGATGGACAATGTGCCGACGGCTTCAGCCGAACATATTCAGGATCCCGAAATGATGGACGTTGCACCGGTGGAAGACATTGATCGTACTGCGCCAAGCCGACAGCAGACACCTGATGAGTGGTCACCTACCCCGTCACCCGAACCCGAAGCAGTCGTCATTGGCGCAGACGGCTTTCCCCTACCCACCGCAGAAGAACTCGATGCCATGGACGCTGAAGATGAGGAAGAGATTGCACGCCTTAACGCTGATCAAAACGAGTTCGTCGCCTTCCTCAGCGCCACCAAAGGTCGCAGTCTGCTCGACGTACAAAAAGAAGTCGAGAGCGAAGTTAACGCTCTCCGTGCCGAGTTCGCCAATAGCCGTCGATCCGAAGAAGACATCACCAAGCAAATGGCTCAGGAGATCCAAATGATGCTTCGTCTCTTTGGTCTGCCATACATTACCGCTCCCATGGAAGCTGAAGCGCAATGTGCCGAGCTCGTATCGCGCCGTCTTGTCGATGGTATCATCACTGATGACAGCGACGTGTTCCTCTTTGGCGGCACAAGGATTTACAAGAACATGTTCAACAACAATAAGATCGTCGAATGCTTCTTGCTCTCCGATATGCAACGCGAGCTGGGTCTCGATCGAGAGAAGCTTGTTCGACTTGCGTACTACCTGGGCAGTGATTACACGGAGGGTCTAGCGGGTGTTGGACCTGTAGTGGCAATGGAGCTGTTAGCACTTTTCTCGGGCGAAGATGGTCTACTCAAGTTCCGCGACTGGTGGATGCGGGTGCAGAAGGGTCAAGACACAGAAGAGCATACGAGGGGCAAGACCATGCGTCGTATCAAGAAGAACTTGCGAAACAAGGTGCATCTAGATCCGTCTTGGCCTGAGCCTGCAGTCCTTGATGCATACTACAATCCGACAGTAGACGAAAGTGATGAACCGTTTGCATGGGGCTTGCCGGATCTCGACAGTCTGCGCACTTTCTTAGGAGAGTATCTGCACTGGCCAGTGACCAAGACAGATCAATATCTGCTGCCAATCATCGAAAGACAGAATGCTCGCAACCGAGCAAGGGGCAACCAGACAACACTCGATCGCAACGGCTTCTTTGACACCTCAGCAGGGACTGGCATCTACGCGGGCAGGAAGAAGATCACATATGGCAGCAACAGGTTGCAGGAGGTCATCAATGGATTCAGAGCGGCGAATAAGGCAAAGAAGACGGGTCAAGCTACGACGCGGACGAGACGAGGAGCTGAGAGCAGTAGCAGTAGTGACGACGATGACGAGATTCAAGTGGTAGGAGCACGTATGCAAACGCCTATGGTCTCAGAAGAGATGTTGGGCAAAGAGATGGCCAAGAAGCGACCAATCGTGAGGAGAGAAGAAGGCGCTGCAGCAGGAGGGGGAGACGTAATGGACGCTGATGCGAGACGGGCAGAGCTGGACGCTGCGATTGAAGCTTTGGAAGGCACGGCTCCTGATCAATCCGGAACAGGGCCTGATGAGAATGGTGCATCTAAGCGGAAGAAGAAGCCTGTTAATGGAAGGGGTCGCAAAGCACGCGCGACGCAAGCCAACCCCGGCGAAGAGGACCTCTCATCTTCAGCTTCTAGCAGCTCCGCCTCCGAAACGGAAGCTTCTCAGCCGACGTCGAAGGCTCCTCGCACCACCGCTACTGCAAGAGGTCGGGGTAGAGGTCGAGGTCGCGCACGAGCCAAATTTGCCGCTTCGACCCGTGGACGTGGTACAGGGACAGGGAGAGGCAGTGGAGCGAGGGCGAATCTGCACGCAGCACGCAACATGTCTCTTGACGATGTCCATTCGCTCCCTGAGAGTAGAAGTCCAAGTGTAGATCCGGCGACGCTGAGAGCGAGGGGTAGTAGGAGGTCGAGTAGTGCTGCTAGCTCTTCGAATAGGTCCACACCTGCACGCTGAGCCACAGATCATCAAATGTCGTCTTTGTCTTTATAAGGGAAAGTGTGCCCAAAACAACATCGCTATCGTGCCTGAAAAGATAGAAAAAGTCCATTGAGCAAGAATCGAAAAGCAGATATAATACAGTCGAGATGATACATTTCCTGAGTTGCCGAGAAGGTTCGGATGGGACTGAGCAGACCAAGAGCGTTTCTGTGACGTAGATGTTGTGTCGTTAGGCCGAGTTGTGATTTAGGGCTCCATCACAACAAGTCCACACGCCGGTAAGAGCTTGATTCCTTTACGATGTATCTTTCTTACCAAAAGTAAAGCTTTCAGCATGCTGAGCCATGAATTTTCCACTATCTCTCCCTCCCTTCTCCGCATTTTCCAAGATCTCTTGTTGAGTTACTGGTCTCATATTTGTCCTAAGCTTAACTTCTCCGTGAGCCCAATCGATGCTTGCTCCTTCACCTATCTTTGTAACATTGCCATCCTTTGCTGTTACAGATTTGGTTGTAGGCTTCCGAGTGGGATCGGCAGTTGAGATGAGACGGAAGATTCCGCCAAAGAGAGCGAAAAGGAAGATGAGGAGGATGAGATCTGTGATCATCGTTGCGGCTCCTTGATGGTGATGGTGGTGAGTAAGATGGATGAAGCGAGGTAAGAAGGATTAGTGGAGGAAGATTAGAGCGCACGGTCGTGTGTGCTGTCGTGTAAAGAAGCGTGAAATTCATTTCTTCGGCATGAGATGATGCAGGGCAAGAGCGGTGTTTGAAAATCAAAAGGCACAAGCCGTAGGCACAGCTCGCATGACAGCTGCGTACCGAAACTTAAGCTTGATCTAGGGCTGTCGTGGCAGTTGATCGTGACGTATGGTTCCTACGCAGAGTCGAACCGCTATGCTGCGAGTTGGACATCATGCTCACAACGAGCAGAAAGCATGCATACTTGCCGCTCAGATGAGTGATTGACACAGCGGCAGTCGGGCACTGCCAAGGATAGGATCAAGCGAGCATGTGCTGCCCTGATCCTCCAAGAAGCTGTGTAGGTTGTTTTCCACACACCTCCGCCATCTCTGCAGCAATCACCATTTTTGTAAGGCTCTTTGTATCGTCTCACGCCATCGCTTTTGTTCAGAGCGATCACTGACTCAACAAGGCTCCGTGTATCGTCTCACGGTGCTTTGGACCACAGCACAACGTCACAACACGCGAGTTCGGAAGCTCCTTACGCATTCGAGTGTGTCACAGATGGCAGTATTTCTGGATGGAAGATCGCAAAGTTGCCGGAAAGTTCTCACAGGAATGTACCTCGTCTTGTGTACGTCCTCAATCATGTGTTCAAAGACTCCGGGCGCTCCTCTGGATGCCGTGATTCATTGCAACAAGGGCACAGAATGGGTCCGCCCAGTCGAAGCCAGTCCATTACGCTGCCATCGTCACTTCTGATGACATCCAAGGGTTGAAGTAGTCACGCCATCGATGTCCCCGTCGTAGCCGAGTTGCTTGTCAACGAGAGCAAGTCAGACAGAGGCCGTCTCAGCGGAAGCTTGATGCCTGAACTTAGCTGGGCGAATGTATCGCGAATACCTTCTTCGATTTGAGTAAAGAAGCTTGCTGAAAGATCGTCAGCTCGCATTTGCAAGGCTTCGTAAAAGGCGTCCGACTGTTCTTTAGCATTGCTCAGCAGATTGGGACCAATTTGGCTCTTGTCGGGGAGATGTGTCATCGCTCCATTGAGATCCAGCGCTGGATCCGACTGGCCAGCTCTGTTGCTTTCGAGTCCACTTGGATCTGCGACGCAGCTGGTCAACTATCAGTCCAGGGCATGCAACAAGTGCCTTGCAATGAAAAAGGCCAAGTTTTGCTGTTTCATCTGCAGTGAAATGCATGATCTTGGCTTGGATAAGGTCAAGGCCTGCTTTGACGAGGCTCACGAGAAGTCACACAAGATCGCAAACGAAGCTTTCTGGACAGTCAAGAGCCGCAGCACTCAGTCTCGCAAGTATGCATCACGCTTCATTTGTCCCGTGTATTCTTGCTCAGACCGTCATTGGAATCGCAACGATGGCAATGAATAGATGTCGGGCAACACCATCACTGAAGATCTGCAAACTAAGCGGCCAGAGACTGGCGATGGATTCCAGCCGGTTTCTCGGAAGTGGAGCAAGTTCAATTTGGATCTTGCCATCCACTTGTTTTACATCTGGAACAAGGACAGGTCCAATCAGGCAACAGTACAAAATCAGACCTCTTCACAAGGTGCATTTCCATGCTGCTAACTGTATAGGTACAGATACACAAGGATGCAGACAAGGATGATGAAGATGCTGGATGCCAACATTTGTGTCACATTATGAACATGCACAACCCACCTCTGTTGAGGTGGCAAGGTTGTTGTGACACTTGGAGAGATGAGCAGCCCTCTTTCCTTGTGCACTTCACAGCCAAGATCACAGTTTGGGAAGACTGTGTTTCTGAAGTTGCCTCACGTTCACCGTTTATCCCTCTGCCCCTCAACACTCTTGCAAATACGGGTTGCCGCATCACTAACCCCTACATGCTCACAGCACTTGCCTGTACAGGTGGTTTATTGTTCGATTTTGAACCCATGCTTGCAAAGTCTTGTCCTCACCAACATCCCCTCCCTCTCTCTTGACCTTACCTCTAACCATTACCTGGCCAGCAACTAGGGCTATACTCTCACTTGTTCACTATCTTCATTCGGGTGAGGATGCAAGTTTCCCCTATTTTACAGTCCCACCAGTGGCCGCTACTATGGGCAAGCCGCCATAGGTTCGTGCTGAGCTTTGGAAGGCACTCTTAGGCAATTCAAGCACTGTCTACTACCTTGAGTCAGATTGTTACACCTGATCCTGAAATGGCCAAGTCGACCGCATTTAACGCACACCTCAATGTCAGAAGGGTTGATATGTGGGACCAATGGCTCTGTGTACTTTGTGTCTCAGTGAGGGTACGGACCTTTGCCTTCAAACATAATCTTCCTTCCAACCATCTTTGCTGCTGCTGCTGGCAAAGAATAGGCTACTCTGGCTTCGAAGTGTTTGGGCTGAATGTCCAAGATTAGAGTTGAATCTGGCATGACTTCTGCATCTGGGTGAACAAGTGCACGCTAGATTTCAAATGTTGACCATGTACCTGAGCACTTTCCTTTTGCCATTAATGCGCTTAAGGGGTGTAGAAAGTCCTTAGTCTCCGGAGTAGCGATGTACCTTGGCTTGTTGATGTTGATATGCATGATCCAGAGGGGTAGGGTCAAGCATGCTGCGTGAAAATGCTCTTGACAGGCAAAAGATAGACTGAGTTCCACTTCTTTGCCTGCTCTCCTGTATGCCGCTCTTGTGATGTGAAGACCTTGGAAGTGGATGTGAGTGAATGTCACGTCCCTTTTCCAAGCTTTCAGAAGAGCACGGATGTTGTGGATGGGTAATGATCCCTCAGCGTCACTCTTACCTCTGAGCACCATTGTTTGATCCAAAGGAGCCACTTCACTAGAGTTGAGAATGTTCCTGATAAGATCCACTTCAGACACAGGTAAGTCTTTCTTTATATCTTCTCCCTTCTTTACAAAGCCTGGAGGAAGGTACCTAGTTTTTTAGGCGCCTCTGAGCTGTCCAAATAGAGGTCTACTACCTTCCAATCCTTACCTAGCAGATCTTTTGCTGAATACACTGGCATCCTTGCTTTAGCCCTGCTGTTGCCATCAAACCAGTCTTTATCTTGGTCTTGCATTCCACCTATTGTCCTGGCCCCTCCAGCAAATCTTTCCATCCTGCTGACCTTGCCATATGTGTGTGACATTTCTTCTTTAAGTAGGGATTTCCTGCGCGCATGCTTGTCTTTCTCCTTTGCATCCCATGCTTTCTGCGCTGCCTCTTCATGTATTGTTGCAGTCCATTTGGAGAACAGCTCTCCAACATTCTTTGGCTTGATGAGAGCATTACAGCATTGCACTGCATACATCCCTAGGAAGTTGACCCATTCTGCAAAGCAAAAGTCCATCACCATCAAGCGGTAGTCAGCTTTTACCTCAGGAGGGAGACGAGCAGATGGGTGGGAGACACTGCCTCCAAGCTGTCCATCTCGCTCAGTTGAGATACTAGTCACATTAACCACAAAGGAAGGTTGCTAGTCCTCCCCACAGAGCCTGTGAAAAGGATCTCCACCATCGACCATCGCAGGAATCATTCACAAGATTGACCGCCTTCAGGTGTCGAAGGACATGCTCGAATCGCGACCAAATTGTTACAGAGCTGAAGACTGCTGCCAGCACACGGCTCGAAAGTGGTTGGAATAGATGACTCTGTAGCGTTGAGGGCTTGCGTTCGTCGTGCGTGAGCCTCGCCTTGCAGCTCGAAGTTTGCCTCATCTACCTGTTCCTAGGATAGGCAAGGCAGCGATGTCTGTCTGCAGTTGCATGACAGTAAAATATTCGATGGAGTGCTGGTATGCCCGACCGGAATGGCGGAGCACACAGTTTGAAGGCTCTGGCACATCGTATTGCGGTACAGCTTGATGTAGCTCCTGGAAGGAGCGTTGAATGATTGCTAGTGCATTCGTATTAACAGCCAATATGGAGCGGCAACTCGACGAGCAAAGGCCAGGTTTGGTTGGAGCGGCAGCGGCAGCAGCAGCGTTGCGCTTGTAAAGGACTTTTGCTTCTGTGAGGCGCCCAAACTGACGCTATCGGTCACAGCATTCGACAGGAGATCGACGGATGTACAGCTTCGAGACCAGAACGCTGCTCAAAACAAAGCTCTCACAGCCCAAGCACGATGTGTTCATGAGAAGCAACTCAGGACAACGTACCCGTGCAGGTATGTCACAAATGATCAGCTTCTAATTTGAAAGATAGCAGAGTCGCTGTTTAGAGAGTGTCACCCTCTGCCAAATGTTTGCCTGTCGGCCATCATCCAGCCAAGTCATCTTTGTCAGCATCAGCTCACGCTTGAGCCTGGGTCGCATCTACGAACGGGCTTTTATCGCATTGAGTGAGAGAACACCCGATACGGTCAATCTGAGCGAACTTCGATTGAGATTGCCGTGCATCTCACCGAGTCGAAAAGACGCCGTTCTGAGCGAGCACGGTGACATTTCTCTTCCATTGTTTGAGTCTGACAGACAATTTCGTACCGTTGGAACCACGGAAAGAATCAGTCAGACAATGGGAGCGGGGCAATGTAGGCGAAGTAATGCAGCAAGCCACGTCAAACCGGGCCGAACAAGGATATCCTCCGCGGCGCTTCCGATGGCATCTTGATGCTATTGTTCTTACGCCACAGCATGGAATTGGATGCGAGAGCGTGGGAGAAAGCTTGATTTGTCGCAAGGACAGGAAGGTAAAGCATTCGTTCCTGAGATGGAGCAAGCGAGTTACGAACCATGCTCTAGCCGACGCAGGGTAGACTCAGGAACGCGATCAGAATGCGAGACCAGATCTTCGCTATGGTCCAAAAGCAGTGGCAGAAACAAGCTGACGATCGTGAGTACGAGACAGCGGATTACTTCGGCTTTGATGGTCGCAAAGAGAGTTTTAGGACAGGCAGACTAGTTTGATCACTCTAAAAATCATGTTGACCGGCACGAGCAAGGATTACCGAAGGTTCATGCTTCTCCCCCACAGCGTCTCAAAAAACCCCGGACTGCGCGACAAAGATGGCCCCCTGACAGTAACGCAGCTTGCGGGGCTTCCTCAGGCTACAGAGACAAAAGAAGCTCGGCAAAGAGGAGTAGGCGTGAAGTAGGGTCGTTGTTGGCAAAGTCGATTGAGGAGAAAGGGCAATCGCGCGGGGGAGGGGGGATAGCGTCCCAGGAGTACACGTGCATGAAAAGCGGTCATGAGGTCGAAGAAAGACGAAGCGAGCTGGTTGATCGGTGTTCGGTCTTCGTTCAGTCAGCCTGCACATTCTGACAATCGGAGAGCAGAAGACAGAAGTTGAGCGGTGTGTTCGGAGAGAAAAACAAGGTGGACAATGGAAAAAGAAGCTTCCACACTGTCAGGGTCAGGGTCGAACAAGAGACTTCGGTGTTTTCGCCTTTCGCACTTCGGATACGCTCGCTTAGAGGCGAAAAGGCGGCGCTTCGCATCCCAGCGAATTTCTTGACAACCTTCTTGCCCTCAGCATCAGTTGCAGCATCGGTCGATCGGGATTCTCAAGACGCTTTCGAGCATCGACGCTCAACTCTCAGCTCGGGTTCTGACAACTTGGTCGGTGTTTGTCGTACTTTGCCTTGCGGTTTCTACTCGTTGCTCTGTCAAATGGCCATCGTCCGGACTTCAACGCCATTCCCACCTGTCCTTTCCGATCGCTACCTCCGTCGTCGACAAGAGCAAGCTCTAGACCAAGCATGCATCTGCAGCCATTGCCTGTCGCTCGATGAATGAAAAGTGGGGCAAATATTGCGTTCACGCGGGGTAAGCTTTCAGGAACACAACTTGGATTGAGTTTTGCAGCCGATCAATGGTGAGAGAGCAAGCAAACAATCATAAATGAAAGCTTAAACGTTTTAGCGTCCGAACTGAAGCGGAAAAGCCGGTTGGACCGGAACACTTCTGGCTCTCCCCATTCCGATTCCTATTCCGTGCCCCTTTTGCACACTTCATTTGCTTCCAACCCACTCTGTTACATCTCGATTTTGAGCAACCACCGGCCGTTGCTTGATCTGCTGTGTGACGCGGGGTAACCAGTCCTCGTCGTATGGATTGGAGTCAGAACACGAAACAACAAGGTCATGACAAAGGAAAAGGATGCTCTCAACGAAGAGAGGCTAAAAAACTGCTTCGGTCTTGGCCGCTCTTCATAGGAATTGAATCTTGTGGCTTGGCGGCACATCGGCCAATACCAACGCTAAGCGGCGTTGCATCTGCTGGAAGAATTTTAAGGCGAATTCATACAAGCGTGATTTCATTTCATTTCATTTCATTTTGGCTGGCTGGATGCGCCGCCGGTTTCTACGGCAAGTGTGCCAGGGGGGAGACGGACAAAAAAGAAGAAGAAAAAAAAGAAAACAAAAGAAGGCAGAGATCGACTGTACCGCCAAGCAGGATTCTTCATTGGTCGGAGTGTGTTTCGCTTTTCATCGGCTTCAAACCGGAAAACTCTCCTCCGCTTCTCTCTTATTGTGGTCTCATGCACTTGTTGCACAGAAAGCGGAGTGAGAAAAGAGAATTCTAAAAATTGTCCGGCTGCTCCTTTTGTGCTTTTGTGCACCCTGAATTGCTTGACAGCTGCCACCTAGAGCCAAACGAAATCGAGAGTGTAGTTAAGAGATGCACGAGTGCATGTTGCACAACGCTTGCTCCCTCTTGTATTGGCTGCTTTGATGACTTCGGAATGGCCGAAATTCGACAGTCACTGCTTGTCGGCCAAGTGGATGGTCAGCTCACTGTTTTAGACGAGATCAGAACCATGTCGCATATGTTCGACGTTCCTTGCAACAACGACAAGATGCGCATGTGATACTGCACTAGCAATGCAAGCGAGGTTTCCATCGCCCACATCTCCCATTGTGCCAGCTATCGAGGCCATCCGACGACCGTGCGATGCCCACTACGTCCGTACATCACCTGTTTGACCAATCGTACCCCGCGCTTTCTACCGAGCTCGCTTTGGTGTTTGAGCCCTGAACGTGAGCCCTAGTGTGAGCCCTGGCATCTCGTGGCTCTCGTACTGGAGTCTCCGTGGGGCACCAGACGCCTCCTCCGCCTTGTGTCTCTGCTCAAGCCCACATGCAGTCCGTCCGGAGCACCCAACATGAGCACAAGATCATTGTCGACTTGCCTCTTTTGGTCGAATCTTCACTGCTGTCTTGCTTCTCCTCCTCGTCGGATGAGCCTCGAAGCAATCCTTGGTTTGGATTCAGGTCGCTACCACTGACAAGCACATAAATACCTGGTCCACCGTTGTCGTCTTTTCCCTTCCCCACCTTGCCTAAGCTTCACCATTTACCCCTCCGCCCCTCCAGACTCTCGCAAATATGGGTCGCCGCATCACTAACCCCTACGTGCTCACAGCACTCGCCTGTACTGGTGGTTTATTATTCGGTTTTGACATCAGCTCAATGTCAGCCATTATCTCGTCTCCCAACTACCTTGTCTACTTCGGTAACGATGCCGACACCCACGAGTGCCCAGACCGCCCTGGTGCTCTTTGCAACATTGGCCCTAGCGCTGATGTTCAGGGTGGTATCACTGCCTCTATGGCCGGTGGCTCCTTCCTTGCCTCTCTCTTCTCTGGTATCATCTCGGACCGTCTCGGTCGTCGTTCTGCTATCTTCCTCGGCTGTATCTTCTGGGTTATCGGTTCTATCCTCACCTGCGCTGTCCAGAACATTGGTATGCTCATCGTCGGTCGTATCTTCAACGGCGCCTGTGTCGGTCTCTGCTCCGCCCAGGTCCCAGTCTATCTCGCCGAGCTTTCTCCCGCTCGTATTCGTGGCCGTCTCATCGGTTGCCAGCAATGGGTAAGTCCCTCATCCTCTCCATATCATTCCTTGCACTACTCGAAGTGTCATGCATGCAACAAGGTCCAAGCGTTAGCTGTCATCCGCCAGGCACGGCCAGGAACAATAGCAACGTTTCATCTCGTCGCGTGTGTCCCACCACGCGGCAATTTTTTTTAGTTATTAAACATATGGAATCCCACTAACACCATATTATCCTCTTCACTTCGTCGCAACTCTGCTATATCTTCTTCAACGATGCCAGGCTATTACATGGGGTATCTGTATTTTCTTCTTCGTCTGCTATG
Organism: Ustilago xerochloae; assembly: GCA_928856705.1. Lineage (NCBI taxonomy): Eukaryota > Fungi > Basidiomycota > Ustilaginomycetes > Ustilaginales > Ustilaginaceae > Ustilago > Ustilago xerochloae. The sequence continues at coordinate 595,803 of CAKMXT010000010.1, forward strand.
GATCCAGTTTCCTTGGCAACAGGATCGATGGCGAGCAAGATGGTCGAGGCACCGCCTCTTTCAGATTGCCTTGGGGTCTTCAGATGATCCCAGCTCTCGTCCTCATGGCTCTCATTCCCATGATGCCCGAGTCTCCCCGTTGGCTCATCACCAAGGGTCGCAACGACGAAGCTCTCGAAATCCTTGCTCAAGTCCACTCCAACGGTGACCAGAGCGCTCCCGAGGTCCAGGCCGAATACCGCGAGATCGTTCAAAACATCGAGGAGAGCACCGGCGAGGGCTCTGGTTACCTTGACCTCTTCCGTCATGGCAACGCTTGGCGCACTCACATCGCCATGTTCACCCAGATCTGGTCTCAGCTGACTGGTATGAACGTTATGATGTACTACCTTTCTTACGTTTTCGAGATGGCTGGTGTTACCGGAAACATCGCCCTCATCTCGAACGGTATCCAATACGTTATCAACGTCTTCATGACCATCCCTGCCCTTCTCTTTGTCGACCGATGGGGCCGCCGACCTACTCTTCTCATCGGTTCTACCCTCATGACCATCTGGCTCTTCGCTGTTGCCGGTCTTATGGGCAACTACGGTTCATACTGGGGTGACTCTGGTAACGCCGTCGTCCGCTGGAGGGTCACTGGCACTCCTTCTAAGGCTGTCATTGCCTGCTCCTATCTATTTGTCGCTTCGTTTGCACCGACTTGGGGACCTGTCTCATGGATTTACGTTCCCGAGCTGTTCGGCAACCGATTGCGCGGCAAGAGCAACTCCGTTTCGACCGCTTGCAACTGGGCTTTCAACTTCGCTCTCGGTTACTTCGTTCCCCCCGCATTCCACAACATTCAGTGGAAGGCCTACATCATCTTCGGTATCTTCACCGTTGCCATGACCATTCACGTCTTCTTCGCCTTCCCCGAGACTGCCGGTAAGACGCTCGAGGAGGTCGACGAGATCTTCACCTCTGGTATCCCTGCCTGGAAGACTCGCAAGGGCTCTGGTGCTCTCGCTCGTGACATCGAGGCTGTCAAGGCTGAGGGTCTCGTCTTCCGCCAGGCCAGCACTCCCAGCGACACTGCTGACGAGAAGGAGCTCAAGGCTTAAGATGCTTTTATATCTGTCCTGCTTCGGCTTGCCGTCCACCGTCACGAATATCCATAGTCCGTTGTCCTCACTTCACGAAACGATGATTGGTGCACTACGACTGTAGCTCGATCCATTCATCATCATTCACTGCTTCCATCTTTGCTCGCACACTGTATACCTTTTGGCAATGGAACCTTTACGACTTTTGTATTTGTGCCTGTGCTCGAATCTCTCACATTCTTCGACCTTCATCCAGCGTTACACAATTGCTCCAACTTTGCTCATGAGACCGGTCATCTCGAACTTACGAGATCGGAACTACATCGTGAAGTACATTTTCCTCAGTTCAAAGGGAATTGCGAGACTCACAATTCCGGAGGAAACGTTGTCGTTGGGTGGGCGAAGAAAGTCCTGGCGTTGCAGCTCTGCCAAATCGCCTGATTCTGCCCTAAAGCATTCTCTATAGGAGCATTCTGGAAGGATTTCTCAAACAAAAGGCTTGTTGAGTCGCACAAAGGGACTGTTTGGACCAGCTACTCAGCACGCGATGATGTCCTGGCAAATTTCAGTGGATCCTTCCGCGAGCCGTTTTGCCATATCACATTCACGGGCTGTTGCAATGTGGAAAAGGGCTTCTGATCGAGTCGTCAGTCACACACCACAGGCAAACAAGGCAGCAAAGGTCCATGCATTGAAAAAGCGGGTATTGTGAATGCGTATGCTAACTATGTTGAACAAAGATTACATTGGGGCGATCATGCTTCCTTTGACTACTCTCTCCCTGCTTCGTCGCCCTCGCCGTTGGCATCTGCTCCCACCGTCGTCTCAGAAGCTTCCCTCTCCTCTGCTCTTGGCTGACTTCTCCAATCTCCGCCCGAACCTCCGCTCTTCCAGCTGCGCTTTGCCGTTGCCCCATCCTCTGCTCCGTCCTCTGTACTTGCAGGCTCTTCGCCCTGTTCCAACGCCAACCTCTCTTTCCAACCCAGCTTCTTCTTCACTCCCGCTGCTGTCGACCTGCCTTCCTCTTTCCTCTTCCTCAACTCGACCGCTAACTGGTGATTGAGCTCCTTTCTAACCGGCGCTGATGCATATCTCAAGTGCATGAAGTTGCAGAAACCTCCTCGATTGCATTCGTTCGTTTCGTTCTGTCGACAACAAGCTTCTTGGAAATCCGTTACTGGACTCAACTCGGCAAAGAGAGGCTTGGCATCGTACCATCGATCGTTGAGTGCATCTACCGCCCGCTGTGCGTCCGCTTCGTACTTGTATCTTGCGTAGATATTGCCGATGAGATGGTCGCCGACGTTGTCACAGACGTGCATCTCGACGAGCTCGCCGTACTTGGCTAGCTCTGTGAACATGTCTTCGTAGAATGCATCGAACTGTTGTTGAAGTTCAGTATCTGTGATGGTGCAGTCTTGCTCGTGATGGCGAGGGTTGCGATAGACGTTAGAGAGGAGGAGTGTGCATGAATACGGTGGGCGAATGTGTTTGCGGGAGCAGCGGTCGCCGTGGCGGCAGGCGCCAATTTTGTAGTAGAAGGAGCAATTGACCTTGTCTTGCTCAGTGCCGTAGATCGAGGCTAGATAGGACGCCATGATGGGTCAGAGTGCCAATGGGGCCGGAAATGCGGTCGGAAAACGCTTGCGGAGGTACACTGATGACGATAGACCTCGAGTGATCTTGTGATATGGTGGAGCGGAAGTAAGGCTTTGGTGGCTGAGTGGAATGCAGGACAAGCACAATTGGAAGGTGTCGAAAAGTGCCAAAAGCAAGGGTCCTTTGTCCGATTTCCGAATCGAGTGTCGGCCGACAGGAAATCGCAGCAGCAGACAGAGTCTCTCCACACTGAGCATGTCTTCCGAGTGCCGAGCTGTTGGAAATTTTTCGAAAATCCACACTTTCTCAGCGAAGAAACCTTGAATTTGTTCAACTCTAAACCCTTCGGTTCTTCTCCTCAAGCGGTCCTTCCTCTCTCTTCTACCTTTCACTGCTACCATCAATTCGCACTGATCACCAAAAGCAAGCTCACATTGATACACGGTATTGCTTGATTCGTTGAGCATCCGTATTCGCTCTGCCCAAGCTGGAAGAAGCACAACGCCGCTCGCAATAATGTCCGAACCGTCTTCATCCAAAGTCAAGGCAGACTCCCTTCTGCCACCCGAGAAGAATGCTGCTTCAACTTCAACTACCACAAATGGCGCCGCTTCCACCAACGCTAACACATCGCTCGCCACAAAGCACGGCATCGAGCTCCCTAGTCAAGAAGATGCTGAACGACTCGGATTTAATGTCTTCTCTCACATCCTCGATCCCCGTCTACTCCGAGCACTCGCGGATCTTGGCTTCGGCATCCCTACGCCCATTCAACAGAAAGCCATTCCACTCGCACTCGCCGGCAAAGACATCCTTGCACGCGCACGCACTGGTTCAGGCAAGACATTAGCCTACGGATTACCTCTATTGCAAAAGGTGCTCGATGCAAAGTCAGCTGTCGCCAAGTCCGACCCTAATCACCAACTCACTCGCGCTCTCGTTCTGGTACCAACAAGAGAGCTTGCTGAGCAAGTATTCCGACACCTCTCCGTCATCATTGAGTATGTCCGCGATGATATTCGCTTGGTCAATGTCGCACGCGATGCCTCCGAGAAAGTTCAACGCCTGCTCCTCAGCGAAAAGCCCGATGTTGTCATCGCTACCCCATCCAAAGCCCTCACCTATTTGCAGAACTCCTCGCTTGACGTCAAGTCAGGTATGGAATCGCTAGCAATTGATGAAGCTGATCTGATCCTTTCCTATGGTCACGACTCGGATGTCAAGTCGCTTCTTTCCGGCAACTTCCTACCTTCGCACTTTCAGTCCTTCCTTATGTCGGCCACTATGACATCTGACGTCACAAAACTCAAAGGTCTTCTTCTGCGCAACCCTGTCGTCCTCAAACTTAATGATAGCGACGAGAGCTCTGCCAATAATCTCGTCCCATTCTACACAAAGACAAGCGAGGAGGACAAATTTTTGCTCGTTTACGTCATCCTCAAGTTGAAGCTCATCAGAGGCAAAGCAATTCTGTTTGTCAACGAGCTGGAGAGAGGGTACAGATTGAAGTTGTTTTTGGAGAAGTTTGGATTGAGGGCATGTGTTTTGAACGCAGAACTGCCGATCAATTCCAGATACAGTATTGTAGAGGAGTTCAACAAGGGAAGGTTCGACTACATTGTTGCGACCGATGAGCCGACTGGGCTAGGGAAGGTTGAGGACGGGGAGGAGGAGAGCGAGGATGAGGCTGAGGAAGAGGAAGCAGAGGCAGAAGATGGAGAAGATGAGGAAGATGTAGGAAAGAAACGCAAGTCTGACTCAACAAGCAAGAAGGCGAGCAAGAAAGCCAAGACATCGAGCTCCGGCAAGAAGAACAAGAAAGGCTCTTCTGCAGAATACGGTGTCTCTCGAGGTGTCGATTTCGTTAATGTCTCCTGCGTCATCAACTTTGACCTTCCCACCACAGTTGACGGCTATATCCATCGAATCGGTCGAACTGCACGTGGTGGTGCATCTGGTACATCCCTTTCTTTCATCGTTCCATCTAGCGAGTTTGGTCGATCAAAGTACCTCACATGTCCATCCACTGCAAACGACGAGCGTGTATTCCGCAAGATCTCTCGATCTACTACAACCACTGGCGCTACGATCCAAGAATGGAACTATGACGCTTCGTCCGTTGAAGGTTTCCGCTATCGTGTTGGCGATACACTCAAATCTATCACCAAGGCTTTGATTCGAGAAGCGAGAATCAAAGAACTCAAAACAGAAATCTTAACAAGTACAAAATTACAATCGCATTTCGAAGACCACCCAGATGATCTCAGCTACCTGCAACACGACAAAGCATTGCTGAACAGTAGAGCTCAGCAAGGCCATCTTAAACACGTACCTCAATATCTGGTTCCTAAGATCATCAACCCAAGCTCAAAGTTGACAGGTAACAACAGTAACGGGTCAAGTTACAAAGGTTACGTTCCCAAGAACAAGCAAAAAGACGATGGAACAGATCGAAGGAAGAAAGGACCCGGTGGGAAGAACAAGAGCTCAACGTCCAAAAATAATGGCTTCAAAGGGAAGAAGAAAGCTGATCCTCTCAGAAAATTCTCTAAGAAGTAGAAGATGTTGATTCACACTCTCCAATCTCTTTATCATTCGCAGCACTCTGTCACGCAAGATAGTTTGTGTTCCGAGTTGATTTGTCATTCTAGACTGCGGTTGTGTGTGTGTGTGTGTGTGTGTGTGTGTGTGTGTCTGAAGATGGGCGACATCATTTGATCTCCCAAAACAACCTCTTCTCTCCTCCCTGACCCGCTGCGTCCTCTCCCTGCTTGATCCCTTTCACAACCTCAGCAAGCGACACAACCTGAGTCTCTTTGAGCACCTTCTTCAAATCCACTTGTTCTGCATCTTGATCCTTCTTCGCCCTACCCACCCCAGTAGCAGCCCTGAATGCGGCTAACTGCTCGATCCTAGCTTTCGCCGATTTCCTTCCTTTACTCTGTGCGTATCCTGGCTGCTTCAACTCAACCGACTCGACCACGAGCGAAACACCATCGTGTGAGTTACCCCATGACCTCGACTTGATACCTCCTCGTTGACACCCCTTATACGCAATGAGCTTAGGAGCGATTCGAAGGATGACAGAGAGGTCGCATGATGGGTCCATCTTCACCGCCTTTGGCTCTGACTTTTGTGCAGGGGCGGAGGTGTCGGTCATCTCGACATCGGCAGTTTCGGTTGGCTTGTTCTTGCTAGGATTGACAGTAAAACCATTCCATGCACGAGCGGCACGACCAGGCGGTACCCAAGCAGGGATGCCTTCGGCCTCTAATGAAGGACCTTCAACCCAGCCTGCATGTACACACATCGCCAAAACGTCCGAGTCATCCGTGTACACATCTGTGCCCCAGAGCTTGCGACGCAGCAATGGGTTCAATCTCCAGAAACGCCAAGGAGACACACCCCCAGCCTCAGCCTTGCTAGGGTCACCACCCTCAGCAGCAGCCTTTGTGTCAACTGCGTCACCTTCCTTTTCCTGAGCCTTAGCATCCGCACTCGCCTCTTTCTCCTTATCCGCCTTCGCAGAGTACTGCGAGATCTTCTGCCCGAACAATTGAGCCTCAGCGATCTTCTCCTCGATCCGCATCTCCAAACTCATCCTTGCGTGCTCCTTGCCTCTCCAACCCAACTTCCAGTTATTACTACTGCCGTTCAGCGCAACCTTTCCACGGTCGCCTTCAAGCAAGTCTTTGAGCGGATCACCGATTTCGCATCGCGCTAAGCACTCATTCTCCAAGGACCGGTATTGCTCCCAATGAGGTCCACCGCGACCACCACAGCTGAGAAGATCTCCAGGGATGCGAACCTCGAGTGTGGAGCCAACGTTGCGCGCGAGAAGTTCGGCAGGGAAAAGCGGGTCGACGGTGGGGTCGTAAATCCAAGAACCAAGGTGTCTTACCGGCCGGCCTTTGTCCATTCCGATGAGATGGCGAGGGAGCGGGTCGACGGGTGCCTCGACCACTGGTATCGTTGCATCTGGCTTGGAGACTGGCTTAGCTGCAACGGGTTTGCCTTCGGCTGCATTCTCGGCAGTGACTGTCTCCGCAGTGGGCGCGGTCTGACCATCGGCAGCAACCTCGGCAGTAGCTGTTTGCTGCTCTCCCTCTCCCTCGTTTGCAACGCCCGCATTCTCATCCTTCTGTTCGTCAGCAAGCACATCAAGCGGCAACCTCTCTGCCCTGCGAATCGACTCGTCGCGTTCACACAGCTCGAGATACAGCCATACGGGCTCGCTATCCACCCTTGGCCCAGCGTTCGGATCACGGATGACATGGGGCTGATGCGGCACCATCGCCTCTGCACCCGGACCCATTCCACCGAACATGGCAGGGTGGATGGCAGGAGGAAGCGGCATGCCAGGGGGATATCCGATCGCTGCGGCAGCGGCATGGAAGTCAGCCATGTTAGGTGGACGACCGAATGCAGCGGCTTGTTGCTGTGCGGTCGCGATCAGGGCCTCCTCTAGACTAGCAGGCGGAGGTCGAATGTGGGGTGGCAACTCGCCCAACGCACCTGGGTGCATCTGAGCAGCTGCGGCGGCGTGCGCCTGAGCCTGTGCTTGTGCTTGTGCCTGGGCTTGAGCTTGTGCGTGACGCTCTCGCTCCTTCTCGCGTTCGATAGCAGCCATCTTTTCAGCTTGTTGCTTCTCTCGACGACGTTCCCTGCGTTCGCGTTCCTTTTCCTTCTCGCGCTCCTTCTCCTCGCGCTCGCGTTCTCTTTCGATCTCCCTTTCTCGCTCTCTTTGACGCTCGCGTTCAATTTCTTCGATGCGGTGACGTTCACGTTCACGCTCACGCTCGAGCTCTCGCACGCGTTCCTGTTCCATCTCGCGGTCTCTCTGCTCCCTCTCTCTTTTGCGCAATCGTTCGCGCTCGTGCTCTGCTTCAAGTTCCCGGTCGCGTTGTTGTAGAAACATCTCGCGGTTGTGGTCTCTTAGGTCGCGCTCGGAGTGAGGGCCGTAGGGAGGCATCGAGGGTCCGCGATGAGGAGGGCCGTCGGGGTAAGGGATACCACGTTCAGTGCTAGGTGAGGGTGGAGCGCGGCGTGGCGGTCCAGCCGCAGAATCGAGCTTGGCTGACGACTCGCGACCTGGGCCCATCGGCGGCGGTGGTCCTGATCGAGGGTGTCGTTCGGCGTCAAAGTGAGGAGGGAGCGGTCGGGACTGCGCTGGAACGGATGACTCGCGAGACGCGTTGGCACTGACACCAGCCTGTGAGCCTGCTGATTTAGCGTCTTTCTTTCGCCTGTCGCCGTCGCGACTCTGTGTGGGGCTTGCAGGAGGATAAGGCAGGGGAGGAGGAGGGCCTCGGTCGTCGTATGCTCTGCCACTCGCAGACTTGGAAGAGGGGGGTCCGAGTGGACCAGAAGGAGGACCACGAGATCCATAGCGGTCATACATGGGCTCGTCCATCATCATAGGTTCGCCATGCATACGACGGCCGTATCGGTCGCCTGCCATCATTTCGCGATCGCGGTCGCGCTCCCTCTCGCGCTGCATGAGCTCACGCTCCGACATGGGTCCATCGTAGGGTCCGTAGGAGAGAGGTGCCCGCATGCGTTCGGGTGAGCGGCCCGCAGGTGGCAACATTCCGCCGTGTCCAGGAGGACCCGCCCTTGGATCGTCGTACGAACCAGGATATGGAGCGTGCCGAGGAGAGCTCTCCGGGCCCATGGCGGCGAGAGGGACATCAGCACTTGACTCGCGAACTCTTGCACCAACAGGAGGCGCGCGAGCTGCTGGATGACCAGGCGCTGGACTTCTGCGTGGTGGAAGGGAGGATGCGTAGGGGTCGCGCGGACTACGAGATGGCTCTCCAGGCATACCGGGAGGTGGACCTGGCACTGCATACCGCATGTCGCCACTCGGAGCATGACCATGCTGAGAAGGGGGCATGTCGGGGCCACCTGCAGGTCGCTGAGAAGCTCTCCAACGCATCTCACGTTCTCTTTCGAGTTCGTATTCTCGCTCGCGTTCCCACTCTCTTTCGCGATGGTAGCCGGGAGGAGCTTCTTCAGCATTGGAACCGCTCCATTTGCGTCGTGGAGGAGCCGATTGAGAGGAAGGACTTGTGGAAGTGTGACCGTACGACATGATGGGCGAACGACGGTCGCTAGGATGCGGTGGTGGGGGAGCAGTTCGGGAAGAAGGACCACCTGGGTACATGCCACCACGGGCACGATCCCTTTCACGTTCTCTTTCCCACTGCTCACATTCGCGCTCTCGCTCCCATTCCCATTCGCGTTCACGATCGCGCTCTCGTTCACGTTCTCGTTCGTACATCATGTGTCGAGGATCTGACGGGTCGGCCGTGCCGGGAGGGCCGAGAAGGGAGTTCATGTTCATGACATCGGAGCGAGGCGAAGGTGCAGGCCCAGGACCAGTCTGTCTCCAGCGGTCTCGATCATCCATGGCTGACGAGGTGCGCGATGGAGGTCTGAGTGGAGGCAGAGGGTGTCCTGCGCTGCTGGCGGCTGAAGGTGATACCGGATAGTTGCGCTGCGATGCCGAGTGATTAAAAGACGAAGCCCCAGGTGGAGACCTCTGCGGTGGATGATGGGGCGGCGGGGGCGGCATCGTTGTTTGCTTTGCTGCTCAGATGATCACGAATGTTGCTGCTTGGTTGGCTTTATGTCACGATGCTGTGCAGAATGAAGAGAGGTTGGGTCCGAAGTTGCTATCGCGCAGAAAGGCAGGAGTGTATGAAACCGCGGAACACCCGAGCTGCCAAGTCGAAGAAGCCTGTGATAAGGAAAGGAGAAGGGAAGACGAAAAGGCTGAGCCCGAAGGAATAGGTGATGTGGCTCTTCGAGATGGTGGTCGACTGTGTGGAGACGAAGATGAAGCAAAATAATGAAACAACCGGATGGAGAAGAAATGCAAAGCAAACGAGCGAGCGCGACTGCAATTTCGCCGGCCAAGGTGACCAGAGCGCACGCGATTGATGCAGTTGACCAGTCTTCTTTTCGCGGAGATGGAGATGAAGGTGGTGATCCGCGCTCAGACGGCTGATTATTTAGCGAAAAAAGAAAATTAGCCTTGATTGGTTGATGCGTGATTCGCTCTTGCAGCAGCGGAGCAGAAGTCAAAAATGGAAGAAGAAAAATATAAAGCTGTGAGCTTGTCGCTATTGCCTCTGGACCCCGCAGCACGATTTTGGTCTGTTATCACATTGACTGAGCCTTGTCTGTCGCTTGACTCGAGCTTCGGACCAAGATTGCCATCAAGACTCTGCACGCACTATCGCGCTGTGATCGAAAGAAGACGACTTCAATTAACTTTCACGGAAGAAGCGATGAGAAGTGGGTGAGCTCGTAGTGGCGCCAAGTGAGACGGATCAGCCGACAGGGTCGCATTGCTTGCTTTTGTTTGCAGCCAGCGAGCAATTCGGCTGCAGAGAATCCGAAGAACAAGTTGCTCAGGCCACCCGATCGGGCACACGCCGATTCACACTACTTCCTCCACCTTCACGTTGTAAGTCACAGGATATCACATATCTCGAACACATCACACAAGTAGCATAATCATCACCTTCACTCTCGACGAGAACAACCTTTTGATCTCACTTCTACAATGGCAGCGGCAACAGCATCCCAGTCAGCTGCCCTCGCATCATCCGTAACGGCCAACTCAACATCAATAGACAACACTAAAACCTTTCGCTTCCCTCCGATTCACGCATTTCCACCGTTCTACACCCTCCAACCGAACCCAGTCTCTCGAGGTCAGCAGCTATCGCAATGGCGTGCACTCATACTTGACTACTGTCGCTTCCACCGCATCTTCTCACTCTCGCCTCTTCCCGGTACATCCGACATTGCAGCAAAGACCGAGGCAGCGGATCCGCACAAAAGTCTATTCTCCAATCGATCAATACAGCGTTCTCTTTCACCTGAAGCAATACGTCAAGTGCTTGCAGATCTCGTCGAACACAAGCAAGCAGCATGGGAGGACTCTCTCACCACAAATTCAAAGGCAAAGGGCAACACGACAAGTAACGCAAAGGCATTCATCTATTGGAAGACCCCAGCGCAATGGGGTGATGCCATTTATGATTGGGTTCTAGCGACTGGTCAGAATAAGAGCATCATGACATTATTCGAGTTGAATCAGGGAGAGCTGGTCGAAGGTCAAGGTACGTACTCATTTGAGACAACTCATCCACGAATCCATCGAGGCACTAACCAGATCCTCATATTCGTTCGTATGTGTCGCAGAGTTCTACGAACTACCAACACCCATTCTCAAGCAAGCCTTGAAACATCTCAGCTCACAAGGAAAAGCGCAAATCTTCGCGGGTACTGAGGCGGATGACGGAGAAGGTGTCAAGTTTGTCTAAGGTCCATACTCACTCGCGTCAGCTTCACGCGGCATATACCCCAAGCAATAGAGCTTCGCACACCATTGACGATTTCAGACTGGAGTGTTGGCTGAATGACTGATTGAACAGCTTTCAAGTATTCCATCAAGATCCGATTCCGTTTGTGTAATCGCAGTGTATGATCGAAAAGAGCCTTGCATCCTAACCGCTGTAGTAACGATCACCATAATCACCAAGACCAGGAATGATATAACTCTTTTCGTCCAGCCTCTCATCTACCCAAGCTGAAATCACCTTGACCTGTGGGAACTTTGTGTACATGTTGTTCAATCCTTCCGGACTTGCGATCAGATTCAAGAATAGAATCTGTTCTGCTTTGACTCCATTTTCAATGAGTACTTCGATGGCTTTAATTGCACTTCCACCTGTTGCGAGCATTGGGTCGAGCAGAAGAACCCATCGTTCTGCAATGTCCTCTGGAAGTTTGGCGTAGAAAAGTTTGGGTTTGGCTGTTTCTTCGTCTCTCTGAATCAGGATCTTGCCGATACGAACCGAACGACAGCATTCACGGAGACCAGCCTCCATTGCTTCACCAGCGCGGAGGATGGAGACACCGCAGATTCGACCTTGGAAAGAGACGCCTGAGTATTCGAAGCCAGTGGGAGTCATGACGGTCTTGGGGACCGTAGGGAGGTGATTCAGTCCTTCTTCGACGAGGAGTCGAATGATACGGTCAGAGTAAAAGATAAAGTCGGAACGTGGCGTTGATGTGTCTCGAATGATAGTCAACAACGCATCAAGCTGTGCGGTCTGTGGTAGTCGAGATGCGTTGGGTGGCAATGCAGGGCCAACTTGTGCTGCTGCCGCCCCATTCTGAGCTGTAGTTGCCGTCGAGGCCATCTTGTGTGCAGAGAAGAAACGGAGCCGGGTTAGAGCTGTGGTCGGCGTGATGCTATGAGCTTGCGAGGGATGTAGCGTAGGACCCAAATGAGGCTTTGTGTGTGAATGACGGTCGCCAGTCTGTGTGCACTGGGTTAGGATGATGCGCTGATGAAGAGATGGCAGATCAAGGTGTATGGTGTGTTGGACAAAGCGAGCCTCCACGGACAACGCCGTGTGTGTGTGTGCCCAAACGAGCTTTAAACCGCAAAAAAATTCAAGGCTAAACCGTAAGTTACAGCAATCCCTCAGCCATGTGACACAAGAAAATAGACTGAGAATCCGTGCGCATGTCCGGCTTCCCGGATCCTCGGATCCTTCACCCTTTCCGCTTTGACAGCACGTCAAAAGATAAGCTCTCTTTCTCACGGACATGACCTCGACTAACTCAATCACAGACGACGCCACTGAGTCGGTAAAGTAATTATTGTGCCTTTGCTCATACATTAGAAGAAAACTCTGCTGTATTCGAATGCAACCAGCTCAAACAAGGAAGTCAAGACATCCTCGACTGCATCCTCTCCACAAGATGGGAAGCAAGTCTTTGTTCTGAAATCCGCCCATCGCTCCGAGCATGCTTGGCTGAGCCGCCTCACTCGCAACCGCTCCGCTTGCAGGTGATCCTGATAGCTCGTCGTCGAGCTCAACTTGAGCTTCTCCAAGCTTGGCAACTCGAATGCCACCAATGTGTGAGATCCACTCGAGACGCGTCTCCCCTGGTGTGCTGAACACGGGTGCTTGTCGATGCTCTTGTTCCGTCAATGGCCAGTCTCGCTCGGCTTCCTCTCCGTTGACTGGTCCAAATGAGGTAGACCGGTTAAGCCCAGAAGCGGACAAAGCTGATGAAGTGGAGAAACCACGCACAAATTGTGTGCTAGCTGGGCGATGCATACCGCGGTCAGCACCAAAGGAACGAGAGGAAGACCAAGTGCGTCCAAGACCGGATGAAGCGAAACCTCTTTGGGAGCTATGCGGTGCAAATCTGACTGACTGGCCGGCGAAGGGCAAACCGCCTACTTGTGACTCGGGTCGCGATGGCACAGATGATGTCGATGTCGACCCAAAACCTGCTACTGTGCCAACAGAGGACGAAGCAGAGGAAGACAAGGGCGATGCTGGCGGTGCACCACTGTCGGAGCTCGCGGCTGTCGAAGAGGCTCTCTCCATATCAATTGATCCAGTATCTGCTTTGCCAGCGCCAAGCGTCGTGCCCAGGCTAGAGACGCTGCTAGTAGATCCAAATCCGCGCTTTCCGCGATGCAGAGCAATGTCACCTTTAGGCTCAGCGCCGTGACCAGACTGTGATTCTCTCAGTCGTTCTTCGCAATGCTTCGGGTTAGGGCATCTTGAGAACCACGGGTTCGCGCATGCATCGTCTCCACGGTCGAGAGACCCAGGAACGTCAACGCCTCCGAAAACATCATATGCTTCGTCCTCCTCTTGCGCTTGCTTCGAGGCAGAGGCGGTGGCGGCTCCAGTTTGATATATGGCAGATGCTGCAGGGAACGCATCGACGACAGACTGTGTGCGTCCCCATGCGTTACGCCTTGCTGCTGCAGACGAGCTGCTACGCACTCTGACTCGTGTTCCCCAATCTTGTGTGGCACTGCGGCGGGCTGCTTCGAGCATAGGCACCAAGCCGTGACCTAGCTCGCCGACCAAGCTTTGCAATGTTCCGTTCTCGTATGCTTCGAGCAAAGTGGGAACCCTCTTGCCGAATTTGCTGTCTTCAGGCCCACCGTTTGAGCTGAAGCTCTTGGTGCGGGAAGCGTTGGACCCAAATGATGTAGCGCGGTGACGTTGCATGGCTTCGAAGAGTGGTGTACCATGACGAGAATTGTTCCTACTGCTGCTACTTCGTCGACGTTGTGGTCCACCTGAGGTTTGCACCACAGGCGAGAGAAATGGCGAAGCAATCCCTTGCGATTCTGCTTCAGCGACATCGTAAGGGCTGAGAAGTTTGCGAATGCATAGCTCCTGTAGACTAGGCAAGCCATGGTATTGCTTCGTGCCGAGCACTCTAGACCTGCCGGTCACTTTGCCTCGCGCGGAAGCACCTTGTTCTGTGGAAGGAGTCAGATCGAAAGCATTGGCACCGTCTCCATCCTCGAAGGCTGCTTCAAGAATTCGCTGACGCTCTCGCTCAGCCTCGTCCTCGGCTGGTGCATCATCAGCACCGATAGGATTCGAAGCGACTGGCTGCGACGCAGTGTCGTCCGGATCAACGGTCGTGTCCGCTGCATCAGTGCTGTTGCCATCATTGCTTTCTTCGTCGGTGGCACGGTCATGTTCGGTGATAGAAGCAAAGCTGCCTGCGCCGAGACGATCTATACCACGAGCCAAGAAACCTTCCACTTGCATTTCGGAGCGGGTGCGGTCCATCTGTCTCTGCTGGCGAGAAGGTACAGGAGCGCGAATGAGCGGAGGCGGCTGCTGAGACACTGGTACTGCATCGAGGCCATCTTCAGCATTCGCGGTATCGTTCCGGATTGGTGTGGTCGAGGATGCATCATCTGACTCGTCTACTTCATCGAGCTCAGTGAGGTTGTTCAACGAGTGCTGCTGGCGAATGCGCTTGGCACGGTGGCAGAGAACTGGGCGGACAGTAAGCACTCCTGTATCAGGTGGTTTGACCAAGTATGGGTTGGGGAACCAGGTGAAGACGTTGAGGTTGAGACGCAGGATCTCAGCAGGTAGATACTGCAGCTCGTTGTTGGGGACATGCAATTCTGACAAGTTGTGTAGATCGCCAATGGCCGGAGGCAGGAACTTGAGCTTGTTCGAACGCAACGAGAGGACCCGAAGATTCTGCAGCTGGAAAAGCGCACTGGGCAGTCGAGTGAGAGCGTTTGAACCAAGGAAGATGCTGAGAGTGGCTTGACGGTCACGGTGATCACGATAGGAGCCCGCGGATCGAGAGCTGAGCGTACTCATAGCACTGTTGGTGCGTGCGAAGGATTGGGCACGACCGAGACTGGGTTGAAAAGCAGACTGACTACGAGACAAGGTTCGCTTGGCTGTGACGGATGTCTTGGCAGAAGCTACATCGTTGTGAATGTGCGCGCTGAAAGGAGCGAGATAGGACTCGTGACGAACAAGCCCGCCTGTCTTTGACTGGAGCAGTTGCTGCGGTTCAGGGGGAGAACGGTCTTCTTCGTCGTCTTCGGGATCATAGCGTGGGGGTGGAAGGGCGACGAAACGAGAGAGATCTGCGATGGTGGGGAGAATATCGGTGATGTTTTTGGAGCTGAGATCGATGAGGCCCTGTTTGGGACCCTTCTTCTCGTGGAACATGGCCTCGTCGACTACCTTGCTCCAGTACTTTGCGATGCGGGACCATCGATATGCTTCCTCCTGTTTGCGCTTTTCCTCCTCATCTAGTGTAGGCGTTGGTGCAGCGACGTTGTCACTGGAGGTTGCCGGAGACGAGCCTGACGATGATGGGTGGGGTGAAGTGGAGTCTGCAGCAACAGCAGCCTGAGGTAAGAGGAGGGAGGAGCTCGAGTGCTGTCTAGCTCTGCGCGTTGCTGCAAGGAAAGGGTCGAAACCAGTCTCGGGATGCAACTCCTCACTGTGATCAGAGAGGTTACCATCGTCAGATGAGTCTGCATCGTCTTCGCCAGTTTGATGGGCGTGAGAAGTAGTGGAGGCAGTGCCAATGCGAGGCGGTGTAGCGAAAGGTTGCGAAGGCGAGGTAAGATGCAATTGCTTCCAGGCTTCCGACAGAACGATGGGCGAACGTGATTGCGTTGGAGTGAATGCTGGATCATTGGACGAGCTCGCCCTTCGAGGGCTGGCTGCTTCGGTCATGACTATGTCCAAGTCGAGGCTGACAGCCAGCACAGTTGGAGTCTTGGACGAGAAGCAGAGTCGCCAATGCAGGTGATATGAGAGAGAGGAACAGAGCCAAGGATGTCGAGAATTTGTACTGCTTCTGCTTCTGAAGCAGCCAAAGGAAGTTGTCGTCGAGCATGGAGCAGAGCTTCATTCCGGCAATCGCGTTAAAGTCACACAGGCTTGCAGAGCGCTTCATCAGCTCCCACCAAGTGTGAGTGTCAAGTTTTGAGGCAGCAGAGCGCGACCTCACGCGTCGCTGCTGTGAAATCACGGATGAACTCAACCGAAATGAAAAAATCATTGAATTGCAGGCTGCCGAGTTGAAGGTGGAGAAGCTGAACAGAGGGACACAGCTGCAGAGCCTGGTGTTGGTCTCTAGCTTTTGAGACGCGTCTTTCAGCTCAGGGTCCGATTTGACTGCCACCAAAACAAGCTGTGAACTGCAAATGATCACGACGACGACGACAAACACCCTCAACATCGACACATCTGACCACCATCAGCTTTTGCACCGAAAGGACTGTTCACACGCACAAGAATTTTATCGGGGCTATTGGCACCATCAAGCTTGCCGTCATGATTCCACAAGTCTCTTCCAACGCAACATCGCTGTCAACGAAAGAGCGTCACTATGCGCAACTCGCAGGCAAGCTCGGTACTCTCGCAAACACATTCGAAACAACAAAGCAGCATTTGAATTTGGCAGCGGAACAGGCCTTTTATATGCGCAAGCTTGGTATCGCACAAGCATCAACGTGAGTATCTACTGACCTTTTTTTGCAAGCGACGGCGATTCGGATCTCGACTGACACACCTGTTCCTCTTCATTCCGAACTTGAATCAATCCGAAACACAGATTCATGGCAGTGCTCCATGAAGTCGACCGAGAGCAAGATGCAGCTCCACCGAGCGAGGCCTAGCGCTCAATTCCCTTGATCACACAATGCATCGTCCAAATGATCGGCCGCGCCTCACAGAGCTTGCCTACAACCGCCAGCGCCCTCTCGATCGTGGCCTGGTTCGTCCCTGCACCACCTGTACTGTACTTGTATCGTAGTCTTTCGCCTCTGTATAATCTCAACATTACAAGAACACCGTACGGCCGTCTGTCGATCTATCGCGAGTGGCTTCTCACTTGAAGGGCCTAAGTGAGCAACCCTTCGGATCATCCCGATCGAAATCGACCATGCTGAGTGTTGCATTTGCGTGATGATGTTGAAGTTGGGTTGTGTGCGAAGAGTCGAGCCCCACCTTCGGAAGGGATCCGCCGTGGTGACAGAGACTCAGCCACAGTTTTCGAAAGTAGAAGCCAAGCCAGATCCAATTTCACCGCTGTTCCACACAAAGCACGCGCACACGAGCTCGAACGCCAAGCTTTCAAAAAGCGAGCTGCAGGGGCTCGTGTCTGGAAAGAGCAACACACGCCGCTCAATTTTCTCGTTTAGAGTAAACTCAGCTCGTCAACCCCGCGTGTGTGTGTGTTCATCCAAAAAGTCACTGCGCACTGTTCTCCTGCAGGCTATCGTCCCCCTTGTCGCACTCTCTTTTGTTCTTCACTCCCTTTCGATACTCGACAATCGGGATTGCCGACAAGTTGAGGAAGACTTGAGTCTGACTGCTGATTCTTCCTCCCTTTCCTCTTCAACCTTCTCCCACCACCAACATCTCATCACGCCCAATCACTTCATAGACTCTTCTACGAACCTCAGCAGTCAATAGCTGAGGGAAGTTAGACTTTCACGCCTCTACCACCATGACAGGCCAAGAAGAGCAAGCGCATACAAGCGGCCGCGGTCAAACCAGTCGCCAGCAAGCTCAAGCTCAAGATGGTCGCACGGCGCACGATCCCAATCCTGGCCTCTCCATTTCAACAAGACCTATCACAGACGAAAGCCTTCCTGACCAAGATGCTCGACATAACCCCTACAGATCCGCACCTAGCACCGCTCGTCCCCGTCTAGCTGGTAGGCGCACAATGTCGGCCAAGTCCGAAGTTCGACGTCTTTCTTCGCTCTTCGTACCACCTAATGGCGAACCACCCGACAACACTGCTCCGTCTGCCTCCTCCTCTCGTCTTGGCTTCCTCTCCAAAGCTATCCCTGGCGCTCTATCAGGATCCGCATCCGTATCATCGCTCAGAGAACCACTCAGCCCGATCCGCTCCTTCTATGGTAACCTCACCGGTCAGCGTTCTATGGCCAAACGTGGACGCAGCAAGCAGGACATTCGATCCTACGACGATGCAAAATTTGAAGACGAGATGAATCTTCCCGGTTCTGGTGGAAATGGCATTCGCGTCTGGTACGAGTCTTATACCACCATCGACTGGATTCACGACGCTATCAAAGAAAGCTCCCGATTGCGTCGAATTCGCAATGTCAAAGGCATTCGTGGCTTTACGCTCAACAGTTGGGACCGTCTCCAAGGCTGGATCATCGTCACCATCACCGGTATCGTCACTGCGCTCATTGCAGGTTGCATTGTTAAATCCGAAGCTGTACTCTTCGATCTCAAGGATGGCTACTGTGCAAGAGATTGGAGATTGGCAAAGCGCTTCTGCTGTCCTTTCGGTGGCGCTCCCGATTGGGACCACCCTTCCATGGCTGCCACTACTTGGTCTTATCACACTCGCTTCATGTCCAATGCTGCTGGATCTTCGTCCCCTGCTGATGCGATCCAGTCAATGACGTCCGGCGTAGGCATGGGAAACCGAATTCTTAGCGGCTGGGCAGCTCCCGTCGCCGGCAGTCCCGCTTGGAGCAAGGTTGCATCCTCAGCAGCCAGTACAGCCAATAGCACTCTCCTTGCCATGCTGAATCCCGTCGACTCTGAGACCGAAGACTGCCCAGGCTGGGTCACTTGGGGTCAGAAGTTCGGTTCACAATCCAACAAGAACTGGTTCGCGGGATACTCAATGTATTTCATTGTCGCCGTTCTCTGGGCTTCCATCGCCAGCATCCTCACCATCTACCTAACCTCGAGCGAGCTCTATCTCAAGGACAAAGACGCCCCTTCCCCGACCTCCGCTATCATCAATCAGAAGCGCTCTTCTCAAACAGAAGACTCGGACGATGCTGCTGAAGAGCCAACCGAAACCACCGCCCTCCTGGGAAGCCTGCAGAACGGGCAAGCGTCTCGTTCCCAACAGACAGCATCGGACGAAAGAGCTGACCGTCTGGCATCCCGCAACTATGCTCGCATCGCGAACGAACAGCGCGCATCCAAAGCGATTCTACCACGCAAAGTGCTCTACTTTGCTACTGGTTCCGGTATCTCTGAAGTCAAGTGCATCTTGAGTGG
Organism: Ustilago xerochloae; assembly: GCA_928856705.1. NCBI lineage: Eukaryota > Fungi > Basidiomycota > Ustilaginomycetes > Ustilaginales > Ustilaginaceae > Ustilago > Ustilago xerochloae. The sequence goes on from CAKMXT010000010.1 coordinate 614,884, forward strand.
CTTTGTTATCCACGGCTATCTCGGCTTCTGGACTCTCTTCACCAAATCGGTTGGTCTCACTCTCTCAGTCGCATCTGGTCTTTCACTCGGCAAAGAGGGTCCGTTCGTACACATTGCATCATGCGTTGGTAATATTGTTTGCCGCGCTTTCCCTAAGTACGAGAACAACGAAGGTAAGCGTCGCGAGATGCTCTCCTGTGCCTGCGCTGCTGGTGTTGCTGTCGCTTTCGGCGCTCCTGTTGGCGGCGTTCTCTTTTCGTTGGAGGAGGTCAGTTACTACTTCCCAAGCAAAGTGATGTTCCGCTCGTTCTTCTGTGCAATGGTGGCTGCTGCTACCTTGCGTGCGATTGATCCTTTTGGCACAGGCAAGATCGTACTCTTCCAAGTGACGTATGACAAGGACTGGCACTTCTACGAAATGCTCTTCTTCGTGCTGATCGGTATCTTCGGAGGATTGTACGGAGCGTACTTCACCAAGCTCAACATGTTCTGGGCCAAGAACGTGCGAGCTAAGACCTGGATGGCGAGACATCCGATCCTCGAAGTGGTTGTTATCACGGTAGTCTCCGCTGCCTTCTCCTTCTACAATGGTTACACCAGAATGGGCGGTGTCGAGCTCATTGCCGATCTGTTCAGCGAGTGTCATGAACACGAGTCGCTGGAAGGGTTGTGCGTCTCGCAGCCTTCGCAGATTGGGCCCCTTGTTCTTGCCATTCTTTGTGCGATGGTGCTCAAGGGCTTGTTGACCATTATCACGTTTGGAATCAAGCTTCCTGCGGGTATCTTCATTCCTACCTTGGCTGTTGGTGCTTGCTTCGGCAGGATTGTGGGACTGCTGGTTCAGTATGTTCAGTGGACGCACCCTGATGCGGGATTCTTCAGCTGGTGTCCGGCTTCTGACTCGGCTTGTATTGTGCCAGGTGTCTATGCCATGGTTGGTGCTGCGGCTGCTTTGTCTGGAGTCACGCGTACCACCGTGTCGTTGGCGGTAATCATGTTCGAGCTGACGGGTACATTGACATACTCGGTACCGGTAATGTTGTCAATTCTGGTTGCCAAGACTATCGCCGATGCGCTCGAGCACAAAGGAATCTACGACTTGGTCATCGACTTTTCTGGCTTGCCATACCTCGACAGCAAGACAGAGTACATTTGGAATGGCGTCAACGTCACAGATGCAATGGAGACAGAGGTAGAAGTGATTTGCCTCGATGCCATTAATACCGTACAATCGCTTGGAGAGAAACTTGACAGACTTGCTCGTGGATCGGGATACACGGATGGTGGGTTCCCAATCGTCTCCCGTTTCGCCACGCCGACATCCTCTGCCATGCCACCGGACTCAACTCCCATGTCAGCAAGTATTGGGTCAATGGCGGACCTTATGAATCAACCATCGTCCAATGCTTCTGACTCGGCTTACAAGATGGCTGGATACATCGCAGCTAGCGAGCTAGAGCATGCTCTGGCCCGAGCTGTTCGCGCGGACCCGGATCTGCAACCCGAAGCCGCGCGTTGCTCATTCAAAAACATTCCTTTTGTCCGGGCCGAACGAGAAGGCGAAGCTGGTGTGCGAGACTCTGTGCACTTCACGCCTTCGGATCCAATGGATCTGAGCAGATATGTGGACAAGGCGCCAATCACCGTGCAGGTTCATTCGCCGCTAGAACTAGTTCACCAGTACTTCACGAGGCTGGGAGTCAGGTATCTCATCGTAGTGGATGAGAAAGGTTTGTATAGGGGTGTCATCTTCAAGAAGAGCTATTTGAAGTTCTTGGCTGATTTGGAAGAGCAGGCTGAACATTGACATTCAACTCTCAACTCTTTAAGAAGGTAGGAGATCTAACGAACAAAGCACACACAGTATATACCTCCTCTGCACGCTTCATGCTTTCACGAATGCATGTTTGAACGATGATTATTGCGATCGCGTTTGTTGACAGGCTGGAAAGAGAAACGCAGGGAAAAACGAATGTATGCCTTTGAGGCTAGAAAAACGAAGAAGGGACCGACTTCATCAACTGTACCGATCGTAATGATACTGAGCATAGCTCTGTGAAACGATATGATTCACATCTTGCAAAGCAGTCGATCTGTTTTTTGCCTTCTGCACAGCAACTCTTACTCCTCCTAAATCTGCATCGTCTTCATCACCGGCAGAACGGTTTGATACTGCGTTTGCTCTCTTTGGTGGAGAGGAAGTTGATGTTTCAGATGCGGAGGGTTTGTGATGTGGGTGAGCGAAAGAGGCGAAGCCTTGATGATGGATGTATGGGTTTGTGAATGGTTCTGGTGAGGCAATGCGGAGTGATGTTGGAAGTGGGAAGGAGGATGAAGAGGGTTTTGCTGGGGAAGAGGAACCACGTTGTGGGATAGAGATTGAGTCTGAGGGTTTGGAGACTCGGAGCGGTTGAGTTTGAGGATATGCGTGGACAGGCTTCTTGACCCCCGTGATTGGAGCTGACAGTTCCTCGTTCTCGTGAGGCTGACGCTGGAGGGAAGCAGAAGGTTGTTTCTTGTGCACACTATGATGCACGGTTCCTTTGCGATTCAGACCCGGACCTAGTCGAGATTGTACTTCGTTAGAGGATGAGGTTGTAGTCGAAGAAGTCTTGCTTCGTTGCACGGTACCCGCTCCTGCCATAGCTGTTGGTAACTTGGCCGTCTTTGCACGTTGAAGTTTTGCTCGTGCACCTTCACCAACGCTTGTCTCTTCGGATCTTGCTTGCGGAAGAATTTTGATACTTTCCCCTTGTGCATCGTGTTGTTCAGGGGACTTGATCACATCGCTAGGCGTAGAATAGCATGCAACCAGATCGCTGTAGTCCGTGAAAGCCGGGGAATCTCCGTTCCCTTCGCCAATCCCACCATTGTTTGCTGCTATTGCTTGTTGCAGAAGCAAGCTCTTTCGTGGAGCTAACGTCTTTGCCGGAGAAGGGGACTGCTGCACAAGTGGCTGGAAACTTTGTTGCTGCAGGTGCTTATTGGGAGGGGAAGCAAGAAGAGCTTCGTTCCAGGCCCCAGCAGTCATTTTCCGACTTTCGCTAATTTGCTTTTGGTGACTCCAGGGTTGGTTTGTTGTTTTCACATTGAGCACTGTGCCCGTACGGTTGAGGTTGGAGACCTTGGTCGGCGTGCCTTGGTAGGAAGGCTGCTGACGAGAGGAGTAGGGAGTGTCATTCTCGCTCATGACTTCCGAATAAGGCTGGTACGGACGCGCAACAAAGCTTTCTTCGTCCTCATCAGCAATATTTTGACGTTCCTGTGGTTGAGCAGAAGTGAAGTTCGTGACCGCTTTCCATACTCCACTGATGCCAAGGCCGAAGGTTTTGGGAAGGAAACCCGCGCTTTCTTCCGGAAGCGGAGCTGTATGGAAACGGTGTGGTTTGGCAGGTGTGGTATCAAGTGTTGCGTCAGGATGATGGTGAGGAGAGACGGGGTCATAAGTTTTCGAGCGCGAGCGTAGACCAAAGTTGAGGACGGCTGGACGGAAAGGGGATTCTTTCGGCTGCGGAGGAAGAGGCTTACGCCATCCGAGATTGCTGTGATTAGCAGCAGAGGCCACGAAAGGGTCATCGAGATCTGCGTCCCCTCGACTCAGGCTAGTGTATCGACCAGCGGTACGATTGGGCGAACTCATCGGCTGGTCAAGATCGACGGCCTCGAACTCAGCCTTGTACTTCATCTCTCCGCTTCCTACACTGAGCGTAGTGGCAGGAGAGGAATGTCCATACTTCTCATCCAACTCTCCATCTTTGATTCTTATTTGACTGGCAACATGCTTCATTCTCCTACTACCTCGACCAGCAGGTGCTGCGGTATACTTCTCCTCCTGCAGGTCTTCCTTTTCATCCGCTCCGATCCATCTCTTGATCTTCACGGCTAGCCAGCCATTACTCTGTACATTTGTCTCGTACTTTCTTCCTCCCTCACCCCTCGTCTGTGGTGGCTCGGGCTTGCTCCCTTCACCTAGTAGTGCCAGAGACAGGATCTTGAACGTTCCCGGATACTTCTCGTCCACACTCCCGCTTCTTCCGTCCAATCCGCTTTCACTGTCACTTCCAAACGAACTATCTCCTGCATCCTCACTGAGTTTAGAGTCTTTGGGCTTGTAGTGGATATCGTTCTGACCCGGCTCGAGCTCTGGTGGAAGAACAGGGGTGCGATCGTAGCCCCACATTGTCTTGATAGCTTGCATATCTCGCTTTTTGGCCAAACGAGAGGCTCGAGCATCGTAGCGAGCTCGACGAGAAGCTTCCAGACGAGATGCATGGTGGATACGACCCCAGATGCGACCCCCGACAGAAAAGAGGAGGAGGAGGCCAACGAAGACAAAGATCGGGGTTAAGTAGACTAGCTTGAATCCTGATTGCGATCCTGATTTGGTCTGGGGGAGTGCCGTAGCAGATGCGGACGCAGAGGAAGAGGTGGAGAGAGAAGATGTTGTAATGGTTGAAGAATGCGGGCTAGAGGAAGTTGGGCGTGACGATAGTGAGGTAGAAGGGGAGCTTGACGAGGGCAGTAAGGAAGACGTTATCGGAGTTGAGGTAGCTTCAGGATCTTCGCTGGTTGAGTCTGATACCAGAGATACTGTGGCAGTAAAAGCAGGAACCGTAGGGGCTGCTACTGACGTGGCTGCTGGTGGAGTCCACAAGCCATTATTGTATGTTACTGATGGCCCTTCGCCGTTATCTCCAGCATCAGCCTCTCCGTCATCTGCTTGCCTCTTAACAAAGATGAGCGGTGCAACAGTTGGGAAGACGACGCTTGCTGTCTCGTTGGAGGTCGCGGTCGAAGATGCTATTGTAACATTCTGAGGAGGGTTTCGATTGATTCCAAGTCTTGGCTTCGTATTTGGATTTGGTTTAGGCTTACGCTTTCGCCATGCAGGAGAAGCGCCTGGCCACATTGTGTGTTTGTGTGTCTCGAGAGCTACGTGTTCAATGTTGCGAGATGTGTTGGCTAGATATGATGGTTGTGATTCTGGTAAAGGCTTGCCGATGATGGTGAAGTAACAACAAAGGGCAGGGAGGTCGGCTGATGAATGTCTCAGTACAGCGACTCAGGGCGAAAAGAAGTCATGAGCGGCTAACAGAGTCTCAACATTCTAGACACAGGCCAGACGACTTCATTGAAGGCAGCAGACAGAGGTAGAAGTTGACTGCTCGTTTAAGGTAAGGAAAGGTAAGTCGGAAGCGGACCCGCAACATGGAAGGCTACTGCAGCGGTCCCACGACCATCAAGACAGGCAAGTCAATAGAAGGCTAGATGGACGCCGAACCGAAGGTGCAGCTGCCTCTATTGGCATGATCGACAGTGCAGACGACAGTCCTCGAGAGAAATATAGGGAGGAGGGACAAATTGATATAGCCGGTAGGTTTGGACAGCTGTCAATTTGTGAATTGCGTCACGAATTTTAGAGTGCATTTCGCGTCCATCTTGTTCGTTGAATTTTCGTCACTCTATTTTCCTTTTCTGGATCTCTGATCAAGTTTTCAAGAAGATGAATTCGGAAGCTTTTGTTGTACAGAATGTCATTGCGAACAGGAGGTATAGACAAGGTTGGGATCTGATAGAGAGAGGTTTCATCTCATTGCTTGAAAGATTATCACTTGCGTCGCCTTCTGGAGACGACAGTCTCGAATCCATCCTCATCTACAATCGGCTGCTGAGGCTCCCTTGTCGATCTTGCTTGATCTTGTTCCAATCCAACTCTTGCACCTTGCCTATCAGCTTCCATGATGCCACCATGCGACTGTGCCATACTCCTGGCATTCTGCATGTCCTCATCATCATCGGCATGATCGCCTCCGTCCACTTCTCCATCCTGGTTTGGACCTTGTTCGAAGGTAGCTTTCTTTCCCTTCAAGTCTTGATATGCCTTCTCGAGCTCGGCTACAGCTGCTTGAGCCTTGGCGAAGTCGTCTCCAGGAGCAAAGATGACACGGTGGAGACCGACGATACGTCCGGCGACCCAATCGGGCGAGCCGTCCTCGAGACGAGCTTCGAACTCATCGATCATGTAGTGCTCGAGAATGTCAGCAAGATCGTCGAGATCGGGTTCAAAGGCGGGTCCAGGGTTGCCGTATTCGTCGCAGAGGTGTGATAGGAGGTAGTCGCGCTTGTCGGCAGAGTCAGAGCCACCCCATTCTTCGGATACGGCGAGACGCATCGCTGGCCAGAGCTCGAAGGTGAGCATGATTGATTTAGCGAAGAGGAGCTGTTGCGGAGTTGGGTCATGGTCGGTAGCAGCGACGGAGGCGCTTGTTGAAGGTTGAGCCGACATTCTTGCTTTACTAGTGTCTCTGTTTGTAGAGAAGAAAAGCAATGGTTGGATACGATGATGAGAAGAAGGTGTCACAAATCCAATAAGGAAAAAATTCCACAATTGTGATTTCTCTGTCTGTGCTTCAACACTTCCGACATCCGAGATTCGCCTCTTGATTGCATCACAGCCAGGTTCTCACAGTCTACTGTATGATCCAGGCACGAGCCGAGTGTTGAGGTGGAGGTTAAATTGTCTTTCAGCATTCACTTTCACACCAACACTCACCATCTTGGCAAGTAACTATCCTGCATTCCACCATCTCGGCATCTTATTCTCTGGAGCTGCAGATAGAACAGCGGCCAATTGGCAGCCATGCCGAAAAACATTCTCGCCATCCCGCCGAAGCGCACATCTTCCATCTCGAACCCACTCACTACAGCCATCCGCAACTACATCTCGCATAACTACACCGATACCCATCCAGACGCCTTCTCCAACGACATTCGCGACTTTGTTCGCCTTCGAGATCAGCTCAGCTCTGTCGAAGTACATATTTCTGCTATCGAGCCGTTGCTCAAGTACCACGCGCAGCTGGTCTTCTTCAGCACAAAGTTTCCAGCAAACATCAACCTTTCCTTACCGTGGTCCTTATCTTTCCCACCTTCATTACCATCATGGACAAACACCATCTCTGGTGCGATGGAGGCGACCAAATCCGCCGAAGCTGGTCCTGCATCGGGCATTGCGTACGCCACGAGCGATAGCGTAGCTCAACCAGATCTCGCCTTTGAGAGGGCAAACGTCCTTTTCAGTCTAGCTGCACTCTACTCGGCCCTAGGATGCGCGGAATCAAGAGCAGACAAGGAGAGCATCAAGCGTGCCACGGCTTGGTTCCAAAATGCCGCAGGCGTGCTGCAGCATATCATCGACAACCTCGTCGAGCCTACTAAGCACCTCACTCCTCCCTGTGCTGACCTCAATCCACGACTATTGAGCTGTGTCAGGGATCTTATGCTTGCTCAGGCTCAGGAATGCTTTTGGCAAAAAGCCGTCATGGACCGACTCAAGGATGTTACTATTGCAAAACTCGCCGAAAAGGTATCGGAGTATTATGCTGCTGCTCTTCAGGCTGTCACCGAGTCACCGTCGGATGACACCACCAGTGCGAAAGTAGATCCTGCAGATACCGCAAAGATCACTCTCCCCTCCGGATGGGAAAACCATCTCACTGTCAAGCGATGGCATTTCGCCGCCGCCGCGCAATACCGCAAAGCATGTGACGACCTTGGTGCCAATCGCTATGGAGATGAACTTGGTCGCCTCCATCTCGCGGAACAACATGTCAAGAAGGCACTCGACTCAGCAAAACGCGGTGTCAGCGACGCTATCACAAGCGACCTCAAAAGCTTGCAAGGTATTCTTCAATCAAACATCGCCCGTGCGACGCGAGATAATGATCTGATCTACCTTGAAGCTGTGACGCCGGCTACTCAATTAAATCCCATCCAGGCGGCAGCCATGGTCAAACCAGTCACTCCCGTCGAGGTAGCACAGCCCATCGCTCATTTGCGAGATTCGCCACAGCCTGCTTTCGGTCGACCCCTCTTTGCTGAGCTAGTGCCATATGGAGTGCATTTGGCAATCAGTATCTATGATGACAGGAAAGATTCATTCGTGAGGGACACGATTGCAGGCAGAAGAGACGAGCTGGATGCTTTAGCGACTAGCTTGTTGCAAAGCCTCAATTTGCCGGGCAGCTTGCAGGCATTGGAGCAACCGATGGGATTGCCACCTTCACTGTTGCGCAAGCACGAGGAAGTTGTAGCAGAAGGTGGACTGGAGCGCTTGCAGCGCATTGCACATGATGTGGCACGGATCGCTGCCACTGATCGCGATACATTATCTGAAGCATTGGCACTGATTGAGCATGAAGAACGCGAGGACGAATCGGTCCGCGCTTCTTTCGCAGGTCAGGGTTGGGGTAGGCAGAGTAGTGGCGAGGTTAATCAAGACCTGAAAGCTCAGGCGGCCGAGTATCATGATACGCTCATGAAAGCAGCTGCTTCGGATGATATCGTCAGGCGCAAGTTGGAGGACTGGGAGGATTTGATTGGAGTTCTCGGCGGTAATGTGCAAGGATTGGAGGCGTTTGTTCCATCTTCCAATCCTTCCTTTTCTTCTTCCAGTGGCAGTGGGTCTAAGGGTTCAGATAGGCAAATTCAGGCCGTCAGAGCGTTGCGCGAGGAGTTGGAACACTTGGATGACTTGCTCGATTCACGCTCAGCTTGCGTCACCGAGGCAAAAGCGCTAGCTGCGAGTGATGACATTCGTCCGCTTGTGATGCGCGAAGCTGCCTCACTCTCCTCTGCCTCTTCTCCAGGTGGTGTCGGTGGCGGAGAGGTATCAGCTGCAGACTTTGAAGAGCTATTCGATCGCGAGCTTGTCAAATACTCTCGCTTCAAGTCCGACCTTGATGCCTCTGCTTCCGCACAACAAGCCCTTCTCGACCGCATTGAACAGCGTAACACTGCTTTCGTTGAAGCTCGCAGGTCCGATGCTACGATTCAACGCCGCGAAAAGGCTCTGCAGAACCTCGATGCAGCCTACGTCAAGTATCGCGAGCTATCGAGTAATCTGGTAGAAGGCTTAGAATTTTACAATGGCCTGGCAAAGATCCTCAGTAGTTACAGGGATAATGTCAAGGAATGGGCAAGAGCTAGACAGGTAGATTTGCATTGGTTGATTCATCAGATGGGAAGGGTGAGTGTTCAGGATCAGCAACACCACCACCAGCCCCAGCCCCAGCAGCAGCAGCAAAATCATCAAGAGCAGCAGAAATATGAACCACAACCAACACAAGCGGAACGATCAACTCCTCGTAGATCAACTCGTGCTCAGGCTCGGGCAAGCCAGCAGTCTGCTCAAGTGTCGGCTCAAGACACCCAAGCTGCTTCACAGCCTCCAGCCGAGACTCAGGCACCACCACCACCTCAATGGGGAGCGCTTCCTCAAGGTGCTAAAATTCAATTTCGCGACTGAACTAGATGTCGAATAATCGATAGCAAGGTCACTCTTAACGAATCAAAAGACTGATACGGTTTTTTGTGTGCATGATATCTGGTATGATTGCTGTGTGAGAGAGGGTATCGGCTGAGCTTTGCAAAAAAGCGTCAGATTTGAAACTGCGAATCAAGACTTTATGAAGTCGATTCTGAACCTTCCCTCCTAATGCATAGCCGGATCTGTTGTAGAGCATGACTCCATCTTGAAGAACCTCCTCTCAGAAACAGTCCTTGTACATCGAATCCCAGGATGCGTTCGCCAATTTGCTCTTGCGATGTACCTGCCCATCTCTGTCGGTGTTGTTTTGCGTATTCTGCGTAAAAACTGCCTTGGGCTTCAGTGCCAGTGTCGGAAGTGCTGTCTTCTACATCGAATTTGTCAGGTTGTGCTCCACAAACATTGTGTTTTGCTTGAGGACGAAACTTGCTATCCAAGTATTCAACAAATCCATTGATGTAGTCGATCTGTGCTGTGTCGGAATGATGATGTTGAAATCGGAGTATAGCGAGATACTTCTCACCTGGGGGTCTACTCGAGCCTGTTACGTAGATGAATAGGTTGACAATAGTTCCCTCTGAGAAGTCGTGCTTACTAACGACGGTGTTGGTGTTTAGCTCCGAGGTTTCTTCCGTAAATAATGTTTCAGGAGAAGTGATGTTGGTATCTCTCCAGATAGATAGCCGGATTTGTTGCAGCGCAGGATCCCATCTCGAGGAGCCTCCGCGTGGAAACAAGCCACCGAAATCGCACCCAAGGATTCGTTCAGCAACATGTTTCTGTGGTGTGCCTGCGAACTGCTGTTGGTGTCTCTTTGCGTAATTTGCATATGTCACCTTCTTGGTTTCGTCAGAGTCGAGAGCAGAGATGAAGCCATTAATATAGTCGAGTTGCGCGGTGTTCGAACGGTGGTGATGAAATCGTAGCAAGGCGAGGTACTTTTCACCGTGAACGCTCGAGCCAGGTTCATAGAGAAAGAGATTGACGATGAAACCTTCTTGAAAAAGGCCTGGTCCTACCGCTCCCTGCGTGTTGAGTTCAGCGCTCTCTTCGGGTAGAAAGGTCGTCACGAATGACATAGGGACAGGACTCGCGTATTTGCAGCAACCTTGAGGAGGAGTATGAGAAGATGCTAACGGCCGTCAGATGGTATCGACGAGGGTCCACGGCTACCGAACAATGGTATGCAAACGAAAGAATCACCCCTTTAGCAATGGCTCCTTTTTATCCGCCGACGGCAGCTTAGTGGCCGAAGTGTAATAATTCATGCACGCATTCGTGCAGCCGCTACTTTCGCGGAGGGGCCCTCAGAGACGATTCAGATCAAGAATTGAAGTTGAGCTCAGTAATGGGCCGCAGTCATTGCTCAATCATGCATTTTGTGCTGCTCACTTCTATCAAGATGGCTTCGTGCCTCATGATCTCAGCTGTTTTAGCTTCACAGTCAAAGTTGAAGAGATATTACTATTCATGAATTGTCCGGATTAAGTGAGTGAAAATTACACAAAGGGGCGAGGTGAAGGTGTGCTATCCAACGGCTAGTGAACTAGTAGTACTTTTCAAAGCAGCGACGATGCAAGTGCCAAACCAGCAACAATTGCGACCACGTTCGAAGCGGAGACCTTGCCCGAGAGCGCACCTGACGAAGATCCACTCGACGAAGACGACGAAGACGATTTTGTAGCATTGCCAATGGGCTTGGCAACATAAGCGACACGGTTCATAGCAGCAGCAGCCTGGAAAACGCTTCCGTTGCCTTGGTCGTAGAAGTCAGTGAGGATGTAGGTTGGGTAGCTGCTTCCATGCATGCTAGCGCAGTTGTTGACATCGGTCATGATGGAATTGTAGCTGTTGGTAGTAGTGATCTGAGCTGTGTCAGGCACAAGCACGGTGGTGCCAAATAGATTGAAGGACGAGTCGAGGTAGTGGTTGACGAGGTACATGAGATTAGATGCTGAGCTGCCCGAGTTGATCCTGCTGACGGAGCAGTTGAAAGGGACCGAGGTCTGATCGTAAGGGTTCTCCCAAGTATTCTGGAAATGAGGCAGAATGTAAGGCACAGAAGAGACGTCGGCTGAGTTGTCGATAAAGACGACGACGTTCTTGCCACTGTCGATCATGGAGCCAAGCGAAGGCCAGGCATCTTTGGCAAGGGCAGCGGCGCCATTGCTGGGAGAGAAGGCCTTGGATGCGAGACCGGTGGACTGGAAAGCCGAAGCGAAAGAGGTGGCGGGCTGATCGTCCGAGTTGACAATGAGGATAGTGATTACCTCGTTAGCGTTACTGTCGACCCAAGACTTGACCTTGGAAAGATAGCTTTCGAGTGTTCCGCCATTCTCAAGCTCGCAGCTGTGGGGGATGCGACGCAGTGGGTGATGATGAGTCAAATGAAGTCATGTCAGTAAAGAAAGTTGACTTCGACACGTGCGGTGGGTTTCAGCGCTGTCAAATTCGGCAGCCCCACATTGTGAGACACTTACGAAGAGTGGCAGAGGTCGATACCAGAGCCGGATGTTGAGTTGGAGCTCTTGTGGGCTTGAATCTGGAGGAGTCGAATACCATCGGTGAGCTGAGTAGTAACCGACTGTTCCTGATTCTTACCCGTCATGGCGCCCTGAAGCGTTCCGACAGCATAGCTGTTGTGAGCACCAATGTAGGTGACGTTGGAGTAGAGACGACTGCAGAGAGAGGCGTCACCGTTGCAGACACTAGCGCGCTTGTCAAGAGCTCGGGCCTCGAGATCGACACTGCGCTCGGACGGCACAACTATGTCACTATTGCAGTCGAAGCTAGCGTGGACGGGCTGACACTCGGAAAGAGCCTGTCGAGACTCGAGATGGGCCGAGGCAGGATTAGGAAGAGCGCCGACAACGTTGGCGGTGAGCGCAACAGCCAAAGCGGCGCTAAGCAGCTTGGAGAATCGGAACATTTCGGACGAGGTGTATTGCAGATGAGAAGACGCCGGCGTCTTGGTGCTGAAAGTTGCGGAAGTTGCAGTGAGCCAGTCACTTGCAGTTTTGGATGGAGATGGTGACCACAATGTCAAAGACGAAGGAGATGGTGGAGAGAAAGAAGCCAGAAGACAAGCCTTGTTGAGTGGCGATGTGACCGTATGAGGAAGGTTGATGCGCCTTGCCTTGAATCAGTCAGCTGAACTTAAGATTGTGCCGGCGTTGTGGTAAAGCGAAAGCTTGGCGTAGGGAACTGTGTAAATGGGGAAGGTGTTAATTGGGAGAGAAGTAAAGTAGAGTGAGTTGAAAGAATGATATGTTCCTTCGTATGGTGACAGCCACAACAAATGCTCCTCTTAGTCTCAGTCCAGCTCTGCGAGAGTCGTCCGGGCCGACCGAGGCTGCAATAGCTTAGTGCATGCCCTTTCTGTAAAGTCACCGCATGACTTGCAAAAGTGTGTTCGCTGTTGCCAAACGGGCGGTGCAGTTTTGGTGTTGTTTGACCGCGCTGCTGCTGCTGCTGCTGCTGGCTGCTGCTGCAGGGTGCAGTTGAATGAGTTGTGTTGTGTGTTGCTCTCTCTTCTCACTCTTTTTCTGAGCTTGAACTCTCAGAAAGAAGCGCGCAGATCATCAATTTCGAACCAGAAAATCACCGTGCCGGAAATGCGAAGACGTTGCCGAAGTGGTGTCGGTACACTGCTGAAGTGCCTTGCCTTCCTTCATCAGCTAGAATTTCAACTGAACCCTCCATGAAGCTCGGCTGTGCCGATGCATCAAAAAGTGTGTGGCAATCCATGCACGAACTGAACCCAACTTAACAGTAGCCTCCTCGTGCGGTTTCTCTCAGGACATGGCCGCTGCCTGCAAATTCATCCCAGCGAAGAGGTCACCGAGATAATCGCAGGCATAGCGTTCCAACAATACGGAATACCTCTCAGTCTTCACACTGGCAGCAGATTCTCAACACTTTGTCAGATTTATGGACAGCAGATGATCAATAACACACTAGCTTGAGGGGTGACAATTTGAATTGACAATGACAATGACTTAACTAAACTAACAGGAACACTTGCGGATGGAAACAATCGCGAACAACGGAATGCTTGACGAGAATGGGAACAAGAACAAGATGCGATGCGGGAAGCTTGAACCACAAAGCTGATGTTGAGACAACAGTATCAGAGATCATGGGATGTCGTTGTGACGACTGCGCTTCAATCGATGATCGTGCTCAAGCCGTCTCGATAGCGATCTGACGGGTCTTGGAGTGCTCCTCCTTCTTCTTGGGAATTTCGAGGCGGAGCAGACCATCGTTGAAGCGAGCCTTGAGCGAAGAGTCGTCAGCCAAGTTGGCAGTGGCGGGAAGGGTGAACGAGCGGCTGAAAGAGCCATACACTCGCTCAGAGACGAGAGCGTGGCCAACGGGACCAATCTGTCCACCGGCGTCCTTCTTGGTCACTTCGGTCGAAGCAGCAGCGGTAGCAGGCGCTCCCTCCTTCTTGTCCTTGACAGCGGGCTCCTTGACCAAGCTGGAGGCGGCGGTCTCGGTAGCGGGGTGAGATGAGTATTCGCTCTTCATGTGTCCCTCAAGAGTGAGTCTGCGTCGGTCGGCGTCGACGTTGATCTTGACATCTTCCTTCTTGACACCAGGAAGCTCGGCGGTGAGAACGAACTTGGTATCCTCTTCGTGAAGGTCAACCTTGGGGCCAGACCAGATTCTGTAGTCGCCAGCATTGACATTTGGGCGGCTAGCAGCGAGAGGAGCGAAGGGGTTCATGGTCATCAGGTCGCGCATCGACGAGGGGAAGACGTCGAAGTCGTCAAAGGGAGAGTTGAAGAAGCTCGAAGGGCGAAGAAGAGACATGTTGTTACGAGTAGTGCTGAATGAGCGAGCTGGAGTGATCGAAGTAGTGCTGCTGTTGGAGTTGGCGGGGTTGCTAGTGTGCTTGAGCGCAGAGACGCTTGCGAGAGGAGAAGTGCGAGGATGTGCTGCGGTGTTGCGTACGATCGAAGAGATCTTGGAGCTTGGGAGTGGAAGTCGAAGCGCTTGTCGCATCAAAATTGTGTGAGAAGAGAGAGATGTGTTGAGGCTGTGATCGTGTTGGATTGCGTTGCGAGTGTGTTCGTGTTTGTGACTGCTGATTGTCGATGATGATGGCGAGGAGAGGGAGGGGAAGTCGAGGAGGGAGGTTGTAATTATACCTTTCGACCTCTTGCTGAGAAGGGACCCAAGCCGAAGCAACTCCAGCGACGAGTTGCTGTACAGCAGAACAGCTCAGCAGCGTCGACAATGAAGGTTCAGCTAGGAAGCCCTCGAAGATGCTTTTTCAGACGACTCAACTCAGCATTACTCACTGCATCAATCACACTGTCGGCGAGCAGCCTTCTCTCAGCATCAGCAGCATCGAATTGTCTCGATTGCTCCCGAACCTGAGTCGGGTCACGAGTTTCGGTCGAGGAGAGCGAGATGGCCACGTCAGCTCAGGTGTCGAAGCTTCTCTGTGACTCTGCGGAAGGAGTTGATGCTTCTCTTCGCGTTCTGTGACGTGAGCTGCGATACCTCGCGAAGTCTCTTGAACCTTCTCCGTTGAGCTGCCGAATACCTGACTGAGCATCAACCCCTCTCCAAGTGCTCACGGAATCCCCGCATTTTGAGCGCGCCATCCGCTCTCTCTGACAGCTGCACTAAGGGTCTGTGTGTGGCTTCGTCCCGTCCAGAAGCGACGCGAGTTTTCTAGACGTTTCCATACTCGTCTAGTGCCTCGTACAGATTTCTCGCCGAGGTCATGTTAGATTTTTCTTTGGGATTTTCGTCGTCTGAGAGAGCAGCTGACTGTTGCAAGCTATCCCGTGTACGACTTGGCGATTCTCGAGACACCTCATTCAACGCATGTGCCATTAGTGACGTTCTGTTGTGTTCTGTTCAAAATCCTCATCGGGAGACTTGCAGACTTGGGAAAGAGCTGATTGTCATCATGCACGGGAGACATGCGGAGTATGAGGATAGCACGGGCATCGCAGAATGTTTGTGTTTGAACTTGTGTTTGAGCGTCAAAGATGGTGTACACGCATTGCTTTTTGCTTACGTCCTCAAGGCTGATGAGGTTGGCCATCAAAGTAGCCGGAATTGTCGATGAGATCATGGCAGTATGGACAGAAGCGTTGCTGAGCCGCAAATTCGCTGTGCGAAGCTGCACAAGCGCTGCAGAAGAGTCCACCGCAGCCGGCACAGTTCTTCCGCCCTTCCAAGAGACCAAATCGCTTTCGACAGCTTGCATTCATGCAGTGCGATGAGAACGAATCTGGAACTGCCACTGCTTCGCCTACCAAAGTCCATTGATACAGTCGTCCATTCTCATCACCTGTCAATATCATCTTCGGCGTCGTTGCTATGGCTGTAATCAATGGTCGACCTCGACTCGCTACATCCTTTCTATTGCCATCAACGCCACCAACTTCGGTTCCCAATCGGTCGTGATGGTCCAACACATGCAGAGGTGCAAGTCTCCAGAGAGGCATCGCTGCTGTCGAGGTAGAGCTTGATCCTCGGTGATAGGCACTGCTGTCGGAGGCGATCCTGCGTTGCTGATGCTTCGAGTTGGGGATGGAAGAGCCTGGCGAGGCCCGTTGGGTGTCGTTGTTGCCTTCACCAGCAGAAAATGCAGCATGAGCCGAGATCGCTTCCCATGCAATCACTCTGCCTCGATGACCTGTAAGCACCACCGCCAGTCTTTCGACGTGGTAGTCGCGCTCCAGGAAGCAGAGACTCGACACTGGCTCCGACAGATTAGCACTCGTCGCCAAGCACGCCAATAGCTCTCCGTTCACCGACCACAGCCTCACCTCGGGCCCGCTCGCTGTTGCCAGATGACACGTCTTTTCGTCGATGGCGACAAGGTGAACGCCCCACTCGTGTCCACGCAAGGAGCGGGCATACGTGCCCCGATTCAGATCCCAAACGATCGCAGTCTTGTCTTTCGATCCAGTCACCACTACGCTCCATGCTGATGATGCTGCCACGCACAGCACTGCATCGTCATGTCCACGCAGCAACTTTGAGAGCGTCACTTCTCGCTTGACGCCATCTAGCTCCCAAACGCTCACCATGCCATCGGAGCTACCAGCGACGATCGACTTGGCCCGCGCCTGAGCCAAACACGTGATACGATCTGGCACCATCTGTTCGACCACAGCCAAAGGTCGCTTCGGATCTCGCGAGCTGTACATCCGCAAGCTACCATCCAGATGATCCGTCGACAAGGACACGCCAAGCTTTGGCAGAATCAGATAATCCTTTGGCGACGCGAACGCCCTCTCGGGATGAAAAGGATAAATAAAGTGCACTGCGTTCTTGAGCGTTCGAATAGGCGCGATGCTCTGAACAATCAATCGTGGATGCTCCAACAATCCGAATCGATCAGAAGCTGGCAGTGAAGGGTGCAGCCTGCGTAATCGCTGTGGATGCGGATGGTTGAACAGCTTCGACGGTGTCTGTCCAAAGTTGTGAATCACTTGCGCTGCGGCCTGTCGTTCCATAGCCGATTCGATCGAGTCGAGATCGACGGCGTCCTCGTAGCTCAATGGATGAAATACGTTGGTGCTCTCGACAGCTTCATTGCCACGCGATCGGTAGCCGAACACCAAGTCGATCCAATGGTGCAGACGCTGCGATACGTATTCAGATTCGAGCGCCTCTCGATGCTTTGAGATGAACAAGCGAGGGTCCTGCTTGGCCCAAGGAGGCAGCTCGACATCATCGATCACCTCTCCTGCTTGCGTGATGCCAAAATCGAAGCGGTTCGTGTTGCGCAGAAACTCGGGTAGATAGAAGAATTCGGGAATCAGCTCTCGAACATCACCTCGAGACAGTTCGGATGCTGACATCCATGCTTTGCCCACCGATCCGAACGTACGATCCGCAAGGTCAAAGTTGCCACCCTGCAGTGCCATCAGCAGACGTTCGAAAGGGCGCGTTCGAATCATAAAGCCGCATACTGTTGTTGCTGTAGAGTAGTGTGTGCCATAGTGGAATGGATCCATATCGACCTCTTGCAGCTGGACATACCGATCCTCGAATTCTCTGCGTCGTAATGGCGTTTGTGCGCCCATCGGTAGCTCTAGCTTTCTGAACGTGGCTGGGTCGCTGAGATCCAGCTCTTCACTGGCATAGTCTGCCAACACCCATGGGAAGCATGGGAATTGCGTCAGGTCGTTCATCGAACGTCCAGCGAGCGTGTTGAGCGCCATCAGATATGCAAAATTGCTCATCCGTCCTTCGCGCCATGCCGTCGTCATGGCACCCCAGCTGGAGGTGCGACCCAGCACTGCTCCTGCCAGTCTCGAGCCGAGACCAGATGGGGACGCAGCTGAGGATGAGGATGAGATTCCACCACCTGCGATACGTTCTCGAATAGCCTCTCGCATAGCTTCGGCAGACGCAACAGCAGAGGGGGCGCGTATTTGCAGCTCGCGATGCATCTTCTGCGCGGTTGCCGTCTCGGAACAGACGAGCAAGCAGCTTTGTCCATCCTCGAAGAAAATCTCGACAGCGGTACGACGATGCAACCAGGAGCGCCGGTGGCAGATCTGTACCGAGGTCCATGACCATTTGCGCGTCTGCGCATCGCCCTCGAGATCCCGTATAAGATCCGAAGGCTTGGATGCGTCGCCCGTTAACGTGGCCATGACTAGCGTGTCACGCTCTTCTGCCGGCGCCTCCCAAACATTGATAAGCTCGCCGTTGGGTCGTTGGAAGTAGTCGTCCATCAGATAGACGCAAAGCTTGCCGAGAATCAGCAAGCAGCCTCTCGACTCGATGCCGACTACACGCGAAGTGTTGAACACAGCTTCAATGACGTCCCCTCGCTCCAGGGAGCGCAACACTCGGCGATACTTGTCTTCGTGAAACGACTCGCCTGCAGTCTCGGCGGCCATCATGTCGGCAGTCTCCAATGCAATCGCATTTAACTCTATTTGGCGTTCATCGCCGGGACGGTTCGCATCAGTTGGGCTCGTCAATGTTTCAGTTGTTGGCGGCGGCGACACGTTGTCTTCCAAAACCGTGGCGTCGCTACTGCCCCAAAGGTCGCAATGCGTACCAGCCTTGGGCGATACAGCCATACCTGAATCTTCCACTGGCTCCGCCAGCAGTGGTGCTACCACATCCGTTGCGGGAACAGTGGACTCGTCCAGCTGTTGCAACTTGAGGCGGATTCGATCAGGTCCTTCGGTTGGGTCGAGGCGCCAAACGCTCTTGCCTGGCTTTCTCTTTGCGTCTCGTGAGGATGACTGATGAAGTAACGCTCGCTCGCGAGTCAGACCGGCCTGCAGCTCGCGCCATTGCATCTCCGCGAACGATTGCATGTCGCGCAAGTCGTTGACGAACTTGGCCTTACGCACATCCTCGGCCTCGACCAAACTTGTATGCCATGCGATCATGCGGTTCTCTGTGCTGGTCACCACCTGCTCCCTGTTGTCGCCGCGTCGGAGCGAGTCATGGAGCTGCTGAAGTCGTTCCATGTGCGCTGCAGCTTTGAGCGTCTCTCTGCTCTTGGAGAAGCTGTTCCAAGCACCTTCATACGCCAGCTTGCTTGGGGAAGTCATAGATTTGTCTTCTGATGACACAGCTTCCTCTTCACTTTGAACAGCGTGCTTCTGCTGTGAGTCATTAAACATCGCCATGGGCTCGCCTTCCACTACGGCCGGTTTTGAGAGAGCAAGAAGATTGAAGACCGTGAAGGCTTTGACATGCGCATCTGCGATCGAAGCCGCCTTCTGCTCTGGGACGGCTGTTGCCGAAGCCTGCGAAACGTGGAGGAGTCTGTTGACCAGACATTCGAAGAAAGTCAAATCTTGGTTGGCTGCATGCAGGATCACGTCTTGGTGTTGCAGTACCTCGTCCAGTGTCTGTACGCAACGGTGCTCATTCGCCAATCGAAGCAGCACGATGCGATTAAGGCTCATGTAAAGCGTCGCGGCAGCTCGCGTGCCTTGCTTTGCACTGCCTCCAGAAGCGAAAAGAATGCGAAGCAAATCTAATGCTGCCTGAAACAGCTGTTGCTCGAGCATGGCGTTACCAGAAAGGACTTCTTCTGATGCAGTCTCAACGAACAAGGCGATAAATTCGGCATTTGCAGCAGCCTGTCGAGGATGTTCGGCGATCACTGCGCGCATTTCCTCGGTAGTCTTGGCCAGCATGGCACAGCGGAACACCGTCTGTTGCGATAGATCGGTGGGTGGCAGGGCTTGATCGATAGCCGAGAGGATGGCGATTGAGTTAGTGGAGAACAATGAGTCAGTTGCAAGCTGGGCGAGCAGACCGAGAATGGAATCTGCAATTCCGCGAACGCTGTCGGAATCATATGCTGACGACGACGTAGCAGACTTGATCGGGCCGACGCCGGACTTGCCGCTCTGGGCTAGCTCGTCCATCGAGGTACTTTGTCCGGGCGTGCCAGTCCCACCAATGAACAAAAAGATGCAGTCAATCAAGCCTCGGAGAATAATGGGCGAAAATAGGAGCTCTCTGAAGTCGACCGAGTTGCTTCCGTACGCACAAAGAAGACTGGCGGTCTCATGGAGCATGGTGAGCTCGTTTGAGATGTGCGCAGCTTGTTCCAGGGCTTTGACGTCGACGTTCATGGACTGGCTACGTTTGCGAACATGTCTGGGTCGCGAAGACACCGTAGTCGCTATTGAGGAATGGAGATTCGTAGCGCTTGAGCTGGCTTCCGCTGCAGATGAAAGTATGGAGGGCTCGGCTGCCTCAGATGGTCGCGCTCGAGCAAATCGAAGTCGTCCATGAGCTTCGTTTTGTCTAGCCGATACCGATTGCAAACCTTCTTTCAAGCAGGATAAGATAGCCCGCAGGACCGGCGCGCAGAAGATAGGCTTCGTCGTCCCATGCACCGGCTGAGGAACCAGGTCTGAAAGAGGAGGAACAGGCTCGCTTACCTCGATACCGAAGAGGGCGGACCAAAGTAGCGGAAGCAGCGCTGGAACGGACCAGAAACGAGGGAGCAGCCGCTCTAGTACTTTGAATCCGCCAGAGGTGCTGAGACGTTGCGCATGACCTAGACCTGGATGAAGCAAGAGTCGAGCAAGTATCTGCAAGGCGAGCTCGGCGGCTCGAAGCTCAGCCCGGGGATGGAAGAACAAAAGAAGCCATTTGACGTTGACTGCCTCTGCAAATCGGAAGAGATGATTGCGTCGCTCCAACAGCATGTGAGTCAACAGCTCGAAGATGGCAAGTGCCTGCTGCGACCCACTGGGCGATGCGTGTCGATCTGCGATGGATGCTGTTGTGCCGAAGCTCGAAGCAGCCGAAGCAGCACGTTTACCAAATGAAGGAGCCTCAGCGTCATTGCGGCGCGGATCTAACGTGGCAGCACGTTGCGGTTTGGGTCGCATCAGAGTTGTGGTGGGAAGAGGACTTGCGTCTTTGTTTTTGACGCTGCGACAAAGCTGGGCCGCCAAGTAAAACGTGACGATTCGCATGGAAGCATCCGTGAACGATGACGCGAGCAGCGCTCGCAATGCTTCAGTGAGTTCCGGGATAAGGTCGGCCGTATACAGTTCGGATCGAATGGCATGGACGAGCTTCTTGACGATCTGCATCTTGGCGACTCTCTTGAGATTGAACTGGGGGCGGCAAGGAAAGGCAAATTTGTTAGAAGTCAGTCACACGCTGTTTCGTACAGCTTCTTAAAACGGTTAGGTACTCACTCGTCTATGGCGTGAGGTGCGTAGAAGCAGCTCAAAGTGGTTCAGATGCCTAATTTGCAGGTCTTGACTCGTTTGCGACCAAAGCTCGAAATCAAGCATGATAATACGGTAGAGGAATGGATTGACCAACAGCGATCCGTCTCTTGCTGCACCGTCGCTTGTCTCAATACCGACCGCTACGAACAGAACCGTGGCAATCTCGGCATTGAAGAGATGCGCTCTCTTGTGCAGAAGTAGGCCAAGCACCTCATAGCCTTTCGATCGCTCGACGTCTTCACTTAACCGCCAAGAGTGAGTGACTAGCTCCAGGAAGAGGCGCAGCGTCTTGGCCAACGTATCTGAAGTCTCGGCATCAGCAATGAGCTGAAGCAGGATTGCGCAGCCTCCGAGCTTCCAGACCATCTCGTCCAGAGGCTGAGGTACAAGAAGCGCTGGGTCGCCATACATCTTCGCCAGACCAAAGGAAGAGCCGACTGCCTCCCGGTTGAGTGGCACAGCTTGATTGAGCACAACGCGCGACCCAGATCTCTTGGAGGGATCGGAAGAAGACGAGTACGCCGAGCCGCGGGCTGTACTTGCGCCAGAGCGATCAAAGGTAGCTGTGTTGGCGGCATTGACGACAAAATACAGACGCTCTTCAAGTACAAGATCACTGGCCCTTCCCACGATTGCCGTCACCAAAGGCAAGTTGGATAGGTCCTTGTCCGAAAGCATGGATCCTCCACCGGACGTCGCCGGTGGCCTTCTCGCAATTTGATCGAGTCGAAGATTGATGTTGGCGCTGGCTCGATACGTCAAGAAGCGCCCCAGAGAGTCCTGCGCGTTGCCTGTATAGCGTGGACCGAGCTCGTACAACACAAGGGGCAGGTCGGTGGGAATAGCGTCGTCAAGGAACATTGTTGGGCCGAGCGACCAGATGAGACGATTAACTTTGCCTCGATCTTGCTGGGCGCTGTCCGTGTTTTGGACGATGGAGCTGGTGCCAGGTGGCGAGCCCAGAACAGCACGCACAGGATTGTTGAGTTGGCTTGTTGTTTGCATGGAGGCATTCGACTGTGCGTGTCGGCTCGGCGTGGGCCAAGGCGCAAGTTTTTCTTCAATTAGCTCGCCGTCAACGTACAGTCTGGCAGGCGACATGTGAGCCCCGCCGCGGGGGTGAAGGTGAACAAAGGCCAGATGGTAGCGCTTGCCTGTGACGAAAGCGGCGTTGTTGAAGCGCGTGGGAGTCGACGAGGCGAGCACCGAGGTGGAATAGCTGAACAAACCTGTGCCAGGTTCGATATAGAGCTGGACGTAAAGAGTTCTCTGCGCGTCGAAGAGCGTGAGTAGCTCGATTGGGAGACTGGGTTCTATGCGTTCTATGGAAAAAGTGGTGGCGAAGGTGAAGCCTCTAGACGATGCCGACGGCGGGAAGGGGCGTCTTAATGTGGAGAAGGCAAGGGAGGCGTGACCATGCTCCACCATGCTGAAGAGGACGGTGTTGGGATCTTGCGAAGATTGAGCAACGTCCAGCAGCAGGTCAAGCACTCGGTCGCGCTCTTCCTGATCTACCGCTTCAGCTGTGCTTGGTATTGATGGCGCTCTCGACAGATGGATGAAAAGCTTGCGACCATCCTTGTCCGGAATTCCGACGGCGGCGTACAGCTGCTTGAGGATTCTTGCTAGGAGTCCACGGTATTGATACAATATAGAGGTCGCATCAATCCGTTCGGTGGCTCGTGTGTCAGAGTCTGAGGCAAGCTGCGATCCCGATGCAAGCCTGAACGAGGATACGGATGACGACGAGGTCATGGAAGCATTGCCACGCTCAACCGGTACGATTGCATCCAGCAGGAGACTGGAGAGGCCGATGCTCGCCAGAGCGGACTGATTTCGACGACTTGTCGATACAAGCCTCAACAGGATATGTAGGGCAATCTGCGCGCCGACAAGGTCCAATTCTCTCGATGAGCTGAACAGGAGCTCTAACATGATGCGGATGGCGTGCGGAAAGACGACGCTGGGGACGGGTGTCCATTGGCCTTTGATCCTGTCTTCGAGCAGACGACTTTGCGGACTGGATTCTGCGCTTGTCAAGTCGATTTGGGTGTCACTGCCTGATGCGTGCTCCGCAAGGAACCGTCGAGTGGACGTGATACGCCCGGCATACGTTTGAACATCAGCGACTGCGAGGCCAATCAGTGCCCCAAAGATCGAGTCCGCTGGCAGGCTGCCATTAGCGGCTAGTGCGATTGCATTTGTCAGACTCTTCCAGCCCACCGTGGCTTCGAAGGCTTTGATGTTCAGGGGATGTTGTATCAATGAAGCGGACAGGATGGAGAGCGCCAGCTTGAAGATCTCGACTTGAAGCGCTTCATCACCGTCTGTGCCAGATGTGCCCTGCTGATGATCTAAAGTAGAAATGAGCTGAATGACGACAAGAAAGCCACCGGCTTCGCGAAAGTCGTCACGGTAGCTCTGAGCGCGAGCAGGAGCTGAGGTCGAGGTGCCTTCGACGAGCATGCGATAAAGGTGGCCGCCGAGATGCAGCTTAGTCTGGAGATCCGTTGCAGAACATCTGTGGAGCGCCTCGAGAACGGATAGCAGCTCGTCACGTTCGAGTGATCTCGAGGTATTGTCATTGAATGGATCGCTGTTGTCGACATAGGGCCCTTGATTCCAGGTAGAGGAGGAAGAAGGTTGCATGGCCGGACTATTGGCATGAGCGCTGCTCATAGGGCTGCCGACAGACGAGTCTGGTGCCGGAGAGGGAGGATGGAGCAAGCTTGGAGAGTTCACAGGATTTGCTTGCGGTATGGAAAGAAGGTTTTCAGTCTCTTTGACAGAAACTGGGAAGATTGCCTTATCCGCTGTCGGATCTACATCGGCTTGCTGTTCGTTGGCAACGTCTTGACCTTCCTGTAGCTGTGTCGTTACTGGGGATGCGGATGATCGTACTGATGTGGCGGCCTCTTGCTCGCTTTCATTGTCGAGTGTGGTCTGCCGCTGAGTCGATCGTGCCGCTCCTTGATCCTTGGACGCAACTTTATCGAGCTGAGGTGACATTCTGAGTGAAAGACCGGAACGCAGCTGCAATCGACGTCGTTGCGAATACTAAGCAGCGTCTTGAGCATGAGTTTGGACCCAATGGCGTCTCCTTCCTGCGTAGAGTCACATGCAACGGATCATAAAGCGAATATGAGCACGTGTAGCTCGATCAGAGGTTTGCGTTGCTGAGAGGGCTGTTTCGTTGATGGTTTAAATGAACATGATACTGCATAAGTTTCTTGACTGAGCCGTCTTGCCGAGGCAGCGAGGTGCAGATGGCAGCACAGCCTTCCGGAAATGCTGTCGGCGTTAGTGGTGAACGCCAAAGATGTGCAAGTGACCACAGAAAAGAGACTAGAAGGTCAAAGCATCGAGCATTTGTATCGAGCGAGAGGGTCCAACAAGGGTCTCACAAGAAACGTCGTGTGCTGTCACAACTCTATTCTTGCGAACTTGCCGAAATGGCCCATGCGTTCGGCAACTCACTTTTTTCGCCGGCGTCAACCTTTCTTTTGTCACAAAATGCATCTCTCCGTCATTCGACCACATGCTCACTTCCATGCCATCGTCTTTATCATGACAGCATTGCTACATACTCCAAATCAGTGTGAATAGGAGATCTGAATCGTCGCCAATACAAAGAGAACAATTCACTCAAACGTCACGTCACATGTGTTTTGATGAAATGGGAATACAGTTTGCAAGATTGACTTCTGAGCTTACATGCGGGAAAGAGAAAGAAGTGTCCGAAGTGAAGTTGTGTGAGAAACGAAAGCTAGTTAAGTAATGGCAAGCAAATGGACATGCACTACCTATTCTCATCTAGACACTAGCGTTGGTAGCCGTAGGGTCCACCTTGCTGCGAGCCGTGCGATGGAGGGTAATAGCTACCGCCGCCGGGTTGCTGTCCGTACCCTTGAGGATGAGGCTGTCGCGGTTCACCCATGTGTGGTGGTTGGTGCTGAGGTTGCTGTTGCTGCTGCTGTCCGTAGACGCCAGTGGGCTGATATGGATAGTCGGCTGATGCCTGACGCGAAGGTGGGGCGCCCATGAATCGCTGCGGCTGCTGTGCTTGCGGTGGTGATGCGGTGTAGCCACCAACCTGGTACTGTGTCGCTGTGGGTGCGATCACAGTGCCAGGCGAGATCTGTTGTGCTTCAGCTGGGGTCGCCATACGTCCAGTGCCGTATGCGCCATGCGGGCCAGGCGAGCCGTATGCACCAGGAGTGGCAGCGGGTGCGCTACCACCGTAAAGCATGTTGCCGTAGGATCCCAAGCTCGTCTGGCTGCCCTGAGCACTGTGGTTGAAACCCATGCGAGGAGCGTAGGCTTGTCCGCCCTGTCCATATGGGTCAACGTAGCTGGCCTGCTGAGGCATTGCCGACTCAAATCCAGGTGTTGTGTTGGTCGAGTATCCGCCATGAGCTCCGTGGGCGCCGTAGCCAGCTTCGGGCGAGGACTTGCCGCCGTAGGTGGTGCCAGCAAGGGTTCCTTCGAGGGACTCGCTATAGACGCTGGGCTGACGCTTCTCGAGCAAGTTGTCGCGACTATCGCGAGCTGCAACGTTGGCCATTTCGAACTCCTCATTGCCATGCATGGCTCCACCGGCCATGTAATTGGCGTACTGATCCCTGAAGTAGTCACCGCGCGGACCACCCATGCCACCAGGTGTGCCGACACCAACACCACCTTTGGCCATCGACATACCGCCGAGTGTGGTGCCAGACATGACCGAGCGTGCGTCCGAGTCCTTAGAGGGATCATACTCGAGCTGGTCTTCTTCGATAGCAGCGATCTTGAGGCCACCTGCCACCTGCTCGGTTTCGACTTTGCGGCCGTCGACCACAGCGACACCAGTATCGAGACGTCCCTTGTAAACCTGGGGCAAGAGGTGCTTGACCTTGGCGTGAACCATGGGGGTGAAGAGCTTCGAGTGGAGCGTAGGATGACCGAAGCGACGCTGCAGACGGTTGTGACGTGCGTCACCGGCGTGAATCTTTGATGTAGCGATTTCGGCCTCGTTGGGGATGTACCAGTCGAAACGGCTGTCGAACGTGCGGCGACAGTAGATCTTGAAAGCGATCAACATGAGGATAGGCGGAAGCGCAGCAATAGCCTGATAGTAGTTGAGCGTATCAAGAACGACTGCAAGGATCAAGATGACCTGCATGAAGCCGATACAGACCAGCAGTCGATTGATGGTGGGTCGCCACAGCATACCACCGGTCTCGTGCTTGGTAACAAACACATACATGAGCTGGTACTTGTAGATGAACGAGTTGGCCCAGAAGACCACAGCCGAGAAGACGACGACGAGCGGTGCGAGTGGAGCGTAGATCATGGCAACGGCGGCCATGAACAGGAAGTTGGAGTAGTAGACCCAGTAGTCAAAGACCGGAGGCTTGGTGTACTCGCGCACGTCACGTGGAGTGCGACCGAAGAAGATCTTTTGAATCCAGACGAGCAGAAGCTTGATGACCTGGGCCAGATCGAAGACAGCGAGATAGCCACGCAGAGGCAACCAGGTGAGCCAATAGTTGGACTGGTTGAGGTATTGCTGCTTGGCTGCGTATGCGGCGTTGCGTCCGAGCTTCTCGATGATGTTGAGGGCACTGTTGTGGTTGATCTCGACAACAAGCTGCGAGACGAGCGAGAGAACAACACCAATCAAGGAGAAGAAGAGGAACTGAGAAATGACGAGGAAGCCGAAGTATTGGCCGATGAGAAGGCGGTCAAGCTCGTAACGGGTCTGAACACCACGGTACTTTGCAATTCTACGCATGCACAAGGGGAAGAAGAATCCGGCGAGACCCATGATGAGGGGTGCACCAAGACCTGAGACGGCAGCAAATGTGAAGGAACTGTGGTCCTGCCATGACTTGAGCCAACCAAGCCACGAGATGCTGGTCAAACCAGCCATGTTGGAAAGCAGCGAAACGGCGATCAAGGGGAAGGTGTTCATGAAGAAGAGAACGAGCAAGAGAAGGAAACCGAAGAAGCTCGACTTTGCGCGACTGGCACGAGAACGAGTCAAGTTGTTCCAAATGATACCCGCGGGCGGTGGAGCCAAGCGGATGCGCATTCCGCCGGGCTTCTTCTTCTGAAGAACTTTGGCTGCCGCATGTGCGTAAGGGACGGCGGCGAGGGATGCAAAACCGTACATCTCGGGTTGCTTTTCACGGATGGTCTCTCGCTGGTGCATGACAGCAGCCTCAACGCGATTGATCTGGTTGGTAAGGTAGTCGATGGCGTCGACCTTTTCACCACCGATGCCTAGGAAGCCACCGACAGTCTTGGTGGGGCGCTTGGCGGGGACACGATTGGGATCCTTGAGGTACTTTGCGAGGACGTGTTCGAGTTCGCGGACGAGGTCATTGTGTTTGTCGATAAGGTCTGGTAGGACGCCAACCCGACGACCAATGTGCACTTCAGTGGTTGGGTAGGGCATCCTGAGCTCTGACAAGACAGCACCGAGAGCCTCATCGGCCTGGTATCGCTTTGTCACATCCGTGAGCATGAGAGTTCGGGCGTGGAAGCTGGTTTGATACTCTTCGGAACGGAAGTAAGCCCAGCGCAAGCGAACCATCTCGCGGTAATGGTACCAGATAAAAGAAAGCGCTACAATGGTACCGACGTAGCTCATGCCGACATGAGCCCACATGTAGGTGCCGTGTACGTTGGACATGTTTAGATAGTTGAGCTTATTGGTGACAAGATTGCTGCCTCCATTGCGGACGTTGTAGGCGATGTCTACCGGCATGAGCACAACACACATGAGGACGGCAAGGGTGGTGAGCATCCAACGCATCATACGAGTGAAACGGAGGAACGTGACACCGTCTAGACCGATGAGTGGCAAGAGGTCGTGCTCTTTGTATCTAATAATAGGTGGAAGCCATCCAAAGAAGCTTTCGGATGCTTTTGGTGGTGCTTTGCCATCTTCGGCATATTTATATTTGGGAGCGTATACGATCTTATTGTTGGGACGGAGGATCTGGAAAGCGATGAGGGTGAAGAGGCCGAGACCGACGAAAGCAGCGAGAGTAATCCAGATCTTTTTCAAATCGGTACTACCGTTGGAGTTGAGCTGCTCGATGAGTGGCGAGGGCACAACGCCTGAACGCTCTGCCCTCGCGACGAGGCTTGGAAGCGATAAGGTTTGTGACATGATGAGATAGAGCGAGTCGCACGTCGCTGTGTCGCGATGACCGCGGCGAGATGACGATCCCAGATGTCCTCTACTTCGCTGAAGGGCAGGTTGAATCGATGATAATAAAGAAGAAGGCGAAGAGTGCAGCTGATTGCCAAGCACACCGAGCTGTTGGTACTTTTGTGCGCAGAACGTATATGTCAAGGAGAGTCCTGCTCGCCTGCGGTTGGTTCGGTCGGTGCGAGGGGCTAGACAAGAGTCTAGTTTTTAGAAGGTGGATGCGTCACACAGGAGCCGGTCCTTTCGTGAACTTTTGCAAGAGAATCTACGAGTATATGGAGGCGAAAGTTGAAGATAGCGATGTGAATGCAGCAATATCACGAGTTCGTGCTACCTTTCGATCACCATAGGGTGTAAGGTGGGAGTTTGATGAGGTTGATGAGGATGGAAGTGAGCGATGGATGAAGTGAGTGGAGAATGGTATACATCAGATGAGAAGGTCTCAGCTCTATCGGCACTTCCGCCTTGGCACCGCGTTCTTTCAAAAAGACCAACGTGAGCGTCAGCGACTGCGTGAGGCTGCAGATGGCGAAAGGCAGAAAAAAAGGGGACCAAAGTTTTAGAGCTGTGTTTCGTGGCACAGAGGCGCAGTTGTGATCTCTAACTTTTTCCTGCGTCAGTCACGCACAGAAGCTGCAGCCTGGGGCGACACGACGTGACGGCGACTTGCCTTTTGTTCTTCGGCGGCACAGTCAGATTTTTTAGAGAAAAATAAAAAAGTACAGTATCAAATCAAATGGAAACTCCAGCTGCAGCCGAGCGTTTTACCCCTTTGTTCTTCAAAATCAATTGCACACGGCAGTCAAAGGATGCACGTCCCACCCACCATCTTGCCTCTTCTTCATATTGGCAGTGGCAGCCGGCATCGAAGCGAAGCGAGCAGCATGGCTTGAACGAGCCTTTCGCTCCTACCACATGGTTGTACGATCACAAGCGCTGCTCTGTTTGTCGCAAAGGGAGAGATTGAAGGAAGAAGCAAAGCAAAGTGTGAATGGTTGTACCTGAATTTCGAGATGATTCTAAATTCGTCAATTGATGACGGCAAGCCGCTCGTTTCGCTTCTCGGCAACGCCAATTTAAAATTTTATTTTACTTGAGTTTCCGAGCTCACTTCAGTCATCTCTTTTTTTGACTGGAACCGCTCACTGCCTTCCGACGAAGCACGACAAGATACGAAAGATTCTCAGGATCTTCGAAGAAGAGCTTGTCTCTGTCTGGCGATCAGAAGACGATCGCTTGTCAAACAACGAAGGCAGAAGGTTGAAGTGAGAGCATGAGCAAGGCGGCTTCGCAGATGACATCGCTAGCAAGCAGGAAAAGAATAAAGGGGGTCAAACCCCAAAACTGCAAGCATATGCATCCCTTTGCTGCCATCCTTGCTTGCCCCCTTGACGTATCCGACTCTCTTTTTCTATGCTCTAACACTACCTCCGCTCGCTCCAGCAAACAGTGACGGAATCCTGCTTCTCGTTCTGGATGATCTGGGGGGGACATGGTCTGAGAGTCAGAAGCAAGCGCCGCGACGATATGAAAATTCTCGACGTCGTTCTGACGTGTCGGCCTAAGCGCCTCTGACGAACGTCGTATCATAAAGATGACAACAGTGCTTTGGAGGTTGCTTGTCGATGTGCTACCTCTCCGCTTTCACTCGAAGAAGCAGATCGTTCAAGAGGACCGTGCCAAATGTGGTACCTGATAGTCGGGTTCATCTCACAAGAAGCCTGTTTCGATGCGCGAAAAGCCTCGACGCAGCTTGACGCCATTCCAGTTGATACTTCGGCTTGTCTTCTCATCGTATTGAGTCAGGCTTGATGTAGCTTTGATCGGAGCCCCTGCCCCAGGGTAGATGCTATCGCAACCATCTTCGGTCTCGCACCAGGGAGTTGTCCGTTCATCTCTCTACTGTAGGCGGGGGCTTGAAAGCCGTGCTCGCGTGCTCTGACGCGACCAAGCTAATGGTGCATGAAGGCTGTGCCAAACAAGATGCAAAGTCTCGGGACCCCCGAGGTAAAATTCCAAGCTCAGCCCAAGAGCTGACTTTTGACTCATTTTGACAGTCTCAAAGGCCAAGCCGTGGTTTCAGATTTAGGCTCATCAAGAGAAGTGTTGGTCGCACTTCAGTCAACCGACGGCGCGTCAACGGTGAGCATGTTAAGACCACACGTCGTTCACACTCGAGTATGGAACGTCTCGCACGACAGACGATCACTATCTGAGCTGGCGAATGAGGCGCGCTCAGTCAGTCAGTCAGTCCGAGTGTTGCTCGCTCCAACTTGTCTTCCGCGCTCC
Organism: Ustilago xerochloae; assembly: GCA_928856705.1. Taxonomy (NCBI): domain Eukaryota; kingdom Fungi; phylum Basidiomycota; class Ustilaginomycetes; order Ustilaginales; family Ustilaginaceae; genus Ustilago; species Ustilago xerochloae. Next base: position 645,413 of record CAKMXT010000010.1, read on the forward strand.
TCCCGCTCGGTCTAAGGGAGAGGTGGCGAGACGGAATTCGAGCCGCATGTTCGACCCTGAGATCGATCGCGCTTCTCCTCATCATCTTCGCTACCATCATCGTCAACCACGACCACAATTACACCGTCAACGACATATTCATCCGCACCTCACTTTCTTCCACACCACTCAAGCAAACTTCAAAACCACCACATATACCCCAATCAACACATTCACAATATGGTCAGCATCCACTCACAAGTCCCCGCTTCCCGCACGTCCTGTCTGGATTCCTTGTCGTTTGCTCGCATCGAAGCCGCTGTTTCCCCGTCCGCATCCGCTCGACAAGCCATGTCAGCAATGCCACTTGCCGATAAATGTCACTGGCAAAGCCCGGTTCGTTGATAACAACATCGCTGCAGCACCCATCTTGAAGCACACGAGAGCCTCGCTTACCCTGTAGGGCCGCTGATGTCCACACCTTGCACACGCGTTTCTGCGCGGCCCATCAGAAATGCGCTCGCACCGGGAAAGAAAGAGAATCCACGTTGAAGCCCCTTCCACCGGCTTCGGCTTCGGCTTGGAAGGACATTCGCTGTCGCGGCGGAAGCTCCTCATCCACTCGGTCGCGCGACAAGCTGCTCAACCAGTCATGTTGATAATGCCTATGGGTCTTGGTCGGCTTTCATAGTAGACACAGCGGCAGAGGCTCGCTTGCGATAGCGTCACAGGAAAGGCTGTAAATTTATAGGGTCAAGATCACATGCTTGATCGCGGCTACACTCCGATGCGACTGGACAGACAATGGGATCAGGCGGACAAGTTGCTTCCTCAACCGACGTATGCGGCACTTTGCGCATCTAACATCGTCGTCGCTCGAATCAACACATCGGAACAACTCATTCTGACCATACTTGCTACTTCGCCTTCCCTTCTTCTTCGACTTCTCACCGCTTCGTGATACTGCTGCGCGTTACCTCCGCGTCTTATCGACCATCGTTCCGACTGTTTCCGTCGCTCATTTGCCTGACTTCTGCGCCTTCGCATGCTCTGCACCGCATCCACTGTACTTGCTCTATGCCGGCATCCGATTCGTCTCGCATCGCATTGCGCTACGTGCTGCACCGCGACGAACATTCGCTGGACCACGTCATATCTGATCGCTCGACACGACTTGACTTGCATTACACTCGGATGTCGCCTTTGCGCCCGCTTGTTCAATCTGCCTCTCGCATCTGTCGCGGTCTCTGATGTCTTCCGTGCTTTCACGTCTGCGATGTCTTCTACGTCTCTGTTGATGTTTCCCGCTGTTCGCTCAACAGTCCATGAACATTGACAAGCGTAAGTAACAGAGAGAATCGCACCTCGGAATCAGCAAGCTGGCGATGTCGCATCGGCTGGCTTCGCCTCCAGCCCTGACTGCTCACCTTTCCGGCTGCAATGAAACCGAGCGCCAGGGTCGACGTGGGATCAGGCGATGCCAGCCTCGAGGACGCTGCTTGTCGCCAGAGAAGGCCACGAGTCAAGGACGAACATCGGAACACATGTCGCTGATACATAGCCAACCAAAACTTTTCATTGCTCGCATTTGTCTTTGCTTGATGCCGCCACGCCATCCTTCACTCGTCCCTGCATGCTTCTGCTGCTACGGCGATGTTGAATATCATATCTGGCGTATTTGCGACCCTCCTTTTTCTTTACCACTTCTATCTCACTACAGCTCTCGACGAGATCATCAAATCCGGTCCCAAGAAGACCGGTGCCGGCCGCAACCAGCAGCGAGGCCGACGCGGAGGTCGCGCCGGTCGTCCCAGCGCCAAGGCTGCCGCCGTCGGTGCTGGTGCTCAGAACGCCGCTGTTGTCGCCGCCTCAAACCGTAACAAGCCCCCGGTTGTCATCCCCGGCCGAAGCGGTAACACCGGTAGCAAGATCATTCTCAGCAACTTGCCTCTCGATGTCACCGAAGCCCAGGTCAAGGTTCGTATCCGCTACTCATCATCATCATCAAGCGAAGATGGCAATGCAACGCAAGTTCTCGGTCGCCTCTAGAACAGCCTCTAACCCATCTTTCTTCGCGCACGATCCAGGAACTCTTTGCCACCACCATTGGCCCTCTCCGCAAAGTCGCCATGAGCTACCGAGCCAACGGCCAGTCCACTGGTGTTTGCACTGTCGAATTCCAGCGCGCTGACGATGCCGCCCGTGCTTACACTCAATACAACAACCGATTGATCGACGGAAGTGAGTAAACCCTCCAGCTTATTTGTTCAGGAACAAGGGACCCTTATATTCAACTCTCCTGCTTCTCTTGTATCTCATTTCTCGCACCCGTTCCACTTACATGTTGACGCCAAACAGAGAAGCCCCTCAAGGTCGAAGTCGTCGTGGACCCTGCCAAGGTTGCCGCTGCGCCAGCTGCTGCTGCCAAGGGTGGCAAGGGTGCTGCCGGCGCCGCCAACGGCGCCAAGGGCAAGGGTGGTCGTGCCGCTGCTGGTGCCTCTACACGCGGTCGTGGCCGTGGTCGCGGCGCCAAGCGCGAGGCCCGTCCCAAGAAGACAGTCGAGGACCTCGACGCTGAGATGGAGGACTACAACAAACAAGCCTCCACCACCGACGCTGCCCCTGCTGCCTAAGCGACGATGTCTTCCTCATTCTTCTCCGCCCCCATCATATCTGTACAAGGCTCTGCTCCTCCAACACGGCTCCACCCCCATCGCAGCTTCAATAAGGTTGTCTGCTGCTCATTAGTGCTCTCTCCAAGGTTTAATCTCAGTTGTTTTTTTTCTTGCTTCCAGCTTTCGCGCCGTGTGTCTCTCCAGATTGGATCAGAACCTTGTATTGTCTTGAGCTTCCACGACTCATGTGGCGTCGGAACATTGCGAATGCTTCTTCAAGGTGTTGCTGTTCCTTTCCGAGGAACAGAGCAACACCCACCGAGAAGAAGATGCGAATCAGTCACGCAACGCGTAGAGAGAGAAGGTCGCGTCCTTTCTGCAGAGCAACACTTTTTCCGCGCCTTGGCACCATCTACGCGTCACGACTCAGCAGCAGCAGTCAACTCCGCAAGCGTGTGGGCAGTGTCAGGCGCGTGCAGCCAAAAATCTCCACTTTTTTTTGGGTCGGGCAGCGAGCTGCACCACACACCACACTGACACGCTTCACGCGAATCGCTTTCCTTCGAGAAACGGAAGGAGAAAGACAAGGTCCCTCGAAGAAACTGGCAAGGGTCTCGAGCTCCAAGATGTCATCAGTAACTCAGCCTCGCCTTCCTCTGCTCCTTCGACCTTGCCAACAACCGCTCAACGTATTCATCATCCTCATCTCTTGATCGGATCGCAGAACCGCATATATTCCTCCTTTGCAACGACACGATTCCAATAGATCAAGACCGCTGCTCATCGTAGGAACTAGCCAGCTGCGAGATTTGCTTACCTTACCTTACCTGCAACGCTGCTCGAATCCAATGCGCTAAGGTTGCCCGTCTGTCCGAAATGGCCACCACGTCCGCAGAAACACGCACAGCAATGGGCAGACCCATGCCCTCTGACCTCTTCGCTGATGTTCGATACTTTGTTAACGATGACATTGATCAAGCCACGCAACAGGAGGTAAGCACTTCCGATCTTGTCGTCGTAACATGCTTCGATTGAATGCTGACATCTTTTGAACCTTCCAACCTCAATTCCGCTTCTCTCGCGACCGCAGATCCTGTCTTTGCTCTCAACAGGCGGCGCCAAGCCATACCATGACTCTTCCATTCCAAGCAGCAGCGGTAGCAGCACAGCAGATGCTGGCAACACTCGATTCCAGCTCGAATCAGTAACTCATGTCTTTGCGATCAGCGAAAACTTTCCAGAGTATGAACACTGCATCGAGCCCACGCTGCCCGAGCAGGCTCCACCTGGCAAGCGTCCCATGGTTGTTACGGTAAGTGCTTCGCTTTAAAGCCATCACTGACCTCCGTATGCGGCAGGCGTGCATTTGAGCTCTCGGAACTGACCCGCTGTTCTTCGTCTTACACTCATCTTACCCTTGACACGCCACTCACCTCTGCGGCTGATCCGATGATCGCATACTCGACCAATTCGGCCCCTTCCGGCATCAATTCTTATCGATCACAGCCTGAATGGGTGCGTCGTTGTTCCCGTTTAGGCGTTCGTCTCAAGGAGGATCGCTTTTCGTGCCGAAGTGCCATGATCTTCTCTGGTCTTTGCGTTGCTGCGTCCAAGTCGGAGCTCTCCAAGGCCGACCGAGAGCTCATCAGCAGCATTGTCTCGGCATACGGTGGTCTGTGGAGAGAAGACCACCTCTTTGACGTGACAGTCTACCTCACTACCTCCGTCTCCAGCACCAAACTCAACAAGATCATTAACACGCCCGGCAAGCAAACTATCTGCGTTGCGCCCCAGTGGATCAGTGACTCCTGGCGCTTACAGAAGCTACTACCTTTGGATTCATACCAGTTCCGTCTAGGTCAAAACAAGCTGCCGCCTTGCTTTTCTGCACGGACCGCAAGTGGCTCTCCGCTCACCTCTCCACGTCGAGACCGAGTCGCCATGAGTCTCATTGCAAACGATGGTAACAGTGCTGGCGAGTCTTCGAGTAGTAGCAAGGTCAACGGCACGAACCGCGACAAGAATGTTTTCCGCGGCAAGAGCGTTCTTATGGCACGCGATGTCTGTAGGGCAAGTGAACAGCAGCTCCGCACAATGGAACACCACATCCGTCTCTCCGGAGGCACTATCCGCAGGGCACCCAAGGATCTCAATGGCATCGCGCAAGCGGTGCGAAACTCGGACTTCATCGTTTGCCGATATCGAGAGGTGCAAGAGTTCCGCGAGGCCATTCGTCAGAACAAGCAAGTAGGTAATTTGGCCTGGCTGGTATGGGTAGTCTCGAACGATGTGATGTCCGATCCAAGAGAGGAGCCTCTCCATTTCCCAGTTCCTCGTCAGGGTATACCTGAATTCCAGAACGCATCGATCACCGTCTCCAATTATCGTGGCGCTGCCCGTCAATACCTCACTAGAATGATCAAGGCTATGGGCGCCACTTTCACCGGCACGCTCACGACGCAAACAAGCCTTTGTGTTGCCGCCAACCTCAGTAGCGAAAAGACCGAGAGGGCCAAAGAGTGGGGTGTACCGGTCGTTAACCACAACTACATTGTCGATTCGTTCTTGGCTTGGGCACCAGTCGAAAGAGCCAAGCTCAAGTACATTGACTTCCCAGAGGGTGTAGACTACAACATTGAAGTAGGTCAGACCAGGGTCACGGATGACAGTCTGGGACCCTGGCTCGACGATGCTATAAATAATGACGAACCGGAAGACATGCCAACTAGCGATCCTGCCTCGCCTTCTGTCGGACGCTATGCTGAAATCGAGCCCTCAGCTGCAGAACCGGCAATCCCCGAAGAACCGAAGCAACCAACGCCGGCAGCAACAGCACAAGGAGACGGCGCTGAACAGGATCAGCCACGTCTAGACTCAACAGGGCTCGCGGCAACATCGCCACCCGCAACTCCTTCGCTCTCTGTGGCACCACAGAACGATGCATCTTCCGCCGCTTCATCAGATACACCTAGCTCCCCAAGTCCTTCCGCGGATTTGATTGATACAAGTGTTCTCGATGAAGGCAAAGATTCTCTAGCGCAACGTGGAACCAAGCGAGGCCGAATGTCGCTCTTGCAAGACAGCGTCAGGCAAGACACCTCGGATCGGCCCGACCTGGATGCTGATCGTGCCGCTAGTGACAAGAAGAAGCTCAGAACAGCCGATTCCCGAACAGGCTCGTCTTCTACCGTAAGCGACAATGACGAAGACATGGAAGTGCCAGGCGAGAACAAGCCTTTGCGTGTCGCAACCAGCAACTACAAGCTCAAGAAAGCCGAAGAGACCAAGCTCAAGAGCCTTGGTATCGAGATCGTCGACAACATCGAGGTCGCCAACGTCTTGGTTACTCCCAAAGTTTCGCGTTCGCCCAAGATGCTTTTTGCCATAGCATCCGGCGACATCGCTATCATCTCGCCGGATTGGCTGCAAGCCTGTCTGAAGAAGCGTCAGTATGTTCCTCTTCAGGCTGGCTCCTCTTCGTACAGTTTGGTCGACAAGGACGGCGAAAGGACGTATGGCATCATCCTTGCTGATGTGTTGCAGCGCAGGAAGACCCAGTTCACACAAGGCATCTATGCTGGTCACAAGTTCTGGCTTGGTCGAGGTGTCGACGAGAATGGCTCTCTCTCCACGCTTATCGAGGCAGCAGGTGGCGAGGTGCTGCCGGTCCCCTTTGACGAGCAGAAGCTTCTGTCAGATCCGGAACACTATCACCTTGTCGTTGACGAGGAACACACCATCGAGTGGCGAGACTTTATCGGATTGCCCACTGTCACTGGCGAGCCCCTCAAATTGTTCAAGAAGCAATTGGTTACAGACTGTATCTTTGAACAGCAGCCTCGATGGGATCGACACCTGGTGGATCCGTCGCATGTCCGCGCAGGCAGCTCCGGCACTACTCCTGTCAAACGTGGCCGCACCTCTGCCGGTAGCAGTGGTGGATCTGGCAGACGAGCCGTCCGCTCTTGAAATCGTTCATAAATTCAGCTTTCATTATAATCTCACCTGTACTCTAGCCTATCTGGACAATACCCAGCCACACGCTGTTATCAGATTATCAACTAAATCTCTATTGCAAAACGAACCGAGCGAAAATATGAGGAAGAATTAAAGTTTGGCACGAAGGAACTCGGCATAGTCTCGACTAGCAATCTCAAACTCCTCCCCGAGGTAGATATCGAAATGACCCATGTCTTGATAATACTTGATGGTGCCCTTTGGAGCATTCTTCGCGTATTTGAGGGAAGGACCGGGCGGAGCGACCGAGTCTTTGCCGCAGATGGAGAAGAGGATGGGACAATGGACTTTGGAAGTCTGCCACCCTGGGTTGTAGAAGCCGATGAAGAGGGCGAAGCGAGCAGCTACGTATTCTGGATACTTTCCTTCGATTTCAGGAGGGATCAATTTGCGGAAAGTCTGAACGTCGGGAGCGTTCATCAAGGCGGCTGCAGTGTCACAAATCAAGTAATTGAGTCTGATTAGTAAACTCTCAATGTGGGAGGGCAATATTAAAGAACATCGAGTGATTGTACTTACTTTCTCCAGGGTTACCTGCAAGTTCCACTGGAATGATACTGTTGCCCCTCGAAAAGAGCAAATCCCGTAGACCGAGCACACCTAGCTTGAGCAAAGGCACAAAACCAACGGTCTGAGATGAGTGAAAACCAGAAGTGAAGGGGCATTGCGAGATGGCGGCCTTGACCCTCTTATCCTTAGCAGCTACACTGATCACATGTCCACCTCCGAAACTCGTTCCAAAAATGCCGATTCTGTTGTTGTCGACATCTTCGAGTTTGGACGTGTAGTCTATCGCAGCTTCCCAGTCCTGAAGCTGTAAGTTGATATCGAGTAGCTGTCGAGGCTCACCACCACTGGCGCCAAAGTTCCTATAGTCGAAGACAACACAAATGATGCCGAGCTCAGTGAATCGGGATGCAAAGGCGTCGAGACGCATCTCTTTGACACCGCCAAGACCGTGTGCTAGAATCATTGCAGGGTACTGTTTCGAGGTGGAAGAGCTAGATGCGGAGCGCATCGGCGCAGAGGTAGGACGATAGACCCATGCTGCGCAAAGATCGTTGCCCGAGGCAAATTGAACATCCTCACGACTGAAAGCGGAGGTGGATGCTGCGCTCGTCATTGTATTAGGAGGTTATCGGGACGCAGAGAAGAAGGGTAAGTGGTGAAGATTGGAACGATGGTAGTCTGTTCGGCTTTCATGTGCTTCTTACATTCAGAAGTGTGGAGGAAAAGATCTCGAATATACGTCACACACGCGCAGGCGATCTTTTCCCGCCGCTTTAGATAGGGCGGTAACAGAGTGGAAACCAAAGCGGTAACCGTGTGGTCACTTCTTCTATCATTCACCTCTCACCATGCAGGGTTCAAGCAGAAAATTCGTCAATGGATCTTAATCAGATGCGCATCCGCGGATCCGCAATTGGCCAATGGGGGAGTGAGATCTTTCCCGAAGTCTATTGCAGGGATGGCTCTGTAGGTTGTCTATCTGTTGTGCCATGTGTACTCGTTCAGGCCGGTGGTGCTCATGGGCGTATGGGCTTTCATTTGTATTGAAATCGAGGGTAGTGAACGCAAGACGCATCCGATGAATTCGATCTACGTTACAACACTTCTTCGATTCAATGCATGTCTCAGGAGCTGAATTTGTCCTTGACCTTGTCAGCGAGATCTGCGTCGTGTCAAAGAGAAGAAGAATGTGGTGATTGTCAGTGACTTAGCCGCGGCTTCGTCAGATGCAGTTCAGCCAGAATGAACGGAGCTGTTATCGATCTGCATGATAAGATGGTGTCCACTCGCTTCGTTCTTGGAGCTTATCGTGTACCGGATTGCCGGGACCATGAAGCCGTCAAGAACTTTCAGAAGGGATGGAAAGACTCACGCTGCACTTTGCTTTCAGTGTCGTAGAACTTGTCCTTGTTAGAGCTGTTGAATTCCTCTTCTCTGCCGGCGTTTAAAGAGACGCCTCCACCGGGTCGGTGACTACCTTTCTCTCCAGCGTCGAAACCTTCACCTCGACCAGTGGCTGCAGCAGAGACGTCTTCGCCACCAGGTCCACCATCAAGACCCTGGCCAGGAATGTTGTCTCTTACACCAGCGCCAGTGTCTACACCTTCACCAGGAGGGGCGTCGCGACCTGTTCCAAAACACGGCAGGATTTGTCCATCAGCTTAGAAGTTGGTGGAAGAACTATGGAAGCAAACGCAAGACTCACCTGCGGTCTGAGCGTCAATGTCAAGACCTTCGCCACCTTTGGTCTGTGCGACTTTGTCGTATGAGCCTGAGCCGGTGTCAAAACCTGAAGATGACATTATGTACGTTTTAGAGGCTATATGTGCTTGCTGCTAGATTGGAGCCTCTGATCGATCCGTTTATGACCAGCCTGCGAGGAGTTGGTGGTTATCGTTGTGGGAAGTTGAGAGTGTCACAGCTCGACGAAATGTTCGTAGTCGTCAAGATAGCATGGCAGTCGAATGTGAACCTCTTTGATCGACAGAGCATCATTCATCATGCTCTAAGCCAAGGATGTTCGGCAACACTAAAGGTGGAGGGTTCGACGTCATCTCGAGACATGAAAATGTGGGGTAAAAAAGTGTCAAAGGAAATCACATTGAAATTCGAGCCTTGAAAATCACAATAGAAATGCCACTTCAACGCCAAACTGCACGCGCGCTATGATTGACAGCTGCAGGATGAGTGAGCATCGCCCGCACGGCCAATCGTATCCAACCCGATGCGCTAATCCACCCTAACAGCATTCGCAAACCGCGATAGCAAGTATAGGCAAGTCTCCGTTGCTTCGGAAAAAGGCTCCGTAGATCCGACAGAATTTGATCTCGAGGGCGAAGCTTTCTTTGCAACCAAATTGGGGATAATGGAACTGAAGGAAAGATCAGAATTGCAAGGATCAGCTGCCACAAGATTGCGCGATGTGCTTCACGAGGATCGATCTCCCAGAGACCTCTCAAGTCATCGTTGATGAGGTGTAAGAGTAAGATGATAGAAACGGCGGCAAGCAGTGTAGACAACACCCAGATTCTTGCTCATGTGGTGCGTTCCTCACACGATCAAAGTGCGGAGAAAGCATGCACGGGCGAAGCAAGATAAGATTCGAGCAAGCTTGACGGATGCGAAGCCAAGTCTTGGCAGAAAAAGGTCTCAACATGCTTCGTGTGGGGTGCATGTCGATGGGAGAGACAAGAGTCACAATGGTCCGCACGGGTAAGATGGAGGAAGTCAGAACTGATTCGGCCGGACGAGACGTCGAAAAGGTCGGATACAGCGGTGAGATGGCTTTGCAAGAGCATGTGACAGGCACAAGCATACGATGGAACGGCCTAGGTGGCTACAGGTAGATCGCAAACAGCAAGTTGCATGATAGCGAGTCAGTGGGACCAGGGATACCAAGGAGTAAGCCCAAGTGGAAAGGCGTACTGTAAGATCACCCCGCACCTGTCATCTCCGTCAAATCTGGATCAGGATGCCGTCGGCGGCGGATCGAGGGATTCGATTGATTCCTATGATAATCCATACTGTAGTCGTTTCTCCCACGGGGGCCTCCGTACAGAAATCCATCGAGCAAGCTGGTCAAGCCACGTGTCTTCCTGCTGACCCTCTGTTGGACAAAAAGCCGAGTCGGGCTTCAAGTGTTGCACCGTTCGAAAGCTCTAGGTCTGGGCCAACAGACGCTGAGTTGCCTGCGGGGTGCAGATTGCGGGGTAGTTATGCTGAACAGTGAGGTCGATGTATAATAATCGGTCGAGAAAGCAGAATTTGAGGTCGCCTTTTCGCGCGAAAGAGAGCTTTTTTCGGAGAATTGGCAAAGGAAGTCGCGGATTTTCCTTGGTTTTTGGTCGTCATCCGAGTAAAACGCCACGCGGTCGGCTCGAGACATCCATTCATATCGACGTCAAGTGGCTTTGATCATATCTTACCCCACCGGGGCTTGGCTTACAGTACTTGCATGGAATGCAGATGAGAATCGTGGGGCTCCACTTGTGAGCTCCAATGAACGGGGATTGGTACTGTACTTCACAACTAACTTCAATTGTCTGGATGGGAAAGCAATGATGCAGTACCCCGCGCGGTGTCATTCCCGGCTGTATTGCCGCAGCGCATCATACCGCTGATTGCCCTTCCCAACACTATTGAACCAGTACATTTTTGCTGTGCAACTAGAGTCGAGTAGCCATTCAACACCCTCCTTTGTCTCCATCCTACAAGACATCAGAGAAGCAATGCAAAGTCGAGCCACGGGCTGGCAATACCTTCGCAACAGCCATTAGGAGAGTGCGAAGGAAGAGAGAGCAAGCCTTGCGACCGCTGCCGTCGGTGCGGCGCTAACAAAGAAGCGCGGAGTTCGACGTTGAACGGCGCGGGTGGCTTTCCAACCGTCGGCCAAGTCGTGCCATTCTGCTGCCTTAAACTTCATGGTTGACTCGTATTCTTCCCTTCCTTGAAATCCACCGACAGCTTCAATACAAACTCCGCCCCCCTTCTCATCGCACCCCGAGTTTACCTTCTTTCCACACAAAAGTTTGATCTAATCGCTGCTCCGTTGTGATGACTAGGACCAACATCGATTGCCTTTGCCACCTTTTTCGCCGTGCATCGTCGAGATACCACAGGACCTTGTGAGCCAAAGTTGGGTGAGAACGAAAAAAAAAGTTTTGTCTCACTCGTCCCACATCGATACAATTCGGTTCTCGAGTTCCGTTCCTGCCTCTCGTATCCTGCCCTACCTTGCTCCTCGTGGTTGCATGGTTCGCTTAACCGAGCTCATCGTTTTTATTGTTCGTGGCTCCTCGCCGGTGTTCTCACTTCTCTTCCTTTGCCTCCCTTTGGTCTTCTGCTTTCGTTGTCTTGCTCTTGTGCTAGAGATGGTGCCTGGCTGATTAGCAAGACACCAAGTTAGTGCCCTGTCCATGTGCTCGTCCATCTGCTTCAATGAAGAGGTCATTCCGAATTCCCAGCGTACTCCTTCATTTCCTTGCTGAGCTTGGGCCCTCGCGAGGGCTTTGTGTTACCTCTCTTCCACCTTTCCATCCCTTTGCATTGACCCCGAGCTTGACTTTCTGGGTCAGATAGCATTTTCAACTCAACCTTCATCAAGTCCTGCACCGAGACATTCTGCCTTTCTCGTACCCCTCTGAGTCTCACTGAAGCCATCAAGGAGCTGCACCTCCAACCTCGGCTGCCTTTCTCCTCTGCTTTGTTCTGGTCCTGCATACTTGCGCTTCTTGTCTGTTGCAGCTGGTTGCTACCTTACATATACCTCGACTTTCGATCCAACCAATCAGCCTCTTCTCCCACCACCGCCTCGTCGACCATCCCCTCCCCACCAAAATCTCGACGTCTTCTCTACCCTCCATTCAGACCAATCACCTCACCGCTATTCTTCGAGGCGACACCATCATGAGGTCCGGACAGCTCAGTCACCCGGATCCCAACCACCCATACAACCTTCCAACATGGAGGAAGCTTCTCATGCTTGCTACTGTCTCGCTCACCGCTTTTGCGGCTAACGAGATGGCAGCAGCGCACTTGACTGTAAGCATCCTCATATCATCCGGACATGATAGTAGTCGATGTGCTTGACACTGACTCATCCTTTCCAATCTGTCTTTCTTCGACTTTTGACAGGCTTTTCACCAAGTTTCGGTTGCTTTCCACCGCACCATTGCCGCCACAGCTAACACTATCGGTATCGGTATTCTCGGTCTCGGAACGGGTCCTTTGCTTTGGAACGCACTTGCCGAGTCGATTGGCCGCCGTCCAGCCTACATTATCGCTTGGACGCTCTACATCCCTTGCACTGTCTGGCTCGCGCGAGCAGGCAGCTACGACAGCTTTGCTGCCGCTCGATTCTTTGCTGGTTTCACCTCTTCCGTCTCCCAGACCGTTCCTGCCTCGCTCATCTCCGAGACCTTCCAGCCTGAACACCGTGGTGCTGCTATCGCTGCGTGGACCGTTCTTCTTATTGCTGGTCCCGTCACAGCTCCAGTCATCGGTGCCGGTATCCTGACTCAAACTCCCAACTGGCGATGGAGTAAGTGCATTAAACTCACAACAGAATAGGCGCATTTTTTGTTCAGCTTAACTAACCTCGCTTCAATCTTCATATCTTGCCTTTGCGACAGTCTACTATTTGACACTCATCCTCGCTGGCGTACTCTGGGTTTGCATCCTGCTTTTCGTTCCCGAGACTCGCTACATTCCCAACCCATCCGCGGATGTCAACAACCCTTCCTTGCACAATGGAACTTCCTCGCTCGATGATGTTGAGAAGAAGGACTCGCACTCAATCGAGAATGGCACGTCCACTCCTCCTCTCACCAACGCTGGCAACCTCGAAAGCGGCTCTTACGGTCGCGTCGGTGTTGCATGGTATCCTTGGAAGGAGCCTGGCCGCTTCTTAGCCGAGATTGTCGCACCACTCAAGATGGCCATCTATTTGCCTGTCATCCTCCCCTCGATCCTCTACGCCGTCATCTTCATGTGGTCCGTTGGTTTCACTGTCGTCAGCCCTCAAGTGTTCCCACGACCACCCTGGACCTTTACCAATGTTCAGGTAGGCTTGTCGTTCCTTGCAGCTGCTGTTGGTGCTATCATTGGCAAGTTCGCTGGTGGTTACGTCAGTGATTGGACAGTCGACTTCTTCGTTCGTCGCAACTCAAACGGCTCGAACCAAGGCAAGCGTGTGCCCGAGTACCGTCTTTGGGCTCTGCTTCCTCACGTGATCTTGCTCACCATCGGTCTGCTCTTGTACGGAATTGGCTACGCAAAGAAAATGGCATGGCCTGTTGAGGTAATCGGTGGTATTGGAGTATACTACGTCTCGAACTCGGCTGCTGGTGGTATCTTGCAGACCTACATCATCGAGTCGTACATCACCAAGGCAGTTCACGGCATTGCTCTTTTCAACTTTGTCAAGTGCTGCCTCGCCTTCTCGGCACCCTTCTTCGTTCCCGAGTGGGCTTTTGAGGGCTTCACCAAGGCATACGTTGTGCAAGCTGTGGTGACCGCCGGTCTCACTATTGTCACCCTCGTAGCTTTGATCGCTGTTGGTGCCAAGCTTCGTCGTGCGCAAAAGATGGTCTCGACTGCCTGATTGGGCGAGCTGTCCAATTTGTTAGTCTGTTTAGGTTCTTGATATGTATGTCACGCACTTGTAAGAATGAAAGATACGTCACGAATATTCCATCCTAATCTGTGGTCCAATGAAGTTCGAAAGCCTAAGAACATAAAAAGCGTGCGATACCTGCAAAATGCCAAAGACCGTGCCTGCACTTGCAGACAGACTCGAAGTGCTTCCGGCGGGGATGCTCCAATGACGGCGATGACTGACGACTCAGCACAAGCAGAGATTCAACATCGGTCGTAGATCTGCTTATGTTCGAGGAAAAGAAGAGAGAAGCAATGTGGTGGTTGCGATGAACTATGGTTACACTTTTGTGGGGGACCGAGAGCGAGGTGCCGGAGTATCGAAAGAAGCCTATATGGAACCGACGGAGATGCGGACGGGCGGACGCGAGCGCATCATTGTGGACGAGGCGGCATACCAAATCTGTGATGGAGCAAAGCAAGTCGATCAGGGCATTGATTACGGTCAGCAATCGGCAAGACTCATGATGTTGGGACACTGCTGATAATGAGACGCGAAGGTTGGAACTTACCCGGGCGGTGGACGAGGAGGAAAGCCTCCTGGTGGTGGGACTGGGAAGCCAGGAGGAGGACCACCAGGCATTCCGGGGAAGCCAGGCGGACGGAAACCGGGAGGTGGACCAACTGGCATACCGGGAGGAGGAACTGGCATACCGGGCATACCGGGAGGAGGAGGTCTTGCGTAAGGCATGGGGCGAGCCATCATTGGAGGTGCTGCACCACCCATAGGTGGAACAGCTAGACCCATACCTCTGCCCATGGGAGCACCCTTGCCGGGGCCGGGTTGCATAGTGGGCTGCTTCCTATCGTCTGCCGGTGGTGGTGCTTCGATGGCCATGCTGACGATATTTTCACCTCTGAGGATGAGCAATCCAAGTGTTCTCTTTTGCTCCTGGATGGTATCGGCAGCACTGGAGGAAGGTCCAACATCATCTTCATCATCTTCGTCCTGAACAGCGGCATTTGCAGACTTTGCGGCAGCAGCAGCTTTTGCCTTGGCTTTTCTTGATTTGATCTTTCGATACTCTTGGGAGTCGGCAAGGACGAGGTTCATGTGGGCGTCGAAAGCGAGGAGCTGACCGACAATCTGACGTGAGTCATTGAGAGTGATACGAAGCCTGTAGTTGATGAGCGACATCATTTTGCCGCCTTTCGGCTTTGTAGGAGGCATGGTGAGTTGAATAAGCGCTTCGCGGCGAGGAGTGGGAGCGCGATTGCAGAGTGAGGTGCTTCTCCCAAGTCGATCAGATTTCGTCTACCGTTGAAGAAGCCCGAATGAGAACCAGCTACAGTATGGACAGTGTTACCGCTTTCGTACTCGTTTCGATGCGCTGAAAAGAATCGCTTCTATACGAGAGGTATAGTGGTCGTTTCTGACGTCTTCCTGAAGATGATTTGTGGCGACGAAGAGCGGTTAAGTGCCGAGAACAACCCGAGACGATTGTAGCAGGTAGCAAGAAGAGGAGATGGAAGGTGCGAGTTCTCAAGGCTCGGAAAACGGCGCGAATCTTGAACGTCACGTGTCGAGAAAATCAAGGCTGTCACTTGGGCTGGGTCTAACACTATCAATTCAAATACGGAAGCTCTAACATGATCCTACAAGGCGCTCACTAAGAACGCATGAAAGCGAGGTCGACAGCTTGAATGTCGGCGGCATCACCGCTTGTGCATGCAGTACCAGATCTGACTTCATGGCGCACTTTAGTCTTGATTTTGATTTTGTGATCCGCAGGTGCGAAGACCAGGACAGACGGTACCGTTTGGGACGCCACGACCAATTTGAACTTGCCGTCGGAGGCTACGTTTACTGAACTGCAACAGCTAGCCAAGGATCAGAAAAGGATGCGCGCGTTGGAAGCTCAAGTTTGCGGAGTGCAGAGCAGCGGGAACGGGGAGCCAAAGCGGAAATACGAGGTTGCATGGAAGCAAATAAGCGAGATTGAACTCGTCTAAATGGCAGCAAGAGATGATTCGAAAGCAAAAGCAGACCAGAGAGAAGAAGCGTCGCACCTGAGACACGATCTTCAGGGTGAGACCGTCATCTTCGCGATCAGCATACTCTGCTCATTGTCAAGAGAAGCAATGGAAAACAAATGTGCGAGGTTGATAAGCGTTTGCTTGAGCGAGAAGTTTTTGCATCTCCGATCGTGACGGTCGACCACGCGAGCAAAAAGGCCGGCTAAGCAATTGCGCCCCGCTCCCGGCCTCTCAGCCTCTCAGCCTTTCAGCTTTTGCTCTGTTTGTTGTTGGCCCGCATAGTGAAATTCTGCATGATAAGTGCTGAAGCATAAGGCACACTGAAAGTGAAGCAAGCGAATGCCGTTTAGCCTTTTCCCGGCATGCACGGGCATTTCGAAGTTCGCTTTGCTTGCTGCTCCTTCTTCTACCCACGGAATTTCCGATGAAGAGATAGATGATTGAGAAGAGTCAGATGGTATGAGAATGCAGGCGTGTGAGCGAGAGGACCTTTTGACACGCTGAATGTACACTAAGCTCCTCGTCCTTCGACGGTTCTTCCGTAAACTGAAAGGGAAAACGTCGCGGGCATAGACGATGATCATGCTTCGACAACGTGAGTGTCAAGAACTCAGCGAGGAAGAAAGTGTGTGTTGTTGCGATTGTTGGGTACTGTAGTCCCGATAGCCTGAGTAAGCTTGGCATACGTGTGGGAACCGACCGTTGCCGCTCTGGATCAGCTTACCATGGTGATAGAGTGCCCATTGCCTTTCGTCTGTCACTTGTCTGTATCCTTCTATCACTGTCACTTGTCACAAAAGTATCGCATCATCACGACGGCCCTTTCCGATTCGACCATTATCTCCTCTCTCTCTCCTTCCCCTATCACAGCCACGCATTGCATGATCTCGACTTCTCACATTGACGACTAGGGTGTTTCAACGACAATCCCAACCTTCCGCACGCATCGGTTTGTTCCTTATTCGTCGAACCTCAAAAGCTGCCAATATAGACTCTCCGCCAGCCCGCTCAGCTATCGTCATCAAAGGCATCGCTCACCATGCCACCCTTTCTCTCCGCATTCAGGTCCAGGACCAACTCGCTGCTCGACACCATCACAGGCATCATTCCTGATGCACCTACAGATGCCACCTTCAAGGACAACTCGCTCACCTGTAGAAAGTGCGGCAATCGCTTTCGAGACCGACTCGAGCTCAGCTCTCATTTCAATCTACTTCCGCACCATTCAGACTACTCAGACAGCCACAATTACGACTCGTTCACTCGTCCCAAGGGTAGACGCCCCAAGGTCCCACAGTACACTTCAGAAGATGACTCTGCAAAGTCAGTAGCCGATCCTAGCAGTGCTGTTGCCATCGCTGGCTTCAGCGACTCTCAAGCCTTCTACGCAGAGCACGATAATGACAAAGACCAAGACGCATCAGGGTCTCGTCCAGCACTGCTTCGCAAATTTCCAACCCTTTCCAACCTCAACGTCAATGCTACCTCCGATCAGCAGCCGCTCCCTCCATCTGCCACCGATTATGCCGACTCTAGCCCCCGCTCGCCTCGCACTGATGCTAAAGGCAAAGGAAAGCAAAGAGCCTTACCTCGTCTTCGAAGAGATGACTCCTTTCAGTATGGCTTGCCTCTAGCTTCGTCAGATGAAGACGACGAGAATCAACCCAGAGCCGCCGGCTCATCTTCTAGATCCTTTGCTGAGTCGGTTCGATCGCGCGCTCACAGCGCCAGTGCTTCCAGCACCGAGCGTAAGGCCGGTGCTCGTCCACGCAGCTCCACTTCTTCTTCCGTCGCCTCGAGGAGTAGCCGTGGTCAGGCTCCACCGTTACCACCTAAGATCCCAATGTTTGATTGGGAAGCAGAAAGCACAAAATCATTGCGTATCAACTTGCAAGACAGCGCAGATGAAACCGCCTCTATCAACTCTGATGCTAGCTTTCGCACTGCAGGATCTGCCAACGTTTCATCCGAGAAAGCTCGCTTGGAGGAAATTTATGCTCAGCAGGATGCCTCAAATGCCACCTTGGGCTCGTCGTTTGCTTCTGCCAGCAAGGTTACTGCAGAAAAGCAGCTGCCTCCCCGTCCCAGACCTCGTCATGCCAGTGAATCCAATCTATTGCTCGAGTCCACGGATACCTCGCACGACGATGCTCCACCTTCTTATCATGAACTTCACGGCGATACGGATCCCTTTGAAGATCTTGCGCCTCGATTCGGCTCAAGCTCGCGACACATCGCCTCACGATCCGACGGCTTGGCTACCGTTCCCACCTCTCCCGTCAGCCGCTTCGATCTCTCTGCGCCTAGGCGCCCACGAAGATCCACGAATGCGTGGCCATTCACCACTCAAACAAGCTTTCCCGTCACCTTTTCGTCCTCCAACGATGCTGAACCTCTCCGTACTCACGATGGATTGACCAGCGCCGAAGATGACCTTTACGGCAGCTCCTCGGTGAACGAGAAAAGGTCTGCATACAGCGAAGCAGGCGCTCGGCCGTTCATGAGCTCCAAGTCAACTGCTGCTTCGCTGCCTCGCCTCGCTTCTTCCTCCTCATTCTCTTCCATGCCATCTCCGTCCTCACCCAAGACTCCCTATGCATTCTTTGCAGATGCCCCTCTAGCATCGCCACCATCCCTTCCTCAACCAACCCAACGCAGTAAACCCAGTACAGCTGGTCGTAGAAGTCGACAGTCTAGTCGGGCAAAATCAGACATGTCAGCACCAAGTACACGTTGTCCCACCTGCTTCATCAAATTTTCCACACTCGACAAGACGCTAGAGCACTTGGATAATTCCGACTGCGGCGCTGTCGAGTTTGAGAGCGGCATCATGTAGTTTAGCGCCATCCTTCCATCTCATTCAAAGCTCTCGACTCCGGCAACGGCGTCGGGTCTTTCACCACGCTTTTTATTACCACAATTTCTGCGTGAATTATTGTCTTCATTTGTTATCAATACTTTTCTTGCTACTCCACAAAAGAGATGTGAAATGGTGCCGAACAAACGCAAAAGCATCGAAAGCAAAATCATAGTAGACTTGCTCACGGCATGTCTGCGGCCTACCGTAGACTCGCCTCTGTGCGTGCGTTGAAGAAGTGAGCAAATGCAGCTCGGTTACAATACAAGGTTCGTGCGCTGAGCTTACCCCACAATCTCTCCACAGGAATCGTCAGGCGAATTCTGCCCGTGCTTAGCCGTGCAAAGCGTGGTCTGAAAGCCTGCTGCGGGGAAAGAAGTCGGAAGAAAGAAAGGATGCAAGAAGGCAAGACCCTGTCAAGACACGGAAGAACATTTTGCAGGTCCAGACCCCACTCCCGCTCCATCTCATCTCCGGTCGATCGGAGGCAAGCAGCCCAACGGAAATGACGGGAGGCGTGAGGAAGAAAGGGTCCAACATCACGCACCCGACTTCTCGGAGGTCATAAGGAGCACCAATTTGGCAGAACGTCTTTGCTCCTTCCTCTCTTCCATCAACATCGACACCGTCGTCAAACACACTCAACGCTACGATGTCTACTGAGCAAGTTCCTCTCTCCGGGCTCCCGGCCAACACGCGCCCTGACAAAGCCATCCGCAACAACGGTCCTGTTGAATTGGCATTGGAACGCTGGCGCATCGTCGAATTGGCACAGGGATGGCCCATGTACCGAGATGCTCGTGAATGGAAGAACTTCGAATCGATCTTCCACCCAGATGGCGCCTACGTCTACACCACCTGGACTGGCAAGACCCACATCAAAGACTTTATCGAAGCCAGCAAAGCCAGCATGGAGAACGGCGCTTTTATCATGCACCGTATCCACGGCTCTTCCGTCGATATTCTGGACAACCGAGCCATCTGTAAGATGAAGGCCACCATCACTCAAAGATTCTCGTTGGACGGTATCGAGGTTGATGCAGAGTCAGATTGCCGCTTCTGCTTCTTCTTTGAGAAGTATACTGCCGCTGACGGCACTGCAAGTTGGGGTGCTAAGCTCGTCCGTCACTGGTACGAGAAGGACAAGCTTATTCCTGTTGATCCCCGCAAGGTTCCCAAGCTGGACGACGAGCTTCTGGCCACCTTCCCTAGTGGCTACCGCTATCTGGGCTACTGCCAGGAGATCTCCATGAAGGGCAAAACCGCCACACCCCTCAAGGTCAAGCGTGATATGCCTGGTCATCGTGGCCCTGAACACGATGCCCTGCTGCATGCCGCCAAGACTTGGCTCGACGGTGGTCTGCCAGACGACCTCAAATGAGCGCGTCTTCTTTTATCATCAGTCCGAACTCTGTACATATCATACGTGCGCTTTTACTATCATACTCACCATTGCCAATGTCACTCACTTGCATGCATCCCGATCATTCTGAAAGATTCAGCCTGTGCCTCAGTTGTGTATAGCTTCAGATCTGCAAACAAGGAGCGGCGCAGGCACAGGCCCCGTACAACCTTATGCTCAGTCTTCCCCCGAACTTGAAGAAGTTCGGCGACCCGGAGTTGGCGAGAGCTAAAGAGGTTGGCCAATGCAACCCTGTCGCAATCTTCCGTGCATCGGAATTGAGCGAAGTGTTCCGTACTCTCGAAGGTCTGCGCACGGAGTTGGGTCCAAATCAAGGGTCCAAGATCAAAGTTCTGAAACCTACTTCAAGACGGTCAGCTCTAGCTTCTTTGACCTATACCATCATCTTCCCACAAGACAAACGCAAGGAAATTCTCAATATGCGCTCTTTCGATCACGAGACAAAGCCGGCACGTGTCATCTTTGGCAACGGCACCCTCCCGAGCAAGCTGAAGGAGCAAGTACAACGCCTGGGCGCACGCCACGCTCTGGTTCTTAGTACCGCTTTTCAGGCCGATCTTGCTCAGGAGGCGGCGAAACTGCTTCAAGAAGGTGACAATGCTATCAAAGTGTCAATCTATACCAATGCTACAATGCATACCCCGGTCGAGGTGACCGAGGAGGCCATGAAGTCAATGGGTGACGCCGACTGTCTCATCGCCCTGGGAGGTGGATCGACCACTGGTCTGTCTAAGGCCATCGCACTGCGTCGTCCTGGCATGCCGCAGATCGTGGTCCCCACCACTTATGCGGGATCGGAGGCTACTGCCGTGGTCGGCCAAACCGAGAATCGTAAGAAGACCACGGTCAAGAGCAACGACATCCTTCCTGGCACCATCATTTATGATGTGGGATTGACCTTGACCTTACCTGCCACGATGACATGCACCTCCGGTCTGAACGCTATCGCTCATGCAGTCGAAGGACTCTAGTAAGTAGACGTTACATCTTCTGCCATTTTGACTCGCCGCAAGATGCTGACTTGCCTTCAACCTCCCTTTCGTGTCTCAGTGCCACCGATGCGACACCGATTACTGACATGTTTGCCGTGCGCGGTATTCGGTCCATGCTGACCGCCTTGGAGGCATTGCAAAAGACTGATAAAGACGACAAAGAAGCCATCCTCGATGCTCGTGCCGATGCTCTGGAAGCCAGTTGGCTCTGCGGTACAACCCTGGGAGCCGTGCACATGGGTCTTCATCATAAGCTGTGTCATACCATGGGTGGTATGTTGAACACACCTCATGCCGAGACACATGCAATTCTGTTGCCTTACACGCTGCTATACAACTATGGGAGCTTGACTGCGGCACAGAAGAGTTGCTTTGGCCAGGCATTCGATACGCAAGACGGCTTGCAGGTTGCTCAGCGTCTGCGTGCCGCTTTGACCAACCAACCAGGTGTGCCACTCTCGTTGAAGGAGATCGGCGTGACTGAGGAGGATCTGCCTAAGGTGGCCGCACAGGCCGCATCGGCGCCTTATCCTAACCCTAGACCTCTGGTGGAGGACAGGCTGCTGTTCCTGCTGCGCTCCGCATGGTCAGGTACTTTGGACGGCTCTCTTCAACACTGATCAAGGTGCAATATCATACTCGTTCATATCTATTTTTTGGTCTCGCGTGCGTATCGTGCTCAAGTTTGGAGAAAAATTGGATGATCTGGCACATCACTAGCAGTGCGTAGGTCGTAACGTGGATGTGATATAATATTGGTGCAATGCTTAGTATGAAGTAATGACGATGTGACAAGATGCAACAGAGGTGGCAGCAGGGTGTGACATCAGGATGAAGTTCGCTGATGACTCTGACGAGCCTCTTCTGCCTCTTGTGTAGTGGGTAGTACGAGATTGTACTGACAGAGCCAGAATGGCTCCTCGTTACGGACAAAGCCCAGCTCCTTGGCGCGAGCAGGGTCATGAATCTGCTTGAGATCCAACACCAATGAAGTCTTGACACCAAAGACAGCATCGGAACGGAGAAAATCGTCTCCTTCGAAGTACAGCGCTGTCGTCAACTGAGCATAGCCAGGTGCAGTGACCTGGAGGTGCAGATGGGCTGGACGGAAGACGTGACGACCAAGGCGTTGAAGCAACTTGCCTACAGGGCCGTCACTTGGGATCGGGTAAGGCACTGGACGAACGGCACGGAAGTTGTAGACTCCTCCTGGTCCACTGCGGATTCGACCACGACAATCAGCCCTGGTGCGACCATCGTATTGGACATCGTAGAAACCTTCAGCGTCCGTCTCCCAAGTCTCGATCAGTGCACCTTCGATAGGTTGACCATCAAGACCACGCACCGTTCCTTCCACATACATATATTCGCCCTTGCCTTCAGAGGCGATGCTCTCGCCGAGGTTGATTTCTGTAGCATCAGATGTCTGGAATGGTCCCAGAATGGTAGGCTCGGTAGCACCTTGAGGCACTTTCTTGGCTTGAGAGTCGACCAACGCGGATAGACCCAAAATGTCGGATAGCAGAATGAACTCCTGTCGTACCGGCGAGCAGATCTGGCCAACTTCGGTGAGGAACAGCAGCGCAGTCATCCATTCTGACTCGCTCAGCTTCACTTCACGTGCAAAGTTGTGCAGATGCGTCACGAGACTTGCCATGACCTCTTTCAGACGAGCGTCTGAAGAGCGTGCATTGCATTGATGTACAATGTCTGTGATGGTTTGTTCGTTCAAATCAATGGGCAAGATGGGAATGTCTGCTTTGGCAGGCTGTTCCGGCTTGAACGGCGTATTGTTTTCTTGTCCCTTGATGGTCATTTTGATGATGATGTCAAATCGTGTATCGATGGTGGTGTGAGCGAAGAAAGCATGACCAAAGGGCAAAAGCTACTTCCTTCAGGGTCCTCTTCGTCTAAAAACCTGACAAGGCCTCTTGCTTCCTTCCCCACATCTTATCGTCAACTCCGAGAAGACTGTCGGGGTTGGAATCGATTCGGAGATCATTGTTCAATCTCCACGATCTCGCTTACACTAAGCGAGGTCTCAGCGCGCGGCGTTTGTTCTGTCAGCTATGGCTTTTGATGGTTGCATCGGCACCGAGAAACGGAGGTGAAGAAGAGCCATCCATCTCCACCGCTTTCACCTCCTCGCACTTTATTGTCCGATCTCATCATTCATCTCCACAATCCATCCATCCAGGTCAACTCTCCCCCGAGCTATCCACTCCACAAACGTCGGAAGTGATGGATCAGCACAAACGGGCTCATACTTCTCCCGCTGCCAATCTGTCAGTGCCTTCCGAGCCGCCCGCTAAGAAGAAGAGGAAATCTCCGGTATGTTCATGCAAAAGGCGAACCGGGTCACACCGGGCTTGACTAGCTATCCAAGTATGAGGCTTATTCATCCATCCTCTGCCTCCTGACAGCTCTTCTCGAAGGCCAAATCATGTGTTGGATGTCGCAACGCCAAGTTGAAGTGTGACATGAAGTGGCCTTGCGCCAATTGCGTTCGACGAGGGCTGGCACAAGAATGTCCAGGATTTGTACCAAACCAGCGACGAGCTACGTTTGCTGACAATCGAAGCCCGCCTGTATCGACTGACTCTTCCGCGCATTCACTGACCTCTCCGACGCCCACTGCCGCCGTTGAACGTAGGCAAGACAGCACAGTTCGGGTGGACGTCAATACCCAAAATGTACTGGCGTCGTCGCCCATAAGGCGTCAAGCGGACTCAGCAGCAACAAACACGTCTCTACGCGGCAAGCCAAGCTCATTCGGCGGCGGTTCCCAATACTACGGTCAGTCGGCCCATAGCAGCTACCTCGCATCTCACTTCTCGCCACCACCACCAGAGCATCAAAAGCAGGCAACTGCTTCGAAAGACAGAGTGAACACTGCAACCCTAGAACGACGTCGCACAGGTGGTGAAGGCTCATGGTCCCAACTCGATTCAGACTACAAGTACTTCATAGATCACGTCCAAGAAGGTATGGATGAATCGGTTGTGGCTGACTTTCAGGCGTCCATCGCTTGGATGTTCAGTCCTGTCGAAGCGTCCAAGCTCAGAGCGGTCTTCGATGCCGCGGAAGACGACGATACATCGGCGCTGTGTCTCGTCATCAAGGTTGTCATGTTTGCATGGCAAGCAGCGGCACATCAGGAAGATCCTACCGGCTCGGAACAAATACGGGAAGTAGCATTTCAACAATGTTGGAGAGCTTTGGACAATGCCCAGTGGTACCGATGCAACTCTTTGTCGATACAACAAGCACTCTTCCTCCTCTGCGTCTTCCTGCTCAACTTTGATGGTGGTTCCATGTCCGACAGGTTTTCTTCGGTATTTGGTATATGTGTTGCCAAAGCGGTTGAATCTGGCCTCTACACCGATGTCAGAATAGGATCGAGCGACGACGATCAATCCGTACAACGTGAACGACAGAGACTCTTTTGGGAGCTATACTCTTTGGACGCTTTCCGGTCCTTAGCCTACTGCCGGCCGTGCTTCTTCCAAGATAGCACCATTTCAGCTGCCAAGCCAAGTGTGTTGACGGATGATGATGCATTCCATGCCATCAAATACGAGAATGCGCAGATCATCAATCGCTTCATGACCCATCACCTTCACTCTTTCCGCACCAACTTCCAAGAGACAATGGATCTCGACCTTCAAGTTCGTCAACTGTTCGAGCGCATTCCGTCGCAAATGCGTGTACGACGAGCCAACCGCCTTAGCAGTGGCGGGCATCAGACCAGACGACAGATTTTGCAAGGCTGCACCATTGCGCTTAACATCCACCAAACGCTGCTCACCCTCTATCGCCCCTGGTTCGTCACCACCACATTAGAAGAGGCCCAAGGCAAGGGTGATCGACATTCGGCACAGTACCAGCGTGCTAAGCTCTGTGTCGGTGAATCGGCCAGCGCCATGATCGATCTATGCAGCCGTGCCTATGCTGTAGACCCGCAGACCACAATGCATTGGGCCTTCTTCCTTCACCACGCTTTTAATGCCGGCGTGTGTCGCGCAATGCAGGCCATCTACGGTAACGCTAGCGATCCTCTCTACTACAGCGCCGTGGACGACGTCGACGAGGCTATGTCGTTACTGGAAAAGACGCAGGAACACGGTCGTGGTCAAGTGTGGCTTCCCAAGGCGCATGTGTTGAGGAAGCTACGAAAGCGAATCGACAGGGCCGCTAATGGAGCGGTTCGTAACGGCACAGGGGAGCAGTCTCGTCGGGCAAGTTACTTTGGTCTCTTGGGTGCCACTGTACCGCACGAACCCGATCAGTCCGGCTCGGACAGCGCTGCTCTGCATCAACCACAGCTGGGAGCAGATTCTTCTTCGACAGCTCTCCTACACAGCAATGACATCGCGTCTGCTACTCCCGATGACGCGGCTTCCACCTCCGAATGGCTTGATCTGCTCAACACAGACACATTCACGCTTTACATGGCCGACTTATGGAATGCCGAGGCCATCGCCGCTTTCGAGCCTCATGTCAATGCTGCTCCGCCCACTGACGTGGCATGGAACACACCTATGTACCAGTAGACGCTCACAATACCCACACGCAAGCACTCGCACGCTACGCTGTTGAAAAATGCAAAACTGGAGAGATCCCATTACACTGATAGCGGCTCAGGGATTCCGTTGACGTTGAGCTCATCCCTAGTCGCCGCCTGCTTCCATAATTCATCCTGTGCCACACGAGCCTGCTTGTCGGTCAATTCGACTCCGCTGAACAAACGCCAGACTGTCTGCACCTGCTCGGCAATGACGTGAATACCTTCGATCACACGCCACCCATGCTTCTGTGCTGAGGCAAAAGTGCGCGTGATTCGGGGTTTGTAGGCCATCTCTAGCAACGTGCCGTTCGTCTTCGACAAGACGAGGTCCAACACGGCGCTGGCACGCTTTTCCGCTTCGGACTTGGGCTGGAGGTCGGGAACACAGCTGACAGCCAATAGTTGTGCCGGCCCTGTCGAGCTGCTCGCCTGGCAAACAGCTTGCTGAGCCTGTTCGACGGTGCGGAGGTGCGTGATGGTGGGAATCTGCATCGAGACGGTAGTGAAACCTTTGTTGACGTCGTTGATCAACGCTTCCACCTCATCGTCATCGCGATTGATGATGAAGATAGTGCCGCACCCCAGCTTGGTCAATGCATAGGCCGCTGCTCGGCTAGCACCTCCTGCGCCGATAATCAGACCTGGACGCCCGTATCCTCCTTGGGACGACGCCTGCACGCCCTGCTTTTCCATGTCCTTCTGCAAAGGACGCAGGATACCAATCCAGTCGGTGTTGGCACCGAGCAGCTTGCCATCTCTTTGGTAAACGTTGTTGATGGCTCCGATAGCGCGTGCAGCTTGATCCAGCTGATCAACCGAGTCCAGCAATTGAATCTTGAGCGGCATAGTTGGCACGCATCCTTTGAAGTCAGGTCGACGAATGTGTTGCAGTGCCTCTTCCTTGGTTTGAACATCGAGATTGCTGAAATGCCATTGGGCACCAATTTGTTCGGCGACGCTGTTATGAATCACAGGCGCCATGGCATGACCGACACCGGTACCGACAAGATAAAGTCGACCGGGATCCTGCAAGGAGGGGGGAGCACCCTCATAGTCTGCTGCGATTGAGCCCATGCTTGTAAGGGGTAATGAAGAATGGTTTGAGGTGTTGAGGAGAAACCTTGAAATTACGGGAACCTTCTGGTGGCTTATATGGCGCCGGTCAAAACTCGAACCCCACATCAGCTTCCCGCCCGCATCGCAGTCGGACATGAGGAGCTTCTAGATTGTACAAGTGCTTAAGGGAAAGCGCTTATGTTAGACCATCAATCCTCGAAGCTCCGATGCAGCTTTCTCCGCATCTCCAGGTCTATTAACGACAAAGCGAATCAGACCCTGCATCGGACTTGAACGAGATGATGCTGCCGGTCGGGGTCTTGACTACGAGTTCCCCGCGACCACGCCGAATCTCGGGTAAGGCAAATATTTCTTCCACCTCTGTTCGACCCTTTCTCGTTTTGCAGTGTAAGGTGCTGTATGGATCAGTTACATTCGCGGCGCTCTCGACTTCCTCTCTTACCCCCATCGTCCTCAAAGCAGACATCATGTCGTCCTCTTCAAACGCTGACCGTCCTACCGTCCTGGTACGTTGCAGATCTGATGACAAGTAGGAGAAAAGAAAGTAGCGAAGATGGGCTGATCATGTTCTTGTTGCGTGTAAACAGCTGATAAACGGACCCAATCTCAACTTGTTGGGTACCCGCGAACCGGAGAAGTATGGAACTGCCACACTGTCTGACGTGATCACACAAAGCCAGGCCGTCTGCAACGAGCTAGGTCTTCACCTGGAAACCTTCCAGTCCAACCACGAAGGTGCCATCATCGATCGTATCCACGAAGTATTGGGCCGTGCTCACTCGACCATCTTGGTCATGAACCCAGGTGCCTTCACCCATACCTCGGTGGCTATTCGTGATGCCATCAACGGCGTACAAGTGCCAGTGATCGAGGTACACATCACGAACGTACACAAACGGGAAGCATTCCGTCATCACTCTTACATTTCCGACATTGCAGTCGGTGTCGTTGCCGGCTTCGGCGTCTATGGCTACGAAGCGGCCATCCGTCTGGCTGGTCAACACCTTCACGCCAACAAAGCATAGTCGCCCGCTGTTCTCGTTCAGTCTTCTCTGTATCTCTGTGTTGCAATTCTCTTACAAGGAATCGGATTCATTTTAATGTCTATTCCTAGCATGTGATGGTGAAGTCTATTCGTGGCATAGTCCCTTTGGGATCTCGTTCTATAAGCAGGTCCTGACAGCTTTGCCAGCCCAATCGAGCACGTTGTGCGTTGCGGAGAGGGAGCGTATCGTCAGCGCCTTTGAGTTCAGCATTCATGATCTCCGCACTGACGATGCCTTGGAAGCCAAGGTCTTCGAAGATGACCTTCAGCAAGGGCTGTAATGGTAGATAGCCTTCACCTGCAAAGTTGCGGCATGACCTGTTCCATGCCATTTTGCTGTTTGCATGCATGCTTGGATCGAACAAGGCATGGTCGATCGTCAAAGGTGGGGTCATACGTTGAGCATCACCCACTTGAATATAAAAGACCTTTTCTCGGTTGGCCGTCTGCTTGGGAAGATGACCGGCAAAGGTCGTACGCAGATCGTTGAGACAAGCTTGCAGGCGAAGATCTCCATCGTACGACTTGCCACTTTCGCTCGCTGGATCGGCCCAACATTCGCCCAGGATCTGGAAGGTGTCGAGCACTATGCCGAAGTTGGGCAGGTTGACCGCCTCGACTTCCTTCCAGGCATCTTGCCAACGGCTGGTCCAGGCACCGAAGGCCATGGCCTCGTAGGCAAAGCGAACTGGCGGCTTACCCTGTGCTTGCCGTCCCGTTAATCCTGCCTCGGCAATGGCACGCAGGTCAGCTACCACCACCTCAGGATCGCCAACAGACATCTTCTTGAACATCATCGAAGGCACCTGAATCATGTCGGTACCCAGTATATCCACCACTTGGAACCAGAGCGGTAAAACATCCCGTACTCGTCGATCACGCTCTTGGCGATCACGCAGGCCAACATAGTTGAGCCAGGGCTGAAGGGCTACGATACGGATTTGATGACTGTCGCAAAGCTGACGGACGTATTGAGCACCTGCCAGGATCTCCGCATCAGTTGGCATCTGTTCGATCGGTCGGTTGGCCAACCTCATCGAGGCGACACGCAGGCACTCCCAGAAGATCTCGATGCCATCGAAGCGCTCGGCTGCCGCAGCTGCCACCTTGGCCTCGATGGTATGCACGTCGGCATAACCCAGTGAGGCGCTCATGACGGCCTGTGGCATGGCTTTGAGCCGATCAGCGTACGGCAGAACGTCGTCCGGCGAGGATTGCAATGCTAAGCTCTGGGCCGCCAATTGACGCATCTTGTCACGCACCTCCTTCTGCGGGATGGAGGCAAACAAGGAAGAGTCTGAACCCAGCCAGATGCGCCACTGCTCGATCAATTGCGCACCGAGAACCTCAATGCCGGAGATCGTGTGCCATCCATCGGAGCGTGCCGTGCGCATAATTGAGTTGACCAGCGGCTTGAAGCACATGTCGATCAACATGCAAGGGCTTGTCTGCGCCTGGTTTCGGTGCAGTCGTCCGACTAACAAGAGATCCAGAACCTCATGCATGCTGGTTTCAGCTCCAGACCTTGGCTGCGCTGACCCTGATGTTGCCTGTGGCTGGATCATGGCGGCATCGGGTATGCAACTGACGGCTAAGGAAGGGGTGATGCCTTGGTCGAGCAGACGTTGCGCTTGTGCTACAGAGTTGACGGCGAAGACACTCTCTGCCAGAGGGAACTTGCTACCCTGTGCATGAACCGCAGCCTGCATCTCGTCGATCATGATCTTGACGGCATCGGCTGAGCGGGCTACAACCAAAATGTAGGGACAATGTAGCATGAACACCAGGGCCCAAATGGCAGCACGGGCCGCACCACCTGATCCGATCACTAAACCGATCCGTTGCGGAATCTGCTGCAGCACGCTCGCATTTTCTTGAAAGACCTGAGCGATGCCAGCTGCGTCAGTGTTGTGACCGTGGTAGCGTAACGGCGCATCTGAACCTCCCTTGATCACGCTTATAGTGTTGACGGCGCCGATCGCCTTTGCATCGTCGTCAATGTGATCCAAGCGGGCCATGATAGTCGACTTGAATGGCATCGTCACCGCACCGAACCCGAAGTCAGCACTCTTGACGTGCTGCCATACCTGTTCCTCCTCGGCATACTCGCCATGAGTAAAGGTCCAGGGCAGTCCTAATTGTTGTGCTACGAAGGTATGTACTGCCGGTCCTACGCTGTGCTTGATCGGGTAGCCAAAGGTGGCGCCTTGCAATGGCTCGTCAATGCGATTGATCAACGACATGACTGAGATGACCAGGAAGGTTTGAAGTCAGGCTAAGCACCGGCTAGGAGAGCGAGGTGCCTTATATTGTTGGAACAATAGAAAGTGGTAGGCAAGATGCATGCAAAGCCGAGCTACTCTTTCTCTATCTACAAGTCATGATGTGGGGAAGCGGAGACCGGATATGATGGTGTGCCACCTGTTCCCGGATTTCGGACAGGGTGGAGTCGTTTAGGATTCGTCCGCCCACTTTCTTCCTCATCCCCGAGACCCTGGCCGCATCGGAGGCGAGGAAGAAGGTTGTGCCGTGTCGAGTTCATGTCCGTTTCGTGTCCGTGATTAGAGTCCTCTGCGTGGTTGTTGCGGCTACGGACGGCGAACGGACACACGTAACCGTGCTCTTTGCTAGACGGACGGACATACAAACGAGCCTGAGACATTGAAGGGCACTTGTCACCTGCTTAACGCCCTTCCTGTGCTCATCGGCGGTGGCAGGTCGCCTCGATCGCACTGGCCCTCAGATTTTGGTCTGATGTTAGAGATCTGACTGTAACGACCGCTTTCTCTGCTATGGCCGGATCACAATCGAAGAGCTGCTCATCTGCCACCGTGATCGCACTCGACTATGCTGACGGAAATGTGCACGAGCATGGCAATGCCTTTCACAAACCCAAGCATCCAAAAGCAGAAGCGTCATGTTGTTCAAAAATATGCTGTGGGTGATCTACACTTTGATGTCCAACATGGCTTTCGCCATCTCCCTTGCCTTTTCTTCTACTTCAGCGCCCACTGGCCCCTCATCGCCCGCCTTGACTGCGAAGGGAATGGGATCGAAGCTTTCCTTGCCATCGGCGAAAGCTTGTGCTGTTGCAGCCCACATCCTCGCTTGTGCTAAACCTTGTTCGACCATTGCTTCCACTCCGCCGATTCCTAGCCATCCCGAAGATTCTGCCATAGTGAGCAGCGGAGTTTGACGCGGCTTATAGCACATGTCTAAGAATGGACGCTTCGAGGGCAGCGGTAATGAGACGAGTGTTTCTCCGCTTGGGCCTGTTCCGAGGGTAGCAGATGCTTGACGAGACGAAGAAGGAGGCGAAGGAGCTGAGAAGAATCGCTCTGCGAGAGCATAGACCATCTTTTCGGACGCTGTCTCGGGTGTGAAAGCTGGAATAGCTCCCACCGCGCATGCGATCGCTCCGAGTTCTCCACTCGCTCTCTTCTTCTCTTCTTCCTCGTAGGCTTCAACCGAGCGGAGGGGACGCAGATCAAGAGAAGTTCCAAAGTGATCGATAACCGCCTGCGTCTCATCGGCGTCTCGGTTCAGAAGATAGATAGGTGACAGTCCAAGTTGCGAAACTGCATAGACAGCAGATCTACAAGTTCCACCTGACCCGATAATGAAAGCGGAGTATGTCTTGCCCTGTTCGTTCTTGGGGACAACGAATCGAGCTTTGTAAGGCAATCGGGGATCCAAATACTTTGTGATTCTGTCTTCGCCGTTGATATCAGCCATACCTCTGAGAAGAGCATGAGCGATGCCGAGGTAATCCGTGTTGGTACCGATCATTTTCCTGGGCTTGCCGGCGGGTTGAGGTGTAGCGATGATAGTGTTAACGGTTTGGGTTGCTTTTCCTGCTTCGCTGAGTTCATCGATGACACCTTGCGAGCCAAGGGTAGCAGTGACGGCTACCTTGAGTGGCATTGTGACTCCAGCACCTGCGAAGAGAGGATCTTCACGAACGAGAGATCGAAAGTGAGGCGCATCGATGGATTGCGTGTCCTTGAGCGAGTAGGTTGGGTGGAAAGTTTGAGATTCAGATCCTGGAAAAGAGATGGGTGCAATGGATTGCAACATGATATTCTGGAATGCAGGGCTGGCAGAGTGAGAGATGGGATAGCCGAAGAGGTAGTAGCGTCGAGCAGAAGCTGCAATTTGTTCTGGTGTTGGGTGAGGTGGGGGTGTGATCACCGAGGTGGATGAAGAGGAGGACGCCGCTTTGGCGACAGTTGCGCTGTTCCCACTAGGGGTGATGGTGTTCTCGATCGACATTTTTGATGCTGGGAGTCCAGGATGATTGCGGGAGTAGCTGAGAGGGAGAAAAGAAGAGAGTCAAGAAGGAAGTCGTCACCCACAAGGAAGAAGAGGTCAATATGTACTCGAAGCGAGTGTGGGGAAGGGTACTCTCGGCAACTGTTCGTCACGGCCGAGAGAGCGAGTGCATGTTCCCGGCGGTCTCTTTAGATCCGGCAACAAGGAGTTGAAAAGCCACGATTAGCCGTCACAGAACCCTCGGTAGGTGTGGTGTTCATCTCCGTATCGGTAACGAACGGTGCAATTGCGGGGCAAGGGTATGAGCGGCGAAAATAACCAGGAAGTACGGTAGCCTGGAGTCATTTTGCTTTGCTGCCAAAATTTGCGCTCACAGTCGATTCGATTAGGACTTAGAATGCAATGGTTGATTGCATAGATTCGGGTGCCATCTGCTACCTATTCTGATGTTTGCCTCTCTGTTCTGTTGCTCTCGAAAGAGCTGCGTCTCCAGCTTGTTTGCAGGGCGGCTTCGATCGCCAGCTCATCACCGAAGAGGAGGTGCAGCCACAGAGAACTCGGCCAGAGACGTCCAACAGAACCAAGCTGCTTTGCCTCACAGCTCGATCCTTGGGCAATAATAGTCAATAGCGTTGATTCCCGTGCCAATCTGCGGCTTCGTGAAGCTTTATGTGCTGTATTCTACAAGGATTCGTTTGTGTGTGACCAGGCACCACGTTTGCCATCCTTTCGTCGGCGCGCGTTAGGGGTCAGCGAGGTTGATGTCCGGATCGTCGTCGATGTGGCGACGGAGATGAAGAGCTTGACGAATCGATAGGGTGGCTATTCAAGGCGCAGTGGTTCCCATCGGTCAACCTGGCGCATGATGCCGCTGCACGGTGCCAAGAGCCTCGTTTCCTCTGAGCTCCGAGACCACCATTCCGCTGTTGCGCCGCATGTCTACAAGGTTCTGGGCCCTGCTGATGCTTACGGTCCCGCGTTACCGTGCGCTTTGCCGTTGAAGAATGGCGTGCGTTGGATGGAGCAGCCGTCAAACACTACATGTCCGTTTGTGTCTGACCTCTGCTTGCCCGGCCGGCCAGCAGCAGCAAGCACGAATCCCTCGGCTAATCGCTTCGTACCGGTCAATGCCTGAATCGAGTTGAGATCAAATCATGCAACAGCAGCATCGGAAACAAACAGACTGACAGTCTCCCAACGGAGCCCCACATGCTCGTAATGTGAGCGTCCTTTCCTTGTCGTTGCAACGGATATTTCTCCTTCTCTCCCTTTTCGCCATCACTTATCTATAGTTTGTTTTCCGCTTGATCTCCGAGACCTTTTTTGCCGTTTGAACTCGGGAATTGGACCAATCATCAACGCCGGAATAGCCAACGCAGACCTCTCATGGCACCGTGTAAGGTACACAATTCTGCTACGTTCCTGACAGTCTGAAATCACTCCACAGACAATGTCGAAGAGGGCGGGGGTGGGGTCCCCACATGTTCTGCCACGCTTCGCGACTACGGGATTGCTCCATGCTGTCTCACCAAAACGACCGCTATAGTGCCTGATTGTCTTGACCGACGCATTGCCTTTTCCTTCGAAACGACTCACCGAAAACGTACCTTTTCCTGTAACCTCTCCGCTTCTGCTGCAGTTCTGCCTTCTCATGCCGCTGCAATCCATCTTTGTTCGTCGCTTTCCATAGCAGTCCAGCAAAAGCTACCCCGCTTTCTGCTTCGTAACACATATAATCAAGGCTTTCATGGTTTCTGTCCCGTCATTCCCCACATCTCACAAGTCCACACTCCCCTTCCTACCAATCCTTGCTCCTCGTTTGCGCTCGAGTACACAAGCGAGCGACCGACGGTCCACAGACACATAACTCTATCACGCGTCGCGACCTTCTTCGAGTTTTCACGGGAGTCATAGTCACTCACTGTCAGTCCCTAGACACCTCAACATCACAACACCTCGATCCCATAAACGCTAACTCAAGATGGGTCTGAAACGAGTTGAGGACAAGCCCACGCCGCAGGAGATCTACAACTGGCGGTTGTGGGCTCTCGCCTTCCTTGCTTCGTTCGCCTCGATCATGATCGGGTACGACAGTGCCTTCGTTGGTGGTACCCTTGCGCTTCCTTCCTTCATCAAATCCTTTGGCAAGCTTGGCCCTAGCACCTCTGCCAACCTCGTTTCCACCTACCAGGCCGGTGCCTTCTTCGGCTCTTTCCTCGGTCATCCTCTCGGTCACTTTATCGGTCGAAAGAGAGGTCTCGGCATCACTGCTTTCGTCTTCGTCGTCGGTGCTACCATCATGTGTATCGCTACTCCCAAGACTCACCTCACTCCCATCTACGCAGGTCGTGCTATTGCTGGGGTTGCGATTGGAATCGCATCCAATCTCACACCGATGTACATATCCGAGATTGCGCCAGCTCCTGCTCGTGGTCAAGTCATTGGCCTTTGGGAGATCGGATGGCAAACCGGTGGTATCGTCGGATTCTTTATCAACTACGGTGTTATCTCCACTCTTCCTTCCAACCGCACGCAGTGGCTCATCCCCTTCTGTGTCCAGCTTATTCCCGGTGGCATGCTTTTGATCGCCAGCTTCTTCCTCGTCGAGTCGCCCCGTTGGTTGCTCTCCAAGGGCCGATACGAGGAAGCCCGTGATAACCTCTCCTACATCCGCCACCTTCCCGTCGACCACCCTTACTTTGTCGAAGAGTTGAACGAGATGAGCGTTGCTATCGAGGAGACCAACAGAGCCGCTGGTGGCGATGGCTACTGGGCTCCCTTCCGTTACGTATTTGCTCGTAAGCACCTCATCCGTCGTCTCGCTTTCGCATCTTCGCTCTTCATCTTCCAGGTAAGTCTCCTCCGCTAAAGTCTCAACAACGTTCGCCCTTGCCCAAATGGACAAGCGGTCCAAGCTCCTGCATGAACGCCTCCGAACAATGGCCACTGACATACCGTTTCCTGCTTATCATTTTCCCCCCTATACATCCAACTCGACATCATCGACAAACTTCAAACCATCGTATCTCCATCGTTTCTCGATCGTTCTGCGCACTTTTTTCCCGAAATTTTTAGAACGGAACGGGAATCAACGCTATCAACTACTACAGTCCCACTGTTTTCAAATCGCTTGGTATCGTCGGTACCAGCACTGGTCTCCTCTCCACCGGTATCTTTGGTGTGATCAAAATGATCGGATCCGCATTGTTCATCTTGTTCCTCGTTGAGACTGTCGGTCGTCGACGTCTTCTGATGATCTCTTCTTCGGGAGGTGCCGTTGCCATGTACTACCTTGCTGCTTACATCGCCATTGCTCAGCCTGCCAAGCACAAGAAGGCTAACATCGACGGACCTGGTTACTCTGCCCTCATTTTCTTCTACATCTGGACTTCTTTCTACTCCTTCGGATGGAACCCCCTTCCCTGGGTCTACGGTGCCGAGTCGTTCGACAACACTGCTCGTCCCGTCGCTCAAATCTTCATGGCTGCCAGCAACTGGCTCTACAACTTCGTCATTTCGCAAGCTACCCCACACATGTTCATCAAGATGGGTTACGGCGTTTACCTTTTCTTCGCCACCTGCATGGTAATCAGCGTTGCTTGGGTCTTCTTCCTCATGCCCGAGACCAAGGGTGTTCCGGTCGAGGAGATGGACAACCTTCACGAGAAGCGTCCTGTTCGCCACGCCAACCACCTCATCCACGAGGAGCTCCGAACAAGGGCAGCAGAACACAGCGGTCGACCTGTCTTCAATGCCCATGGCACCGACAGTGCCGCTAGCATTGACGAGGACAAGGCTGGTATGAACGAAGTCAAGCTCAGCACTGCTTAAGATAGTGTCGACGTACGCAAAAAGCTTTTCCTGCACCGGATATGGGTCTCATGATATCTTGTACAATAGACATGCAACAAACCGAATGCATCGCTCTGAACACAATTGACGCGATGAATGCGTAAATCTATAGTGCGCAGATCGGGCCTGCTCAGCTTTTTTGTCGTAGTCCTCACTATTGCGTTGCTTGCTCGCGGCTCGTGGCATCGCACTCACATTCACAGGAATGCTAGCAGACAAGTCTTCCGCGTCGCTGACTTTAATATGAAGCTTCCGTTGCATTCAGTGCTCTTAAGGAGTGATTGCGTGCTGGCACTTATACAGTACAGAGAGAGAAAGACCATCAGCCTCGGCAGCAGCTCACACATACACCGGTCAAAACGAATGAAGTCAGAAGCAAAGCTTACAAGCATCAAGAGCTCAAGTACGGCCAGTGACAGTAAGCAATCATGAGCGAGATGTCAAGCAATATGAAGATAAACAGATTGATGCGACGAGTGCCTGCAGGTTGAACAGTTGATGAATAGCTGCGCTCAGCGCTGGAGAGTGAGGAGACCGGGGCGGTAAGGAGCTTGGTCATACGTGCTGCCCTGGGGAGCGCTAATCTGCTTGCCCTGGTACAGCATTTGAAGGTTGCATGCATCGATCGTCATGGTCTGATCCGGGTTGGATCGGATGATATCACCGTGGCTGATGTCGTTGGTCCAAGAGACAGCAACGTTAGCCTTGCCGGCGAAAGGTGCGCTCTCTGAGCCACTCTGAACAGTCCATGGGCCGTCCAAGCTGCTGGCGGTGAACGAACGGAAGTAGCGACCGTTGGCTCCCTCGGCCTCAACGATCATCAGGTACTTGTTCTGTCCAGCCACAGTGTATACCTGAACAGCCTCAAACAGCTTGGTCACAGAGTCGCTGAGCACTACTTCCGAAGAAGAGCCGAAGCTGCCGGGGAAGTTTCCGATGGGCATCTTGGAGTGGTAGATCTTACCATTGTCGCCGGCAAAGAAGAGATGCATGTTGTTGTTGTCACCGATCAACGTCTGGTCGATAGGACCTGGTCCGCCTGCGCCGATGCTGCCAGTGAACAGAGGCTTGGGCGACGACCAACCATTGGGGTTGGTGGGGTCGCTGCTCGTGCGGTAGGTGAAAGGAGCCACACCCCACTGAGCAGCGAGGACCCAGACCTTACGAGGAGCAAAGTAGAAAAGGGTAGGAGCGACGGCTGCCTGTGACATGCCAGTCTGCGTGGCCGATGCCATGTTCGACCAGCTAGAGAAGGGAGAGAAAGCCATCGAGCCGTACTTGCCCGAGCTGTATTCGGAGGCGTAGACGAGATGCTGTCCGTTGTAAGGAACGTGGGTGAAGTCCTTCAGATTGTCCCAACCGTGTTGAGGCTGAGCAAGCGGAGCAGAAGAGGTCCAGTGGTACGAGGTGGGCAGAGCACAGCTCTGTCGACGTTCCATTCCCTTCTTGGAGTCCCCAGTCTTCGCCTCTGCCATGGTGGCTGCCAGAGCCGTAAAAGCGACAAGTGCCGAGAACTTCATTGTAGCGCAAAAGAACGGAGTTGGGATCAAGGAATGGAAATGTGAAGTCCGTGGAAGAGAAGAGGTCCTAGGAAGAGGAGAGGCTACTGAACGGCGACGAAGTATGGTGTCTTCGTTCAAACCGCTCGTTTGCACCTCTTCTTATATCTATCTGTCACCGGCTTGTGTGCACAACGTTGCTTGCCAGGTAGCGCAAGAGGGAACATCGAAAGCACCCTGAACCATCGCTATCATCCTGAGACAACGACTTGTGCGTGTGCGTGTGCGTCTGCGTGCGTGCCTGCGTGCGTGCCCCCACTTGACCAGGGACATTGTGCTTCGGATCAGAGCAACTCACTGACGGTGACCTTGCTAGTGTTGACCCCAATGTTGGCGCTTCATTAGAGATTGCCGCCAAATGCAGGTGGGCTCGGGCACTGTTGCCTCTTCAACTTGACAACCTCACCACACAGCTGGGTCGTTGAAGGTGGGTGTATAAGCGCCGCATCATCGTTGCTACTGCTCGATCCAAGCCCGCCCTGACTGTGCGTTGGTGGCGCTCTGATTGATCAAATTGTCGGAGGGTCTTGACCCGTTGGCTCGTATCGTGGCTCCTCGATGGGGTCGGACCCTTGAAAAGATCTTCCCGAGCTGTCTGCGCAAAATGGCATGAAACGATACGATTGCGGGGTGTCGAGTAAACCACGCTAGTCTAGCATCTGGTCTAGTTAGGCGAGAGTCGCCGGTGAGACTCGCAAATCTTTGCCTTCTTTCCGCTGAAGCTTCGAGAAGGACTGCAGATCATGCATTAGATCGTCTCGCTTGCTTCACCACCGTCAAAACCATCCAATCCGTAGTGGTGCACATCGGCGAAAACCCGCTTGATATGGCGTTGCATAGAAGCTTCATACACCGGTCTGCGCACGTTGCTCGACCGCTGGTTAATCAGCTACCCTCGGGCCTTCAACTTCATCATGTTCATGCGAAAGTAGAACAACACGCGAGCGAGCAAAAGCAATTGTGAACCACTTCATTTGCCAATGACCCGAATGATACAATGCTTGAGATGGCGTCTCCGAACCCGTTCGCGATGTGTTCCTGATGCGACAGGCAGGAGAAGCATTGAAGCTTCGCCGTCTACCAGATTGCCAAGCGACTTGAGACGCAAGCTCAGATTTGACAACTCCTGTGTTGACGGCAAGCGACCAATCATCGGCTGACAGACCGTTGTCGGCTGTGCACAGATGTAGTCGATCCCTACAACGATGACCGGGCCGGTCTCTTCTCTGAGTGTGGCCGCAAAATTGCTAGCGTACTTCGACAAAATGCCGAAACCGGTTGGTTCGATGTCCTGATGACAGACTTGCTTCGTCATCCCCTTTGAGCTTCCGAGCTGCATCTGCATACTTCTCAGAGATCCTCATTTCAGAGAGGTGCTTCCTCGCTCTTGACTCAACCGGCGTTTCGAAGATCGCATGTTCAAACACCGTGCTCTGTTGGACGGGCAGCGTCCACTTGCTGATCTCTTCTGACAACCCGCAAATGCCTCATAATCTTGAGTTTCGCTGAGCCACACCGAAATTGACGGCACTCTAACGCCCGTTCATAGCGATCTGTCCAACCTGTCGCCGCCTTCTACAATGTCGGAAGGCAGCTGATCGATGCAGATTGTTGCATGAGGTTTGTCGCTATTCACACCAGAATAGTGCTCTCAAACCTCACGATACGGTTGTGGCGCTTTCGGACAACATGATCATTGTTCAGACAAATGGATCTTGCGATGCGGAGGCTGATCATGACTCAACAACGTCTGCGTCAAGCATCAAAAGCTGTTGCTCGATTGAAGATACAAGCACATTTTGAGGCGTCATCCGAACAATCCTGCCTTCCTCACAGGTCCGTTGGTCATCTTCTTCGTCCTCTCACTTACTGTCCGTGCCCTCCAAGCTCAATCGGACAAGATTCATCTGCAAAATTGGTCTCCTGCAGTCGACAACTCACGCCGACACTTGCGTGAGAACCCCATCACCTGCGTAGCTCAGCAGGTGTCAAGAATTGGCCCGACGAGCGGACGGTGTTCAACGTCACTGTCGACAGACTTTGTAACCTTGTTGTCCAAGGTCTGGCAAACCTGGCACAAGCTCTGTAAAGTCTTCAGTAGCACACACTCTCTCCTCAGTCATCACCATCAATTTCTTCTGTGATGGTGCACAACAAGGCAAATTGGCCCTCTGCCCAAGCGAGCACAGCAGCTTGTGGACAACCGCTTGTAGCAGCCAAGGTGGCAAAAGCATCCGCTGCTGCTGCCTTGGCCAACACAAATCCCTATAATGCATTGTCAACCTCATCTGGCCAGATCCTTCCCTGGGGTGCTGGCGGCAAGCGTTGTAATGCGCTAACAGATGTTACAAAGTACAAAACGTTCTTCCAGACCTCCATTGAAGAATTGGAGGGCGATGTCAAGAACAATGTCAAGCCCAACTCCTCATGAGCCAGTCTTTGAAAGGGTCAGTTGGCCTTTGAACATTTCATCAATCATCTTGCCATTCAACAGCTCCAATGTCAACTTGGCAAGCAGCCCACACAAGAGCAAGCTGATCCTCTTGTTGGCCAGATGAAGACCCAGATCAAATCGGGAGAGATGTCAGATTCCCTTGCCAAATTCATCCATGATACAAAGGTATGGGTCACCTACCTTCATATCTATGCAATGACAGGCAAGGGCCAGATCATCAAGGACAACGTGCAGCACACATTGCTGCAGAAGCAATACAAAGCTGACTATGCTCATGATCATCCGTCTGGCTCCGGCTCCTCCTCTGCTGCCCCCGTCTCCCACGGCAATCAAGTCGATTCTGCTGCTGCTCTTGCCATCAACCCTGAACTCCTCTCTGGTGAGGCTGCTGCCAGCACAGGTGCAAGCCACACCACCTCAAATGCTGTCGGCCTCACTCAATCTTTGGCCACCCCTCTCGTTCCTCCTCCCTTGTCTCATGGTGAGGATGGACACAGTTCTATGGCATTTCAAAACGCCATTGAGGATGAGGAAGATGCTTACAACAGTGAGGATGAGGATGTTGACAAGGAAGAAGATGATGTTGCCCAAGTCCGTCCAGACCAGATCCGGACTGGACAAGGAGGAGATCAAATTTGCGGGTGCAGTCCAAAGCATCCCAAATGCAACTCCTCTGGCCCTGTCCACCATCAAGGGCAGGGTCGACCAGCTTCTGCAACATTTTGCCACATGCAATCTCCTCCTCCCCGCCAGCCTCCAAAAAGGTGTCATGAAGATTATGCGCTACCTTGCTTGACAATGGAGGATGTATCCGACGGGCCAGAAGAAGAAATTCTGGATCACCGACAATACAATCTCGGCATTGCCCGCCTCCATTTGGCCTGCACTTGCTCATGACATGTCTCTGATTGGACTGCGTTTGATTCAAAGTCTACTGCCGGTCCAAGCCATGATTATTCTCATGGATAAATGCGGAGGCCAGGTCACTTCCTGGCTTGACACCTATCTGCGCCAACCTGGAGAAGTTGGTTGCTATCTCTGATGGGGCATGGTTGAGATTGGCTTTGTTGGCTATGCAAAGGACTCTGGTAACCCAGAATTTGTGCTTAACATGAGCAGCAATGCTCCAAAGATGACTGGTTGCTTTGGTGACCTTAATTTCAACACCAACACCATGGCCATCAGGAAGCTCCAGCCTCGAAGCCAAGATCCTGTCTTTGCCATTGTGGCACTGGGCATCTCACAGCAGGTGTTCCCAGATGACCTGCAGCGAGTGTTCACTGATTGCAAATTTGGTGAGTCTCTGCTTTGCGGTCGTAAGGGCAAGCACGTCTTTGCCATCAAGGACAAGTTTGTTGATTGCGCAGTCTTTTTGCAAGGCAGAACTCCTGCTCAACACCCCAAAAGAGATGTTGCCCTGTCCCACCAACTCGAGCCCAAGCATGCTTCCTACAAGGTAGCTTGGGGCCAGCATCATAAGGCGATGCACACTGAGTACCTCGCTCATGCTCTTGGTATCATGTCTTGCCGCCTTGGTCTTGCCAACGTTGTCACATCAAAGACATTCAGGACCTCATATGCTTTCAAAAACGTGCTCAACGGTAGCATTCCTGGATGGCGCCTTGTGAAAAACATGGGTCACACCAGTGGCAATAAGGGTCTCCAGAGAAGTGGCTACGTTCCCACCTTTGGTTCTGTTGATACTCGAAGGTCCGCCACCACTGCTGATGCTGACATGTCTGACAATGTCAGGAATGTCCTCAATGCCAATGGTGCTGTTGCTTGCCTGCCCAACCCTGACAATATCGACCCTAGCCCTAGGCGGTTTGCGCTGTTGGCAGGAAGCGCACAATTGCGCTCTGCCAAATGATGATGGGAGGTGTTGTGCATTGACCCCCAACGCACACACATTTTACACTGCTCAAGTGCCTCAGCGCAAACAAATTTTTCCTGGCTGAACAGCACACAGCTCAGCAGCGCACTGCGTGTCAGTGCACTTGTGCGTTTGGAAATTCCAAGAAATTCAACTTGACGCGTCCATTTTCTGCAACCAAGTGAATATGTGTGACTTTGAATCTGTCAGGCTTGCTGTTGGTCAGATCTGGAGGATCGGCAGATCAAAGTACAAATGCTCAGAGCGCAATGATTTTCACACCGGCCGGAAGAGACAAGCACGCTGTAATTTCACTGCGGCATAACTGATAAAAGGCTGATCAGTGCAAAGAGCCTTTACCGCAACACACAATTTTTTTGCAACAACGCAAAACTGGCAGTGCACAATCTTTTGCGCATACTGAGCACACTTTCTCACCATTGACTGTCAGCGCACACCCCTTTGTCTTGCGCTTAGGGTTTGAAGTGGAGTAGCACGTTGGTTTTTCGACGCGTCTCCTGATTCATTTGAAATTGCTACAAATTCTGAAATGCGCAGAAGTTGGACCTTTACAAATTTCTGTGACGCGTCTCATTTCCAAAATTCCAATTTGTATTGCGCAGAAGATGGGTTGAATACAAAAAAGAAGTTGGCAAGCTACAAGCGTGAAGATTGGCAGATCCAAATGGAAGATGGCTTGCTACAAAGAAGATGGACTGCTTCAAACATTCAGTCTCCACCATCAACACCAACTTTCACTCATTTGACCTTCTTGCTAGCAGAAATGACCCACGTACAATGCCCCATCTGCTCCTTTGCTTGTTTGCAAACCAACATTGTCAATCACATCCGCAAAATACATGCTG
The DNA here is from genome assembly GCA_928856705.1 of Ustilago xerochloae. Classification (NCBI taxonomy): domain Eukaryota; kingdom Fungi; phylum Basidiomycota; class Ustilaginomycetes; order Ustilaginales; family Ustilaginaceae; genus Ustilago; species Ustilago xerochloae. The sequence goes on from CAKMXT010000010.1 coordinate 688,003, forward strand.
ATGTTCCAGTCAGCCCTGATGCAGCAGCATCTTGTGGATTGGTGGCGTGCCACTGTGGCCAGGTAGCAACAAATGCGGCTGGGCTGAAGAGACATCAGGGAATCCGCAAATGCCAGCCCCACATAGCGTCACTCCCACCAACTCCACCTGCAACACTTGACGCAAACATCCCAGCGCGGTCACTCACTCCAGAGTAGACAGCAGCGGCAATATTGGAGGAAACATTTGTGGACACAGAGCCGGCATTTATTCCAGATGACACTCCACCAAGTCCGCACACTGCAGAGCCAATCCCGGTTAGAGTGCAAACCCAAAGGGTTAGGGTTAGGGTTAGGTTAGGGTTAGGGTTAGG